>CM044396.1:14227500-15427500 GCA_024322285.1 Musa beccarii | reverse complement strand
CTTCCCTTTTGGATAAGCATGAACGGAAACATTCATGGTGAAGATGATCACAGAGAAGCAACCTTCCCAAACCAAAGTGTGAGATTGGACAGATAATGGTCCCTTTATTTATATTTTTTTTACATTAATTTTGAAGAAAAAAAATTTATGATGATTGTTATATAACAACGTACCTTTATTTAGGTTTGATATACATAAATATTTACAAATGTACAAGGGGTTATACTTTCCTTTTGTTGGGCATGTTTGCACTTCTACCTATTGCTTCATTGTGAGAAAGCACTGCTTTGAAATCTAGCAAATGAGATCAAGTGGCCTGTCCACATGATTGCAGCATTGTGTTGTTTCATGTCTTAATCTTGAAGGTGATGCAAATGCAAAAGAAATGATTATTTCTTGTTCATTGTTACGTTTACAAGCACCTTTCAATAATTAGAATAAGACATGCAGAATTAATGATGCAGAAGAGTCACAGCACATCATGTTCAAAGTAAAGATGAACTGCACACATATCTGCATGTGCAAATGACTGCCTCTGATGAGTTCTGAGATCATATGCCCATAAGATAAGGAAGAAAGTGAAGCTAAGAGTTAGGAGAGTATTGTTGACATCACCCCTCGAAGTATGATTCTATGGCCGCTACCTATGAAAGCAGACAAGAAGCACTACGAGTGGGACGCATGATGGCTGCAAAGATTGCCCACAGGAGAAGTGGATGAGACCTCTTCCACCTGCCTTATCCTATCTTCCTCATCACCTGTCATGCCAAGATTTAGTGGCCAAGTTACCGAAAAGTTCCTGATACGAAGTTTTTGGTCATCGAGATGTTGCTTCCACATTCTTGTAATCGAGTAAGACACGATTGTCAATTATGTATGTCACCCATAACCTAATTGATAAGATATAATAAATATAATAATTAAATTTTAATTAGAGATCTAAATATCGATATTTATATATCGTCAAATCTTGAATATTGATCTTAATAAAAAAAATCCAAAATTTCATTTTTAGACCTTAGTCCCCAACCGATTTAAATCATAGAAATCCTAAAAGACTTAACTCATATCTGAGTTACATATTTATAGTCATAGGGTGAGTGTCATTGAGTCGACAAAAAGGAGCCTGAGCTCTTGATCTAAAGCTCGTCTCGTTCTTTGGGGAGAAGAGATTCTTCTTCCTCTCACCTATAAATAAGCAAGGCTTATTATGTTACAATGGCCTTACAAGATTATTATGTTACAATGGCCTTACATGAAGTACGAGATAGAGATGAAGAGGACTAACTCTATGTAGTGATTGAAGGCACAATAACATCGAGATATATGATACGACATGAGCATGTACAATAAAGACATACCTTTTTTTTTCAGATCTAAGATAGATCAGATTTCAATCCTTGGCAATAATATTTTTGTATTAAGATTTATTTTCTAATAATTAGTTAATGAAATCTAATTATCTTAAATCATAAAAAATTAGATCATATGTGTGATTAGCTCTGTTATTCTTTTAAATTATTATTTTAATCTCGGATTAACGTTATTTTTGAATTAATCATGTTCGATCCGTAGGCCCCCTCCATGCTCTTGTTTGCTTGCAAACGATGCAACGCGGGCGAAACTACGTTGGAAAGCATGCTTCTTTGAACCGCGGACTTCTGTCAGCAGCATTTTGTCATTGAAAGGTCCGACGATTGGTCGACAGTCGCTGCAGTGGGGTGCGACGACCTGCTGCATGTGGTGGGGTCATCGCTGCTGTCGGTGGCAGCCCAGCGATCGGTCGACGACCTACTGTGGTCGCTGGCCCGGCCATGGGCAGCGGCTGCTTTGGGTCGTAGCGTTGCTGCATGCGGCGGCGCTATGACGGGCGACGGTCTCCTATGGCTGCTTTGCTGGTGTGCGGCACCCCTGTTGTGGGCGACTGCCGACTGCCGACAACGGCTCGAGCGTCACGGAAGTAGGACCCCGACCGCTGATGTGTGCCGGCACTGGCGGCTATGAAGTTTAGGCAGCAGCAGACAGTGGTAAGGGTCAGAAAACTGGTCGCCATATCGGTGAAGGATTAGCTTTGGTTTTCAGCGTCGATGCGGGCATCGCATTGAGGAACCTGCCACAATTGACCATGCGACGGCGGCGATCGACGGGCTGTGGCACGTGACGATCACACGACGGAGAAGCCGCGGTGGGGAGATTGCTGCGCTGCAGCGGACGACGGTCCCTTGTAAGGATGCGCCGCAATGAGGAAGTTGTCGGTCGGCCACTGAGAGCGTGCGTGGCCGGTGGCTGGCAGGAGCGTCAGCGGACGCCGGTTGCGGTACACATCAAAGGCTGCTGCAGCGACCTACATCAAAAGTCAATTTTACCCCTCCAAACTTATTAATTCTAATTTATATCCTTTGGCTCTATGTTGCCAGTCTCGCCCTTAAAAAATTTAGCGTTCTTGACTTATGTCCTCAATCATTAGAATTCCAATTTTGTCCTTCTTAAGTTGCCTATTTCTATCTTATATCCTTAACGAGAAAAATTCCAATTTTACCTTTTTAAATAGCTTATTTTTAGCTAATATCCTTTATTTCATTTTTATACCCTTCTGATATGACATTATTCTCCCAACAGCTATAATTTAATAATAATAAAAACAATGCCATAAAATCTGCTAAATAATTTTATCAAAATAAATGAAAAATAAATTATAGTTATTTATTATTATCAAATTTAATTGCTTATGTTATTTAAAAATTTTAATTATTATTATTTTAGATATTTATATGACTATTAAATACATGACCATGATAGAAAATTTATAAAATACTATTTATTTTCACATGGAAGCATGATATTTATTCTTGATTATGTTATTATCTCATCAAGATTATTGAAATTTATGTTTAATTATTAATATATTTTTATTGAATAAATTTTACATAATAATAGAATTAGAAATAAAATAAATATTATTTATAATTTATATCTATAGGTTTTATATGATTGGTATCCACTAAAATGACTTAGGATGGTTGTTAGAATCAATAGCGACACTAAGAGGAGGGGGGTGGTTTGAATTAGTATAGCGGATAAAAATCGATGATTTAAATCGATTCCGAAAAACTTTATGCGTTGAGAAGTTTTATCCGACGAAAATGATTTTGATGAAGAGAATGATTCGAGTGAATACGAAAGAGAGTAGAGAAGGAAAGATTGCAACCAAGTAAAAATAAAAATGCAGTAAATGTAAATACGCATCAAGAGAAGAACGCGACGATTTTATAGTGGTTCGGTCAATTGACCTACGTCCACTTCCGAAACCTCCTCCGATGAGGTTATCGGCTTCCACTATCAATCCTTCTTGAAGGGGAAGGATCAAACACCCCTTTTACAGAACTTTACAAGTGGCCCACACCCTTTTACAGAATTTTTACACTTGAAAATTCGGGAGGTGAACACTCAAGCTTTTCAAGGCAATTTCACTATAATTTTGGCTCAGTTCTTATCATTTCTCAATGTGCTTTACTAGTTGAGAAGTAAGGGGTATTTATAGGCTTAATTGGCTTCAGAATTGGAGCCAAAAGAGGTCCCATCTCAGAATTTCAGGGGTTGACGGTACTACTTCTTGTCACTGGTGGTACCACCGATAGTTGACCTTGACACTGGGCGGTACCACCACCCAGTTTGGCGGTACTATCGCCTGACAGAGTCTTGGGTTATGTGGAGGGGTGATACCACTACTTAACAGTTAATAACTACTGACGATACCACCGTTGACCTGGGCGGTACCACCGCCCAGTGCTCCTAGGAAACTGGTCCCTCGGTGGTTCTACAGAACTTTGGATGGGCCTTGAATCCGACCCAATCCAGTTTAATCTCGGGCCCAATTGGCCCGTACCAGAGTTAATGGGATTACTTTCCAATCTTAACCCTAATTTCGTGCTAACTTTGATATTAAAGATATATATTAAGTAAAAACATAATCTGACACATCAAGAGTTCTTCAGGCGAGTTTTCGATAAACTTCCGGCAAACTTCCGACGAACCCTCGGACATCTTCCAACGGACATCCGGTAGGCTCTCGGACTTTACGATGACCTTGATGAGTTCTGACGAGTCTCCTTTAGCAAGCTTTGATCTTTCTCGGTAAGCTCTGTGAACTTCCGACAAACATTCTAATGAACTTTCAATAACCCTTCAGCAAGCCCCCGATTTATCTCAGCCAATTATGGCAGCACTTCTGATGAACCTTCGAATTTCCAACGGACTCTCGAACTCCCAATGATTTGATCGTACTTGACTCTGGCACTTTGCTTTATGACTTCATCGCTATCGTAGTTAATCCTGCTCACTTTTCTCAACATATGGATTAGATCAAATAACTTATCAATTGATTTCATCATCAAAATCTGAGATTCAACAATCTCCCCCTTTTTGATGATGATAATAAATTAATGATGGAGTTAACCTTAACTCCCCCTATCTATATGCCATATTTGAGAAAAGAAACACTTGAATTTAAACTCCCTGAATTCAAGCTAAAACTGATAAGTTACATGCATTCAAACGTATCGACATACTCAACAAGCATAATTTTGCATCCCAAAATATGATACTACGTATTTTTTATAATTCGAAAATGATGTCAAGGTATGACATCTATTTTCAAGTCCAATATTAAATGATGATAGATAATCATCATTTCAACAAACGATACCAAACTTTAATTTTAAAATTTAGCAAGAATCAAATGATATCAAATAAAAATTCATCATTTCAAGGCATGATATCAATTGACGATACATCATTCAATGATACAAAAATGAAACCAAATTATCGTATCAAGACATGATTCCAAATTTAAGCATGATAAATAAGCATGATACGATAATGATCATAGAAAAATTAACATTTTAAGCATATATGTGTTATTTACGATGCATACGATACATTCCATACAATTGCGATACATTGCAATACGCTTCAATTATTTGTGATGCATTTGATACATTTCATATATTTGCGATACATTACGATGCTTTTAATGATAGCAAGCATTTTACGATACAAAGCATGCCAATTATTTTATGATACGAAGCATGTCATCAATTTGTTTTTACGATACAACAAATTGCATTTTACGATACTTGTCATCAATTTGCCACATTTCGATGCATACGATATATTCCATACACTTGTGATACATTGCAATATGCTTCAATTATTTGCAATGCATTTGATACATTTCATATATTTGTGATACATTGTGATGCTTTTAATGATAGCAAGCGTTTTACGATACAAAGCATAATAATTATTTTATGATACGAAGCATGTCATCAATTTGCTTTTACGATACAACAAATTACATTTTATGATACTTATAATCAATTTGTCACATTTCTCTCCTTTGTCATTAGTAAAAGGAAATGAGCCATTGATACTAAATGTTATGATAAAACTTTTTGTGAAGATGGCAAAAAGAGAAGGATAAATCCATCAAGAAGAATTCATTCAAGAATATTGAAAAGTAATTCATTCATTCTATTGAAAATTCATGTCATAGAAATAACTTCGTAAAGTAGAAAAGATAGATCATCGAAGCAAAAATTCATAAAAATATCTACTTTCCATCAAGAGATCGTGATATAAAGAAAAATTCATTCAAAAGTCATTAATGTTCATATTTCCACCAAGTAAAATTCATGAGGTAGAAAAGAGATCATTCAAGCACGCAAAAAAAAAAATTATGAATCTTCTTTTCATTTAGAGTCCATGACGTAAAAATACATATAAAAGAAAAATACATATCAAGAATTTATCAAACTTCAAATTTCATGATATAAAAATATGAAAATTAAATCATAAAAGCTATTCATTTACACTAACGGAATTTGAGGGAGGATAAAATCAATAGAATCAAGTTCTAAAAGTCATTAAATGGGTATGATTCTAATTCAAAAAATCATTAAACATGAATCATCAATCAATGAGGCAAAAGTATTAATCCGAGATCGGAGGAAGATAAAAATGCAAGCCCGTCTACGAAATTGAAAAGATGACACCAAGATGATACCAAGATAGGTGAAGGATCAAAATAAGTTCATGAAAACCAAAAAGATGATGCTATAAGAAAATTCAGAAAAGAGACAAACTCATGCCATAGGACAATTTAACATGCCTAATTCCCTTCTAATGAAATCAAATTGTTCTTCATTTAAGGGTTTTTTAAGATATCTATCAATTGGTGTTTTGTATCAATAATTCTAGAGTAACATCATTGTTATTGACATGATCTCATATAAAATGATACATAATGTCAATATGTTTAGTTCTAGAGTGGTGAATGAGATTTTTAGTCAAACATATATCACTTGTGTTATCACATTTTATGGAAATAATTTTTAAATAAATTTTGTAATCTTCTAATATATTTTTCATCCATACAACTTGTGCACAACATGTACTTGTAGCTATGTATTCGACTTCGGTCATAGATAGTATAACAGAGTTTTATTTCTTGAAAGACTAAGAAACAAGTGCATGTCCTAAGAATTGACATGTTTTAGATGTGTTTTTTTTAATCTATTCTACATCTGGAAAAATCTGAATCTGCATAAGCTATTAAATCAAAGTTATCGAATTTTAGATACCCTAATCCTAGGTTAGGAGTTCCTTTAAGATATCTAAGGATTCTTTTAACAGCTTTAAAATGAGATAACTTAAGATTAGCTTAAAATCTAGCACAAAGTCCTATACTAAATATGATATCTGTTCTAATTGCGGCAAGGTAAAGTAAACTACCTATCATTCCCCTATATGTTTTTTGATCAAAACTTTCTCCACTTTCGTCCATGTCTAACTTAGTGGAGGTACTCATAAGAGTGTTGATAGCTTTTGAACCATCTATATTAAACCATTTTAATAATTCTAATGTATATTTGGTTTCATTAAGAAATATACCATCGCTAAGTTGTTTAATTTGTAATCCTAAAAAGAATGTTAGTTCACTTATTAGACTCATTTCGAACTCTTGGCTCATACTCTTAGCAAATGATTCACAAAATGATTCATTTATAGAACTAAAGATAATATCATCAACATAAATAAATAATAAAAAAATTATTTTTAAAATTTTTATAAATAATATAGTATCGATCTTGTCTTTCGAGAAATTATTTTGAATAAGAAAAGAGCTAAGTCTCTCATACCAAGCCCTAGGGCTTGTTTTAATTCATAGAGAACTTTAGTCAATTTAAACACATAATTAGAAAAAAGTGAGTTCTCGAATTTGGGTGGTTGTTCAACATATACTTCTTTGGAAATAAAGCTGTTTAAGAAAGTGCTTTTAATATCTATTTGAAATAGCTTAAAATTATAACTACTAGCATAGGCAAGGAGCATCCTTATGACTTCTAATCTTATCATAGGAGCGAAGGTTTCTTCGTAATCGATACCTTCTTCTTGGTTAAAACCTTTGGCCACTAATCTAACCTTGTTTCTAACCACGATACTAAATTCATCTTGTTTATTTCTAAAGACCCATTTAGTACCAATAATTAAATGGTCACTAGGTCTAGGAACAAGCTTCCATATATCATTTTTCTCAAATTGGTTTAATTCCTCTTGCATTACGATGACTCATGATCATCTTTCAAGGCCTTGTCAATGCATTTAGGTTCAATTTGAGAAAAAAAAGTGACGTTAGCACAAAAATTCTTAAAAGAAGAATGAGTTTGAACTCCTTTTGATGTGTCTTATATAATTAGCTCCTTAGGATGGATATCTACATACTTCCATTCCTTAGGTAAGGAAATTTCAAAAGAAGATACATCTAAGTTGTTATTTGGAGGAGAGATTTCGTTCAAATTCAAACCATCAAAATCAAGATCATCATCAAAATCGTTTTTCTTAAATTTGAAAACTTCATTGAAAATAACATGAATAGTTTCTTCTATAACCAAAGTTCTTTTACTAAAAATACGAAAGGACTTAGAAATAGAAGAATAACCTAGAAAATTGCCTTTATCGGATTTTACATCAAACTTTCCTAAGGCATCTTTTTTATTTAATATAAAACATTTACAACCGAAAATTTTAAAATATAAAATTTTTGGTTTTTTATCATTCCATAATTCATAAGGAGTTTTGGAAAGAGATAATCTTACTAGAACCCTATTCATGACATAGAAAGTCATATTAATAGCTTCGGCCCAAAAGTATTTGGGTAAACTATGTTCATGTAATATGGTTCTTGCCATTTCTTGTAAATTCCTATTCTTTCTTTCTACTATTCCATTTTATTGAGGATTCCTCGGAGTAGAGAAATTATGGTTGTAACCATTAGATTTATAAAAGTTTTGAAAATCATAGTTTTAAAATTCACCACCGTGATGACTCCGAATCGATGAAACCATAAAACCTTTTTTATTTTGAACAAGTTTGTAAAACTTTGAGAAACACTTAAAACCATCACTTTTGTGTGCCAACAAAATATGTCGAAGTATATCTACTAAAGTCATCTATGATTATAAAGGCGTATTTGCTACCTCCTAGGCTTGTTGTATCAATTAGTCCAAATAAGTCTATATGGATCAATTACAATGGTCTAGAGGTGCTTATTTGATTCTTCAATCTGAAACTAATTTTTATTTATTTTCCTAGTTAACAAGCATCACACACTTTATCTTTGATAAACTTAATATTATGAATACCTCTTATTAGTACTCTTGATAAGATTTTAGAGATTAGTTTTATGCTTGCATGGCCTAATCTCCTATGCCAAAGCCAAGCATTGTCATTCAAAATCGAGAAGCATATTTCATTACTGAGTTCATCAATGTTAATTGTGTAGACATTATTTTATTTTAGGACAATCATAGATGTGTTGTTTTATAATTTTTCAATGATACAAGCATTAGATTTAAATCTTATTATGTATCCTTTATCACACAATTGACTAATGCTCAAAAGATTATGCTTTAAGCCATCTACAAACAATACATCATCAATTAAAAAGTTTGATTTATTACCTATGGATCCATTGCCAATGATTTTACCCTTGTTGTTGTCTCCGAAGGTGACATACCCTTCGTCTTGGCTAGTGAGCTTAGAGAATTGAGATAGATCTCCGATCATGTGCCTTAAGTATCTATTATCAAGGTACCATCTCTTGCTCTTAGCTTGTGATGATGAATGTGTCTATAAAAGAGGATGGTTTTTAGGTACCCATTTGACCTTGGGTGCCTGAAAAATTGATCTACTTATTTTGTCATTTTGCATTGAATTCTTTATGGTTCCTTTAGGAACCCATATCGACTTATGTGGACTAAGTTTTTTAAACGAATATTTGTAAGCAACATGTCTGGGTTTATAACAAAAGTTATACTTTGTGTAAGGTGATACATGCAATGTAAGTCCTTTAACGAAAGTGGTTGGATTTTAGTGAGATCCACTCACAAATGCGATTCCACTCCTCTTATGAACGTGACCCTTATTAGCAAGGATAATGTCCAAAGACTTGCTACCAATCTTAAATTTATCTAAGGTTTTTTTAAGTAGCAAGTTCCCCTTCTCAAGTACCTCTAAGTGTCTTAGAGTATAGAAGCAAAGAAGGAGTGTTAAGTTTAAGTTTTTAAATTTATTAATTAAGAGAGTATGCTCCTTTTTTAATAAATTAAACTTTTTACTAATTACTATACACTCATCAAACAAATCATGAAAAGCATTCAAAAGCTCGTCGAAAGTTAAATTTTCATCAATTAAATTACTTATCTCTTCTTTGATAGCCATTATAGCATAGTTGGCGACCTCCTTGTTGCTTAGTTCTTCGTCTTCGGAGCCACTTGAATCATCCCACATTGCCTTCAATGCCTTCTTCTTCTTCGGTTACTTTTTCTTTGCTTGGGGGCATTCACTTTTGAAATGCCCTGGTTTCTTGCATTCATAGCATATCACTTGTTGTTCTTTCTTAGGTTCAACTTTATTTTTAAAGTCATTTTTAGCTTTATTTCTTCTTATAAATTTTTTAAAATTTTTAGTTAAGAGTGCAAGTTTGTCATTATAGTCCTCATCACTTGAAGTTTCTTTCAAGTGGTCTTCTTGTGTTCTCAATACCATATCCTTCCTATTCTTTAGAAGGGAGTTCTCAAGCTCATCATGAGCATTGCAAGTCATCTCATAGGTCATTAATGACTCTTAGTTCTTCGAGAGGAAAGATCTTTAAGTCCTTAGCCTCTTGAATGGTCGTAACTTTAGGATCCCAACTCTTTGGAAGGAATTTTAAAATTTTAGTTACAAGTTTGAAATTAGAAAAATTTTTTCCAAGTGCTTTTAATCCATTGATGACATTCGTAAACTGGGTGTACATGTCTCCAATGGACTCACTTGGTTTCATCCGAAATAACTCATAAGAATGCACTAAAAGATTAATTTTGGACTCTTTCACTCGATTAGTTCCTTTGTGAGTGATTTTAAGAGTATGCCAAATATTGAAAGCCATTTCACAAATTGAAACATGATTAAATTTGTTTTTATCCAAGGTGCAAAACAAGGTAGTCATAGCCTTGGCATTTAGAGTGAAAGTCTTTTTCTCTGACTCATTCCATTTGTTCATTGGAAGAGAAGACTTTTGAAAGCCATTTTCAATAATGTTCCAAAGTTTAAAATCCATAGAAATAAGAAAAATTCTCATACGAGTTTTTCAATAGGTGTAATCCGACCCATTGAATATAGGTGAACGTTTGATTGAGTGGCCCTCTTGCATGTTGGTAAATGCTATCTCTCTTGTGTTTGAAATCAGAATGAGAGTGACCTTGCTATGATACCAATTGTTAGGATCAAGAGCGGCACTAAGAGAGAGTGAATTAATATAGTGGATAAAAATCGACAATTTAAACATATTCCAAAAAACTTTGTGTTGAGAAGTTTTGTCCTATGAAAATGATTTCAGCAAAGAGAATGATCAGCAAAGAGAATGATTCGAGTGAATACGAAAGAGAGTAGAGGAGAGATTAAAATATTGCAGCCAAGTAAAAATAGAAATGTAGTAAATGTAAATATGAACCAAGAGAAGAACGCAACGATTTTATAGTGGTTCGATCAATTAACCTATGTCTACTTCTGAAACCTTCTTCGATGAGGTTATCGGCTTCCACTATCAATCCTTCTTGAAGGAGAAGGATCAAACACTCCTTTTACAGAACTTTACAAGTGGCTCATACCCTTTTACAAAATTTTTATACTTGGGAATTTAGGTGGTGAACACTCAACATTTTTAAGGCAATTTCACTATAGTTTTGGCCCAATTCCTATTACTTCTCAATATGCTTTACTAGCTAAGAAGTAAGAGGTATTTATAGGCTTAATTAGCTTTAGAATTGGAGTCAAAAGAGGTCCCATCTCGGAATTTTGAGAGTTGGCGGTACCATTGCCTGTCATTGACAGTACCACCGCTAGTTGACCCTGACACTAGGTAGTACTATCACTTAACAGAGTCTTGGGTTTTGTGGAGGGGCTATATTATCGCCTAACAGGCGGTACCACTGCTTGGCAGTTAATAACTACCGATGGTACTACCACTGACCTAGGCGATACCATCGCTTAGTGCTCTTAGGAAACTGGTCCTTGGGTGGTTCCACCGCCTCAGTCTGGTGGTGCCACCTATTGGGAAATCGAGAAATTTGGCATCTCATGTGCAGCAAAAAATAAAAACAAGACCAGATTTTTCATAGTTACGTACTTGACTGTTGTGCGACGATTGGTGCACAAAAATTATAAATCCGAAAAATCCATATGTATCATGTTAGAAGCATTACCTGGGGAGATCGTATATCCTCGAAAATTCCAGATCCAATGAAGAGGATGAAGGAGCACTAGCGTACTCCTCTCTAGCGGTAATCCACATAGTGGACATAGCAATGACGCTCCTCAAATCACCATGAGATCTCTCTCCACGTGCACCACAAGGCTGCCGGAGCCAAGGAGGAGGAGAGGAGACTAAGGAGAATAGGAGGATGATTACCAAGAGCTCTCAGCCTATGAACCAGGAGGTTCCTCCTATTTATTGAGGTGGAGAAGTTTATCCTTAACAGATCCTGTTCACATTGGATCTCTATCCAGTTGGATCTTATTGGATCTTATCCACAGATCTAATTTGATCTCATCCAATTGGATCTTATCCAATCATTTAATTAGATCTCATTCAATTACCCAATTGGATCTCATCCATATAATCCAAACTAGGGGCTTCATAGATATCTCATATCTGCACCTCTACTCGTCGCAACATCCACCTTATGTATGTGACCCTCTAGGCCCGATACCGAGTTGGCTATGAGTCACTCTCGTCAGAACTCCTTCTGACTCAGAACACCTTTTGATATAATGAATTATTTTTTCCATAATAATTCACTCGACTCATCGACTATGGACGTACTAGGCCACTACGCCATAGTCCCGCATCTGCATGTGGGGATCTAATCTATTGACTGATCGCTATTGTTAGGATCAAAAGGCACTAAGAGGGGGTGAATTAGTGCAGCGGATTAAACTCGTATTCTTGAAACCGATTTCGCAAAGAAACACAAGTTCGTAGGAAGATTTCGATTCGACGAAAAAGAACTTGAAAGTAATTGCTTGTGAAAAGGAACTAACTATGAACTTGCAACCAAGAAATGAAATGATGCAGAAATATAAACACTCACACATTTAAGGACACAATGATGTATAGTGGTTCGGTCAAATGACCTACATCCACTCTTGAAGCCTTTGCGATGAGGCTCCGCTCTTC
Organism: Musa beccarii; assembly: GCA_024322285.1. Lineage (NCBI taxonomy): Eukaryota > Viridiplantae > Streptophyta > Magnoliopsida > Zingiberales > Musaceae > Musa > Musa beccarii. Next base: position 15,414,722 of record CM044396.1, on the reverse strand, counting down.
CACTAGCAAGTCCTTTGAAGGGGAAGGATCAAACACCCCTTTTTACAACCCTTTACAAGATGTTCACACTTGTACAAGATCTCTCAAGAAGAAGAAAGGTGAACACTTAGCAAAGAATACAACACTTTTCAAACTCTTCAAAAGCTCAAGACTCAAACTTTTTCTTGCTCAAAAAGGGTTTTTTTTCAGCTGAAAAGGAAGGGGTATTTATAAGCCTCAAAGTGATTCAAATTTGGAGCCCAAACATGGAGCCAAAAATTTGAATCCTTTGAGTTTTTCTTGATCAACTCTTGGCAGATCGACACCCAGCGTTCTATTACCAACGGCGGCTACCGCCTGCTTTCCACGCACCAGCGGTACTATCGCCCAGCCAGCGGTGCTACCGCCTGGCTACAGAGTCGGGGCGATACTACCGCTTCAGGCAAAGCGGTGCTACCGCTTCACTGAGTAGCCTGCTACAGTAGCCGGGCTACTGTAGCATGCACGCTACTGGTGCTGCTGGGCGGTGCTACCGCCCCAGCCAGCTGTTGCTGGGCGGAGCTACCGCCCCAGCCAGCTGCTGCTGGGCGGAGCTACCGCCCCAGCCAGCTGCTGGGCGGTGCTACCGCCCCAGCCAACTGCTGCTGGTCGGAGCTACCGCCCCAGCCAGCTGCTGGGCGGTGCTACTGCCCCAGCCAGCAGCTGCTGGGCGGTGCCACCCCCAGCCAGCTGCTGCTGGGCGGAGCCACCGCCCCAGCCAGCTGCTGCTGGGCGGAGCCACCGCCCCAGCCAGCTGCTGCTGGGCGGAGCCACCGCCCCAGCCAGCTGCTGCTGGGCGGTGCTACCGCCCCAGCCAGCTGCTGCTGGGCGGAGCTACCGCCCCAGCCAGTTGCTGGTTCTGCTGGGCGGTGCTACCGCCCAGCATGCATGCAACGTGCATGCATGCACACAGCAGCATGCATGCTGCTGGCGGTGCAACCGCCCAGCATGCATGCAACGTGCATGCATGCACACAGCAGCATGCATGCTGCTGGCGGTGCAACCGCCCAGCATGCATACACGTAGTTCCAAAATTTTGGCCCAAACTCATCCTAATCAAGGCCCAATGGGCCCCCACTTTGGGTTATCTAATCCTAACCCAAAATACGTGCTAACTACGAATTTTAAAGACGCGTTTCCTAAGCTATTACAAAGTCCACATGACAACTTCTTCCGGCGAGCTTCAGGTAACTTCCGACAGTCTTCCGACGAACCTTCTAAACCATTCTCATGGACTCACGGCAAGCTCTCGGACTTCACGATGATCTTGGCGAGTTCCCCGAGCTTCTTTGGCAAGCTCCGATCTTTTTTGGCAAGCTCCGCGAACTTCCGATTTAACCTCCCGGCGAACTTCCGAAAACCCTTCGCAAGCTTCCTACTGTTCTCGGCCAGCCCGCAACGCTCCCAACGAATCTTCGGACTTCCTTTGAACACTCGAACTCCCAACGATTCATCACACTTGTCTTCGGCCCTTTGTTTCGCTTTTACGCCTTCATCCCTATCGTAGTCAATCCCGCTCAATAGTAGACTGCATAACTCAAAACGTAGTTAGACCACAAATCACACTCAATTAGTTTCATCATCAAAATCCGAGATTCAACAATCTCCCCTTTTGATGATGACAACTAATTGATGACTCGACGAGTTAATCATAACTCCCCGGAGTTTAACACAAACTCCCCCTATCAATATGCAATTGATAGAACCCTTGGATTATCCCAAATCCAAGTAACATGTATCATTCATGTAGTGAAATAAGAACAAACCATCATGCAAATATAAAATATTCAATCAATGCATGAAGTCATCAATCTACTTCTCCCCTATGTCATCAACAAAAGGAGAAGTATCATTATAGCTAGTTTAAAAGATATGCAGATTTTTACAACAAACTAGCTTGCACTTTGCAAGATATGCAGATTTTTACAACATCATACAACATTTTGCAATACAACATTAAGTTATACCATTCAATCATAGGAAGTTTCAAAGATGGGCAATGATGGTAATTTTCACTTGCTTGTTGAGATGTGCAAGTTGCACTTTCTTTGCTTCCTTTGCATGTTCTAGCTAGCAAAATTTTTCTTTGCAATACATAAGCTAGCAATAATTCTTCTCCCCCTTTGTTTTGTCAAAAAGTGGAGTACAAATAGCCAATGCTTTGATCATGATAAGATAACAAATTTACAATATGAATTTTTAACATATTAAGTCATGAATTCAAGGGAGTCAAAAATCAAGATATGAGATAAAAAGATGATAAGCAAGCAATCAATAATGATAAGCAAGCTAACATACTTTGCGACACGCAAGTTAGCTTCCTTTCAATTCTTCTCTTTTGTAACTAAGTTTCACCTTTGCAAGCTATCAACTTTTGTTTGCAATGAGCTAGCAATTATGTATGATCACTTTAAACATATATGCTAACTTTTCATACAAATATAAAGGCATGTAACATTTCAAAATTTTGAAGTTTTGCATTTTGCTTCTTTTGATAAAATGAAAAGAGCATGGTAAAAGATCTTGATTTATAAAGAGTTTCAAGTCATAGTTGTCAAGATCATAATTCCACTAAAGTATTTTCATTAGCAAAGAATCACATGAGCACTTGATTGTTGCATAAATAATTTTATTGCATCATGATTTATAAAATTTTACAACATGAATCATAGGAGGTAAAATAGCAATAATATCAATCATGATTCATTGATAGCAAATTGCAAAGAGAACAATTTGTTTCATGCATCTTGATTCACACAAGTCAAGTTATGATTCCAAGAGATTAAGAGATGAATCAAGAATCTTTAATAAGTCTTATTCAAATTCATAAAAGATATCAAGAAGAGCAACATTTCTTGTACATTGATATTCAAACCATGACAAGTGATATATCAAACATTTGCATTTATATTTCAATCATCAAGTCATGTGTATTGAAACATAGGAGAAATGTTCAAATTACACATGTAATGTTTCAACATTCAAAACACATTTTCTCAAGTTGAGTATCAACAAGTGAAGAGAAAATAACTTATGATTCATTTGGATTTTTCTTCAACAACATGGGAGAATCATGGTATGAAGTGAGAGATCTTGAAAGACTCAAGTTATCAAGATCACAATGTAGTTTAAGTTCATTCAAATCAAATTATTAACTTGTAACTCATAATCGAATCATCAAAATCAATTTCGAGATTCACAAAATATCATGAAATCATTAATCTCGATAAGATAGGAAAATATTTTCTTTTAAGTTGTTTGTTTCATACAAGTGTGCTCATGTTTCTAAAACGAGTATCAATTTTAAGACCAAAACATGAGTTTGTCATCAAGATATGATATCACAAGGTCATTAAGCATGATAACAAACTTTTAATATTTTCATTTCAATGATGATTTCATAATGTATGTTCAAATATTTATACGAAGCCATCATTGTATAAATTCAAAATACAAATTTGTCATTAAACCCATTAAGATCAAATGCATCAAAATCTTTCATTCAAAAATTTAATAAGAGCAATATAAATTGATTACATGTGAGCATGTATCAACTTTTCAAAGCAACAAGCAAGTTTCACATAAAACCATTAAGACTAAACACATCAAAAATAAAATATTATGATAGTGTATTTTCTTATTTGTAAGAGTTTCAATTTACGTGATTTGATCTTTCATAAGAATGATCAATGTCATGCATTATATTTAAACATGAGAGCATCATCATATTTAGAAATGAATTTATCATTGAAATCATTTCACTTCTTTCTTTCATTTGTTATAATAAGATGATCAATGGTCAAACTTTTGCTAAAATCATACATTATTTTAAAAATCTGAAAAATACTTTTCGTCATGAAAATCATCAAGTCCAAATGTAATACAAGGCAACATAAAAGTCACATTTCTTTCATTTTGAAAATTTGTGGGTTGGGTCTTTATAATTGATTTCATGAAGACATGTATCAATAAAAATTTCATCATAAAAAGGGTTAAAATCCATTAAGCCAAAATGGAAGTTTTCAAGCGATAATCAAGATACATATGTATGGATTAATCCTAAGCATTATCACAAATCTTGCATCATTCATGTTTTTACTTTTCAAAACTACTATAAAGAAGAGCATAGCATAATTTCGAATTTTTTTTTTGAATTTCTACAAACACAAGAAAAACATAAAAAAAAATTCCTACTAACTAAGATAAGCATTCATGGAAATCATCATGTAATTTCAAAATAATTCAAGGAAGTTAAGTTACTTACCTCATTGTCGAAGCCCATGAAAGCGTAGTTTGCTTCTTCTTTCTTTGATTCTTCTTCCAAGCCTTCTTCTTCTTCTACCTCTTTCTTCGCTCAAGTTCATTTGTATTTTTAATTTTTGTTTAATGAACTTGTTAACATTCATTGTTATGTGTTCAATGTCCTCATTGTCCTCTTCACTTGAGTCATTACTCAAGTGGCATTTCATAGTTCGGAGTTCAAAAACCTTCTTGTTCTTTAGAAGGTTGTTCATGTGCTCATCAAGTTCTTCATATTCATCATGTTCCATTTCATAGGTCTTTAAAGACCCAATGAGTTCATCAATAGAATAATTATTTAGATCCTTTGATTCTTGAATCGCCGTTATTTTAGGATCCCACCATTTTGAAAGGGATCTTAAGATCTTGTTAGTGAGTTCAAAATTCGAAAAACTTTTACCAAGACTTTTCAAGCTATTGATGACATCCGTGAAGCGGGTGTACATGTCATCGATAGATTCGCTTGGTGTCATTTGGAAGAGCTCAAAATCATGCAACAAGAGGTTTACTTTCGAGTCTTTAACTCTACTAGTTCCCTCATGCGTGATTTCAAGAGTTCGCCAAATGTCAAAAGCCGTTTCGCACATAGAAATCCGATTGAACTCGTTCTTGTTCAAAGCGCAAAATAAGGCATTCATAGCCTTTGCGTTTAAAGAAAACGACCTTTTCTCCAAAACCGACCATTCGTTCGTCGGTTTAGAGGAAGGTTGAAAACCATTTTCGATGATGTTCCACAAATCCAAATCCATTGAAAGCATGAAAACTCTCATTCGAGTTTTCCAATATGTAGTCCGTGCACTGTTAAAGAACGGTGGACGAAAAACCAAAAGCCCTCTTGAAAACCATTTAGAGCCATTTCTCACGGGTGTAAATCCGAAGAGAAAGAACGTGGCTCGATACCAATGTTAGGATCAAAAGGCACTAAGAGGGGGTGAATTAGTGCAGCGGATTAAACTCGTATTCTTGAAACCGATTTACAAAGAAACACAAGTTCGTAGGAAGATTTCGATTCGACGAAAAAGAACTTGAAAGTAATTGCTTGTGAAAAGGAACTAACTATGAACTTGCAACCAAGAAATGAAATGATGCAGAAATATAAACACTCACACATTTAAGGACACAATGATGTATAGTGGTTCGGTCAAATGACCTACATCCACTCTTGAAGCCTTTGCGATGAGGCTCCGCTCTTCCACTAGCAAGTCCTTTGAAGGGGAAGGATCAAACACCCCTTTTTACAACCCTTTACAAGATGTTCACACTTGTACAAGATCTCTCAAGAAGAAGAAAGGTGAACACTTAGCAAAGAATACAACACTTTTCAAACTCTTCAAAAGCTCAAGACTCAAACTTTTTCTTGCTCAAAAAGGGTTTTTTCAGCTGAAAAGGAAGGGGTATTTATAAGTTTCAAAGTGATTCAAATTTGGAGCCCAAACATGGAGCCAAAAATTTGAATCCTTTGAGTTTTTCTGCATCAACTCTTGGCAGATCGACACCCAGCGGTTCTATCGCTTCACCCGCGCGGTGCTACCGCCTGGCTTTCCACGCACCAGCGGTATTATTCCCAGCCAGGCGGTACTACCGCTGGCTACAGTAGCCGGGGGCGGTACTACCGCCCCAGGCAGGCGGTGCTACCGCCTGCTACAGTAGCCGGCTACAGTAGCCGGGCTACTGTAGCATGCACGCTACTGGTGCTGCTGGGCGGTGCTACCGCCCCAGCCAGCTGCTGCTGGGCGGAGCTACCGCCCCAGCCAGCTGCTGCTGGGCGGAGCTACCGCCCCAGCCAGCTGCTGGGCGGTGCTACCGCCCCAGCCAACTGCTGCTGGTCGGAGCTACCGCCCCAGGCTGGGCGGTGCTACCGCCCCAGCCAGCAGCTGCTGGGCGGTGCCACCGCCCCAGCCAGCTGCTGCTGGGCGGAGCCACCGCCCCAGCCAGCTGCTGCTGGGCGGAGCCACCGCCCCAGCCAGCTGCTGCTGGGCGGAGCCACCGCCCCAGCCAGCTGCCGCTGGGCGGTGCTACCGCCCCAGCCAACTGCTGCTGGGCGGAGCTACCGCCCCAGCCAGCTGCTGGTTCTGCTGGGCGGTGCTACCGCCCAGCATGCATGCAACGTGCATGCATGCACACAGCAGCATGCATGCTGCTGGCGGTGCAACCGCCCAGCATGCATGCAACGTGCATGCATGCACACAGCAGCATGCATGCTGCTGGCGGTGCAACCGCCCAGCATGCATACACGTAGTTGTTGGGTTTGGGCCAAAATTTTGGCCCAAACTCATCCTAATCAAGGCCCAATGGGCCCCCACTTTGGGTTATCTAATCCTAACCCAAAATACGTGCTAACTACGAATTTTAAAGACGTTTCCTAAGCTATTACAAAGTCCACATGACAACTTCTTCCGGCGAAGCTTCCATCAACTTCCGATCTTCCGACGAACCTTCTGAAACCATTCTCATGGACTCACGGCAAGCTCTCTGACTTCACGATGATCTTGGCGAGTTCCCCGAGCTTCTTTGGCAAGCTCCGATCTTTTTGGCAAGCTCGCGAACTTCCGACGAACCTCCCGGCGAACTTCCGAAAACCCTTCTAAGAAGCTTCCTACTCGTTCTCGGCCGCCCGGCAACGCCCCAACGAATCTTCGGACTTCCTTTGAACACTCGAACTCCCAACGATTCATCACACTTGTCTTCGGCCCTTTGTTTCGCTTTACGTCTTCATCCCTATCGTAGTCAATCCTGCTCAATAGTAGACCTGCATAACTCAAAACGTAGTTAGACCACAAATCACACTCAATTAGTTTCATCATCAAAATCCGAGATTCAACATTACCATGTATCTATAGTCCCTCATCAATCTAATATCTTAGAGACCGTATATTGGGCATAGTAAAGTCAGGCCCATATAAAATCCTATTCGAGTCTCGCTCTAATTGAATTCTCCCGGAGAACTCCTCTCTCAATCCGAATGACCCTGGCCAGAGATTTTGCCTGAGTGAGCACATACAGGATATATCTCTCATGATACCAAGAGTAGATGATCCTCTATTGACACGCAATTACCTTTGTAAGGTTGGTTACCATTCCTGAGAACCGACTATACCAGATCTGGAGCTCTCCAAACCTGTAAGTCCGATGTCAAAGAATGAATTATTTAAACATGGCATCTTTGGTGCCTCAAGTCTAAGGACCAGACACACTATTGGGACTACGGAATCGATGTCTGACATTAGGTATCATTAACCATACAACATTCTGTAAGCGGATCAATCAGTGAACTCATTCTCCAATGAGTACCTATATTATATCTCTAGTGTCCCCACACAAGTGACTATGAGACCAGTCACCTCCATCATGTAGATGGGTATACAATGCACCAGTCTATCAAGTTATCTTGATATTATATTCGGATGGAACTATTTTCACTGCTACATCTCCTCGGGCCACGATCTCTCTGATCAAGTAGAACCTCCTTATAACGTGCTTAGACTTCTGATGAGACCTAGGTTCCTTTGCTTGAGCAATTGCCCCATTATTGTCATAATATAAGGTAATCGGCTCCTTGCTGTTCAACACGACTCCTAGATCTACGATGAACTTCTTCATCCAGACTCTCTCCTTTGTTACCTCTGTCGCAGCAATGTATTCTACCTCTATGGTCGAGTCAGCAGTAGTATCTTGCTTGAAACTTTTCTAGTATACTGCTCCTCCATTCAGGGCGAAGGCCTACCTTGAATTTGACTTGCTATCATCGACATCGGACTGGAAGCTCAAGTCCGTGTAGCCCTCAACTCTGAGGCTACTGCCTCCATATATCAATAAAAGATCCTTAGTCCTTCTCAAGTACTTAAGGATACACTTTACTATTTTCTAGTGTTCCAAGCCTAGATCTGCCTGATACCTGCTCGTGACATCAGAGCATGCGCTATGTCAGGCCTGGTACATAGCATAATATACATGATAGACCCTATCACTAAGGCATATGGTATTCTATCCATGTGTGCTCTTTCTTCAGGAGTCCTTAGAGACATACTCCTAAAAAGTGATATTCCATGTCTTATAAGTATGAGACTTCTCTTGGAATTTTTCATGCCAAACCTTTTGACAATGGAGTTTATATACCTGGACTGGGTCAAGCCAAGCATCCTCTTGGATCTATCTCTATAGATCTGAATCTCCAGAATATAGGATGTTTTCCCTAAGTCCTTCATGGAGAAGTGTCTAGATAGCCAAGTTTTTACTGTAGAGAGCATTCCTACATCATTCCCAATGATTAAGATGTCATCCACATATAACACCAAGAAGGTGATAACGCTCCCACTTACCTTCCTATACACACAAAGCTCATCTTCGTTCTTAACAAAGTCATAAGATCCGATTGCCTCATCAAATCATATGTTTCAACTTCGGAAAGCTTGCTTTAGTCTATAAATGGACTTCAGTAATTTGCACACCTTATCTGGACTATGCTTGATATGAACCCCTCAAGCTGTATCATATACACTTTTTCTTCGAGGTTGCCATTGAGGAATGCAGTTTTCATGTCCATTTGCCAGATCTCATAGTCATAATGTGCTACAACAACCAATAGAATTCAAATGAATTTTAGCATAGCTACGGGTGCAAAGATTTCGTCATAGTCAACACATTGCCTCTAACGATACCCCTTAGCCACTAGCCTTGCCTTATAGGTCTCCACCTTTTCATGTACCCTGATCTTCTTCTTGAAGATCCATTTGCAATCAATGGGTACGATACCCTCAGGTGCATCAAGAAGGTTCCAAACATTATTGGAGTACATGGATTCCATCTTAGAATTCATGGTTTTTTGTCACTTTCCAGAGTCTATGCTCATAATAGCCTCCTCATAGGTCTAAGGATCAATGTCCTGAATGTCCTCTCTACTAATATGTCCCACATATCTTTGAGGAGAGTGTGACACTCTACCAGTCCTACGTAAAATTGAAACTTGTGTGTTAGGTACCTGAACAGACTCGATCTCTGGAATGGTGCCTGAGCTAGGTTCTCCAACCTCACTCAATTCTATTATACTCCTATTGTCTCCACCAAGAATGTGTTCCTTCTCAAGAAATACTGCTCTCTTGGCAACAAAGATCTTTTAGTCCTCAGGGTGATAGAAATAATAACCATAAGTTTCCTTGGGGTATCCCACGAACTTGCACCATTCCATCCTGGATTCCAACTTATCGGGGTTATGTCTTTTAACGTAGGTAAGGTAGCCCCAAATCTTAACAACCTTAAGATTGGACTTCTTCCCTCTCTATATCTCATATGGTGTAGATACTACTGATCTAGATGAAATTCTGTTCAGAAGGTAAATTGCGATCTGTAGGGTGCATCCCCAAAATGAGATGGGTAGGTCAACGAAACTCATCATGGATCGCACCATATCTAATAGTGTGTGATTCCTCTTTTTTGATACACCATTGAGCTATGGTGTATAAGGAGGTATCCATTGGGACAGAATCCCATGGTCCTTGAGGAATTGGGTGAATTCTATACTCAAGTATTCTTCTCCTCGATCTGATCGAAGAGTTTTAATACTCTTTCTAGTCTGGTTCTCTACTTTATTCTTATACTCCCTAAATTTCTCGAAGACTTCAGACTTATACTTTATTAAGTACACATGTCCATACCTAGAGAAATCATTAGTAAAAGTAATGAAATAGGAATAACCACCTATGGCATGAGTTGACATAGGACCACATACATCACTATGTATGAGTTCTAGTAACTCAATGGCTCTCTCTCTAGTTCCACTAAATGGAGAGTTGGTTATTTTTCCACGAAGGCAAGGCTCGCAAGTTGTATATGACTCATAGTCAAATGGATCTAAGTACCTATTTTTCAACAACTTTTGAATCCTTCCCTCATGGATATGACCTATCCTACAGTGCCACAAATATGCATTGTTCACCTCTTCTCATTTCCTCTTGGTCATGTTTACATTCATGATGTGTGAAGTAGTATTTAGCATAAACAAACCATTATACAATGTTTCTCTAGTAATGATCTTATTATTCTTACTAATTGAACAATAATTATTCTAAAAAAACACTTTATAACCATTTAATGTTAAACATGAAATAGAAATAATATTTTTGATAATAGAGGGAATAAAATAACATACATCTAATGTAATAATAGCTCTATTATGCAAATGTAGAGTGACCTTGCCGATAGCAACAACAACAACTCTTGTTCCATTACCTATCTTGAGGTCCATCTCACCTTTTGCCAATCTCCTATACCTTGTCAGAACCTGCAACGAATTACAGATATGATAAGCACTACTGGTATTTAATACCTATGCATTATCATAAGAATTTGACATATGGAGACTAATTATTAGAGCTAGCCCCAGGAAATTATCACAGGGTAATTTGGCAACCCAATAAAGACAATAAACAGAAAAGAATAAAAGAAATAGGAACACCGAATTTACGAGGTTCGGTCAATTGACCTACGTCCACGGACGAAAGGAGGAGCAAATCTCTACTAACAATGTGGCAATTACAAATGCCTTAGGAAATTGTTCCTAGGCCAAAAACACCTGAAACTACTAAACAAGAAAAGCTCAAAATATTTAATATGGACTTAATGAAATTAAATCCAAAATGGCTTTTCTTGTGGTGCCTGTGGTGCATCTACCTAGAAAGCCTAGACCCCTTTTTGTAGCATCAATAGGGGATAGCAAAACAGAAATTAGAGATGTGAGACTAAAGGACTTGCCAAACTAACAAATCTCCACCTTGGCATGTCCCAACATTAACAATTAGCAAAACTTGCTCCACCTTCTTCACAAAAGCCCCAACGGACAATCACCAACAATGAATACCAATCAAGTCCAAGCACTGCTTGAACTTGTAAATTGAAAGAGGCTTTGTAAGTATATCAGCTGGATTGTCCTTCGTATGAATTTTCTGAATAAGGACCTTTCCTTCAGCAATGGTATCATCACAACAAACTGCATTTGAGTAGGTAGTAGGCTCACCAACTCCACTAGTTTCTTCTGCAACAGACAAAGCATATGTAACTAAATTTGCATATCTTTGTGGTGGTCGAATAACTCTCCGTGGTCTATCATTGGCTATGGAATATTGCTCTTCCTCTGGATCACCTTCGTTAGTAGACTCGGGAGAATTGAAGCTGACTCTTTTCTGCTTTCCAAAAATGCAGTGTTCATAGAAATCCAATGGCCCAGTACTCTGTCCGCAAAGAAGACATCTTTTGCTTAATATGCTCAAACCTTTTTCAGAATTAGACAATGATGATGACGAGATTACAACCGAGCCTGTGACAGTAGTTCCCTGCAAAATATACAAGCTACCAGACCTACAAGCTTTCATAACAATAAGGGCACTTCTAGAAACTTTCATAACTCCACCTTCAGTTGTGTATTTATACCCAAGAGCCTCTAGGATGCCTAAAGAGATGAGATTCTTTTTCAAATCAAGAACATGTCTAACATTAGTGAGCGTCCTCATAATACCATCATGCATTTTAATTCGGATTGTGCCTTTACCAATAACATCACACGCAGCATTATTGCCCATCAAAACAATTCCATAATTACAAGATTCATATGTGGAAAACAAATCCCTACTGGGACACATGTGATAAGAACAACCTGAATCTAAAATCCATTCATTTTTAGACCTTGTCTTGTCATCAGTAGCAAAGAAAATATTTCCAAAATTCTTATCATGTTAGAAGCATTACCTGGGAGATTGTATATCCCCAAAAATTATAGATCCAATGAAGAGGATGAAGGAGCACTAGCGTACTCCTCTCTAGCGGTAATCCACACAGTGAACGCAGCAACAACGCTCCTCAGATCACCGTGAGATCTCTCTCCATGTGCACCATGTTGAATCTCAGATTTTGATAATGAAACTAATTGAGTGTGATTTGTGGTCTAACTGCATGTTGAGTTACGCAGGTCTACTATCGATCAGGATTAGACAGTTGACACTGGAGGAATTGACGTTGCACCAGATGTGATCATGTCAGGATATTGGATGTCGAGCCGGAGGTTCGGTCGACTATCGGCAGGAGGCTTCGTACGTCGGGCATCGGGCCAAGAAGAGCGTGTTGTGCCAAGGATATCGGGATTGCGGAGGTCAATCACCGATTGGGCAACGGACCGCAAGAGAGGATGATGTGCCGAAGGATCGGACGAAGCATCGACCAATGACGTGCCGGGCAACTGAATGTCAATTCGTGTTGTAATAAATGTCTAGATCGAAGTAGAGTGTTTGTTGTTTGTGTGCAGAAGTAACTACGATAAGGATGAAGACGTAAAGCGAAACAAAGGGTCGAAGTCAAGTGCGATGGATCATTGGGAGTTCGAGTGTTTGATGGAAGTCTGAAGATTCATTGGGAGTGCTGCCGGAACTGGCCGAGAACGAGTAAGGAGCTTGCCGAAGGGTTTTCGGAAGTTCACCGGGAGGTTCGTCGGAAGTTCGCGGAGCTTGCCAAGAAAGATCGGAGCTTGCCAAAGAAGCTCGGAGGAACTCGCCAAAATCATCGTGGAGTTCGAGAGGTTGCCGGGAGTCCGCAGGATGGTTTCCGAGGGATCGTCGGAAGACCGCCGGAAGTTTGCCAGAAGAAGACTTGACTTACGGACTTTGTAATAGCTTAGGAATGTCTTTAATTTCATAGTTAGCACATCAATTTGGGTTAGGATTAGGGGTTAATCCTTTAACCCAAGTATGGGCCCATTGGGCCTTGTTCGAACCGCTTGGGCGAGTTTTGGCCCAAACCAAACGTTGATTTGTGTTGGCGGTGGCACCGCCAAAGAAGACCAAAGAAGACAAAGATGCATGCATGCTACGTGCATGGTGTCAGTAGCCTGTGGATCTATAGCCTGCTTATCGTCTTGTGCGGTAGCACCGCCTGACATCAGTAAGCGGTAGTAGCACCGCTGGGTGTGTCGATCACAGACTAACAAAGACCGAAAAACTCAAAAGATTCAAATTTTTGGCTCCAAGTTTGGGCTCCAAATTTGAATCACTTTGAAGCTTATAAATACCCCTTCTTTCTCAGCTGAAAGAAGAACCCTTTTGAGAAGTTAGAATCTTAGTTTTAAGTCTTGAAAAGTCTTATTCTTGCTAAGTGTTCATCTCATTCTTCTTGTGAAATCTTGTAAGAGTGTGAACTGCTTGTAAAGGGTTGTAAGAGGGGTATTTGAGCCTTCCCCTTCAAAGGATTTGGTAGTGGAAGAAGGGAGCCTCATCGGAGAAGGCTTTGGAAGTGGATGTAGGTCACTTTGACCGAACCACTATACATCGCTGTGTCTTGATTGTGTGAGTGTTTAAATTTCTGTTTTACTTTACTGCAAGCCTTTACTTTACTTGCTCCACTTCCTTTTTATCTTTGTACGCATGCTTTAAAGTTAGAACACAAAAATTGGTTTCAAACGAAACGTTGCTTTCATCGTACGAAGTTTCCAAAGCTTGATTTAAATCGCTGAAAAATCCATCGTTTTATCCGCTGCACTAATTCACCCCCCCCCCCTCTTAGTGCCGCTCGATCCCTAACACACCACAAGGCTGTAGGTACCAAGGAGGCGTGGAGACTGAGGAGAATAGGAGGATGACTACCAAGAGCTCTCAGCCTATAAACTAGGAGGTTCCTCCTATTTATATAGGTGGAGGAAGCTTATCCTTAATAGATCCTATTCACACTAGATTTCTATCTAGTTGGATCTCATTGAATCTTATCCATAGGATCTAATTTGATCTCATCCAATTGGATCTTATCAATCATTTAATTGGATCTCATCTAATTATCCAATTGGATCTTATCCACAGGATCCAAACTAGGGGCTTTATAGATATCTCATATCCGCACCTCTACTCATCGCAACATCCACCTTATGTGTGTGACTCTCTAGGCTCGATACCGAGATACCGAGCTGGCCATGAGTCACTCCCATCAGAACTCCTTCTGACTTAGAACACCTTCTGATATAGTGAATTATTATCTCCATAATAATTCACTCGACTCATCAACTATGGATGTACTAGGCCACTATGCCATAATCCCCAGACGGTACAAGGGGATCTAATCCATCGGATCCGTCTGTCCTCAGTGACCATGTATCTATAGTCCCTCATCCATCTAATATCTTAGAGACTGTATATTGGGCATGGTAAAGTTAGGCCCATACGGAATCCTGTTCGAGTCTCGCTCTAATCGGATTCTCCCAGAAAACTCCTTCTCTCTCAATCCTAACGACCTTGGCTAGGGATTTTGCATAAGTGAGCACACGTGGGATATATCTCTCATGATACTGAGAGTGGATAATCCTCTATTGACATGTAATTGCCTTCGTAAGGTTGGCTACCATTCCCGAGAACCGACTATACCAGATTTGGAGCTCTCCAAACCTGTAAGTCCGACGTCAAAGAATGAAGTACTCAAATAAGGCATCTTTAGTACCTCAAGTCTAGGATCCACTTACACTACTGGGACTATGGAATCATTGTCTGATATTAGGTATCATTAACCATATAGCATTCTGTAAGCGGATCAATCAGTGAACACATTCTCCAATGAGCACCAGCACTATATCTCTAGTGTCCCCACATAACGACTATGAGACCAGTCGCCTCCATCATATAAACGAGTATACAGTGCACCAGTCTATCCAGTTATCTCGATGTCCTCATCGAGTAACGTATGACCAAGATGATTTAGAATCTGTGTTTAAAGGTATATCGGTCTCATTATCGTGATCTCATCATGATCCGATTTCCATTGCACAGATCCATGAACATCACAATATTCATCTAGATAATGTGAGAAAATGCCAATAGTAATATGCGAAGAGATCGAGGTAACATGTCACAAGTGTCATAACTCATATGATTGGCTTGTAGGGCACCTACAACTAACACCATCGCTAGATAGGGTCCAGCAACTTTAGATGGGCCTTAAATCTGGCCTAATCCAGTTCAATCTCGGGCCTAATTGGCCCCTACCAGGGTTAATGAGATTACTTCCCAATTTTAACCCTAATTAGATGCTAACTACGAAATTAAAGATATATACTAAGCAAAAACATAATCCGACACATCAAGACATCTTCCGACGAGCTTTTGACGAACTTCTAGCGGACTTCCGATAAACTCTCTAACATCTTCTAATGGACTTCCGACAGGCTCCCGGACTTTACGACGACCTTGATGAGTTCCGACGAGTCTCCTTTGGTAAGCTCCGATCTTTCTTGGTGAGCTTTGCGAACTTCGGACGAACCTTCCGACAAACTTCCAACAATCCTTGGGCAAGCCCCCGATTTATTCTCAACCAATTCTAGTAGCACTTCCGACAAATCTTTGGACTTTCGACGAACTCTTGAACTCCCAATGATTCGATCGTACTTGACTCCAACACTTTGCTTTATGTCTTCATTGCTATTGTAGTTAATCTTGCCCACTTTTTTCAACATATGGATTAGATCAAATAACTTATCAATTGACTACATCATCAAAATCCAAGATTCAACAATGGTAGATTTATATGATGTATATTATAATAAATGATCTATTATTTATTTTATATGTCTATTGATTTTATAATCATTAAAGTAGCATGAATTAATATATTTATAAAATTATATCAATAAATTAATCATAAATAATATAAAAAAATAATATTCATAAATTACATCCATAATTAAGATATTTTGATAATCCCAAATAAGAGTCCTCTTCAATTAATTATATGGTGGGGATGGATAATATTATTCTAATAGCCATATAAATTAGGATTATATACCTAGAGTTAATAACAATAAGACACATTAATGGTATTAATATTTTATAATTATCATTTTGAGTAAATAATAGATGTGTTAATATTTTACCTAAAGAAGAAATATAGATGATACCAATAGTTTATCATAATTTGATAACCTAAAGCATTAATGCTATTTTTTTATTTTATAATTTCAATGGTTCTTTTTTTGAATCTCATATTTTAATAATGAAACCAATTGATAGTCTTTATGATCTAATTGTGTTTTGAGTGACATAGGACTATCTTCGATCAAGATTAGATAATTGAAGCAGGAAGAATCGACGTTGGGCCTAAGGAGAATGTGTCAGAAGATTGGATATCGAGCCGAATGATCGGTCGACGTATCGACAAAAGGCTTCAGACGATGAGTTCGAGCATCGGGTCAAGAAGAGTAAAATTATGCTAAGAAGATCAGAGTTACGGAGGACAACTACCGATTGGGCAATAGGCCGTAAGAGATGACGATGCACCGAAGAAACGAACGAAGCGTCGGATGAACCAATGACATGTCATACAATATTCGATCATGCTTTATAATAATTATCTAGATCAAAGTAGGATTTGAGTCTAATTGAGTTGAAATTGGGCCAGCTCAATTAGAGACCAACTGGGCCCAAGATTGGGCTATGTTAGGCCAAGCGAAAGGCCTAAAAAGTAACCCATGAGGTGGGTCAGGCGATGGAACTATCGGTGGCTCGATCTCCAAGACATAATCTCCGAGACTATGTAAGGCGATGGTACCGCCAGACTGGGTGATGGTATCACCTAGTGTCAAGCGATGGTACTGCCAGATTAGGTGGCAGTATCGCATAGTGTCAGGGTGTATCGAGTAGTGGTACTGCCCAGCACTGGCAGTGGTATTGCTAGTACCTTGTGTTAGGATCAGTTCGGCACTAGGGGGGTGTGAATTAGTTTAACGATAAGATTAGATAAATTCGGGTGATTTCAAATATTTTTGTTCAATAAAAATCACATATCGACTAAAATCATTTCGATTGCATTTTAACTTAGACACGTATGTAAGAAGGTGAAGAGGAAGTGGACCAAGTAAAGTAAAGGCTTGTAGTAAAGGTAAACAATAATAAGTAAATGCAAATCAGAATTTTATAGTAGTTCGGTCATCCAACCTACGTCCACTCCCGATTCTTCTTCACTTGAGGCCACCGGCTTTCCACTAATTGTCTTCCTTCTAACGGGTAAAGACTAACTCTCTTTTACAGCCCTCTCTTATAAGATTTCCCTCACTCTCCCTTAGAGTTACACTTCTATGCTTAGGAGGGGAAACACTTCAATTTTATAAGGCTTTTAACAGAGTTTTGGCTTTTTTCTTTTTCTCAATTCTTGCTTAGCCAAGCAAGAACACTTGGGATATTTATAAACCCTAAGATGATTCAAATTTAGAGCCCAAATTTGAATCACCCCAGATTTTTAGGGTACTGGTGGTACCATCACCTGTGGTAGGCGGTACCACCGTCTAGTACACCCTGACATTGGGCGGTACCATTATCCAGTCTAACGGTACTACCGCCCAGTCTGACAGTACTACTGTCATAGCAGTCTGACACTAGGCGGTACCACCTCCCAGACATACTATCAGTGGGCGGTACCACCGCCCAGACTTAGTCTAGAAGACTGAGCCTTCAGGCAGTTCCACCACCCACCTGGTGGTGCCACCGCCTGACGTGGCATCCGGGCACTGTATGGGCCTTTCATCCGACCCAACATAACCCTGATTCAGGCCCAGTTGGCCCCTACCTGGGTTAAAGGGATTATCTCCTAATCTTAACCCTAATTATGTGCTAACTATGAAATTAAAAATATTTTCTAAGCAACAACTAAATTTGACACTCCAAGACTTCTTCTGGCGAGCTTCTGATGAACTTTCGGTGAACTTCCGATGAACTCTCGGATATCTTCCAGCGGACTCCCGGCAGGCTCTCGGACTTTACGATGATCTTAGCGAGTTTCGATTAGCCTTCTTTGGCAAGCTCTGATTATTCTTGGTGAGCTCCGCGAACCTCCGATGAACTTTCCAGTGAACTTCCGACTAACCCTTCGGCATGCCTTCGACTTATTCTCGGCCAATTCCGACAGTACTCTGACAAATCTTTGGACTTCCGGCTAACTCTTGAACTCCCAATGATTTGATCATATTTGACTCTGGCACTTCATTTTGCTTTATGTCATCATCACTATCGTAGTTATTCCTGAACACTAATTAAACCTTAACCCTACTTCGATCTAGACAATTACAAAGCGAATCAACATCTTGTTGCCTAGCACGTCATTGGTCGGTGCTTCGTTTGGTTCTTCAACGTATCGTCCTCTCTTACGACCTGTTGCCCAATCGGCGGTTGACCTGCAACCCCGATCTCCTTGGCATAACTCCGCTCTTCTAGGCTTGATACCTCA
This sequence comes from Musa beccarii, assembly GCA_024322285.1. Lineage (NCBI taxonomy): Eukaryota > Viridiplantae > Streptophyta > Magnoliopsida > Zingiberales > Musaceae > Musa > Musa beccarii. The sequence continues at coordinate 15,396,173 of CM044396.1, read as the reverse complement.
TTTCTTTGTCTAAAGCCTTATAGCGATCGTCGATCGAACCTCGGCTCGACGCCCAATTTCCTAACGTGTTCTCCTCCGACGCAATGTTGATTCGTCATACTTCAATTGTCTAATCTTAATTGAGAGTAGACCTGTGTGACTCAAAGTGTAGTTAGATAATCAAAATATACTCAATTAGTTTCATCATCAAAATCCTTGATTCAACAATCTCTCCCTTTTTGATGATGACAATTAATTGATGATGGAGTTAACCTTAACTCCCAGAGTTTAAACAAACTCCCCCTATCAATATGCCATATTGATAGAACCCTTGGATTTTAAAAAAATTCAAGTAACATATCATCAAGAAAATCAAGCAAATATATAAAATGTTTAATATAGTGCATGATTTCATCAATCTACTTCGCCCCCTTTATCAATAACAAAAAGGAGAAGTTGTATCTAGTTAGTTTTAAGGATATGCAAGTTTTTATAACATACTAGCAAGATTAATATGACAACATAGCAAGTTTAAAGTTTGTGCAAGCATAGCAAATTTGCACTTGCTTCTTGTGCAAGTTTTGTTTCTCCTCTTTTGAGAAGTGCAAGCTAGTTTTCTCTCTTTGTGCGAGCTAGCAAATTGTTTTACTTTGATATGCAACCTTTGCGATACGCATGCTAGCAAATTTTTGCTTTAAGCTAGTAATCTTTCACCCCCTTTGTCATTATCAAAAAGAAAGGGAGGAGTACAAATAGTCTTTTACATCAATGCTCTAATCATGACAAAAATTAATAAATTTATATCATGAATTTTCATCATATCAAAATCAAGTCATGAATTCAAGGGAGTCATAAATAAATCATGATATGAGAGAAATTGATGATAAGCAAGCTAGCAAAATGATAATGATAAGCAAGCTAGCATACTTTGCGATACGCAAGTTAGCTATTTTTGTAAAGTTTAGTAAAATTTATGCTTCTTTTGAGATAGCAACTTGCTTCTCTTTTTGATGTTGAAGATAGCAACATTTTACTTTCTTGAAATGTGTAAGCTAGCAAGCTAACTCCCCCTTTATCATTGTCGAAATGAAGGGAGGAGCTAATGATATAGACTTTTACATCAATTGTAAATATGCATCAATAAAAATTCTATATCAATCTTTCAATCATCACATGATGCATTCAAAGAAATATTGAAACATAGGAGAAAAATCTATTTAAGCATACTATGTTTCAATCATTGATGTCAAGTCATAAAAAGTCATCAAGATCAAACGAAGATTTTGAGTATCAAATAAAGCGATAAAAAAAATCATCGATTCATGCATTCAAACCCTTATTACTTAATAAGTCATGATTCCAAAAAGAATAAAGTTGTGATTTCAAGAGAAAAGAGTTATGAAAAATAAAAAATTTAAATTCAATTCATCAACTCGAAAATCATCAAGATCAATTTCATGATTTAAGAGATTCATATGAATTCATATTTAAAATACATCTTAAGTCATAAACACGAATCAAGCGTTCGTCAAATCCAAAATCATCATCAAAATCACATTCAAGAAATTCATAAATGACATGTATAGATTCATAAATTTCAAAAAAAAATCGACAAGATTGAGATAGAGGATTGTATTTCATTTTTATGAGTATCTATTCATGTGATTTGCTTCTTATAAGCAAGCCTTTCCCCTTTAAAGAAAGTATCAACGTACAAAAACTGAAAGGCAAAATCTATCATAAAGATCTTTAAGTCAAAAAATATGACACATTAAGCATATTGCATCTTCCAACAAAAATTTGGTTCAATAGATTCATAACGTGTATATAATGTACCATGTTTTAAAATCAAAACACATGTTTCGTCATCAAACCATCAAAACTAAACACATCAAACATAAAACATCATGGTAGTATATTTTTCATTTTTATGTGTTTCGCTTTAAGTTGATTGTTTTCATACAAGTATGCTCAAGTTTTTGTATAAAAGAGGCATATCAAGTTTAAAAAATGAAAAGCAAATTTCATAAAACAAATAATCAAGATACATATGATTTTACATTTTCATTATACCATTATGAAAAGCGATACGGAAATCATTAGGATAAATATTCATGGACTTAATTTTGTTGCAATTATCATGATAATTAATTTTTGTGTCAAAACCATACATCAAGATTAAAACCGAAAACCGATACGGAAATCATAAACAAAAATTCGATTTATCATGATAATACATTCTCCTTTTTTTTGTGTTTCATTTTATACAATTTGATTTCATCTAAGCATGTTTAAATTTTTATAAAAATGTCAATCATTATATTTAAAACCGAAAGTATCATCAAAACAACTTTTCTTTCATTCGAAAAAAATTATAAAAGCAATGTGGGTTAATTCTTTTAGTTTTGCAATTGATTTCATAAAGATATGCATCATCGTATAAATCCGAAACAAAGTTTCATTAAAACCAAAAACACATCATTCCAAAACATAGGATATCATTACTTCAAATCCTCATGCATGATACCATAAAATCATTAAGCATGATACAAGAGTTTTAAAATTTTCATTACTTTATTATCAAGCATGATTTCATAAGGTATATTCAAAATTTTTATACAAAGCTATAGTATCATCTTAAAAACTGAAATCATCAAGATACACAATCATGGATTAATATTATCATACAACATTTTGTTTCTTTATCATACAAGTGTCATTTAAATTTTCAAAAATGCTAGAAGGAAAAGCATGATATAATTTTTAAAAAATAATTTTTATTTCCTACAAACTAAATCAAGCATTCTCATGACAAATATCAAGTAATTTCGTAAAGCAAAAGGGTTTTGGTTGAGTTGCTTACCTTGTAGTTGAAGGTCATCAAAGCGTAATTCGTCTCTTCGTCACTTGAGTCTTCTTTGCTTGCTTTCCTCTTCTTCATTTTTGTGTACTCATTTTTAGAGCATTCTGATTTCTTACGTTCAAAGCAAGAGTTGGTATTCTTTTTAAGTTCATTTGAGTTTTTTAATTCTTGTTCAATGAACTTATTAAACTTTAATGTTAGAAGTTCAATGTCCTCTTCACAATCACCTGAGTTATCACTCGAGAGGTCTTCTTCCATTCTAAGTGCAATTACCTTTCTATTCTTTGGAAGGTAGTTCACATGTTTGTTGTGTTCTAAGAATGTCATCTCATAGGTCATTAATGACCCGATTAGTTCTTCCAATGGAAAGTCATTTAGATTTTTAGCATCTTGTATAGCGGTTACTTTTGGATCCCACATTTTTGGAAAGGAACTTAAAATCTTGTTAATGAGTTCAAAATCTAAAAAAGATTTACCAAGGGCTCTTAGACTATTAAAGACATCTGTGAAATGGGTGTACATGCCATCGATAGTCTCACTTGGTTCCATTCGAAAAAGCTCAAAATCATGCATCAATAAATTCATTTTTGAGTCTTTGATTCTATTAGTGCCTTTGTTTGTAATTTCAAGAGTGTGCCAAATACCAAAACCCATTTCGTAAGTAGAAATACGATTAAATTTAATTTTATCCAAAGAGCAAAATCAGGCATTCATAGCATTTGCATTTAAAGAAAAGGATCTTTTTTCAAAATCATTCGATTTGGACCTAGGTTTGGAAGGAGTTTAAAAACCATTTTCGATGACGTTCCATAAATCCAAATCTAAGAAAAGTAAAAAAATTCTCATTCAAGTTTTTCAATAAGTGTAGTCTGACCTGATAAACAAGGGAGGATGAACGAATGAAAAATCCTCTTGAAATTCGAAAAGAGTCATTTCTCTTGGGTATGAATCCAAAAGAGAAATACTAAGCTCTGATACCAACTGTTAGGATTAGTTCAGCACTAAGTGGTGGGGGGTGGGGGATGGGGGAGGGGGTGAATTAGTGTAGTGGTAAGATTCAACAAATTCGGGCGATTTCGAAAAACTTTGTTCGATAAAAATCAGGTATCGACTAAAACCGTTTTGATTCCATTTTAACTTAATCACGTACATAAGAAGGTGAAGAGGAAGTGGAGCAAGTAAAGTAAAGGCTTACAGCAAAGAAAAACAATAATAAGTAAATGCAAATCAGATTTTTATAATGGTTCGGTCATCCGACCTACGTCCACTCCCGATTCCTCTTCACTTGAGGCCATTGGCTTTCCACTAATTATCTTCCTTCCAATGGGCGAAGACTAACTCCCCTTTATAGCCATATCTTACAAGATTTCCCTCACTCTCCTTTAGAGTTATACTTCTATGCTTAGGAGGGGAAACACTTTAATTTTACAAGGCTTTTAATAGAGTTTTAGCTTCTTTCTTTTTCTCAATTCTTGCTCAGCCAAGCAAGAACACTTGGGACATTTATAGACCCTAAGAGGATTCAAATTTAGAGCTCAAATTTGAATCACCTAAGATTTCTAGAGTACTGTCGGTACCACCGCCTGTGCTAGGCGGTACCATCACCCAGTACACCCTGACATTAGGCGATACCACCACCCAGTCTGGTGGTACTACCGTCGGAACAGTCTAACACTAGACAATACCATCACCTAGACTAGTGATACCACTACCCAGATATACTGTCAGTAGGTGGTACCACCGTCTAATCTGGGTGGTGCCACCGCCTGATGTGGCATCCGTGTATTGTATGGGCCTTTCATCTGGCCCAATACAGCTCTGATTTGGGCCCAGTTAGCCCCTACTAGGGTTAAAGGGATTACCTCTCAATCTTAATCTTAATTATGTACTAACTACGAAATCAAAGATATTTTCTAAGCAACAACTTAATCCGGCATGTCAAGATTTCATTCGACAAGCTTTTAGTGGACTTTTGATGATCTCTTGGACATCTTTCGGTGGACTCCTGATAGGCTCTCGGACTTTACGATGATCTTGGTGAGTTTCGATGAGCCTTCTTTGGCAAGCTCTGATCTTTCTCAATGAGCTCCACGAACCTCCGATGAACTTTCCGACGAACTTCCGACTAACCCTTCAACAAGCTCCTGACTTATTCTCGGGCAATTCTAGTAGCACTTCAATGAATCTTCGGAATTCTGGCTAACTCGCGAACTCTAAATGATTCGATCGTACTTGACTTTGGCACTTCATTTTGCTTTATGTCTTCATCACTATCGTAGTTAATCTTACACACTAATTAAGCCTTAACCCTACTTTGATATAGACAATTACAAAGAGAATCAACATCTTGTTGCTCGGCACGTCATTGGTCGACACTTCGTCCGATTCTTCGATGCATTATCTCCTCTTGTGAACTATTGCCCAATCAGCAGTTGACTTCCATAACCTCGATTTTCTTGGTGTAACACTGCTCTTCTTGGCTCGATGCCCGATTTCTTTGTCCAAAGCCTTTTGTCGATCGTTGATTGGACCTTTGGCTCGACACCCAATTTCCTCTCGTGTTCTCCTCCAATGCAACATTGATTCATCCTACTTCAATTGTCTAATTCTGATTGAGAGTAGACCTACGTGACTCAAAGTATAATTAGATAGTTAAAACACACTCAGTTAATTTCATCATCAAAATCCAAGATTCAACACCCTAAAGAACCAGAATGGATTCAAATTTGGCTCTAAGTTTGAATCCATTTAGGGCCTATAAATACTCCTCCCATCCCTAGTTAGAATACATAGCAACTGAGAAATAAAAGAGAGAAAACTCTGTTGTAATAGTGTGAAAAATTCTTCCCTTCTATTTTACTTTTTGGTTAAGTCTAAGAGAGGGGCGAGTGGGGTTGTAAGGGCTGTAAAGGTTAACTCCTGAAACTATTAAAAGGAGAAGAGAGCTGTAAGGGTGGTTGGTCTTCTCCTATTAAAAGAAGATCGGTAGTGAAAGCCGATAGCCTCGATGAAGGAGGAATCAGGAGTGGACATAGGTCGGATGACCGAACCACTATAAATTAGTGCGTTCTCTTCTTGTCGTGCAATTTTCTTTTACTGCTTATCTTCTTTACTTAACTGTAACTACCCTACTTCTTCTCAACCCACTTGCTAACATATTCAAAGTTAAATGTCTTTGTCGAAATGTGTTTTCGTCAAACGAAACATTTTCATCGAAATGATTTTTCGAAATTGATGTTTTTAACCGCGGCACTAATTCACCCCTCCCTCTTAGTGCCGATCTTGATCCTAACATCTTCCTCCTTTGTTATATACTCAAGCATCTAACATTCTAGTTTATATGGGAGTATTACATCTTAATATGGTATTGCTTATTGAAAGGCCTACATATATCATTGATAATAGTATTGTGGAACAAGTAAATGAAATGAGTATCTAGGAAAAAATTAATAGGCTAAGTTTGATGTTCATAAGAATAATAATTTTAATAATATCAATAACTTATTACAATTAACAAATAGCATTATGGAATACTTAAAGACTATTAAAGAACATTTCAAGACTACTGATAAGTCATTAGCTGATAGTTGATATCTTGATGAAAAAGTTAATTTCAACTCAATATGATGACACTAGAGGAATTAGAGATCATATCCTCTATATGACAAATGAAGCTGCTAAGCTCAATACCTTGGGCATGAATGTTGATGAGTCTTTCTTTGTATAATTTATTTTTAATTTACTTTCTTCATAATTTAGGTCATTCAAGACTTATTATAATGCAAATAAAGGTAAGTGGAACTTGAATGAATTGACTAGTAAGTATGTGCGGAAAGAATTAAGATTAAAACAAAAAAAACATATAATGTTTTCAATGTTTCACAAGGATATGATAACAAGACAAGGAAGATGAAGCATTATCCACCAAAGAAGACTATTGAATTTAGAAGTTTTGCTCAAACTCATGAGAAAATAAATCTTCATAATAAAGTGTCACTTTTTTTTTAAGCAAGAAAGGATATGTGAAGAATCATTGTGCTAAACACAATACTTGGTTCAAAAACCAAGATAGAATATTTAATTTTATATATTTTGAATCAAATATTATTGAAATCTCTTCTAATACTTGGCGGATAAATTTTGGTACTTCAACTTATATTACTAATAATTTTTATGGATTCCTTTCAACATAGAAGTGAAAAGAATATGAAAGATTTATTATTATGGGGAATTGTCTTAAGGCGAATGTAGTAGCAGTGAAAACATATTGCTTACATCTCGAGATAAATCATTTATGTCTTTAATTTTTAAAAATTTAATTTTTATTTCTAAATTAGATGAATTATGGTACATTCCTTCTTTTGGTTTAAAAAAACTTAGTACATTTTATGATTTAATAAAACTTGATTATATAGAATTAATTTGAATTTTGAGTTTGAGAAAACTTTGGCAACACTACAATTGTATAATAGAATAAAATATAGTTCTATTAATGAAGATTCCTCCATCTTATGGCATAGACATTTGAGACATATCTCCAAAGGATTGTGAGATTAGTAAAGGATAGAATTTAAAAAAATCTAGACTTTGTTGATTTTGATGTGTATAAACTGCATTAAAAGAAACCAAATCAAATGCCTTAAGAAAAATATTACAAGAAGTAAATAACTTTTTAAGATTATACAAATTGATATTTTTGAGTTACTCTATATTACATATTTTAGTAGAGAAAAATATTTCATTACCCTTATTGATGACTTTTCAAGATATGAATATGTATATTTGATACATGAAAAGTCTCATGATATTGATATCATTGAGGTATACATATATAAAGTTAAGAGATAACTAGATAGAAATGTCAAAATTATGAGGTTAGATAGGGGTGTTCAATTCTATGATAAATATGGTGAATTGGGTCAAAATCCCAATCTATTTGCTAAATTTTTAAAAAAGTAAGATATTTATGCTCAATATTCATTACCGAAAGTGGCATAGCAGAATAATATTATTGAAAGGTACAATTATAGCCTTATGGATATAGTTAGAAGTATGATGAGTTTTTCCTTTATACTTGACTTTATGTGAAGTGAAGCTCTAAAAATTACTATATATATATCTTAAATAAGGTCCCTAATAAATCAATATCAATAACCCTATTCGAGTTATGAACTGGTAGAAAATTTAGTTTAAGACATTTATATATTTGGGATTGTTTAGCAGAGATAAAAGTCTTTAACTCATGTGAAAAAAAGTTAGATCCAAGAATTATTTTTAGATCTTTCATTGGTCACATAGAAAAATCTAATGAGTATAGATTTTTACTCTTCTAACTACGATATGAGGATAGTTGAATTTGATAATATAATATTTTTAAAAAATGGTCAAACCAATGGGTGTGAGAAGCCTCGAAAATTTGATATTGAAGAGATATAGGTTGATATAACTTTATCATTTTTAGTTTGAGAAGTTATTATTTCTCAAATTACTAAATAAATTAAGAAAAATAAATAACACGATGGCATTAATGAACTTCTATATGATGAAAATATTATTACTAATAAACTTATAAAACAATCACAACCAACACCTTTGAGAATATCTTAAAGAGAAAGGAGACATGTCATTTCTATAATCATATAGTATATCTACAATAATCAAATTATAATATAGGAACAAAAAATGGCCCCCTTGATGTTTTTAAAGGCTATGGATAATAATGACTTTGAAAAATAGTATGATGTCATGAAAGAATAGTTAAAAGTAATGAAATAAAATAGTGTTTGAGAACTTATCAACTTATCTAATAATTATAAAAGAGTTGGTAGTAAATGAGCCTTTATGACTAAACTTGACTCAAAGATAATATTGAATGATATAAAGTTAGATTTCAAGCTAAATATTTTACTCAAAAAGAAAACATTGATTATAATGAATATTTTCTTTGAATTCTAAAAATGACCTATTAAGAATCATTATGGTCTTAATGGCTTATTATAATCTTGATTTATATTAGATGGATATGAAAATGACTTTTTTTTAATAAAAATTTAGATGAAAAAATTTACATAGAACAACCTAAAGGGTTTACGGAAAAGAGAAAAGAACATTTAGTTTTCAGACTTAGGAAATTCATTTATGACCTTAAAAAGTTTCTAGATAATAGTATATAAAGTTTCATGATAGTATTACTTTCTTCGAACTTAATGAAAATATTGACTAGTGTATATATCTAAAGGTTAGTTAGAGTAAGTTTATTATTTTGGTTTTGTATATGGATGATATCCTATTTGTTAGTAGTGATCTTAGTTTATAGTATGAAACTAAGAATTTTTTCATTAAGAATTTTTAGATGATTGATATGAATGAAGCAACTTATGTTATTAGTATAGAGATCATTAGAGATCAATTTCGAGAATTATTAGGACTGTCTCAAAAAGAGCACATTGACCAAGTCTTAGAGAGATTTAATATGTAGATTTGTTTAGTGAATGGTATATCTATGATTAAAGGTGAAAATTTTAATTTAAGTTAGTGTCCTAAAAATGACTTGGAAAACAATCAAATGAAAGATATTTTATACACATATGTAATTAAAAGTCTACCATATGCTCAAATATGTTCTAAAGCAGATATCAATTTTGTAAGTTGTAATGCTCAATGGATAACTATCATGCCCTCTGAATTTATTGCATTCAGGAGGTGTGACTTTATTTTAAATCGATAATATTATGATGTCAACAACAATCCAATCCAAGGAACCAAACTAACATTTGAGGACACTAAGAATCATTCAAGTTATAATTCACATCCATAAAACCTATGCAGTTTATAATCATACACTATTTCATTCAATGATTCATAAAATCTAATGCTAACTCAACTAAGCATTAACCATATTATAAATCCATAAGTGTGGGAATACATACAATCACAAAACCAACATTTATCACAAGTTCATATTATCATACCAATTAAACTTATCATTTCAAAAATCTTGAACTCGAGAAGTCTTTTAAACTTTTACAACATATAAGTTTAGATTTATCCTTAATATTTCATCAGATTCAAAGTACACTTATACAACAAAAACCTATCAACCAATAAAGATCTGCACAAAATCTTTCAGCTTTCCACTACCTTAGCCCAATTTAAATATCTCAGTGAATGATAAGCTAACCTAAAATTTTTTTATAGCAATAGAGTGAGCATAAAGAGCTCAGCAAGCGACTAACATATCTATAGCAAATGAGGATAGTTTTCAAATAAACTTGATATCAAAATGTGAGGCAAGAATACAAGAGTTTATAGATAGCATCTCATTAGATGCAAAATCACAAGGGCCATTTTATTCGAATCATACTTTATTTATAACAATTGAGGAGAGGAAATTGGAGTATATCATTAGCATAGGAAGCATTTAGGCATGTACCAAATGACATATAAAGCATTTAGGCACATATCAAAGGCGTAAGAATGTTTAGGAGCATATCACATACGAAACTTTTCGGAGTATATCGATGACGTATAAAATATTTTGAAGCATATCAAGGGCATAAGAAGCATTTTGGAGCATATCAATGGTGCATAGGATATTTTGGAGCGTATTAATGGCATACAAAATGTTTCAAAATATGTCAACGATATATAAAATATTTTAGAGCATAACAATGGTAGATAAGAAGTTTCAGAACATATTTCGAAGCATAACAATGGCATATGAAATGTTTTAGAATATATATCAATGACATATGAAACATTTCGGGGCAAATCAATAATGTATGAAATGTTTTGGAGTATATCAATGACATATGAAATATTTTGAAACATATCAATAACATATGAAATATTTTAAAATATATCAAGGGCAAATGAAATATTTCGAAATATATCAATGACGTATGAAAGGTTTCAAAACATATCAATGATATGAAATATTTCGGAACATATCAATGATGTATGAAATGTTTCGGAGTATCAAAGGCAAAAAAAATATTTTGGAACATAACAATGGTGTATGAAATGTTTCGAAATGTATCAATGGCATATGAAACATTTCGAAGTATGACAATGGCATATGAGATATTTTAGAATATATTTTGAAGCATAACAATGACATATGAAATATTTCACAGTATATCAATGCCATATGAAATATTTTGGGATAAATTAATGATGTATGAAATGTTTCTGAGCATATCAACGACATATGAAATATTTCGGAGCATATCAATGACATATGAAATGTTTCAAAGCATATCAAGGGCAAATGAAATATTTCAGAATGTATCAATGACGTATAAAATATTTCAGAGCATAGCAAGACCATAATATGCATTTCGGAGTATATCAATAATATATGAAATGATTCAAAACATATTTTGAAGCATAACAATGACATATGAGATATCTCAGAGTATATCAATATAACGAATAAGAAACAGAAGCTCAAATGCTATATCTGACGTTGCATTCATTTTATTCTCATCCAAAGCACACAGATAAACACATAAATAATGCTTTTGATATCATATCAAGAATATAAAAGGTGTAGTGGGATCTTAAATAGAATATGGTCCATCCAGAGCATGGACCATCAGATAGACTTGAGAAGAGAAGGGAAGAGAAATTGAAGTAGGAGAAGAAGTTTTGCTTTGGCTTGAGGTTTCACATCAATTCCCTACATTTGGAAATCAAAATTTTCTAAGGCAAGTGTTCTAACCCCATCCTATAGCAATTTTGAATTATGATTTCATCTCAATTCTGAAAAAAATTCGAAAGATTTTGACTTTGTATATGATATGAGGACGAAGGTTCTACAAAAGAAATCTTACATATTTTCTTCCATCAAGTTCAATATATAAGATTTGGACCTAAATAAATATCAATATTTAGATTTTTTTATTAGGATATAATTAGTATCTTTAATACATGTTACCAATTAGGTTATAAGCCACATATATGGTTAACATTATCACACTTGACTAATAAACTGAAATAGATATAAAATAAACATTCAAAATCATAATAATAAAATAAAAATTATAATATAATATATATATACAAAAAAAGTAAAAACTATAATTATTTATGAAAAATAATAATATCATTATAATATCAACTTATACAAGCATCATCATATCTTTTATTAGTTGCACAAAAGATTTCTTCTATATACATTTTCTATATACATATTCTTTAGGCACTTTAAGTTATAAGACTTTAGTCAATGGATCAGTAATTATTAAAGTAGTGCTCAGGTTCTTAATTAACACTTCTTATTTCTATATTATCTAACAAACAAGTATTTTATCTTAATGTAATTGGAATGACTTGAGTACTTATCATTCTTTGAGAAAAAAATAATATAGTATTATCACAAAATATCATCAAAATTACAATAACAACTTAGATATGAATCATTATACATTTTATGGGTTGCACAAAAGATTCATTGTAACAATATTCTTTATACACTTTAAGTTATAAAACTTTAGTCAATGAATCAGTAACTATTAAAGTGGTGCCCAGGTTAAAAATTGACATTTCTTATTTTTGTATTTTTTTCTCTAACAAATAAATACTTTATATTAACATAATTGGAATAACTTGTGTAATTATCATTCTTTAAGAAAAAAATTAATGTAGTATTATCATAAAATATTATCAAAATTATAAGAACAACTTAGACAAGCATCATCATACATTTTATAGGTTGCACAAAAGATTCATTTTACGAACATGTTATTTATGCACTATAAGTTATAAGACTTTAGTCAATAGATCAGTAATTATTAAAGTAGTACTCAGGTTCTCAATTAATATTTATTAATTTTATTTTTTTTCTAATAAACAAGTACTTTATCTTAATGGGATTGGAATAAGTACTTTTCATTTTTTGAGAAAAAAATAACGTGTATTTACATAAAATATCATAAGTGGCCTAGTAATTGAGTTGATCACACCAAATCTTAAGATAAAATTTCACAACTATAAAGCTTGATTAGTGGCCTTAAAACATTCTACGAATTTAACTTCTATTATTGATGATATAATAATAGATTACTTTGTACTTTTTCAAAAAATTACCCCACCAACTAGCAAAAAAAATATACCTTAGAAGTGGATTTCCTATTATTGAGGTAACTCACAATTAGCTTCTGAATACCTTATCACTTCTAGCTGATCAGACCTTATGTAAGTGAGCATATGATTCTTCATCCTTTGCAGATATCGTATTATTTTCTTTATAATTTTTTAATATTTCATTCCTAGGTTACCTTGGTATTGTAACATCCCTCATTTTTGAAAATTTTGTAAAGACTTGTTTGTAATGTAAGAACCTAATTATAAATATGAGGAATTATTTAATAATTTTTTTACACTAAATAATCTTATATTGAAAGTTTATTGCTAGGGACCAAAGTGTGAATCTTAGCAATTGGATATGATTTGCGAAAGATTCACATTAAATTAAAAAAAATGGAGGACATATGTCACTAGCTAACGTAAGGATGATGCCACTTATGTTTGTTCTATGGATGACACATAAGTTTCATCATGCATGCTTGCCACTTTATTATCTTTGTATTAACCAAACCTAAGCAATTAGAGAAGGAACTAAAGCAATCTTTTGTGCAACTAATAAAAGATATGATGATGCTAGTATAAGTTGATATTATAATTGATATTATTATTTTTTTTTATAAATAATCATAGTTTTTACTTTTTTTGTATGTAAATATTATATCTATATTTGATTTTATAAAATTATTTTAATAAAATAAATTACATGAGTCATTATGAACTGTATTGAAAAGAATTGATAGGATTAGAATACATGGAAGAAAGTATGATACAAATGATATATAATCGCTATACCTTACATTAGTAGTCATATTATGAAATTTATTGGATCTATCGACTTATTTTTTAAAAAATCATGCATGTATAAATTAATTTTTTCAAAGCTTAGAATCCAATCAAATAAAATTATTTTAAAAAATAATTTTTATTTTATTATTATGATTTTGAATGTTTATTTTATATCTATTTCATTTTATTAGTCAAGTGTGACAATGTTAACCAAATATGTGGCTTATAACCTAATTGGTAACATGTATTAAAGATACTGATTAGATCCTAATAAAAAAATCTAAATATTGATATTTATTTATGTCCAAATCTTACATATTGAACTTGATGGAAAAAAATATGTAAGATTCCTTTTCTAGAACCTCCGTCCTCTTGTGCTTATTGTGCTTTTACATCTCGAGAACATAACTCCATTAGTTACGGAAGCCTTACAGAAAGTAGAGAGAGAGAGAGAGAGAGAGGTGAAGAGGGCTAACTCATAGCATGGATTGGAGACGCAGCGTATCGACATATATGATTTGACACTAGTATTTCGAATAAAGGTACTTATTCTCGATCTAAGATGATGTTTTCGTATTACAGGTTTATTTTGTGACAACCCTTACCCATCATTGATGTACTAAATCTGATCATTATTTGGTATAATGTACTAATTCTGATCATTATCTGGTATAAGATGTTGCATGAACTATTTGTCGTTTTTGATCGAAATACTTAAAAGACATCTTTTTCTTCTTGCTCTGAGTCGGGACCTTGCAACCGAGGCACAGACGGCCCATCACAACAAAGTCGGCTTTGGACCAAGAAATCAATCGGTAACAGTTCCAGGAACTCGATTTTGATAGCCAAGTGTCGCCCTTTCCTCCGTTGTTTCATGGCGAGTCAGGCACGGGAGAGCTTGTCGAGGGTTTGAAAAGTGGAAGCTTTCGCAAGGCTGATCTTGGAAGATCTCAAGGAATTTGCGAAGGGTTTCGTCTTGCTCTTTCTCGACGATGGCTGTTTGCTGGGCTGCTGCATGTAACCCCGCCCTTGCTCACAATCCGTTTGCTGAAATTCCCAATAGAAACAGCAGCAGCAGGAGGAAGAAGTGGACTGTCTCCAGTGATGCTGGATCGAAGCCATGTCCGAGAAGAAGTCTTGCGAATGGCCTAGGAGGTTGTGGGCTGAATGCTTCAGAGTCCGCAGAGGAAGAACATAAGTTGGAACAGGATAGCCTACCACCAGATTTGGGACATGCGCTGCCAGCTAACCTTACTTGGCTGTGGTCACTTTCGAGCGTGGCCGATGATTCGTCGCCGGATCCGCTATCACCACCGACAGGCTTCTGGTCGATGGGAGTGATCTTCGAATTGGAAGGAGTCATTGTGGAGGACGATGATCCCGAATTGGAGCCGCATGCGTGGTTTATATTGTGTGAAGAGGAGGGCAAAGAGTTCCCGATGGATGTCATCTTGAGGTCAATCAAGGGAATGAAGACCGAAGAGGCCATCTCAGAGGTCCTTGGATGGTCTAGAGACCCCTCGGAGCTTCAAAGATTAGCCACACGGAAGGAAGAGATATACTGGTGTCTGCGTGGCAGTGAGTATTGCTTGCGGTCCGGCTCTCAACAGTTCTTGAACAGACTTGTGGATTACGGTGTGCCAATGGCAGTGGTCTCTGCACGCCCCAGAAGGAGCATTGAAGAAGCAATTCAAGCTGTTGGTTTGGAAGGCTACTTTGTTTGTGTGGTGGCCGCAGAGGATTTGGGCAGGGGAAAACCGGACCCCGAGATGTTCAAACGTGCAGCGGAGCTCCTTGATCTTGAATCAGAACATTGCATTGTGATTGGGAACTCGGATTCGACAGTGGTGGCTGCTACCAGTGCTGGGATGAGTTCTGTTGTGGTTTCAAGCAACATGCCGGTCTATGAGTTCCGAGTGGCACCACGTGTGGTGAGGTGGCTTGATGAGCTGTCCATCGGCTACTTGGAGGATTCCACAAGGATTAATCCTATTCAGCAGAGAGCAAGTGAAAGACATATGGAGGTGGAAGGATTAAATTACTTGTAAGACTTTTTGTTGGAGTCCACTATATATTAACCTTGCATTGATTATGAACTATGCTGTTTTTGGGATTGATACATGAATCATATTCCCTTAGATTCTTGTGCATTGCTTTGTCCCACTTTTTCTAAAATAATAATAGGAGCAATGAGAACATCTTTAAACACAATGTTTGTACTTCTATACTTTGACCATCTACCTGCCAATCCCTTGATGTGAGTTAGGAAACCAACTTACTTGTTGCTGTTAGTATGTCATGCTGGTCGTGATAGAGTCTCTTGTTGATTGGGTGTGGGTTGTGCAGTCATATGACTGCAAAGTGAAGAAAAATCAAATATGCTTGGGAGTTGCATAAAGTAGCCTTTTGATTTAAATACTGACTGCCTTATGTTGAAAAAACTTACTAATTGCTCAATAGAAGTTGAGTCTTTCCATATATATATATATATATATATGTATATATATATATATATATATATATATATATATATATATATATATATGTATATATATATGTATACATATAAATATATATACATATATATATACATACATATATATACATATATATATATATATATACATATATATATATATATATATATATATATATATATATATACATATATATATATATACATATATATATATATACATACATATATATATACATACATATATATATATATATATATATATATATATATATATATATATATATATATATATATATATAAAATGGATATTCCTAGTTCCATAGGGATTCCATACACATCCATTGGTAAAATCTTCAATATAAATATTCAAAAGAAGAATCTGCTGATAAAATATGTTGCTCATAGTTATCTAGTTTATATATAACCATGTTGATAATTCAGAACAGTGGCCTTAATTGGTAGTTGCTAAAGGATTGCCTATGGGGGTTTTTAAGAGTAAGTAGCATCACTGTGATTGCACAATAGAACTCCTAACTCATCTTATCGATGCAAATTATACATGGAAATTTCATTTAGGACTTAAATAAACTTCTAAGCTGGACAATCAATTAGTTTCCTATGGCTAATTTTCCATGATAGTGGCTTTTTCTGCCCTTGGCTATCACCAGCTGGAAATGCTTGGTCCAAGAATTAATTTGTTTAAAAACAATGAAGAGTGACATTTATTCGAACGAAGTTGTACTTATAATAAGGTTATCTTGGCTTCATCAATTTTCTATGCTTATACTGAAAATATTTCCACTGATTACAACAATATGGATTTGTGAATCAAGATTTGCCCAAGTTGGTGAGTCGTCTATTAATCTGTCTTACCATTTGCATTAGTAGCATGATTGTGGAGAAACAGGAATCTTGCCCATGGTATTCTCTGCAGAGTATAATTGAGGATGATTCTATATATTGAACGTGGTTGTCTCTCAGTTATTGTGCATCCTCTTCTCTCTGTTTGCAGATCCACCTCTACCTGTATATATAAAACAAGGACATTACTGGCTGTTTGATCAAAGTTTGTATATTGTTACTGACATACGCCATAGAGATGCAATCATAAATTTCATATACCATTGCAGAATTTTCATTATATATGATAACCAATAACTATATAGATAAACCAGGAATACATTTGAAAATACTAATTCTCTAAGAGATTTATTTTGCATCCTATATAACAAAGAGGATTAAATCAACAACATCTCATTAAATATTAATCTGAATGGATCTGTCTGACTATGGTTGTCAACTTACCTCTCATTCATCCTTTTGAGATGGACTCTAAGAAAGCATGCAGAGATATGCATGTTTCATTCTTTGTTATGTACATTTTGCAGTGAAGAGACAAGAGAATATGTACATGCATGTAAGTCTTGCATACGGCTTACCAGAAACTCTCTATTTACCCCCTGGTGAACTTTTACACAACTACATCCATATGTTAGCACATATAACTAATTGCATCATTTAAATCAAAATATCAACTTTAAAATATTCTGTTTATCTTTCTATTGATTCTGCACCTATGTACTTACATCTGAGATGAGTTTAAGGCCAACCTTCACCTCGCCTTTGTATGTGCCATCTTCAAGGACTACATTGTATGGAGCTGGCTTTAGCTCTAGGCAACCTTTCTCACTTCCTTCTTTCAGGGCACCTCTTAAATAAACTCTGCATCATGCTTGTAGGAGTAAGTCTTAGAACTAGTTTGTACATAATTACCCAATATTAATCAGACTCTGCATCACAATCGACAAGCCTGAAATCATGATATGTTGTGTAACCATGATTTAAATGACAGTGTGTACATTTGATGTCTGTCATCATCTTCCTGCCAGTGTTATATCATTCTGTCCAGCTATCAGTATTAGTACCGAACTGAGATTTTAAGTTTGCCGCTTGGTACTTGGTAAAGATGTATGAAATATTTGTGTGAGCTTGAAAGAATATTACATGGCATCACCAACAGAGCGGTCATCGCAGAACTTGTCCTTTTTCATGATCCTCAGCTTAAGCATCATCATGTTTTTCCATTCTGAAGAAGATAGCTTGAGTGTGAATTTCTCATTCCACCAAACCTTTTCCCCTTCTCCTGTAACACCAGTGAGAAGAAGTCTTAAAGAGGCATAAGTCTTAACAAAGTGATGCTATGAGACTTACTCTTAAGGTGAATGTTTCATTTTTTTATTTAGTTGTTTGGACAAATTTCTTTTCTGTCCAAAGGAATAAAAAAAACAAATAGAAAATGGTTTGATCAAATCGTTTAAGAGGAATTTCTGTTAGGAATTGATAAAATTCCATTAGACATGTTTGAAAGATGCATTTGAAGAAGGATACATAATGCTGTAAAAATCTCCGATGCTAGTTTCAAATTAACGATGAGAATACGCTATGGAACTTATACATACTCTTGCATTTGTATGAAATGATTTCTGTGGTCTCCAATAAAAAAGCATAATGTTCAATAAAACCATGGAATCTTATGGTTAATTGCCACTACAATAGGTAGTAGCTATTTACCAAACCTTTCCTGAGTGATTTTATTATTAGAAATGCTATTGGCTAGATCTTCTACCAGCATATGATGTCTGAAGGCTGACACATTCTAATGGGCAGTAATGTAACTAAAATGTTTTTGTTGATGCAGATTAATGCATACTGACGAATACAGAATTTAACATCTTTAGTCTATAAACAATAACTGCTGCATGCTGTGTTAATCTTAATTATTGAGATATGAAGTGTATAAATATTGCTGTGTTGGCCAACTTGATTGCCTTTAAAAAGATTGCAGAATAATATAATCTCTTTTATATCTTACACCAAATATGAGAAGAATCATGTACATCCAAATGAAACCCTAATAAATGAAATAAAAAATTGCATTAGCTGATAAACTGAAACAAATTAGCATAAGGTTCTAGTAAATGTCTGTTTCTCGAGTACTGACAAATGACATCTGCTGTTGAAAGGTATATGAGATAGACGATCTTTTCTCTTTTCTTTCCTTTTTTGGGTGAGGAGTTGAGTTTGGATGCCTTCTAGAGATATCCTTATTGTTGCTGTAGGCTAACTAAGGACAAATTAGAAAACAGTACGGCTGACCAACTATTTTCTGAAGGCAAAACTTGGATAAATAGCAAGAGGAAGCATGTTTCATTCCTGTGGATTAATGGGGAAGGAAATAACAAAAAAGAGCACACACCTTCTTTGATTTTGCTGGTACAGACTTGGTTGCCACATTGCAGAATCACATAATATTTTGATGATCCTGCACAAAACAAAACCAGGCAAGTTAAGCTACTGTTTTCTTTCTGGAGAAATTTCAAACCTGTAGCACACAAATCCATTAATTGTTACACACACACACACAAGCCTCTACCATCATTGTAGACAGATAAAGAGATGGAGGAAGAGAGAGATGACCTAGTAAATGAAGATGCTTGAGGTCTTCAGCACTCACTAAAAGAACTTCCAGCACCCCACCTTTCATCTCAGAGATATCAGCAGAGAAGGCAGAAGCATGCAAAAGGAAACTACGTAGTCAAAATGTGAGATGTGTGCTTGGTTGTAGAAATTTATGGGGGGAAGAGTAGTTTCTTTTCTGCTATTGTGCAAGTAACCACTAGTTCAGAGCTGTTGAAGTAACATATACATGAGTTACAAACCCATTGCTAGTGTTCATCCCATGAATGCTGAAGCAGTTGCAGAAGGCCAATTCACGAGTTAGATTCAGTACCATAAAAGCCTGGATATGTAAAAAGCTTGCTTCTGATCAGCTAGAGTTGGGCAAACGGAGATTAGTAGCCCTAAATTTCAGTTTTTTCTTCGTCATTAAATTGCTACTAGAAACAAAATGTTAAATAAGAGACTTCCAATAAATGCAAGACAAGCGAATTGATGCTCAATTCTAGTAGGGATTGGACGACTTTTGTTGGCACTACAAATTGACCAAATAAATAAAAGACAACAGCTTTGTAATCCAAAGAAAGAAAATGAAAGAAAGAAAAGAAAACGGATATGAGCACCTCTACCCAAAATTTGTATTTTGGACAAAAATTCAATTGAACTCAAATCATTTTGTCTCGAAGATGTCAACTGTCATAATGAATTAAGACTTTGGATGTTTATAGCAAGGTATGATCATCACTTATATTATTATTACAACAACGACGACGACGACGACAACAACATTTATTGAATATCAAATTTTGATGATAAAATTAATTTATAAATTATTAATCTAATTCATATATTGAGAAGAGTATTGTAGGATTAACTACGATAATGGATAAGGCATAAAGCAGATATTATACCAGAGTCAAAGATTGGATGATTCGTCGGGAGTTTGAGAGTTCACCGGGAGTTCGCCGAGAAGTTCATCAGGAGTTCACTAGAGCTCATTGAGAAGTTCATTAGGATCTTGCCGAGAAGTTCATCGGAGTTTGTCAAAAAGATCGTTGAGAGTTCAAAAGCTTGTTAGGAGTCTGTTGGAAGATCGTTGAGAGTTCGTCGGAAGTCCGCCGGAAGATTGCTGGGATTTTACCGGAAGAACATTTGACTTACTGGACTTAATTTGCTTTATTAATATCTTAATTATCATAGTTAGGATTTAGTTTAGGTTAGGATTGGAAGGTAATTATACTAACTCAATTAGGTGTCAATTGGGCCTAAATCAGGACTGGTTTGAGCTAGATTGATGGCCCAAACAGTAACATGGATCCTGCCTAGTGACGGAACCGCCTAGGGCTCAATCTCTCAGGAGGTTTGGGCGATAGTACCGCTAGTAGTTAATGTTGCCAAGCGATGGTACCACCTAGGCAAGCGGTGGTACCACTTGGGTCTAGTAGCCGAGACTCTATTTGATGGTAGTATCGCTAGACTGGATAGTGGTACCACATAGTGTTAGAGAGTATTGGTGATGATACCGCCCGACACAAGTAGTGGTATCGCGAGTACCCCAAAAATCTAGGATAAGACCTTTTTTAGCTCTATTTTTGAAGCCAATTGAGGCTTATAAATATCTCATACTTTTTTGCATATGGACCACAGAAAAGTGAGCAAAAAAAATGAGATTTTAATGAAAACGTTGTTGTAATTTTGAGAGTTCACCTCCATAGGTTCTAGTTTAGAATTTTATATAAGAAGAAGTGAGCAAATTGTAAAAATGTTAACTCCTGAACTTACTAAAAGGAGAAAAGATCTATAAAAGGGCGAAGATCAATAGTGGAAGCCAGTGACCTCGGCAGAGGAGGAATCGAAAGTAGACGTAGGTCACAACAACTGAACCACTATAAATCCTATGTGTTCTTTCCTTGCTGCTTACTTTCATTACTTAGCTGCCTTCTGTATTTCACATTTACTTCAAGTTGATATCTTCTCGATATGATTTTATCGATATATTTTTTTTATAAACTCAAAAATATTTTGAATCGTAACTATCTTTAATGTACCACACTAATTCACCCCCCCTCTTAGTGCCGTCTTGATCCTAACAATTGGTATCAAAACAATATTACTCTCAATTTGGTTTAAAACCCAAGAGAGATGGCTTTTGTTGGCAATCAAAAGGGTCATTTTTTCACACATCCTCTTATATTCAATGAGACGGATTTCATATAATGGAAAACTAGAATGAGGATTTTTTTGATTTCTATGGATTTCGAGTTATGGAATATTATTGAAAACAGATTTTAAAAGTCTTCTAATCCAATGAACGAATGGAATGATTTGGAGAAGAAGACTTTTTCTTTAAACACCAAAGCTATGAATGCTTTGTTTTGTTCTTTGGATAAAAATGAATTCAATCGGGTTTCTATTTGCAAAATGACTTGTGACATTTGGCACATACTTGAAATCACACACAAAAGCACAAATAGGGTTAAGGAGTCAAAATTAATCTTTTAGTTTATAGTTATGAATTATTTTGCATGAAACCAAGCAAGACCATTAGAGACATGTATACCCGGTTTACGGATGTCATCAATAATCTAAAAGTACTTGGTAAAAGTTTTTCTAATTTTGAACTTGTTAACAAGATATTAAAATCCATTCCAAAGAGTTGAGATCCTAAAGTAACAACAATTCAAGAAGACAAAGACTTGAATAACTTTCTGCTTGAAGAACTTATCGGGTCTTTGATAACCTATGAAATGACATACAATGCATATGAAGAACTTGAGAACAACCTTCTAAAGAACAGAAAGGATTTGACACTTAGAATTCAAGAAGATCACTTAAGAGAAAACTCAAGTGACGATGATGATGATGACGATGACTTGGCACTTCTAACAAGAAAATTAAAAAAATTCATAAAAAGAGATAAAACTAAACATGACACTAAAAATAAAAAATGAACTAAAAAAGGACCAGATAATTTGCTACGAATGTAAGAAGCCGGAGCACTTCAAAAGTGAATGTCCTAAAGTGAAGAAGAAGCAACTGAAGAAGAAGAAAGTGCTAAAAGCTATTTGGGACGATTCAAGTACATATGAAAACAAGGAGCCAACCAACAAAGAAGTTGCTAACTATGCATTAATAGTGCTTAGTGACGAGGTAAGTAACTCAATCGAAGCTCATTTATCCTTTGATGAATTGTTGAATATTTTTCATGATTTATTTGATAAATATAAATTAGTTAGTAAAAAGTATAAATTATTAAAAAAAGAGAATGCATCTCTTGTTAGTGAATTTGATATATTAAAGATTGAGCATGATAATGAGATGTTGCTTCCATGCGCTAAATGTGAAGAATTTGAGACACTTAAAAAGGAAAATTTTCTACTACTTGAAACTTTAGAAAAATTTAAAATAGGAAGCAAATATTTAAACATGTTCCTTGCTAATAAGGGTCATGTTCATAGAAGGGATGGAATCGGCTTTGTAAGTAGCATTCACCAAAAGCTAACTATCTTCATTAAAGGCTCAACTTTGCATGTTTCACCCCAAAACAAATGTAATTTTTATTACAAATTTGGACATTATGTTCATAAATGTCCATTTAAGAGGTATAATCTACATAAATTAATTTAGCTTCCTAAAGGAACCATAAATGACTTAATGCAAAATGATAAATTAGGTAGATCGATTAATGAGGCACCCAAAGTCAAATCAGGACATAAAAGAAAATCCTTTTTCTTGTAAATGTATGTACAATCATAAGTTAGGAGTAAGAGATGGTATCTCGATAATGGATTCTCATGATCAAGCTGACTAGCCAAATAAGGAAAGATCATTTCAATGATTGCTTAATGATTGAAACACATTGAGTATTGTTATGATAAACTTTTTGATTGTTTGTGTATTAACTTTCAGTCTCAAATGATGATACATGATAGAATACTAGAGCATACTAGTATTAAAGCTAAAGGTCACTAGTTATTTTTAATCTAATAAAAAATTAACTATATTACCTATGATGGATTTTTCGAAACATGATTTGGATGATGAATTTCTTTCACATGAGATAATATATCAGTATCTATAACCTAAGATGTATAGTACATAAAACAATCTTTCATGACTCTTGAAAAGTTTATCCAAGCAATTCTTAAACTTTTTCACTTGATATTTAAAGATTGAGAAAATTTGAAATTTCTCTCCTATGATTCTTCTAGTTATTGACTAAGGAAAAGATTCATCCAAATTAATTTCACAAAAGACAAGATCGATACTACATTATTTATTAAAAATTTTAAAAATAATTTTCTTGTTATTCAAATTTATGTTGATGATATTGTTTTTGTTTCCACGAATGAGTTCTTATGCGAATCTTTTGCCAAAGTATAAGCTAAGAGTTCGAAATGAGCTTAATGGGTGAACTAACCTTTTTTTTAGGTTTATAAATTAAGCAACTAAGTGATGAAATTTTTCTTAGTCAAACTAAATATGCATTAGAATTGCTAAAACGATTCAATATAGATAGTTCAACGACTATCAATACATCAATGAGTATTTTCACTAAGTTAGATATGGATGATAATGGAAAAAACTTTGATAAAAGAACTTATAGGGGTATGATAGGTAGTTTACTATATCTCACCATAGTTAGACCAAACATTATGTTTAGTGTTGGACTTTGTGCTAGATTTCAATCTGATCATAAGCTATCTCACTTTAAAGCTATTAAAATGATTCTTAGATACTTAAAAGGAACTCCTAATATAGGATTATGGTATCCAAAATTCAAGAATTTTGAATTAACTACTTATGCTGATGTTGATTTTGTTGGATGTAGAATAGATAGAAAAAGTATATTTGGAATATGTCAATTCTTAGGTCTTGCACTTGTCTCTTGGTCTTTCAAGAAACAAAATTTGGTTGCACTATCTACAACTGAAGCCAAATATATAGCAGCAAGTGTATGTTATGTACAAGTTATATGAATAAAAAACACATTAGAAGATTACAAAATTTACTTAAAAAATATTTTTATAAAATGTGATAACACTAGTACAATATGTTTAACAAAAACTCTCATTTAATACTCTAGAACTAAACATATTAATATTAGACATCACTTTATAAGAGATTATATTAATAACCATGATATAACATTAAAATTTATTGAAATGAAACATCAATTAGCAGATATTTTTATAAAACCTCTAAATGAGGAATAATTTGATTTTATTAGAAGAGAATCAGGTATGTTAAATCTTCCAAATGCATGAGTTTCTTGTATACATTTTTTAGATTTTTTGAAAATAGAGCTTTTATCGAGTTCATTTCCTATCTTCTTATCTCATTCATGGATTTTTGACACACATGCTCCATCATTTAATGATCTTCTCCTATGATCCCTCTATACTTACGAAAGAAGAAGTTTTTTGATAAACCTTGAACATATACATTTTGATCTTTTATGTGATGAATCCCTTCGCTCTCTATCTACAAAAGTAGAAGTTTGATTCATGGATTTTTGAGAGCTTGATTTTTCTTATGATGAATGAATTCCTCCCCTTTCCTTTTTTTTTCTCTCTTTTTTATGACAAAGGAGAGATATTAAAAACTACTTGTACATCTCAAGGAGAACTCTACACATCCAAAGAGAAGTACTAGCAAAGTTTGCTATCTTGCTAAAATTTTTACCTAGTTTCATCTTTGTTAGCTTGCCTATTTCAAAGCTAAAGAGAAGTGCTAGCAAGAGTAGTGCTAGTTTGCACATCTAAAAGCAAATGTCGCTATCTTGCAAAGATTTTTGCTAGCTTGCTGATTTAAAGAAACAAATGTTGCTATCATAATGGTGTAAAAGTATCTTACATGTTTGGTATAATGATGTCAAAATGTTTGCATATTTCCTTTTTGTTGATGACAAAGGGGGAGAAATTGATATATGCTTGGTATCATAATGTTTAGTATCAAGTTTGACATCATATTTAAATGTTTAAAATGGTATCAAAATGAATGTTTGAAATGATAAATTTTGTTATCATGCTTAAATGTTTGATATCATGATAAATGCTAGGCATTATGCATGTTTTTAGTATCATACATGAAATTATACATGTTACACCTTGATAACTTGAAACTATAATGATGCACAATGCATGAAATTTTTAATTAAAATTGGTTAAAGCTTGAATTCAAAGCTTATGAATTCAAGTTTGTCTTTTCTCAAGTATGATATATAGATAGGGGGAGTTAATGTTAACTTCGTCATCAATTGGTTGTCATCATAAAAAAAGGGGAGATTGTTGAATCTTAAATTTTGACAATGAAATTAATTAATAAATTATTGATCTAATCCATATGTTGAGGAGAGTGTTGCAGGATTAACTATGATAATGGATAAGGCATAAAGTAGATATTGTGCCGGAATCAAAGATCGGATGATTCATTGAGAGTTCACCGAGAAGTTCATCGGGAGTTTTGCTTAGAGTTTGCTGAGAAGTTCATTAGGAGCTCATCGAAAAGTTCGTCAGAAGTTCACCGGGAAGTTTGTCGGGAGTTCATTAGAGCTCACTGAAAAGTTTGTCAGGAGCTTGCCGAGAAGTTCATCGGAGTTTGCCGAGAAGATCGTCGAGAGTTCAAGAGCTTGTCGGAAGCTTGTCAGGATTTCACCGGAAGAACATTTGACTTACTGTACTCAATTTGCTTTATTAATTTCTTAATTATCATAGTAAGGACTTAGTTTCGGTTAGGATTGGGAGGTAATCCCATTAACTCAATTAGGGGCCAATTAGGCCCGAATCAGGACTAGTTTGGGTCAGACTGATGGCCCAAATAGTAACCCGGATCCTATCTTGCAGTGGTACCTTCAAGACTAAGTCGTGAAATCACCCAGGGCTCAGTCTTCTAGGAGGACTGGGCGGTGGTACAGTTGACAATTAATGCTGTTAGGTAGTGGTCCCACCTAGGCAAGCGATGGTACCGCCTAGGTCTAGTAGCCGAGGCTTTGTCTGATGGTAGTATCGTCAGACTGGGCGATGGTACTATCCAGTGTCAAAGAGTATTGGTGGTGGTACCGCCTGATATAGACGGTGGTATCGCCAGTACCCCAGAAATCCAAGATAGGACTTTTTTTGACTCCATTTTTGAAACCAATTAAGGCCTATATTTTGAATCTCATATTTTGATGTTGAAATCAATTGATAAATTATTGAGAAAAGTGTGGAGAATTAACTACGATAGGGAATAAGGCATAAAACAAACATAGTGTCAGAGTCAAAGATCGAACGATTCGTTGGGTGTCCGAGAGTTCGTCGGGAGTCCAAAAGTTCATCGGGAGTATTACTGAAATTTATCGAGAGTTTATCGGGAGCTTGCCAAAATGTACATCAGAAATTCTCTGAGAAATTCATCAAAAGTTCGTTGGAGCTCGTCGAGAAGATCGGAACTCACCAAGAAGATCGTTGAGAGTTCAAAGAGCTTGTCGGGAGTTTGCTAGAAGATCGCCGAGAGTTCGTCAGAAGTCCGCTAGAAGATTGTCGGAAGTTCATCAGAAGAAATTTTTGCTAGGATCAATTTGACACTAAGAGGGGGAGGGGGGGTGTGAATTAGTGCAATGGTAAAGATTATATCAAATTCACGATTTTGAAAAATCATTTCATATGAAAAGAATTGTTTAGATAAAAGTCATATCGAAAGCATGTTTAACTTGAAAGTGATTGATAGAAAGTGATGAGGAAGTGGAGCAAGTAAAGTAAAGGGTTTGCCGCAAAGATAAATAGCGAGAAGTAAATGCAAATCAGATTTTTATAGTAGTTCGGTCATCCGACCTATGTCCACTCCAGATTCCTCCTTCGTCGAGGCCACCGGCTTTCACTACTAATCTTCTTTTAACTAGGCGAAGACTAACTACCCTTATAACTCAATTCTCCTTTTATAGGTTCAGGAGTTAACCTTTACAAGACCTCTCACTCCTTTCTTGAACTTAGCCAACACTTAGAGTTAAAGGGGAGTATTTCTCTCAAGATTTTAATAGCATTTTCCCTCTTTTTTATTCTCAGTTTATGTGTCTTTAACTAAGGATGAGAGGGATATTTATAGGCCTCAAGGAGATTCAAATTTGGAGAATCACCCCGATTTTCAGGCTATTGGTAGTACCATCACCTGTGCTGGGTGGTACCACTGCCTAGTACACTGATACTAGGCGGTACTACCGCCTAGGCACCTGACATTGGGTGGTACCACTACCCAGACCACTTGAGGGACTGAACCCTAGGCGGTTCCACCGCCCCAGTCTAGCAATGCCACCACCAGACAAGGTTCAACAACATTATTTGGGCCTTGAGTTTGGCCCAAACCTATCCATGTACGGGTCCAATTCTAACCCAATTAGATCTAATCCTACTTTAATCTAGACAAGTTATTATAAAGCTTAATCAAATTTGTTGCTCGGCATGTCGTTGGTCTATCAGCGCTTCGTCTGATTTTTCGACGCATCGTCCTCTCTTATGACATGTTGCCTAATCGATAGTTGTCCTTGCAACTTTAATCTCCTTGGCGCAACTCCGCTCTTCTTAGCCCGATGCCCGAATCCTTTGTCCGAAGCCTTTTACTGATATGTCGATTGATCCTTCGCTCAATGTCCAATCTTTTGACATATTTTTCTCTGGCCCAACATTAATTTTTTCTGCTTCAATTATCTAATCCTGATCGAAAGTAGACTTGCATCACTCAAAATATAGTTAGCTAATTAATCATAATCAGTTAGTTTTATCATCAAAATTCGAGATTCAATAATCTTTCCCTTTTTGATGATGACAACCAATTGATGATGGGGTTTAGACAAACTCCCAAAGTTTAAACAAACTCCCCCTATCAATATGCCATATTGATAGAATCTTTGGATTTTAAAAAATCCAAGTAACATGTCATCAAACAAATTATGTAATATTTTAAAATATTCAATACATCATACAATGCATGAAATTATCAATATACTTCTCCCCCTTTGTCATCAACAAAAGGTACAAGTGGCATTTAGCAAGTGTTTGAAGATATGCAAATTTTACACCATTCAAGTTAGATTTACAACACTTTTCAACATTTAAGCATAGCAAGTTTTAAAGATGTGCAATGTTGTAATTTATCACTTGCTTCTTGAAATGTGCAAGTTTGCACTTTTCCTTCTTAAGATAGGCAAGATAGCACTTGCTTCTCTTTACGATATTTCAAACTAGCACCTTTTGTTTTTTCTCATTTGAGATTTGCAAGCTAGCAATTTTTGTGATATGCTAGCAAGTGGTTTTTGTGATATTTCAAGATAGCACCTTTAGGTCTTGAACATTGATGCTTGTTTCTATTCAACATAAAAGGACAAAGGCATGTTTATATGAAATCAATATATGAATTGAAATCACTAAAATAAGAATGCATGTTTCTTGAAAATCTCTCTATCTCTAAAGTTTTGATTTTTAATAAAAATAATGAATTTATACTATTATTAATGAATCTCTTGAACTATGAAATTGATTTTGATGATTTGAATTGAATGAGTTGAAGTAATGATGGTTTGAATGCTTGAATTGAGAATTTTTCTCCTATGTTTCCTCTGGTCATTTACTAAAAAGGAGAACCTTCTAAATGTCTCATGAATTTTTTGGAATCAGAACTTAAATTTATTGCGATTCATGATGAATTGACATTGGGTGGTACCACTACCCAGTTTGGGCGGTACCACGGCCCAGACCACCTGGGGGACTGAACCCTAGGCAGTTCTATCGCCCCAATCTGATGGTGCCACTACCAGACAAGGTTCAGCAATAATGTTTGGGCCTTGAGTCAGCCCAAACCTGTCCGAGTATAGGCCCAATTAGCCCATAACTGAGTTGGCCCAATTTCACCCAATTATACCTAATTCTACTTCGATCTAGACAATTTATTATAAAGCTTAATCAAATTTGTTGCTCGATATATCATTGGTCCATTAGCGCTTTATGCATTTCTTTGGTGCATCGTCCTCTCTTGCGGCCTATTGCCTAATTGTGATTATCTTTTGCAACTCGATCTCCTTGGTGCAACTCTGCTCTTCTTGGCTCGATGCCGAATCCTATTCAAGCCTTTTGCCGATATGTCGATCGATTATTAAGCTCGGCGTCCAATCTTCCGACATGTTTTCCTCTGGCCCAACATCGATTCTTCCTGCTTCAATTGTCTAATCCTAATCGAAAGTAGACCTGTGTCACTTAAAACATAGTTAGATCATTAATCACAATCAATTGGTTTCATCATCAAAATTTGAGATTTAATAATCTCCCCCTTTTTGATGATGACAACCAATTGATGATGGAGTTTAGATAAACTTCCGGAGTTTAAACAAAATCGCCCTATCAATATGCCATATTGATAGAATTTTTGGATTTCAAAAAAAATCCAAGTAACATGTCATCAAACAAATTATGTAATATTTTAAAATATTCAATACATCATACAATGCATGAAATTATCAATATACTTCTCCCCCTTTGTCATCAACAAAAGGTACAAGTGGCATCTAGCAAGTGTTTGAAGATATGCAAATTTTACACCATTCAAGTTAGATTTACAACACTTTTCAACATTTAAGCATAGCAAGTTTTAAAGATGTGCAATGTTGTAATTTATCACTTGCTTCTTGAAATGTGCAAGTTTGCACTTTTCCTTCTTAAGATAGGCAAGATAGCACTTGCTTCTCTTTACGATATTTCAAACTAGCACCTTTTGTTTTTTCTCATTTGAGATTTGCAAGCTAGCAATTTTTGTGATATGCTAGCAAGTGGTTTTTGTGATATTTCAAGATAGCACCTTTAGGTCTTGAACATTGATGCTTGTTTCTATTCAACATAAAAGGACAAAGGCATGTTTATATGAAATCAATATATGAATTGAAATCACTAAAATAAGAATGCATGTTTCTTGAAAATCTCTCTATCTCTAAAGTTTTTGATTTTTTAATAAAAAAATAATGAATTTATACTATTATTAATGAATCTCTTGAACTATGAAATTGATTTTGATGATTTGAATTGAATGAGTTGAAGTAATGATGGTTTGAATGCTTGAATTGAGAATTTTTCTCCTATGTTTCCTCCGGTCATTTACTAAAAGGAGAACCTTCTAAATGTCTCATGAATTTTTGGAATCGAACTTAAATTTATTGCGATTCATGATGAATTGACATTGGGTGGTACCACTACCCGATTTGGGCGTACCACGGCCCGACCACTGGGACTCAACCTTAGGCGCCCATCGCCCCAATCTGATGGTGCCACTACCGACAAGGTTCAAGAATAATGTTTGGGCCTTGAGTCCGCCCAAACTGTCCGAGTATAGGCCCAATTAGCCCATAACTGAGTTGGCCCAATTAACCCAATTATACCTAATTCTACTTCGATCTAGACAATTTATTATAAAGCTTAATCAAATTTGTTGCTCGATATATCATTGGTCCATTGGCGCTTTGTTTGCTTTTTGGTGCATCGTCCTCTCTTGCGCCTATTGCCTAATTGATGCTTATCTTTTGCAACTCGATCTCCTTGGTGCAACTCTGCTCTTCTTGGCTCGATGCCTCGAATCCTATTCAAGCCTTTTGTCGATATGTCGATCGATTATTCGCTCGACGTCCAATCTTCCGACATGTTTTCCTCTCGGCCCAACATCGATTCTTCCTGCTTCAATTGTCTAATCCTAATCGAAAGTAGACCTGCGTCACTTAAAACATAGTTAGATCATTAATCACAATCAATTGGTTTCATCATCAAAATTTGAGATTTAATAATCTCCCCCTTTTTGATGATGACAACCAATTGATGATGGAGTTTAGATAAACTTCCTGGAGTTTAAACAAACTCGCCTATCAATATGCCATATTGATAGAATCTTTGGATTTCAAAAAAAATCCAAGTAACATGTCATCAAACAAATTATGTAATATTTTAAAATATTCAATACATCACATAATGCATGAAATTATCAATATACTTCTCCCCCTTTGTCATCAACAAAAGGTACAAGTGGCATCTAGCAAGTGTTTGAAGATATGCAAATTTTACACCATTCAAGTTAGATTTACAACACTTTTCAACATTTAAGCATAGCAAGTTTTAAAGATGTGCAATGTTGTAATTTATCACTTGCTTCTTGAAATGTGCAAGTTTGCACTTTTCCTTCTTAAGATAGGCAAGATAGCACTTGCTTCTCTTTACGATATTTCAAACTAGCACCTTTTGTTTTTCTCATTTGAGATTTACAAGCTAGCAATTTTTGTGATATGCTAGCAAGTGGTTTTTGTGATATTTCAAGATAGCACCTTTAGGTCTTGAACATTGATGCTTGTTTCTATTCAACATAAAAGGACAAAGGCATGTTTATATGAAATCAATATATGAATTGAAATCACTAAAATAAGAATGCATGTTTCTTGAAAATCTCTCTATCTCTAAAGTTTTTGATTTTTTAATAAAAAAATAATGAATTTATACTATTATTAATGAATCTCTTGAACTATGAAATTGATTTTGATGATTTGAATTGAATGAGTTGAAGTAATGATGGTTTGAATGCTTGAATTGAGAATTTTTCTCCTATGTTTCCTCTGGTCATTTACTAAAAAGGAGAACCTTCTAAATGTCTCATGAATTTTTTAGAATCAGAACTTAAATTTATTGCGATTCATGATGAATTGACATTGGGTGGTACCACTACCCAGTTTGGGCGGTACCACGGCCCAGACCACTTGGGGGACTGAACCCTAGGCAGTTCCATCGCCCCAATCTGATGGTGCCACTACCAGACAAGGTTCAGCAATAATGTTTGGGCCTTGAGTCTGGCCCAAACCTGTCCGAGTATAGGCCCAATTAGCCCATAACTGAGTTGGCCCAATTTCAACCCAATTATACCTAATTCTACTTCGATCTAGACAATTTATTATAAAGCTTAATCAAATTTGTTGCTCGATATATCATTGGTCCATTGGCGCTTTGTCTGTTTCTTTGGTGCATCGTCCTCTCTTGCGGCCTATTGCCTAATTGACAGTTATCTTTTGCAACTCTGATCTCCTTGGTGCAACTCTGCTCTTCTTGGCTCGATGCCTGAATCCTATTCGAAGCCTTCTGCCGATATGTCGATCGATTATTCGCTCGACGTCCAATCTTCCGACATGTTTTCCTTTGGCCCAACATCGATTCTTCCTGCTTCAATTGTCTAATCCTAATCGAAAGTAGACCTGCGTCACTTAAAACATAGTTAGATCATTAATCACAATCAATTGATTTCATCATCAAAATTTGAGATTCAATAATCTCCCCCTTTTTGATGATGACAACCAATTGATGATGGAGTTTAGATAAACTTCCGGAGTTTAAACAAACTCGCCCTATCAATATGCCATATTGATAGAATCTTTGGATTTCAAAAAAAATCCAAGTAACATGTCATCAAACAAATTATGTAATATTTTAAAATATTCAATACATCATACAATGCATGAAATTATCAATATACTTCTCCCCCTTTGTCATCAACAAAAGGTACAAGTGGCATCTAGCAAGTGTTTGAAGATATGCAAATTTTACACCATTCAAGTTAGATTTACAACACTTTTCAACATTTAAGCATAGCAAGTTTTAAAGATGTGCAATGTTGTAATTTATCACTTGCTTCTTGAAATGTGCAAGTTTGCACTTTTCCTTCTTAAGATAGGCAAGATAGCACTTGCTTCTCTTTACGATATTTCAAACTAGCACCTTTTGTTTTTCTCATTTGAGATTTGCAAGCTAGCAATTTTTGATATGCTAGCAAGTGGTTTTGTGATATTTCAAGATAGCACCTTTAGGTCTTGAACATTGATGCTTGTTTCTATTCAACATAAAAGGACAAAGGCATGTTTATATGAAATCAATATATGAATTGAAATCACTAAAATAAGAATGCATGTTTCTTGAAAATCTCTCTATCTCTAAAGTTTTTAATTTTTAATAAAAAATAATGAATTTATACTATTATTAATGAATCTCTTGAACTATGAAATTGATTTTGATGATTTGAATTGAATGAGTTGAAGTAATGATGGCTTGAATGCTTGAATTGAGAATTTTTCTCCTATGTTTCCTCTGGTCATTTACTAAAAAGGAGAACCTTCTAAATGTCTCATGAATTTTTAGAATCGTAACTTAAATTTATTGCGATTCATGATGAATTGACATTGGGTGGTACCACTACCCGCTTTTAGCATACCACGCCCACCACTGGGATCAACCCTAGGTAGTTCCATCGCCCCAATCTGATGGTGCCACTACCAGCACAAGGTTCAAGAATAATGTTTGGGCCTTGAGTCCGCCCAAACTCGTCCGAGTATAGGCCCAATTAGCCCATAATTGAGTTGGCCCAATTTCAACCCAATTATACCTAATTCTACTTCGATCTAGACAATTTATTATAAAGCTTAATCAAATTTGTTGCTCGATATATCATTGGTCCATTGGCGCTTTGTCTGTTTCTTTGGTGCATCATCCTCTCTTGCGGCCTATTGCCTAATTGACAGTTATCTTTTGCAACTCTGATCTCCTTGGTGCAACTCTGCTCTTCTTGGCTCGATGCACCGAATCCTATTCAAGCCTTACGATATGTCGATCGATTATTCGCCGACGTCCAATCTTCCGACATGTTTTCCTCTCGGCCCAACATCGATTCTTCCCCGCTTCAATTGTCTAATCCTAATCGAAAGTAGACCTGCGTCACTTAAAACATAGTTAGATCATTAATCACAATCAATTGGTTTCATCATCAAAATTTGAGATTTAATAATATCCCCCTTTTTTATGATGACAACCAATTGATGATGGAGTTTAGATAAACTTCCGGAGTTTAAACAAACTCGCCCTATCAATATGCCATATTGATAGAATCTTTGGATTTCAAAAAAAATCCAAGTAACATGTCATCAAACAAATTATGTAATATTTTAAAATATTCAATACATCATACAATGCATGAAATTATCAATATACTTCTCCCCCTTTGTCATCAACAAAAGGTACAAGTGGCATCTAGCAAGTGTTTGAAGATATGCAAATTTTACACCATTCAAGTTAGATTTACAACACTTTTCAACATTTAAGCATAGCAAGTTTTAAAGATGTGCAATGTTGTAATTTATCACTTGCTTCTTGAAATGTGCAAGTTTGCACTTTTCCTTCTTAAGATAGGCAAGATAGCACTTGCTTCTCTTTACGATATTTCAAACTAGCACCTTTTGTTTTTTCTCATTTGAGATTTGAAAGCTAGCAATTTTTGTGATATGCTAGCAAGTGGTTTTGTGATATTTCAAGATAGCACCTTTAGGTCTTGAACATTGATGCTTGTTTCTATTCAACATAAAAGGACAAAGGCATGTTTATATGAAATCAATATATGAATTGAAATCACTAAAATAAGAATGCATGTTTCTTGAAAATCTCTCTATCTCTAAAGTTTTTGATTTTTTAATAAAAAAATAATGAATTTATACTATTATTAATGAATCTCTTGAACTATGAAATTGATTTTGATGATTTGAATTGAATGAGTTGAAGTAATGATGGTTTGAATGCTTGAATTGAGAATTTTTCTCCTATGTTTCCTCTGGTCATTTACTAAAAAGGAGAACCTTCTAAATGTCTCATGAATTTTTAGAATCAGAACTTAAATTTATTGCGATTCATGATGAATTGACATTGGGTGGTACCACTACCCAGTTGGCGGTACCACGGCCCAGAGCACCACTTGGGGACTGAACCCTAGGCAGTTCCATCGCCCCAATCTGATGGTGCCACTACCGCATAGGTTCAAGAAATAATGTTTGGGCCTTGAGTCCGCCCAAACTCTGTCCGAGTATAGGCCCAATTAGCCCATAACTGAGTTGGCCCAATTTCAACCCAATTATACCTAATTCTACTTCGATCTAGACAATTTATTATAAAGCTTAATCAAATTTGTTGCTCGATATATCATTGGTCCATTGGCGCTTTGTCTGCTTCTTTGGTGCATCGTCCTCTCTTGCGGCCTATTGCCTAATTGATGATTATCTTTTGCAACTCGATCTCCTTGGTGCAACTCTGCTCTTCTTGGCTCGATGCCCGAATCCTATTCAAGCCTTCACGATATGTCGATCGATTATTCGCTCGACGTCCAATCTTCCGACTTGTTTTCCTTTGGCCCAACATCGATTCTTCCTGCTTCAATTGTCTAATCCTAATCGAAAGTAGACCTGCGTCACTTAAAACATAGTTAGATCATTAATCACAATTAATTGATTTCATCATCAAAATTTGAGATTTAATAATCTCCCCTTTTGATGATGACAACCAATTGATGATGGAGTTTAGATAAACTTCCTGAGTTTAAACAAACTCGCCTATCAATATGCCATATTGATAGAATCTTTGATTTCAAAAAAATCCAAGTAACATGTCATCAAACAAATTATGTAATATTTTAAAATATTCAATACATCATACAATGCATGAAATTATCAATATACTTCTCCCCCTTTGTCATCAACAAAAGGTACAAGTGGCATCTAGCAAGTGTTTGAAGATATGCAAATTTTACACCATTCAAGTTAGATTTACAACACTTTTCAACATTTAAGCATAGCAAGTTTTAAAGATGTGCAATGTTGTAATTTATCACTTGCTTCTTGAAATGTGCAAGTTTGCACTTTTCCTTCTTAAGATAGGCAAGATAGCACTTGCTTCTCTTTCGATATTTCAAACTAGCACCTTTTGTTTTTCTCATTTGAGATTTGCAAGCTAGCAATTTTTGTGATATGCTAGCAAGTGGTTTTGTGATATTTCAAGATAGCACCTTTAGGTCTTGAACATTGATGCTTGTTTCTATTCAACATAAAAGGACAAAGGCATGTTTATATGAAATCAATATATGAATTGAAATCACTAAAATAAGAATGCATGTTTCTTGAAAATCTCTCTATCTCTAAAGTTTTTGATTTTTTAATAAAAAAATAATGAATTTATACTATTATTAATGAATCTCTTGAACTATGAAATTGATTTTGATGATTTGAATTGAATGAGTTGAAGTAATGATGGTTTGAATGCTTGAATTGAGAATTTTTCTCCTATGTTTCCTC
Source organism: Musa beccarii (assembly GCA_024322285.1). Lineage (NCBI taxonomy): Eukaryota > Viridiplantae > Streptophyta > Magnoliopsida > Zingiberales > Musaceae > Musa > Musa beccarii. The sequence goes on along the minus strand of CM044396.1, from coordinate 15,359,372 downwards.
TGGTCATTTACTAAAAAGGAGAACCTTCTAAATGTCTCATGAATTTTTGGAATCAGAACTTAAATTTATTGCGATTCATGATGAATTGACATTGGGTGGTACCACTACCCAGTTTGGGCGGTACCACGGCCCAGACCACCTGGGGGACTGAACCCTAGGCAGTTCCATCGCCCCAATCTGATGGTGCCACTACCAGACAAGGTTCAGCAATAATGTTTGGGCCTTGAGTCTGCCCAAACCTGTCTCGAGTATAGGCCCAATTAGCCCATAACCGAGTTGGCCCAATTTCAACCCAATTATACCTAATTCTACTTCGATCTAGACAATTTATTATAAAGCTTAATCAAATTTGTTGCTCGATATATCATTGGTCCATTGGCGCTTTGTCTATTTCTTTGGTGTATCGTCCTCTCTTGCGGCCTATTGCCTAATTGACAGTTATCTTTTGCAACTCTGATCTCCTTGGTGCAACTCTGCTCTTCTTGGCTCGATGCCTGAATCCTATTCAAGCCTTTTGCCGATATGTCGATCGATTATTATCGCCGACGTCCAATCTTCCGTCATGTTTTCCTCCGCCCAACATCGATTCTTCCGCTTCAATTGTCTAATCCTAATCGAAAGTAGACTCGTCACTTAAAACATAGTTAGATCATTAATCACAATCAATTGGTTTCATCATCAAAATTTGAGATTTAATAATCTCCCCTTTTATGATGACAACCAATTGATGATGGAGTTTAGATAAACTTCCGGAGTTTAAACAAACTCGCCTCTATCAATATGCCATATTGATAGAATCTTTGGATTTCAAAAAATCCAAGTAACATGTCATCAAACAAATTATGTAATATTTTAAAATATTCAATACATCATACAATGCATGAAATTATCAATATACTTCTCCCCCTTTGTCATCAACAAAAGGTACAAGTGGCATCTAGCAAGTGTTTGAAGATATGCAAATTTTACACCATTCAAGTTAGATTTACAACACTTTTCAACATTTAAGCATAGCAAGTTTTAAAGATGTGCAATGTTGTAATTTATCACTTGCTTCTTGAAATGTGCAAGTTTGCACTTTTCCTTCTTAAGATAGGCAAGATAGCACTTGCTTCTCTTTATGATATTTCAAACTAGCACCTTTTGTTTTTTCTCATTTGAGATTTGCAAGCTAGCAATTTTTGTGATATGCTAGCAAGTGGTTTTTGTGATATTTCAAGATAGCACCTTTAGGTCTTGAACATTGATGCTTGTTTCTATTCAACATAAAAGGACAAAGGCATGTTTATATGAAATCAATATATGAATTGAAATCACTAAAATAAGAATGCATGTTTCTTGAAAATCTCTCTATCTCTAAAGTTTTTGATTTTTTAATAAAAAAATAATGAATTTATACTATTATTAATGAATCTCTTGAACTATGAAATTGATTTTGATGATTTGAATTGAATGAGTTGAAGTAATGATGGTTTGAATGCTTGAATTGAGAATTTTCTCCTATGTTTCCTCCGGTCATTTACTAAAAGGAGAACCTTCTAAATGTCTCATGAATTTTTGGAATCGAACTTAAATTTATTGCGATTCATGATGAATTGACATTGGTGGTACCACTACCCGATTTGGGCGGTACCACGGCCCGAGACCACTGGGATCGAACCTTAGGCGCTCCATCGCCCAATCTGATGGTGCCACTACCGCACAAGGTTCAAGAATAATGTTTGGGCCTTGAGTCCGCCCAAACTCTGTCCGAGTATAGGCCCAATTAGCCCATAACTGAGTTGGCCCAATTTCAACCCAATTATACCTAATTCTACTTCGATCTAGATAATTTATTATAAAGCTTAATCAAATTTATTGCTCGATATATCATTGGTCCATTGGCGCTTTATCTGCTTTCTTTGGTGCATCGTCCTCTCTTGCGCCTATTGCCTAATTGATTTATCTTTTGCAACTCGATCTCCTTGGTGCAACTCTGCTCTTCTTGGCTCGATGCCTGAATCCTATTCGAAGCCTTCTGCCGATAAGTCGATCGATTATTCGCTCGATGTCCAATCTTCCGACATGTTTTTCTTTGGCCCAACATCGATTCTTCCTGCTTCAATTGTCTAATCCTAATCGAAAGTAGACCTGCGTCACTTAAAACATAGTTAGATCATTAATAACAATCAATTGATTTCATCATCAAAATTTGAGATTCAATAATCTCCCCCTTTTTGATGATGACAACCAATTGATGATGGAGTTTAGATAAACTTCCGGAGTTTAAACAAACTCGCCCTATCAATATGCCATATTGATAGAATCTTTGGATTTCAAAAAAAATCCAAGTAACATGTCATCAAACAAATTATGTAATATTTTAAAATATTCAATACACCATACAATGCATGAAATTATCAATATACTTCTCCCCCTTTGTCATCAACAAAAGGTACAAGTGGCATCTAGCAAGTGTTTGAAGATATGCAAATTTTACACCATTCAAGTTAGATTTACAACACTTTTCAACATTTAAGCATAGCAAGTTTTAAAGATGTGCAATGTTGTAATTTATCACTTGCTTCTTGAAATGTGCAAGTTTGCACTTTTCCTTCTTAAGATAGGCAAGATAGCACTTGCTTCTCTTTACGATATTTCAAACTAGCACCTTTTGTTTTTCTCTCATTTGAGATTTGCAAGCTAGCAATTTTGTGATATGCTAGCAAGTGGTTTTGTGATATTTCAAGATAGCACCTTTAGGTCTTGAACATTGATGCTTGTTTCTATTCAACATAAAAGGACAAAGGCATGTTTATATGAAATCAATATATGAATTGAAATCACTAAAATAAGAATGCATGTTTCTTGAAAATCTCTCTATCTCTAAAGTTTTTGATTTTTTAATAAAAAAATAATGAATTTATACTATTATTAATGAATCTCTTGAACTATGAAATTGATTTTGATGATTTGAATTGAATGAGTTGAAGTAATGATGGTTTGAATGCTTGAATTGAGAATTTTTCTCCTATGTTTCCTCTCTGGTCATTTACTAAAAGGAGAACCTTCTAAATGTCTCATGAATTTTTGGAATCGAACTTAAATTTATTGCGATTCATGATGAATTGACATTGGGTGGTACCACTACCCGTTTGGCGGTGCCACGCCTGCACCACTTGGGGGGCCCAACCTAGGCGCTCCATCGCCCCAATCGATGGTGCTACTACCGACAAGGTTCAAGAATAATGTTTGGGCCTTGAGTCTGCCCAAACTGTCCGAGTATAGGCCCAATTAGCCCATAACTGAGTTGGCCCAATTTCAACCCAATTATACCTAATTCTACTTCGATCTAGACAATTTATTATAAAGCTTAATCAAATTTGTTGCTCGATATATCATTGGTCCATTGGCGCTTTGTCTGTTTCTTTGGTGCATCGTCCTCTCTTGCGGCCTATTGCCTAATTGACAGTTATCTTTTGCAACTCTGATCTCCTTGGTGCAACTCTGCTCTTCTTGGCTCGATGCCTGAATCCTATTCGAAGCCTTCTGTCGATATGTCGATCGATTATTCGCTCGACGTCCAATCTTCCGACATGTTTTCCTTTGGCCCAACATCGATTCTTCCTACTTCAATTGTCTAATCCTAATCGAAAGTAGACCTGCGTCACTTAAAACATAGTTAGATCATTAATCACAATCAATTGGTTTCATCATCAAAATTTGAGATTTAATAATCTCCCCCTTTTTGATGATGACAACCAATTGATGATGGAGTTTAGATAAACTTCCGGAGTTTAAACAAACTCGCCCTATCAATATGCCATATTGATAGAATCTTTGGATTTCAAAAAAAATCCAAGTAACATGTCATCAAACAAATTATGTAATATTTTAAAATATTCAATACATCATACAATGCATGAAATTATCAATATACTTCTCCCCCTTTGTCATCAACAAAAGTTACAAGTGGCATCTAGCAAGTGTTTGAAGATATGCAAATTTTACACCATTCAAGTTAGATTTACAACACTTTTTAACATTTAAGCATAGCAAGTTTTAAAGATGTGCAATGTTGTAATTTATCACTTGCTTCTTGAAATGTGCAAGTTTGCACTTTTCCTTCTTAAGATAGGCAAGATAGCACTTGCTTCTCTTTACGATATTTCAAACTAGCACCTTTTGTTTTTTCTCATTTGAGATTTGCAAGCTAGCAATTTTTGTGATATGCTAGCAAGTGGTTTTTGTGATATTTCAAGATAGCACCTTTAGGTCTTGAACATTGATGCTTGTTTCTATTCAACATAAAAGGACAAAGGCATGTTTATATGAAATCAATATATGAATTGAAATCACTAAAATAAGAATGCATGTTTCTTGAAAATCTCTCTATCTCTAAAGTTTTTGATTTTTTAATAAAAAAATAATGAATTTATACTATTATTAATGAATCTCTTGAACTATGAAATTGATTTTGATGATTTGAATTGAATGAGTTGAAGTAATGATGGTTTGAATGCTTGAATTGAGAATTTTTCTCCTATGTTTCCTCTGGTCATTTACTAAAAAGGAGAACCTTCTAAATGTCTCATGAATTTTTTGGAATCAGAACTTAAATTTATTGCGATTCATGATGAATTGACATTGGGTGGTACCACTACCCAGTTTGGGCGGTACCACGGCCCAGACCACTGGGATGAACCTAGGCGCCCCATCGCCCCAATCTGATGGTGCCACTACCAGACAAGGTTCAGCAATAATGTTTGGGCCTTGAGTCTGGCCCAAACCTGTCCGAGTATAGGCCCAATTAGCCCATAACTGAGTTGGCCCAATTTCAACCCAATTATACCTAATTCTACTTCGATCTAGACAATTTATTATAAAGCTTAATCAAATTTGTTGCTCGATATATCATTGGTCCATTGGCGCTTTGTCTGTTTCTTTGGTGCATCGTCCTCTCTTGCGGCCTATTGCCTAATTGACAGTTATCTTTTGCAACTCTGATCTCCTTGGTGCAACTCTGCTCTTCTTGGCTCGATGCCTGAATCCTATTCGAAGCCTTTTGCCGATATGTCGATCGATTATTCGCTCGACGTCCAATCTTCCGACATGTTTTCCTCTGGCCCAACATCGATTCTTCCTGCTTCAATTGTCTAATCCTAATCGAAAGTAGACCTGCGTCACTTAAAACATAGTTAGATCATTAATCACAATCAATTGGTTTCATCATCAAAATTTGAGATTTAATAATCTCCCCCTTTTTGATGATGACAACCAATTGATGATGGAGTTTAGATAAACTTCCTGAGTTTAAACAAACTCGCCTATCAATATGCCATATTGATAGAATCTTTGGATTTCAAAAAAAATCCAAGTAACATGTCATCAAACAAATTATGTAATATTTTAAAATATTCAATACATCATACAATGCATGAAATTATCAATATACTTCTCCCCCTTTGTCATCAACAAAAGGTACAAGTGGCATCTAGCAAGTGTTTGAAGATATGCAAATTTTACACCATTCAAGTTAGATTTACAACACTTTTCAACATTTAAGCATAGCAAGTTTTAAAGATGTGCAATGTTGTAATTTATCACTTGCTTCTTGAAATGTGCAAGTTTGCACTTTTCCTTCTTAAGATAGGCAAGATAGCACTTGCTTCTCTTTACGATATTTCAAACTAGCACCTTTTGTTTTTTCTCATTTGAGATTTGCAAGCTAGCAATTTTTGTGATATGCTAGCAAGTGGTTTTTGTGATATTTCAAGATAGCACCTTTAGGTCTTGAACATTGATGCTTGTTTCTATTCAACATAAAAGGACAAAGGCATGTTTATATGAAATCAATATATGAATTGAAATCACTAAAATAAGAATGCATGTTTCTTGAAAATCTCTCTATCTCTAAAGTTTTGATTTTTTAATAAAAAATAATGAATTTATACTATTATTAATGAATCTCTTGAACTATGAAATTGATTTTGATGATTTGAATTGAATGAGTTGAAGTAATGATGGTTTGAATGCTTGAATTGAGAATTTTTCTCCTATGTTTCCTCTGGTCATTTACTAAAAAGAGAACCTTCTAAATGTCTCATGAATTTTTAGAATCGAACTTAAATTTATTGCGATTCATGATGAATTGACATTGGGTGGTACCACTACCCGTTTGGCACCATCATCACTGCACCCGAGACCACTGGGGGACTCGAACCTTAGGCGCCTCCATCGCCCCAATCGATGGTGCCACTACCAGACAAGGTTCAAGAATAATGTTTGGGCCTTGAGTCCGCCCAAACTGTCCGAGTATAGGCCCAATTAGCCCATAATCGAGTTGGCCCAATTTCAACCCAATTATACCTAATTCTACTTCGATCTAGATAATTTATTATAAAGCTTAATCAAATTTGTTGCTCGATGTATCATTGGTCCATTAGCGCTTTGTCTGCTTCTTTGGTGCATCGTCCTCTCTTGCGACCTATTGCCTAATTGATGCTATCTTTTGCAACTCGATCTCCTTGGTGCAACTCTGCTCTTCTTGGCTCGATGCTTGAATCCTATTCGAAGCCTTACGCGATATGTCGATCGATTATTCGCCGACGTCCAATCTTCCGACATGTTTTCCTTTGGCCCAACATCGATTCTTCCCGCTTCAATTGTCTAATCCTAATCGAAAGTAGACCTGCGTCACTTAAAACATAGTTAGATCATTAATCACAATCAATTGATTTCATCATCAAAATTTGAGATTCAATAATTCCCCCTTTTTGATGATGACAACCAATTGATGATGGAGTTTAGATAAACTTCCGGAGTTTAAACAAACTCGCCTATCAATATGCCATATTGATAGAATCTTTGATTTCAAAAAAATCCAAGTAACATGTCATCAAACAAATTATGTAATATTTTAAAATATTCAATACATCATACAATGCATGAAATTATCAATATACTTCTCCCCCTTTGTCATCAACAAAAGGTACAAGTGGCATCTAGCAAGTGTTTGAAGATATGCAAATTTTACACCATTCAAGTTAGATTTACAACACTTTTCAACATTTAAGCATAGCAAGTTTTAAAGATGTGCAATGTTGTAATTTATCACTTGCTTCTTGAAATGTGCAAGTTTGCACTTTTCCTTCTTAAGATAGGCAAGATAGCACTTGCTTCTCTTTATGATATTTCAAACTAGCACCTTTTGTTTTTCTCATTTGAGATTTGCAAGCTAGCAATTTTTGTGATATGCTAGCAAGTGGTTTTGTGATATTTCAAGATAGCACCTTTAGGTCTTGAACATTGATGCTTGTTTCTATTCAACATAAAAGGACAAAGGCATGTTTATATGAAATCAATATATGAATTGAAATCACTAAAATAAGAATGCATGTTTCTTGAAAATCTCTCTATCTCTAAAGTTTTTGATTTTTTAATAAAAAAATAATGAATTTATACTATTATTAATGAATCTCTTGAACTATGAAATTGATTTTGATGATTTGAATTGAATGAGTTGAAGTAATGATGGTTTGAATGCTTGAATTGAGAATTTTTCTCCTATGTTTCCTCTGGTCATTTACTAAAAAGGAGAACCTTCTAAATGTCTCATGAATTTTTTGGAATCAGAACTTAAATTTATTGCGATTCATGATGAATTGACATTGGGCGGTACCACGGCCCAGACCACCTGGGGGACTGAACCCTAGGCAGTTCCATCGCCCCAATCTGATGGTGCCACTACCAGACAAGGTTCAGCAATAATGTTTGGGCCTTGAGTCTGGCCCAAACCTGTCCGAGTATAGGCCCAATTAGCCCATAACTGAGTTGGCCCAATTTCAACCCAATTATACCTAATTCTACTTCGATCTAGACAATTTATTATAAAGCTTAATCAAATTTGTTGCTCTATATATCATTGGTCCATTGGCGCTTTGTCTGTTTCTTTGGTGCATCATCCTCTCTTGCGGCCTATTGCCTAATTGACAGTTATCTTTTGCAACTCTGATCTCCTTGGTGCAACTCTGCTCTTCTTGGCTCGATGCCTGAATCCTATTCGAAGCCTTCTGCCGATATGTCGATCGATTATTCGCTCGACGTCCAATCTTCCGACATGTTTTCCTCTGGCCCAACATCGATTCTTCCTGCTTCAATTGTCTAATCCTAATCGAAAGTAGACCTGCGTCACTTAAAACATAGTTAGATCATTAATCACAATCAATTGGTTTCATCATCAAAATTTGAGATTTAATAATCTCCCCCTTTTTGATGATGACAACCAATTGATGATGGAGTTTAGATAAACTTCCGGAGTTTAAACAAACTCGCCCTATCAATATGCCATATTGATAGAATCTTTGGATTTCAAAAAAAATCCAAGTAACATGTCATCAAACAAATTATGTAATATTTTAAAATATTCAATACATCATACAATGCATGAAATTATCAATATACTTCTCCCCCTTTGTCATCAACAAAAGGTACAAGTGGCATCTAGCGAGTGTTTGAAGATATGCAAATTTTACACCATTCAAGTTAGATTTACAACACTTTTCAACATTTAAGCATAGCAAGTTTTAAAGATGTGCAATGTTGTAATTTATCACTTGCTTCTTGAAATGTACAAGTTTGCACTTTTCCTTCTTAAGATAGGCAAGATAGCACTTTGCTTCTCCTTGCGATATTTCAAGCTAGCACCTTTTGTTTCTTCTCTTTTGAGATTTACAAGCTAACAATTTTTATGATATACTAGCAAGTAGTTTTTGCTTCCTCTTTGAAGTATGCGAGCTAGCAAAATTCTTTCTCCCCCTTTGTCATTGTCGAAAAAAAAGGAGGAATAGAATGAGATAATTTTTTTTTTGCAACAATAATTCATCATATCAAGAAAAACCAATTTCTTAATGAGATATACCATTCATGAAAGAAAATTCAATGTTTCAAGCATCACATAAGGTATGCAACCAATACAAAAGAATCATGATATATAAAAAATATCAATATCAAAGATCAAGTCATGATTCATTTTGATATGTCTCTTCTTTTTGTAAATAGCAAAAAGAAATCTTAGGAAAACAAAGAAGAGATCTCAATTCATGCATAGTATCTATCAATTCATCATGAATCATAATAAATTTAAGTTATGATTCTAAAAAATTCATGAGACATCTAGAAGGTTCTCCTTTTTGGTAAATAACAAGAGGAAACATAGGAGAAAAATTCTTGATTCAAGCATTGAAACCATCATTACTTCAACTCATTCAATTCAAATCATCAAAATCAAGTTCATAGTTCAAGAGATTCATCAATAATGGTATAAATTCATCATTTGTATTTTATTAAAAAATCAAAAACTTTAGAGATAGAGAGATTTTCAAGAAACATTCATTCCTATTTTAGTGATTTCAATTCATGCATTGATTTCATATAAACATGCATTTGTCTTTTTACGTCAAATAGAAACAAGCATTAACGTTCAAGACCTAAAGACAAATTTCGTAAAACAAATCATCAAGCATGATACCATCATTTTAATTCTAATGATATTTCTTTTATTGTTGTTAGTTGTAACAAGATGTTTTCCTTCTTACAAGATTCTAGCTTAGTATGACAAATCAATTGTCATGCTCAAATTTTTTCAAAACCATACATCATCATATAAATTTGAAAAATAAGGTTCGTCATAACCATCAATGCCAAAAGTTTAACATGTCATCTTAAAATATTTCATCAAAAAAATGATTAAGACTAAAGACACATATAACACATTAGTCCAAAACATAGGATTTCAAATTATTATTACTTCAAATCCTCATGCATGGTACCATAATATAAAATCATTAAGCATAATACAAAAATTTTTAAAATTTTTATTACATCATTATCAAGCATGATTTCATTAGGTATGTTTAAATTTTTCATACAAAGACAAAGTATCACATTTAAAACCAAAAGCAATACAAAATCATCAAGATAATTGCTTCTTAAAAACATATATAGATTTAATCTTATATGGTGTACAAGCAGTATCACAAATTATGCAATTATCATTCATATTTATAATTAATTTTTTTTAAAGTCACTAGAAAGAAAAGCATGATATATTTTTGTAAAAATTTTATTTCCTACAAACTAAATCAAGCAACTCATGAAAAGATCAAGTAATTTCATAATAATGTAAAAACATTTCGGGTGAGTTACTTACCTTGTTGTCGAAAGTCGTCAAAGCACAATTTGCGATTTCGTCTTCGGATGCACTCTTCTTCTTTGGCCTCTTCTTCTTTTCAAGTTTATTTTTGTTTTTTAATTCTTGTTTTATAAATTTTTTAAATTTTATTATCAGAAGTTTAAGGTTCTCATCGTTGTCCTCATCACTTGAGTCATTACTCAAGTGGTCTTCTTTCGTTCAAAGTGCAAAATCCTTCCTGTTCTTTGGAAGGTAGTTCATATGTTCATCATATTCCAAGAAGCTCATTTCATATGTCATCAATGAGGTAATAATTTCTTCAATAGGATAATTATTTAAATCTTTTATTTCTTGTATCGTTGTTACTTTCAGATTCCACCTTTTTGGAAGGGATCCTAAAATTTTGTTTACAGTTTCAAAATTCAAAAAAATTTACCAAGGACTTTTAAACCATTAACGACATCCGTAAATCGGGTATACATGTCTCCAATGGTCTCACTTAGTTCTATTCAAAAAAGCTTAAAATCATGCATTAAAAGGTTTATTTTCGAGTCTTTGACTCTACTAGTGCCTTTGTATGTAACTTCAATAGTGTGCCAAATATCGAAAGTCATTTCATAAATAGAAATATGATTAAACTCATTTTTATCTAATGTACAAAATAAGGTATTCATAGCCTTTGCATTTAATGAAAATGATTTTTTCTCAAATTCATTCCAATCATTCCTAGGAGGGTGTTTGAAATTTATTTTTAATGATGTTTCATAAATCTAAATCCAAAGAAAATAAGAAAACTCTCATTCAAGTTTTCCAATAAGTGTAGTTCGTCCCATTGAACATGGGAGGACGAACGATAGAAATGTCCTCTTAAAATCTAAAAAGAGTTATTTCTCTTAGGTGTAAATCCAAATGAGAAATACTGGGCTCTGATACCAACTGTTAGAATCAGTTCGCACTAAATAGGGGGTATATTAGTACAGCGATAAAGATTATATCAAATTCGCGATTTCAGAAAATGGTTTCATACAAAAAGAATTATTTCAATAAAATCCATATCGGAAATGTGTTTAACTTGAAAGTGATTGATAGAAAGTGATGAGGAAGTGGAGCAAGTAAAGTAAAGGGTTTGCAGCAAAAATAAATAACGAGAAGTAAATGCAAACCAGATTTTTATAGCGGTTCGATCATCCGACCTACATCCAATCCCGATTCCTCATTCGTTGAGGCCATCGGCTTTCACTATCTATCTTCTTTCAACCGAGCAAAGACTAACTACTCATACAACTCAATTCTCCTTTTATAAGTTCAGGAGTTAACCTTTACAAGACCTCTCACCCTTTTCTTGAACTTAGCCAACACTTAGAGCTAGAAGGGAGGATTTCTTTCAAGATTTTAAGAACGTTTTTCCCTCTTTTTTATTCTCAGTTGGTGTGTCTTTGACCAAGGATGAGAGGGGTATTTATAGGCCTCAAGAGGATTTAAATTTGGAGCCCAAATTTGAATCACCCCGATTTCAAGTCGGAGTACCACTTTCGCTGTCGGCTGGCAAGATACCACTACCAGTGTTTGGCCGGGCAAGACCACTACCGTGCTAGACGGTACCACCACCCAGTACACTGACACTAGGCGGTACCACTGCCCAAACTGCTTGACACTGGGTGGTACCACCGCCTAGTCTAGTGGTACTATCACCCAAGCACTTGACACTGGACGGTACCACCGCCTAGACCACTTGGGGGACTAACTCTGGGTAGTTCCACCGCCCTAGTCTGGTGGTGCTACCGCCTAACAGGGTTCAACAACGTTGTTTGGGCCTTGAGTCTAGCCTAAACCTGTCCGAGTACAGGCCGAATTAGCATCTAATTGAGTTGGCCCAATTCCAACCCAATTAGACCTAATCCTACTTTGATCTAGACAATTTATTACAAAGCTTAATCGAATTTATTGCATGGCATGTTATTGGTCCATCGACGCTTCGTCCGATTCTTCAGTGCATCATCCTCTCTTGCGACCTGTTGCCCAATCGGTAATTGTCCTTCGCAACTCTGATCTCCTTGGCACAACTTCGCTCTTCTTAGCTCGATGCCTGAATCCTTTGTCTGAAGCTTTCTATTAATACGTCGATCGATCCTTCGCTCGATGTCCAATCTTTGGACATGTTTTCCTCTAGCCCAATATCGATTTTTCTTGCTTCAATTATTTAATTCTGATCCAAAGTAGACATGCGTCACTCAAAACATAGTTAAATCATTAATTATAATCAATTAGTTTCATCATCAAAATATGAGATTCAATAATTTCGACCTACCAAAATTATTTGCTTTAGTATATACCTTAAATATCATAGTTAGGGTGTAATTAGAGTTAGGCTTGGGAGGTAATCCCACCAACTCTATTAGGGGCCAACTAGGCCCGAAGGTGAACTGTTTTGGGCTGAACTATTGGCCCAAACAGGGTTGTTGAACCCTATTTGGCGGTGGCACTGCCAGAACTAGGTGATGGAACCGCCTAGAGCTCAGTCTCCCAAGTGTTTGGGCGGTGGTACCACCTATTAGTTGTAGGTGCCCTATAAGCCAATCACGTGAGTGATAGCACCTGTGATATGTTACGTCAATCTCTTCACATATTATTATTGGTATTTTTTTCATATTATCTGGATAAATATTGTGATGTCTATGGATCTGTGCAATGGGAATCGGATTGTGATGAGATCACGATAATGAGACTGATATACCTTTAAACATAGACCCTAAATCATCCTGGTCATAGGTTACTCAATGAGGACATTGAGATAACTAGATAGACTAGTGCACTATATACTCGTCTATATGATGAAGGCGACTGGTCTCATAGTCACTTGTGTGGGGACACTAGAGGTACATTACAGGTGCTCATTAGAGAATGAGTTCACTAATTGATCCACTTATATAGTGCTATATGATTAATGATACCTAACGTCAGACAACGATTTCATAGTCCCAATGGTATGTCTGATCCTTAGACTTGAGGCACCAAAGATGTCTTGTTTGAATACTCCATTCTTTGACATCAGACTTACAAGTTTGGAGAGCTCCAAATCTAGTATAGCTAGTTCTCGGGAATGGTAGCCAACCTTACAAATGTTGAATCTTGGATTTTGATGATGAAACTAATTGAGTGTGTTTTGTTGTTTAACTGCGTGTTGAGTTACGCAGGTCTACTATCGATCAGGATTAGACAGTTGACGCTGGAGGAATTGACGCTTGCGCCGAGGTGATCACATCAGAATATTGGATGTCGAGCCCGAGGTTCGGTCGACTATCGGCAGGAGGCTTCGGATGTCGGGCATTAGGCCAAGAAGTGTGGAGTTGCGCCATGGATATCGGGGTTGCGGAGGTTAACCGTCGATTGGGCAACAAGTCACAAGAGAGGGCGATGTGTCGAAGGATCGGACGAAGCACTGACCAATGACGTACCGGGCAACTGAATGTCAATTTATGTTGTAGTAACTATCTAGATCGAAGTAGGGTGTTTGGTGTTTGTTTGTGCAGGAGTAACTACGATAAGAATGAAGACATAAAACGAAACAAAGGGCTGAAGTCAAGTGCAATGGATCATTGGGAGTATGAGTGTTCAATGGAAGTCCGAAGATTCGTTGGGAGTGGTGTCGGAACCGGCCGAGAACGAGTAGGGAGCTTGCCGAAGGGTTTTCGAAAGTTCGTCAGAAGTTTGCGGAGCTTGCCAAGAAAGATCGGAGCTTGCCAAAAAAGCTCGGGGGAACTCGCCAAAATCATCGTGGAGTCCGAGAGCTTGCCAGGAGTCCGAAGGATGGTTTCCGAGGGATCGTCGGAAGATCGCCGGAAGTTCGCCGGAAGCTCACCGGAAGAAGACTTGACTTGCAGACTTTGTAATAGCTTAGGAATATCTTTAATTTCATAGTTAGCACATTAATTTGGGTTAGGATTAGGTGTTAATCCTTTAACCCAAGTATGGGCCCATTGGGCCTTGTTTGGGACCGATTTGGGCCGAATTTTCGGCCCAAACCAGAAGTTGATATGTGCTGGGCAGTGGCATTGCCCAGCAGCCAATGTGCTGGGCGGTGGCACCGCCCAACAACTTGTGTGTCGGGCGTAGCACTCGCCAAAGAAACCAAAGAGGCCAGCGGTAGCACCACTTGGTGGGCGATAGCACCGCTACTGGTCAGGCGTAGTAATCGCCTCTCAGTATCGATCTATTAGATCGACAAAGGTAGTAGCACCACCTCGACACAGCAAGAATACCGCCTCAAAGACGAACTCCAATTTGATTTCAAATTTGGAGCTCAAATTTGAATCCATTTGGGATCTATAAATACCCCTCCTTTCCCAACTGAAAAGAAAACCCTTGGAGAGTTAGATTTTGAAAATAAGTCTTGGGAAAGTCTTGTTCTTCATTTGCTTAAGTGTTCACCTCATTTCCTTCTCTTTGTGAAAACTTATAAGAGTGTGAACCTCTTGTAAAATGGTTGTAAGAGGGGTATTTGGTCCTTCCCCTACAAAAGGATTTGCTAGTGGAAGTTGGGAGCCTCATCGGAGAAGGCTTCGGAAGTGGATGTAGGTCAGATGGTCGAACCACTATAAATCGGTTTGCATTTACTTTCTCGCAACTTTTTTTGCTGCAAACCATTTTCATATGCTGCCTTATTTACTCAACTTCATCTTCATCTTCTTACGTATGCTTTAAAGTTAAAACGCAATCTTTCCGGGTTCAAATGAAATGCTGCATTCATTCGTATGAAGTTTTTGAACTTGTGTTAATCGCTGAAAAATCTATCGTTCTTTACCGCTGCACTAATTCACCCCCCCCTCTTAGTGCCACTCGATCCCTAACAATTGGTATCAGAGCCATGTTCTTCTCTTTCAGATTTACACCCGTGAGAAATGGCTCTAAATGGTTTTCAAGAGGGCTTTTCGATTTTTCGTTCACCGTTCTTTAACGGATCGAATGAGAGTTTTCATGCTTTCAATGGATTTGGATTTGTGGAACATCATCGAAAATGGCTTTCAACCTTCCTCTAAACTGATGAACGAATGGTCGGATTTGGAGAAAAGGTCTTTTTCTTTAAATGCAAAGGCTATGAATGTCTTATTTTGTGCTTTAGATAAGAACGAGTTCAATCGGATTTCTATGTGCGAAATGGCTTTTGACATTTGGCGAACTCTTGAACTCACACACGAGGGAACTAGTAGAGTTAAAGACTCGAAAGTAAACCTCTTATTGCATGATTTTGAGCTCTTCCAAATGACACCAAGCGAATCTATCGACGACATGTACACCCGATTTATAGATGTCATCAATAGTCTAAGAAGTCTTGGTAAATCTTTTTCAAGTTTTGATTTAGTAAACAAGATTTTAAGATCCCTTCCAAAAGAGTGGGATTCAAAAGTAACGGCAATACAAGAAGCTAAAATTTACATGACTTATCTCTTGAAGAACTCATTGGGTCTTTAATGACCTATGAAATGGCTTTCTTAGAATACAATGAACTCGATAAACGCATGGAGCACCTTCAAAAGAACAAGAAGGATTTGGCACTTCGGACTATGAAATGCCACTTGAGTGATGACTCAAGTAATGAGGACAATGAAGATGACATTGAACTTTTAATGAATCTTAATAAGTTCATTAAACAAAAATCTAAAATGAACAATGAACTTGAATGGAGGAAGAGGCCAAAGATGAATAATAAGCACAAAGAAGAATCAAATGACGAAACGATGAATTGGGCTTTAACGGGCTTCGACTATTAGGTAAGTAACTTAACTCCCTTGAATTATTTTGAAATTACATAATACTTTCCATGAATGCTTAACTTAGTTAGTAGGAATTTTTCATGCTTTTCTTATATTTTTAGAAATTTAAATTGTTTTAAAATTATACTATGCTTTTCTTTCTAGTATTTTTGAAAAGTAAAAATTATGAATGATACTTGCATGATTTGTGATATTGCCTAGGATTAATCCATGCATGTGTATCTTGATGTTTTATATTTCATTTCTAAACATGATGTTTGATCTTTAAATTTTTGTATCATGCTTAATGAGGAATTGAAATGATGAAGATTAAAATCCTACATTTTGGAATAATGTATATTCGGACTTGATGGTTTTCATGAAAAATTATTTTTCACATTTTTATAAAATGATGCATGATTTTAGCAAAAATTTAAGCATTGATCATCTTGTTATTATAAATGAAAGAAAAAATTAAAATGATTTTGATGATGCATTATGAAAACATGCTTAATGATTGTATCATACTTGATGACTTGAAATCTCATATTTTGAAATAATATATTCATAATGAATCCATGAATCTTGATAATTTTCCTATCACTTTTTGGCTTTAAACTTGATACATATCTTTCATGCAAAAAGATTTTGGGCATGCTTATGTGAAATCTTACTTGATAAATGAAAATGCTCCATACGTATGATCATGACAAATTCATGAATCTTGATGATTTTACATTGCTTTTGATTTCAAACAAGATGCATGATTTTTGACACAAAAAATTAATAGCATGTTTCAAGATAATGCTTGCACACCAAATATGATTAAAAGATAAAAGCAAGCATATTGATGATTTCATTTTTACATGAAAGTTTTGAACATGCTTATATAAGATCAACCACATAAAATAAAACACAAAAGTTAAAAATATTTTAATCACAATGTTTTATTTTTGATGTGTTTGGTCTTAACGTTTTTTATAACGAAACTTACGTCTTGCTTTGAATTGTTGATACATGCTCACATATAATCAATTTATATTACTCTTATTAAAATTTTCGAATGAAAGATTTTGATACATTTAATCTTGATGGGTTTAATGACAAACTTGTATTTTGAATTTATACAATGATGACTTCCATATAAATATTAGAACATACATTATGAAATCATCATTGAAATGAAAATATTAAAAGTTTGTTATCATACTTAATGACTTTGTGATATCATATCTTGATGACAAACTCAAGTTTTGATTTTAAATTTGACACTCATCTTTTGAAACATGAGCACACTTGTTTGAAATAAAATGAAACACATTATCATGATAAATTAAATCTCATGTCTTGAAATGATGTGTTATATTTTTATCTTAATGATTTTTATAATGAAGTTTGTCTTTCGATTTTGAATATTTTGATTTAGCATATAAAGGCAAAAGACATACTTATATGATGAAACATAAAGAAATTATATTTACTATCTTATCAAGATTAATGATTTCATGATATCTTAAGAATCTCATAAATTATAGAAGTGATTTCAATGAATTGATTATAATTTGATAATTTGAACTTTTCTCTCATGTTTCAATACTACTTTGTATGCTTTATGACTTATTGATTGAAATAATGATGTAGACTTTTGATGTATCACTTGTCATGATTAATGCAAATTGCTAGCATTTTGAATCTCGAAAATGATTGCTTCTTTTTATCATTTACCAAAGAGGAGAACAATTCAAGTTTATGTTTTTTTGTGAATCTCATAAACTATGTTAATGATTTTGATAATTTGAACTTGAGTGAGCTTTATCACAATCCAAGTCTTGATATCTTAATACTTGATACTTGGAATTCTTATGCATGAATCAAGTTGCTCTTTGTGCAATATCTTTTTAAATGAATCATGAGCCTTATTATCATATATTTCATAATATAGAAATGACAAAAATTCTTTGGCTTGTATGTCTTATGTGGTAATTGAAAAATGGATGATTGAAAAGAAATTTGCTTTATGATGAATCATGAATGATGTCTTTTGGTGTTGATCCTTATTAATATTTCATATTGATATCTTTCATGAATTCTTTGCATCTATGTTTTGTATGCATCATAAAAAAAAAATTGAAATATTGATTGATGCAAAATTATTTCATTGAAATATTATTCATCCCTTCTTTTCGATAGTGACAAAGGGGGGTTAGCTTGCTAGCTTATGTATCACAAGTGAAAGTGGCAAACATAGCTAGCTAAAACTTACAAAAGGCAAAACTTGCACTTCTCAAAATGAGAAGAAAGAAATTGCAAAGTTGCATTATTTTAGTTGCATTATTTTTTAACTCATGAGCTTACAGTTTTAAAATGTTATAAATTTTACAAAAATTACTAGCTCATTGCAAACAAAAAGTTGATGACTTGCAAAAGGGAAACTTAGTTGCAAAAGAGAAAAATTGAAAGGAAGCTAGTTTGCGTATCGCAAAGTATGCTAGCTTATCATTATTGCTTGCTTGCTTGTTATAAATTTCCCTCATACCATGATTTGTTTATGACTCCCTTGAATTCATGACTTGATATGTTAAAAATTCATGATGGAAATTTGTTATTTTGTCATGATAGAAGCATTCTTCCCTTCTTTTTGACAAAATCAAAGGAGGAGAAGATTTATTGCTAGCTTGTATGATTAATTTGTTAGCTTGAACATTGAGAAGCAAAAAGTTGCTATCTCAAGAGAGGCAAAAATCTTGCTTAATTTTACTTCTTCAAAATTGCTTACATTTTTGTTACAAATTATTGTTGAATCTCATGCAAGATTATTTGAAGTATTTGATCTTCCATTTCTTTTTGATGCTAACAAAGGGGGAGAAAGTTTTTAGCTCGAACATTGCAAAAATTTGCCATCTTGATTCCTATTTTGCAACTTCATGAGAAGCTAAGAATTGTTATATCAAAGGATGCAAATATTGCTATCGTGAGAAACAAGGTGCAAACTTGCACATCTCAAGAAGCAAGTGAAAATTACCATCATTGCCCATCCTTGAAACTTGCTATGATTGAATGGTATTATTGGATATTATATTACAAAAATATTATATGATGTGATAAATAGCTATTGTGTTGTACGAAATTTGCATATCTTTTAAAATAGCTATGATGCTACTTCTCCTTTTTGTTGATGACATAGGGGAAGAAGTAGATTGATGACTTCATGCAATGTAATGATGCTTGAATATTTTATATATTTGCATGATGGATTTATATTTCTCACTACATGAATGATACATGTTACTTGGATTTGGGATAATCCAAGAGTTCTATCAATGGCATATTGATAAGGGGAGTTTGTGTTAAACTCCGGGGAGTTATGGTTAACTCCGTCAGTCATCAATTAGTTGTCATCATCAAAAACTGGGAGATTGTTGAATCTTAAATTTTGATGATGAAACTAATTGAGTGTGTTTTGTTGTTTAACTGCATATTGAGTTACGCAGGTCTACTATCGATCAGGATTAGACAGTTGATGCTGGAGGAATTGATGTTGCACTGGAGGTGATCACGTTAGGATATTGGATGTCGAGCCAGAGGTTCGGTCGACTATCGGTAGGAGGCTTCGGACGTTGGGCATCGGGCCAAGAAGTGCGGAGTTACGCCATGGATATCGGGGTTGCAGAGGTCAACCGTCGATTGGGCAACAAGCCGCAAGAGAGGGCGATGTGCCGAAGGATCGAACGAAGCGCCGACCAATGATGTGTCGGGCAACTGAATGTCAATTCGTGTTGTAGTAACTGTCTAGATCGAAGTAGGGTGTTTGGTGTTTATTTGTGCAGGAGTAACTACGATAAGGATGAAGATGTAAAGCGAAACAAAGGGCCAAAGTCAAGTGCGATGGATCATTAGGAGTTCGAGTGTTCGATGGAAGTCCGAAGATTCATTGGGAGTGTTGCCGGAACCGGCCGAGAATGAGTAGGGAGCTTGCCGAAGGGTTTTTGGAAGTTCGTCGGAAGTTCACAAAGCTTGCCAAGAAAGATCGGAGCTTGCCAAAGAAGCTCGAGGGAACTCGCCAAAATCATCGTAGAGTCCGAGAGCTTGCCGGGAGTCCGTAGGATGGTTTCCGAGGGATCGTCGGAAGACTGCCGAAAGTTCGCCGGAAGCTCGCTGGAAGAAGACTTGACTTGCGGACTTTGTAATAGCTTAGGAATGTCTTTAATTTCGTAGTTACCACATTAATTTGGGTTAGGATTAGGTGTTAATCCTTTAACCCAAGTATGGGCCCATTGGGCCTTGTTTGGGACCGGTTTGGGCTGAGTTTTCAGCCCAAACCAGAAGTTGATATGTGCTGGGCAGTGGCACCGCCCAACAGCAGCCAATGTGCTGGGCGATGGCACCGCCCAACAGCAGCCAATGTGCTGTGAGGTGGCACCGCCCAGTAGCATGCGTGCTGGGCGGTAGCACCATGTGTGTTGGGTGGTGGCATCGTCGAACAGCAGCTATGTGCTGGGAGGTAGCACCGCATAGCAGCCAGCACCGCCTGGCTGGGGTGGTAGTACCGCCCCTGCTGTGTCAGTCTGCTAGACTGATAGGCGGTAGCACCACCTCTGACAGGTGGTAGCACGTCCCCAGCACCGGAAACTCTAATTTGATTTTAAATTTGGAGCCCAAATTTGAATCCATTTTGGATTTATAAATATCCCTCCTTTCTCAACTGAAAAGAAAACCCTTAGAGAGTTAGATTTTGAAAATAAGTCTTGGGAAAGTCTTGTTCTTCATTTGCTTAAGTATTGACCTCATTTCCTTCTCTTTGTGAAAACTTGTAAGAGTGTGAACCTCTTGTAAAAGGGTTGTAAGAGGGGTATTTGGTCCTTCCCCTACAAAAGGATTTGCTAGTGGAAGTTGGGAGCCTCATCGGAGAAGGCTTCGGAAGTGGATGTAGATCGGATGACCGAACCACTATAAATTGGTTTGCATTTACTTTCTCGCAACTTACTTTACTGCAAACCATTTTCATATGCTGCCTTATTTACTCAACTTCATCTTCATCTTCTTACGTATGCTTTAAAGTTAAAATGCAATCTTTCCGGGTTCAAATGAAATGCTGCATTCATTCGTACGAAGTTTCCGAATTTGTGTTAATCGCTGAAAAATCTATCGTTCTTTACCGCTGCACTAATTCACCCCCCCTCTTAGTGCCACTCGATCCCTAACAACAAAGGCAATTGCGTGTCAATAGAGGATCATCCACTCTTGGTATCATGAGAGATATATCCCACGTGTGCTTGCTCAAGCAAAATCCTTGGCCAAGGTCGTTCGGATTAAGAGAGGAGTTCTCTGGCAGAATCCGATTAGAGCAAGACTCGAACAGGATTTTGTATGGGCCTGACTTTACCATACCCGATATACGGTCTTTGGGATATTAGATGGATGAGGGACTATAGATACATGGTAACTAAGGACAAACAGGTCCGATAGATTAGATCGCCTTATACTGTCTCGGGACTATGGCATAGTGGTCTAGTACATCCATAGTCGATGAGTCGAGTGAATTATTATAGAGATAATAATTCACTATACTAGAAGGTGTTTTGAGTCAGAAAGAGTTCTAATAGGAGCGTCTCACGGCCAGTTCGGTATTGGACCTAGAGGGTCACACACATAAGGTGGATGTTACGACGAGTAGAGGTGCAGATATGAGATATCTGCGAAGCTCCTAGTTTGGATCCTGTGGATGAGATCCAATTGGGTAATTAGATGAGATCCACTTAAATGATTGGATAAGATCCAATTGGATGAGATCAAATTGGATCCTATGGATAAGATCCAATGAGATCCAACTGGATAGAGATCCAGTGTGAATAGGATCTGTTGAGGATAAGTTTCCTCCGCCACTATAAATAAGAGGAACCTCCTGGTTCATAGGCTGAGAGCTTTTGGTAGTCATCCTCCTATTCTCCTTAGTCTCCTCTCCTCCTCCTTGGCTCCGACAGCCTTATGGTGCACATGGAGAGAGATCCCGCGGTGATCTAAGGAGCATCGTTACTACGGCCACTGTATAAATTACCACTAGAGAGGAGTATGCTAGTGCTCCTTCATCCTCTTCATCAGATCTGGAATTTTTGGAGATATACGATCTTCCCAGGTAACACTTTTGATATGATACATGTGGATTTTTCGGATTTACAATTTTTATGCACCAATCGTCGCATGACGACCAAGTACATTACTATGAGAAATCCAATCTTGTTTTTGTTTTCCGCTGCGCATGAGATGCCGAATCTCCCGATTTCCTAATAGTGGTATCAGAGCCAGGTTCGTCGTGCGATGATTGGCTTATAAACTACATGTGTTGTGTTTTGATGCACTTTTGACGCTAAAATCATTGACGCAAAAGATGAGAGAGGGTAGCAACTGTTGTTGCCCTCGTAGTTTGGCCAAGGCTGCTTGCAGCCATGGCCGTATACGTAGGGCCGCCGGTGGTCGTCTGCCCGCAGTGGCAGCATTGGCAGCATTGGCCGCATGCGCATAAGGATCAAAATTTCTGAAAAATTTCTTGCATGTCCCTGATTTCATAATTTTAGTTATTTAAAAGGATTAAGTAACTATTGTTATTTATTTAGTAATCCTACATGATATATATATGTGATGTAATGTGATGTGATGTGGGAAGATAATCATGGACTTTATGATGTGTGTATGTGATTATTAGGGCGACGGAAGCCTGGAGGTGGTAGCGGGACCCCTGAGGCCGATTCAGATGATCGCAACACATAAAGATGCGTCGAGATACCGATAGATCCGACGATGATGAGATATATGATCACTGTGCATAAAGATGCATTGATATGCACATAGATCTTGATGTAAGTGATTAGGCCTACTGGCTCAGTCCTAATCATATTAGGTTAAAGTCCATGATTATCTGGTATGCTTGTATATGTGAATACTATACACCTACTAGATAAGTATATATATATTTGCATACGATGTAAATATATTAAATATGTATGTGTGTGACACATCATATCACGAGATCGAACCTAAAACCCTTCTTATGATAATATTAAGTTGGTAAGCATGAGGCAATAAGATTGACCCACGTGGCCTTCTATCATTAGGGGCAGGAACCGATTCCCGACATAGGCTGAGTTGGTCGAGTCCCTCAAGGCTTACCTATTTCGTGTCTCGCTATGTTGTCTTCGACATAGAGATGTCATCGGTGACCTGAGGACATGGTATGCTTGGTCAAGTCCCTCGAGGGCATATCATCAAATCAGACTCATCTTGTAACGATGGTGATGACTTAACTGGACATCATGGTTGGTCGAGTCCCTCGAGGCCATGGTGGTTCGGAGGCCAAATATGACGGGAATCACAAGGAGTTGTGATTGGCAAGAGTTGTCTACCTTTTAGGTTTAGTATGATTGGTCGAGTCCCTCGAGGTTGCACTAAGATACCGATTGGATGTCGATCCTCATTAGAAGTCTGCTGGAGACTTCCGTTTCACGTGCATGAGGGTGTCATGTGACTCGCTAGAAAAATTAGTGAGAGTATGTCAAGATAGAAGTCTATATCTTGATTATTTATTTTTATGAAATCTACATATTATTCACTTATGTTATATCTCCTGATTATCAGAAACATGTCATCATCAAACCCTCTACATGGCATACTTGATGCCAATCGCCTTACTAGTCTAAATTATACGGATTGGCTTCGCAACCTAAGAATAGTTCTTATAGTGAAGAAAATTGCATATGTCCTAGATATGGTCATGCCCCAACCCGAGGCAGAAGCTCCTCAAGAAGAGTTTGCCCAATATGCGAAGTATGTAGATGATTCCACTCTCGTCCAGTATTACATGTTAGCCTCTATGACTCTTGAGTTACAGAGACAATATGAAAACATGGATGCTCATTCCATACTCCTGCACCTCTATAAATTGTTTGAGGAACAGGGAAGAACTCAGCGATATGAGATATCAAAGAGTCTCTTCCATGCCAGGATGACTGAGGGGACACTAGTTCAGAACTATGTCCTGAAGATGATAGAGTGGATTGAAAAACTCATAGGTCTAGGAATGGTCCTAGATGATAACCTGTGTGTTGATCTTATACTTCAGTCCTTACCATATTCCTTTTCTCAGTTCATCATGAATTTTAATATGAACAAACTTAAGGTATCTCTCCCTAAGCTCCTCAATATGTTGAGGGAAGCAGAGAGCATAATCAAGAAAGAGAAATTAGTTCTCTATATTGGTGAGACCAAAAGGAAAAGAAAGACTGGGAAGACCCTTGAGAAGGGTAAGGGTAAGGGCAATCGGGGTAAGGCAAAGGTTGTCAAAATTGACCCAACAAAGGATAAAGATCAATGCTTCCATTACGGTCAAGATGGGCATTAGAAAAGGAACTATAAGGCATATCTTGCAGAAAAAGTAAAATAGAAGCTTGGAAAAGCTTCAAGTACTTTCATGATCAGTCTCCATGTGTCAGATTCTTATGATAATGCATGGGTATTGGATACCAGTAGTGCTTATCATATCTGTAATTCGTTGCAGGTTCTAACAATATATAGGGGATTAGCAAAAGGTGAGATGGACCTCAAGATACGCAATGGAGCAAGAGTTCCTGTTATTGCTATCGGCGAGGTCACTCTACATCTACCTGATGGAGCTATTATTGCATTAGATGCATGTTATTTTGTTCCCTCTATTATCAAAAATATTATTTCCATTTTATGTTTGACATTAAATGGTTATAAAGTACTTTTTGAGAACAATTGTTGTTCAATTAGTGAGAATGATAAAATCATTACTAGAGAGACATTGCATAATGGTTTGTTTATGCTAAATACTACTTCACACATCATGAATGTAAGCATGACTAAGGGGAAACAAGAAGAGGTGAATAACGTATATTTGTGGCATTGTAGGCTAGGTCATATCCATGAGGGAAGAATTCAAAAGTTATTGAAAAATGGATACTTAGATCCATTTGAGTACGAGTCATATACAACTTGCGAGCCTTGCCTTCGTGGAAAAATGACCAACTCTCCATTTAGTGGAACTAGAGAGAGAGAGAGCCATTGAGTTACTAGAACTCATATATAGTGATGTATGTGGTCCTATGTCAACTCATGCCATAGGTGGTTATTCCTATTTCATTATTTTACTGATGATTTCTCTAGGTATGTACATGTGTACTTGATAAAGTATAAGTCTGAAGCCTTCGAGAAATTCAGGGAGTATAAGAATAAAGTAGAGAACCAAACTAGAAAGAGTATTAAAGCTCTTCGATCAGATCGAGGAGGAGAATACTTGAGTACAGAATTCACCCAATTCCTCAAGGACCATAGGATTTTATCTCAATGAACACCTCCTTATATACCACAGCTCAATGGTATATCAGAATGGAGGAATCACACACTATTAGATATAGTGCGGTCCATGATGAGTTTCGTTGACCTACCCATCTCATTTTGGGGATATGCCCTATAAACCGCAATTTACCCTTTGAACAGAGTTCTATCTAGATCAGTAGTATCTACACCATATGAGATATAGACAGGGAAGAATCCTGATCTTAAGGTTGTTAAGACTTGGGGCTGCTTTACCCACGTTAAAAGACATGACCCCAATAAGTTGGAATCCAGGATGGAACGGTGCAAGTTCGTGGGATACTCTAAGGAAACTTATGGTTATGATTTCTATTACCCTAAGGACCAAAAGACCTTTGTTGCCAAGAGAGCAGTGTTTCTTGAGAAGGAATACATTCTTGGCGGAGAGAATGGGAGCATGATAGAATTGAGCGAGGTTGGAGAACCTAGCTTAGGCACCATTCTAGAGATCGAGTCTGTTTAAGTACCTAATACATAAGTTCCAATTTTGCATAGGACTGGTAGAGTGTCACACCCTCTTGAAAGATATGTGGGACATATTAGTAGAGAGGACATTCAGAACATTGATCCTTAGACCTACGAGGAGGATATTATGAGCATAGACTCCGGGAAGTGGCAAGGAGCCATGAATTCTAAGATAGAATTCATGTACTCCAATAAGGTTTGGAACCTTGTTGATGCACCTGAGGGTATCGTACCCATTGGCTGCAAATGGATCTTTAAGAAGAAGATAAGGGTACATGGAAAGGTGGAGACCTATAAGGCAAGGCTAGTAGCTAAGGGGTATCGTCAGAGGTAAGGTGTTGACTATGATGAAACCTTTGCACCTGTAGCCATGCTAAAATCCATCCGAATTCTATTGGTTGTTGTAGCACATTTGACTGTAAGATCTAGCAGATAGACGTGAAAACTGCATTCCTCAATGGTAACCTTGAAGAGAAAGTGTATATGATACAACTTAAGGGGTTCATGTCCAAGCACAATCTAGATATGGTGTGCAGATTGCTTAAGTCTATTTATGGACTAAAGCAAGCTTCCCAAAGTTGGAACATAAGATTTGATGAGGTAATTAGATCTTATGACCTCGTTAAGAATGAAGATAAGCCTTGTGTGTATAGGAAGGTAAGTGGGAGCGCTATCACCTTCTTGGTGTTATATGCAGATGACATCTTAATAATTGGGAATGATGTAGGAATGCTCTCCATAGTAAAAGCTTGGCTATCTAGATACTTTTTCACGAAGGACTTAGGGGAAGCATCCTATATTCTGGGGATTCAGATCTATAGAGATAGATCCAAGAGGTTGCTTGGCTTAACCCAATCAAAGAACATAGACTCCATTGTCAAAAGGTTTGGCATGAAAAATTTTAAGAGAGGTCTTATACCTATGAGACATGAAATATCATTTTCTAGGAGTATGTTCCCAAGGACTCCTAAAGAAAGGGCACACATGGATAGAATACCATATGTCTCAGCGATAGGGTCTATCATGTATGCTATGCAATCTACCAGGGGAGACAGCGAATGCTCTGAGTGTCACGAGTAGGTATCAGGCAAATTTAGGGTTGGAGCATTAGAAAATAGTAAAGTGTATCCTTAAGTACTTGAGAAAGACTAAGGATCTTTTACTGGTATATGGAGGTAGTAGCCTTTGAGTTGAGGGCTACACAGACTCGAGCTTCCAATCCAATGTTGATGATAGCAAGTCGAATTCAGGGTATATCTTTATCCTGAATGGAGGAGCAGTATGCTGGAAAAGTTCCAAGCAAGATACTACTGTTGACTCGACCATAGAGGTGGAATACATTGCTGCGGTAGAGGCAACAAAGGAGGGAGTCTGGATGAAGAAGTTCATTGCAGATCTAGGAGTCGTGCCAAACAGCGAGAAGCTGATTACCTTATATTGTGATAACAATGAGGCAATTACTCAAGCAAAGGAACCTAGGTCTCATCAGAAGTCTAAGCACATTTTGAGGAGGTTCCACTTGATCAGAGAGATCGTGGCCCGAAGAGATATAGCAGTGGAAAGAGTTTCATCCGAAGATAACATTCCAGATCCACTGATAAAGCGGTTGACTCAGATTATATTTGAGCATCACAGGAGTCTGATGGGGATCAGACACATAGGTGATTGGCTTTAGGTCAAGTGGGAGATTGTTGGTTGTAGGTGCCC
Organism: Musa beccarii; assembly: GCA_024322285.1. Taxonomy (NCBI): domain Eukaryota; kingdom Viridiplantae; phylum Streptophyta; class Magnoliopsida; order Zingiberales; family Musaceae; genus Musa; species Musa beccarii. The sequence goes on along the minus strand of CM044396.1, from coordinate 15,331,892 downwards.
TACAAGCCAATCTTATGAGTGATGACACCTGTGACATGTTACATCGATCTCTTCGCATATTATTATTGACATTTTTCTTATATTATTTGGATGAATATCGTAATGTCCATGGATCTGTGCAATGAGAATCGGATCGTGATGAGATCATAATAATGAGACCGATATACCTTTAAACATAGATCCTAAATCATCTTGGTCATGGGTTACTCGATCGGAACATCGAGATAACCAGATAGACTAGTGCGCTGTATACTCGTCTATATGATAAAGGTAACTGGTCTTATAGTTGCTTGTGCCGGGACACTAGAGGTATAGTGCAGGTGCTCATTGGAGAATGAGTTCACTGGTTGATCCACTTACAGAATGCTGTATGGTTAATGATATCTAATGTCAGACAGTGATTTCATAGTCCTAGTAGTGTGTTTGGTCCTTAGACTTGAGGCACCAAAGATGTCTTGTTTGAGTACTCCATTCTTTGACGCCAGACTTATAGGTTTGGAGAGCTCGGATCTGGTATTGTCGATTCTTAGGCATGGTAGCCAACCTCACGAAGGCAATTGTGTATCAATAGAGGATCATCCACTCTCGGTATCGTGAGAGATATATCCCGCGTGTTCTCACTTAGGCAAAATCTCTAGCCAGGGTCATTCAGATTGAGAGAAAAGGAGTTCTCTAGGAGAATCCGTTTAGAGCAAGACTCGAATAGGATTACGTATGGGCCTAACTTTACCATACCCAATATACGGTCTTTGAGATATTAGATGGATGAGGGACTATAGATATATGGTAATTAAGGACAGACAGGTCCGATGTATTAGATCTCCCTATACCGTCTAGGGACTATGGCATAGTTGCTTAGTACGTCTATAGTCGATAAGTCGAGTGAATTATTATGGAGATAATAATTTACTATATCAGAAGGTGTTTTGAGTAAGAAGGAGTTCTGACGGGAGCGACTCATGGCCAACTTGGTATCGGGCCTAGAGGGTCACACACATAAGGTGGATGTTACGACGAGTAGAGGTGCAGATATGAAATATCTGCGAAGCCCCTAGTTTGGATCCTATGGATGAGATCCAATTAGGTAATTGGATGAGATCCAATTAAATGATTAGATAAGATCCAATTGGATGAGATCAAATTGTATCCTATGGATAAGATCTAATGAGATCTAATTGGATAGAGATCCAATGTGAATAGGATCTGTTAAGGATAAGCTTCCTTCACCTCTATAAATAAGAGAAACCTCCTGGTTCATAGGCTGAGAGCTCTTGGTAGTCATCCTCCTATTCTCTTCAGTCTCCTCTCCTCAATAGGAGAAACCTCCTGGTTCATAGGCTGAGAGCTCTTGGTAGTCATCCTCCTATTCTCCTCAGTCTCCTCTCCTCCTTCTTGGCTCTGGTAGCTTTGTGGTGCACATGGAGAGAGATCCCACGGTGATCTGAGGAGCGTTATTGCTATGTCCGCTGTGTGGATTACTACTAAAGAGGAGTATGCTAGTACTCCTTCATCCTCTTTATCGGATTTGAAATTTTCAGGGATATACGATCTCCCCAGGTAACACTTCTAACATGATACATATGAATTTTTTGGATTTACAATTTTTGCGCACCAATCATCGCACGATGGCCAAGTACGTAACTATGAGAAATCCGAGCTTATTTTTATTTTCTGCTATGCATGAGATGCCGAATCTCTCGATTTCTGAGCACCACCCAGACTGGGCTATGGTACTATCGATAATTAATAATTGCCAGGCAATGGTACCGTTAGATTGGGTGATGGTACTTGTAATCAAATCAAATATTTGATTTAAGATTTAAATATTATTTCCTTACATGCTAGTATAAATTAGGGAAAGATAATCCTATTTCCTTGTTTGCTATTACGAATTAGGAAATACTTATTAAGCATTTCTAAATAAGATGAGATCGTATTTGTCAGTATATTAAATGAAAATAATTTATATTAAATAAATACGAAAATTTAGAAAAATTCCTTTAATGGAGGATCACCTCCTCCTATTTAAGGGGAGGGATTTCTCTCCTTCGTTCCTCGCCGAGCAGAACTCAACAGCGAGAGGAACGAGGAGTTTCATCTTGCTAAAAAGAGGTAGGTTCTCCCTACTTTTCTTGAAATTAAAGTTTTTATTTAGATTCTATGTTAAAATTTTTGATTGATATTAGTTTAAATTAAAATACTTTACCCTTTGGTACCCTTAAAAGTTTTTATTTTTAAACATTATGAAATTATATATGTTTTATGATATCGGATTCTTAAGAATGTTATTTCATTTATTACAGTTACCTTCTAATCTTATTCAGATTTAAATATAATATGAGTAATTCAAAAAAAAAATTCTTAATCCTTTAGATGTTAAAATTTTTATTAGAATATGTTATTTAAAATTTTTATCCTTTTTAGATTTAAAATGTTATTATTTGATCATGTTGAAATTATTCATATGATTTCTAGTTCTTATTGAATTAAAACTATTATTTCCTTATGTTGAAGCTTATCTTATTATTTATTTAATCTATTGTTACGTTTTGATGTACAGGCCAGGCCCTACGCATGGGTCGGGCTCTAGCCCACAGATTAACCCAGCCCAGCCCAATGTGGGCAGTCATGGGCTGAGGTTGGCCCAACCTGGCGTGATGCATGTACAGTCATGTACAGTGCACATGACCGATATTTGGGTCGGCTCAACCTAGTCCAATATTATGTAATTATTGGATTTAAGCCTAATTATTGATTGAACTAAACCAGACTTGATTAGTCTAGATCAATTCAGGGTGGTTCCAAATTAATTTAACTTTTCAAGTCAGTTTAACCTAAATTGAACCTAATCTAGTCCAAATTATACTAGTCTAGGGTGGTTCCAGACCAGTTAAATGAGGATTAGAGATCGGTCCAGTTAGGTCCTAATGAATCGAGTTTGATTAGACCGATTTAACTAGGTTTCAAGTCAATTGGGGGCTATTTGGTATTATTGATATTGATATTATTGAAAAGAGATGTTTTGAATGTGTTGTTTCATCCCGAATAGACATGATTAATATGAGATTAAATTTCCCTGCCAAGAGCAGGAAGGGCGATTCCCTTCGGGGATTAGCGTGTCGTCAGACGTGACGGCTGGACGGTTCCTCTATCCGCTGTTGGGAGGAACGCGTCCCCATTTTGGTGGGTGAGGGACGCCACTCCATCCGTTGTTGGGAGTGTGATATGAGTTTGTCTCCATCCGCTGTTGGGAGAATCACAAACTCATCCCATAGGATAAAGCCTCTCCATCCACTGTTGGGAGAGTGCTCCTTCGGGTATTTGATATACGCCAATGGGATGATGGATTTTTGATTATGCATTTATTTTGAATTGACTTTTGGGGTTCCTACTCAGCGTTGCTGAATTTTCTTTGTTTTTGATTTTCAAAGTAGCCTTCCACTAGCACTGAATCAGATCCTAGTGGAGAGCGGACATTTCTCTACCGCTAGGTAGAGCCACTTGATTAATTCTTTGAATTAACATCACTATGTTTATTTTTACTCATGAATTGAGGAAATAAATAGATTGTAATAAATGTTTATGATGATGAATAAAGTGATGTTTACTTATTTGGCTCTGTATGTGTGGAAAGATATAATCCTGGAAAAAAAAAATCCAGGATGTGACATCTTTTTATGGTATCAGAGCATGGTCTAGGGCTTGTAGGTATTTGAGTTTCTTGATTGATTTTGATTATTGATTATCTTGACCTATTATAGGAGTAATGGAATATGATCATTATTTCACTGAACTAGCTCAGTTTTCTCCACATATTGCCTTTAATGAAAATCAAAGAGCTCGTCATTTTGAGAGAGGACTTTGATCATCAATTAGAAAGTCTATTGCAGTATTGATTTTACCAACCTATGCTGAAGTGTTAAATCGAGCTCTAGTGGTGGAGAAATTGGATAATGAACTACAACAAGCAAAGGATCGAAAGCGACCTTTTAATGCTGCACCATCTGCGTATAGGGGATCTCATTCTGGACCTTCAAAGAAAGGCAAGGGCAAACAGCTTGGGCAGCAACAGGCAGGAGCTCCTAGTAATCAAATCATTATAAGATGCTACTTTTGTGGAAAGACAGACCATGTTTCCACCTCATGCCCCACGGGACAACGTGTATGCTTTTACTGTCAATAATCGGGACACATGTCGAAGGATTGCCCTCGAAAGCAACAACACCGAGCTCCACCCCAAACAGTTGGGCAACAACAGCTAAGACCTAGAGAGGGAGGTCAGGCGAGGGTCTATGCATTGACCCATCAAGATGCTGAAGCCTCAGGATCTATTATTAAAGGTATCATCACACTTTGTGGTACACCTGCATCTGTACTTATCGATTCAGGTTCTACGTATTCTTTTATATCGCCATATTTTGCTAGGAAACTATATAAGAATCCTGAACCAATGCATAATATGTTAATGGTAGCAACACCAGTTGGAAACTCCTTGATAGCTGATCAGATATATAGAAATTGTATTATTACTATTGAAAGTCACGATTTGCTAGTAGATCTTATTCTACTAGAATTTCAAGATTTCGATGCTATCTTGGGTATGGACTGGCTTTCAGCATATCATGCAAGTGTTGATTGTTTTCAGAAGACCGTTACTTTCTCACCTCTAGATCAACCATCTTTCAAGTTCATTGGAATTCAGGAAAAGCTCCCTCCTATCATATCAGCCTTGAGTGCTACCCAACTATTATTAAAGGGATGTCAAGGGTACTTGGCCTTCATTTCTGGAGAAGAATCTAAGAAGCCAGTATTAGAGGACATCCCCATTGTACGGGATTTTCCAGATATTTTTCCTGATGATCTACCTGCACTACCACCAAATAGGCAGATTAAATTTACAATTGATCTTCTACCTGGCACCACACCTGTTTCTAAGCCCCCATATAGAATAGCAACAATTGAGTTGGAAGAGTTAAAGAAACAAATCCATGAGCTTTTAGATAAGAATTTTATTCGACCCAGTGTATCACCTTGGGGTGCCCCTATCCTATTTGTGAAGAAGAAGGATGGATCCATGCGGCTATGTATTGATTATAGGCAACTCAATCAAGTGACCATAAAGAATAAATATCCCTTCCTCGAATTGATGACTTATTTGATCAACTTCAAGGTACTCAGATATATTCAAAAATTAATCTGAGATCTGGGTATCACCAACTGAAGATAAGAGAAGGAGACATACAAAAAACAGCTTTCAGAACAAGATACGGTCATTATGAATTCTTAGTAATGCCCTTCGGACTCATGAATGCACCGGCTGCCTTTATGGATCTCATGAATAGGGTGTTCCACCCTTATCTTGATAAATTTGTAATTGTATTCATTGATAATATCTTGATCTACTCCAAAAGTATGGCAGAACATGAATACCATCTTAAGACAGTTTTGTAAGTCCTAAGACAAGAGAAACTATATGCCAAATTAAGCAAGTGTAATTTCTAGCTCAATGAAATTATGTTTCTCGGTCATGTAATTTCGAGTGCTGGTATATCTGTTGACCCTCACAAGATTGAAGCTGTGACAAAATGGAAGCGGCCTTCTAATGTTTCAGAAATTAGAAGTTTCTTGGGTTTAGCTGGATACTATAGAAGATTCGTAGAAGGCTTCTCAAAAATAGCAGCACCCTTGACTAGGTTGACACAAAAGAATATAAAGTTCATATGGGATGACAAATATCAACGAAGTTTTCAAGAATTGAAGAAAAGGTTAACCAGTGCTCCTATCTTGGTGATTCCTTCAGGGGGAGAAGGTTTTATAGTATATAGTGATGCCTCGCTACAAGGACTTGGTTGTGTTCTAATGCAAAATGAGAGGGTAGTTGCTTAAGCGTCTAGGTAATTGAAACCTCATGAGAAAAACTATCCTACTCATGATTTAGAGCTAGCAGCTATTATTTTTGTATTAAAAATTTGGAGGCACTATCTTTATGGACAAATTTTTGAAATCTTCACAGATCATAAGAGTCTCAAGTACATTTTCACACAAAAAGATTTAAATATGAGACAAAGAAGATGGTTGGACTTTTTAAAAGATTATGATTTTAATATCAACTATCATCCTGGGAAGGTTAATGTAGTTGCTGATGCCTTGAGCAGAAATACTTCTAGTCTTGTAGCCTATATGAATATTCAAAGGAATTTTATGATGACAGAGTTAGTAGACTTAAAACTTAGACTTTTATCGGAGACAAATAAAGGTTTTCTTGCATGTCTGATGGCACAATCATATTTAGTAGAAAGGATTAAAGAAGGTCAGAAGGAAGATCCATATCTCCAAATGATAGTTAAGGAAATAGCTTAAGGAGCTAGACCCGAATTCCTCCAAATCGAAGATGGTTCTATTACATTCTGCAATCATTTGTGTGTTCCTGAAAGTCATCTAGTAAAGATGCAGTTATTGGAGGAGGCACACCGATCAAAATTTAATATTCATCCCGGAACTACCAAGATGTACCGGGATTTATGCCAAAACTACTGGTGGCGTGGTATGAAGAGAGATATAGCAAAGTTTGTTTCTAAATGTCTTATATGTCAACAGGTGAAGGCAGAACATCGAGTACCTGCTGGAAAATTACAAAGGATTTCAATTCCTGAATGGAAGTGGGAGCAAGTCACTATGGATTTCGTAACAGGATTACCCAAGACTGCGAAAGAATATGATGGAATTTGGGTAATAGTAGATAGACTTACTAAATCTGCTCACTTCCTCCCTGTTAACAAGAAATATTCATGGGATAAATTAGCATGTTTATATATTAAAGAGATTATTCGATATCATGGGGTGTCAGTTAGTATTATCTCAGATAGAGATTCAAGGTTCACCTCTAAGTTTTGGGAAGTCTACAAAAATCTTTGGGTACACAAAAAGTTTAGTACAAAGATTTCACCCCCAAACTGATGGCCAATCTAAAAGGACAATACAAACTCTTGAAGACCTCTTAAGAGCATGTACTTTAGACTTTGGTGGAAGTTGGGATATGTATTTACACCTAATTGAGTTTTGGCCCCGTTTGAAGCTCTTTATAGGAGAAAGTGCAGATCACCTGTATATTGGGATGAGGTAGGAGAACAAAAACTTTTAGGACCTCAATTGATTCAAAAGGAGGCTGATAATATTCGAATTATATGTCAAAGATTATTAACAGCTCAAAGTCGCCAGAAAAGTTATGCAGATCGAAGACGAAGAGATCTAGAGTTTAAAGTTGGCGAACACGTCTTCTTAAAAGTGTCGCCAACCAAGGGAGTTATGAGGTTTAGTCAAAAAGGAAAGTTAGCCCCTAGATTTATAGGCCCATTTGAGGTCTTACAAAAGGTCGGGCCTATGGCGTACAGATTAGTATTGCCTCCGGTTTTGGCTAGCATCCATGATGTATTCCACGTGTCTATGCTTCGAAGATATATCAGGGATCCATCACATGTCATATCTTACCAACCTCTACAATTGAGAAACGATGCCACTTTTGCAGAACAACCAATCCAGATCTTGGAAAGGAAAGAACATGTTCTAAGAAATAAAGTTAAACCTTTGGTAAAGATTTGTTGGCAATACCATTTAGACCAAGAGGCAACGTGGGAAAGAGAAGAAGATATGCGAGAGCAGTATCCTCATCTATTCTCTTGAGGTAAGTAAAATTTGGGGACCAAATTTCTTATAGGTGGGGAGAAATGTAATCAAATCAAATATTTGATTTAAGATTTAAATATTATTTCATTACATGCTAGTATAAATTAGAGAAAGATAATCCTATTTCCTTATTTGCTATTACGAATTAGGAAATACTTATTAAGCATTTCCAAATAAGATGAGATCGTATTTGTCAGTATATTAAATGAAAATAATTTATATTAAATAAATACGAAAATTTAAAAAAATTTCCTTTAATGGAGGATCACCTCCTCCTATTTAAGGGGAGGGATTTCTCTCCTTCGTTCCTCGCCGAGCAGAACTCAACAGTGGGAGGAACGAGGAGTTTCATCTTGCTAAAAAGAGGTAGGTTCTCCCTACTTTTCTTAAAATTAAAGTTTTTATTTAGATTCTATGTTAAAATTTTTGATTGATATTAGTTTAAATTAAAATACTTTACCCTTTGGTACCCTTAAAAGTTTTTATTTTTAAACATTACGAAATTATATATGTTTTATGATATCGGATTCTTAAGAATGTTATTTCATTTATTACAGTTACCTTCTAATCTTATTCAGATTTAAATATAATATGAGTAATTCAAAAAAAAAAGAAAATTCTTAATCCTTTAGATGTTAAAATTTTTATTAGAATATGTTATTTAAAATTTTTATCCTTTTTAGATTTAAAATGTTATTATTTGATCATGTTGAAATTATTCATATGATTTCTAGTTCTTATTGAATTAAAACTATTATTTCCTTATGTTGAAGCTTATCTTATCATTTATTTAATCTATTGTTACGTTTTGATGTATTATTATCAGTAGTGAATGTATGTTGTTGTAATTCAAAATTATGAAATTGGATAGGATTGGGTTAAAATAGCTTGCAGGCCAGGCCCTACCCATGGGTTGGGCTCTAGCCTACAGGTTAACCCAGCCCAGCCCAATGTGGGCAGTCATGGGCTGAGGTTGGCCCAACCTGGCGTGATGCATGTACAGTCATGTACAGTGCACATGACCAATATTTGGGTCGGCTCAACCTAGTCCAATATTATGTAATTATTGGATTTAAGCCCAATTATTGATTGAACTAAACCAGACTTGATTAGTGTAGATCAATTCAGGGTGGTTCCGAATTGATTTAACCTTTCAAGTCAGTTTAACCTAAATTGAACCTAATCTAGTCTAAATTATACTAGTCTAGGGTGGTTCCAGACCAGTTAAATGAGGATTAGAGATCGGTCCAGTTAGGTCCTAATGAATCGAGTTTGATTAGACTGATTTATCTAGGGTTCAAGTCAATTGAGGGCTATTTGGTATTATTGATATTGATATTATTGAAAAGAGATATTTTGAATGTGTTGTTTCATCCTGAATAGACATGATTAATATGAGATTAAATTTCCCTGCCAAGAGCAGGAAGGGCGATTCCCTTCGGGGATTAGCGTGTCGTCAGACGTGACGGCTGGACGGTTCCTCCATCCGCTGTTGGGAGGAATGCGTCCCCACTTTGACGGGTGAGAGACGCCACTCCATCCGCTGTTGGGAGTATGATATGAGTTTGTCTCCATCCGCTGTTGGGAGAATCACAAACTCATCCCGTAGGATAAAGCCTCTCCATCCGTTGTTGGGAGAGTGCTCCTTTGGGTATTTGATATACGCCAATGGGATGATGGATTTTTGATTATGCATTTATTTTGAATTGACTTTTGGGGTTCCTACTCAGCGTTGCTGAATTTTCTTTGTTTTTGATTTTCAGAGTAGCCTTCCACTAGCACTGAATCAGATCCCAGTGGAGAGCGGACCTTTCTCTACCGCTAGGTAGAGTCACTTGAATAATTCTCCGAATTAATATCACTATGTTTATTTTTACTCATGAATTGAGGAAATAAATAGATTGTAATAAATGTTTATGATGATGAATAAAGTGATGTTTACTTATTTGGCTCTGTATGTGTGGAAAGATATAATCCTGGAAAAAAAAATCCAAGATGTGACAGTACTACCCAGTTCAAGTAACCAAGACTCTATTGGCGGTAGTACTGTCAGACTGGACGGTGGAACTGCCCAGTGTCAGAGTCCACATGCGGTGGTACCGCTAGGACAGGCGGTGGTACCGCTAGTACCCCGAAAATTCAGGATGAGACCTTTTTTAGCTTCATTTTTGAAGCAAGTTGAGGCCTATAAATACCCCTTACTTCTCAGCTTGCTGAACACAAAGAAGTGAATAAAAAGAACTAAGACTAAAGTGTAATCGCTTGTAAAATTTGAAAGCTAACCTCCACTGATTCCAAGTGTTAGAAACTTATATAAGGAGAGTGAGCAACCTGTAAAGAGTTCTATAAAGGGGTGATTGATCTTTGTCCTCGAAGAAAGATTAATAGTGGAAGCCGATAACTTTATCGGAGGAGGTATCGCTAGTGGACGTAAGTCGGATGACCGAACCACTATAAATTGGTATGTTCTCTTTTTACTGTGCACTTTTCTTTTACTGCTTATCTTCTTTACTTAACTACAACTGCCCTACTTCTTCTCAACCCACCTGTGAACATATTCAAAGTTAAACGTCTTTGTCGAAATGTGTTTTCATTGAACGAAACTTCTCACCGAAATGATTTTTTTCAAAATCGACGTTTTAACCGCTACACTAATTCACCCCCCCCCCTCTCTTAGTGTCAAACTTCATCCTAACAATTGGTATCAGAGTAGGGTCACTCTCATTTTAGTTTGAAATCCATGAGAGATGACATTTTCCAACAATCAAGAGGGTAATTCAATCATATGTCCACCTATGTTCAATGGGATGGATTACACATATTGAAAAACTAGGATGAGGATTTTTTTAATTTCTATGGATTTTGAGTTATGGAATATTATCAAAAATGATTTTCAAAAGTCTCTTCCAATGAACAATTGGAATGATGGAGAAGAAGACTTTCTCTTTAAATGTCAAGGCTATGAATGCCTTGTTTTGCACTTTAGATAAAAATAAATTCAATTAAGTTTGTATTTGTGAAACGGCTTTTGACATTTGACATACACTCGAAATCACACATGAAAGCACTAGTAGAATAAAGGAGTCTAAAATAAATCTTTTAGTTCATAGTTACAAATTATTATGCATGAAACCAAGTGAGACTATTAGAGACATGTACACCTAGTTTACGGATATCATCAATGGTTTAAAAGCTCTTAGTAAAAGTTTTTCTAACTTTGAACTTGTTAATAAAATATTAAGATCCCTTCTAAAGAGTTAGGACCCTAAAGCAATGACCATTCAAGAGGCCAAGGATTTAAACAATTTTCCTCTCGAAGAAGTTATCGGGTCTCTAATGACCTACGAAATGATATGCAATGCATATGAAGAACTTGAGAACAACCTTCCAAAAAATATGAAGGATTTGACACTAAGAACTCATGAAGACTACTTGAAAGAAAGTTTAAGTGATGAGAACAATGATGATGACTTGGCACTCTTAATAAAAAAGTTTAAAAAATTTATAAAAAGAAACAAATCTAAAAATGATATTAAAAATAAAATTAAACTCAAGAAAGAATAAATTATTTACTACAAATGCAAGAAGTCAAGACATTTCAAAAGTGAATGTCTCCAAGTGAAGAAGAAAGCACTAAAGGCTACATGGGACGATTCGAATAATTTCGAAGATAAAGAGCAAAGTAACAAGGAGATTGCAAACTACACACTAATGACAATCGGCGATGAGGTAAGTAGTTCTTTTGATGCAAATTTATCTTTCGATGAATTATTGAGTGCTTTTCATGATTTATTCAATGAATGTAGATTAATTAGCAAAAAATATAATTTATTAAAAAAAGAGCATACCTTTCTAAATAGTGAATTAAAAAAATTAAAAATTAAGCATGACAATGATATATCACCTCTATGCACCAAGTGTGAACACTTAGAGGTACTTAAAAATGAAAACTTACTACCAAATGAAACTTTAGAAAAGTTTAAGATTGGTAGCAAGTCTTTGAATATGATCCTTGCTAATAAGGGTCACGTTCATAGAAGAGATGAAGTTGGTTTTGTAAGTAGCACTCACCAAAAGCCAGCCATCTTTGTTAGAGGCCCTACCTTGCATATTTCACCCCACACCAAATGCAACTTTTGTTGCAAACTCAGACATTATGCTCATAAATGTCCATTTAAGAAATATAGTCCACACAAGTTAATTTGGATTCCTAAAGGAACCGTAAAGGACTGTATGCAAAACGATAAGATAGATAGATCAATTTTTGAGGCACCCAAGGTCAAATGGGTACCTAAATTCTTATAGATATGCCTACAATCACAAGCTAGAAGCAAGAGATGGTACCTTGATAATGGATGCTCAAGACACATGATCGAAAATCCAACTTAATTCTTTAAGCTCACTATCCAAGATGAAGGGTATGTCACCTTCGGAGACAACAACAAAGGTAAAATCATTGGCAAAGGAACCATAGGCAACAAATCAAACTTTTTGATTGAAGATGTGTTGTTAGTAGATGGCTTAAAGCATAATCTTTTAAGTATTAGTCAATTGTGTGATAAAGGATATATTATAAGATTTGAATCTAATGCTTGCATTATTGAAAAACCACATGAAAACATATCTATGATTGCCATAAAATATAATAATGTATATACTATTGACATTAATGATCTTTGTAATGGAATATGCTTTTCGGCTTTAAACGATAATGCTTGGCTTTGATATAGGAGATTAGGTCATGCTAGCATGAAACTAATCTCTTAAATCTCATCCAAAGAACTTGTAAGAGGTATTCCTAATATTAAGTTTGTCAAAGACAAAGTATGTGATGCATGTCAACTAGAAAAATAAATAAATGGTAGTTTTAAATCAAATAATCAAATAAGCACCTCTAGACCATTGCAATTGATCCATATGGATCTATTGGACCAATTGATACAGCAAGCCTATGAGGTAGTAAATATGCTTTTGTAAATATAGACGATTATAGTAGATACACTTTGACATACTTCTTGGCATACAAAAGTGATTGTTTTAAGTGTTTTTCAAAATTTTGTAAACTTGTTTAATATGAAAAAGGTTTTATGATTTCATCGATTCGTAGTGATTACGGTTGTGAGTTTCAAAGCCATGATTTTCAAAACTTTTGTGAATCAAATGGGTACAACCATAATTTCTCCACACTAAGAAATCCTTAACAAAATAGAGTAGTTGAAAGAAAGAATAGAAGCTTACAAGAAATGACAAGAACCATATTAAACGAACATAGCCTACCTAAATATTTTCAGACTGAAGCTATTAATACAGTATGCTATGTCATGAATAGAGTTCTAGCAAGATGATAGGACCCTAGCAGGGTTGGGTCCTACCCAACCAAGTAGCAACTAATAAAAACCTTGTAAGATTATAATAAACCCCACTTAGCCACCTCTATCCTATAAAGAATAGTGGCTTGGGTTTATATTTAGGGCCTTAGGACTTCCTAGCTATTGCCCCCTCTTATTGGGCAGGTCGGCTAGGGTTGAGGGCAAAGGGGGTAATTTATTTATGAAGCAACCCACTAGGGCTAGGGTTTGGAGTCCTATATAAGCATCTAACCTCCACCTCTTTTGAATAACAAAGACCAATCTATAATTTCAGCTATCTAGCCGACTTCTAGGAGGGTGAAACTCCTATAGCGTTCCAAGGGTTGATCCTGCTCAAAGATCAATCTACATATAATTTATCTAGGGTTCTATCATCTAGTATCCAAGCAGCGATCTTGTTGCTTTTGCTACCACCCTTTCCGCCTACCATCAGCTAAGCAATTCCTATAATTGCTCTTGACATCGATGTCTCAACCATCATCTTTTGCCATAGATCAAATCAGTCTACTACCACCACCTCCAATTGCATCAGAGATATGGTATTCTCTTATCACAAATACCTTTTGTTGCTGTAATTTTCTATTCAAAATACTAAAACGAAGTCTTTTATCTATCCCTTGCTGCGAATTCCTTTCGTCATTAAAGTTATCATCTTTGTGAATGTAGGATTGTTGTAGAAAATTTCAGCCGTATATTGTTGCCTTTAAACCAATCTATTTGTTATCCTTTCTAAATGAAATTTTTTATACGCTTCATAGATTATCTTGGCTTTCATCTGTGATTGATCTATTGTGAAATTCATCTCTGAAACGTGATGGGAATAAAAACACTAGACAAGAAAGAACTTTTGTATATGAACAAATACTAGCAGGCCGTAACACATAGTGGAATTAAACAAAAATCATAATCCAACAGAACACCAAGATTTACATGAAAAACCCCTTCAACATGAAGGGTAAAACCCACGGGGCAAATCAGAGAAAATCCACTATAGAAATAATGAATGTACAATTCTCAAATCTCTTACTCAAAACTCAAGCAACAATCACAAGAAAATAACTGGGATACAAGGACCACGTCACTGTACACAATATCCAAAACCTCCCCAAGCAATCACAGTAAAAATTCACTGTAGATCTGATCTATCCTGAGATGAGAAACTGTTTGGATGAATGAGAATAATTTCTGCATTTTCCTTAACTTCTTCTCTTTCTTTTTCTCTTATTTTTTACCCTTTTCTCCTCTTTTTGAATCCCCTTTGCTGCTAGAAAGTTTCTGCCTTTTGCTACGATTTTGATCTCTAATTTTCACAACCACCATTAACCCCTATTTATAATTAGGGTCTAGGTTAGAAAGGGTTTAGGAAACAAAAGGTGAGTTGTGGGCTGATAAAGCCCATATGGGCTGAATTAGATTATCAGCCCAACAACCTCCCCCTTCAGCCCATTAGGGAGGTTATTCCTTTTGCTCCTTAATGTAAATTCATGCCGACCAACTATCGACACATCTCCTACCTCTCTTTCGGTAAGGTTTTTGTCAACATGTTTGCTCCATTATCATCTGTATGAATTTTCTGAAGTTGCAACTACTTCTCTTCAAGTACATTTCGAATCCAATGGTATCTGACATCTATATGCTTTGACTTGGAATGAAAAGTTTAGTTCTTACATAAATGGATGGCACTCTGGTTGTCACAATACACCACATAGTTTTTCTGTTTCAACCGTAATTCTTGTAAGAATTCTTTCATCCATAACATTTCTTTGCAAACCTCTGTAGTAGCAATATATTCTGCCTCTGTGGTGGAGAGAGCAATACACTTTTGCAATCTGGATTGCCATGACACAGCTCCCCCTACAAAAGTAAGTGCAAAACCTGAAGTGGATTTTCTTGTATCAATATCTCTGGCCATATCTGCATCTGTGTAACCCGTTAGCACAGGTGGTCTACATCTAAAGCTTAAACAAACCTTAGAGCTTCCTCTGAGATATCTCAAGATCCACTTCACTACTGCCCAGTGTTCTTTCTCTGGATTTGTAAGAAATCTACTAGTAACACCCACTGCATATGCGATGTCCGACCTCGTATATATCATTGCATACATTAAACTTCCAACTGCTAAAGCATAAGGAATTTTTTACATTTTCTCCTTCTCCTCATCACTTGACGGACTCTGCTTTGAGCACAACTTGAAGTGACCTGAAAGAGGAGAACCAACTAGTTTTGCATTGCTCATACTGAACATTTCTAATTCCTTCTGGATGCATTTTTCCTGTGATAACCAAATCTTCTTATTTTTCCTGTCACGAGAAATCTGTATGCCCAGTATTTGCTTTGCTGGCCCCATATCCTTCATTGTAAAGGACTAACTCAGTTCCTTCTTTAACCTATCAATTTTACACATATCTTTGTTGGGAAATCCTCGCAAGGGGGGAGCGACATCACATGCGCAGTGGAAGGACAGAAAACAAAACACCCCAAATTTCCCGTAGAAAGTTTCCGTCGTCGTGCGAAGATCGGTGCGTCAAAAGAAAATCCGTGAAAATTGCACATGCAAAAGAAGATACCTAGGGAGATCGTATATCCCTGAATTCCTGTAGATCTGTGGGAGAGGATGAAGGAAGTCAAGTGCCCTCCTCTCTAGTGGTATCCACACAACAGGGATTACGACGATGCTCCTCTCTCTATGGGGGGAGGAGAATAAGAGGTGGCTACCAAAAGAAAACCCTTAGCCTATAGAGCTTTGGTCCCCTCCTATTTATAGAGGCCCCCCCTGAAAAATCCTAATGGATCTTTTGCCCTATTGGGTATTGGATCTCCATCTAATTACCCAAGCCTCTTGGAATAGTGGGCCTCTACCCAGTAATCTCTTATTAGCAATTATTGGATCTCATCTCAGGATCCAATAATTCAGGGGCTTAATGGATATCCAATAAGATAGGGGGCTCAGCGAATATCTCATATCCGAACCTCTACTCGTCGCAACACCTACCATATATGTGTGACCCTCTAGGCCCAATATCGAGCTGGCCGTGAGTCATACTTGTCAGAACTTCTTTTGATTTAGTGAATTATTATCTCTATAATAATTCACCCAACTCATCGACTACGGATGTACCAGGCCACTACGCCGCGGCCCCTAGACAATACAGGGGAATCCAATCCTTTGAACCTATTTGTCATCAGTTACCATATATTTATAGTCTCTCATCCATCTAATATCCTAGAGACTCTATACTAGGCATGGTGCTGTCAGGCCCATACGGTCTCTCCTCGAGTCTTGCTCTTGTTGGATTCTCCCGGAGAACTCTTTCTCTCTCAATCCGAACAACCTTGGCCAAGGATTTGTTCGAGCAAGAACACATGGGATATTCCTCTCATGATACCGAGAGCGAATGATCCTCTATTGACACTTAATAGCCCTCGTAAGGTTAGCTACCACTCCCAATGATCGGCTGTACTAGATATGGAGCTTTCCAAACCTATAAGTCTGGTATCAAAGAGTGGAGTACTCATACAGGATATCCTTGGTGTCTCAAGTCTAAGGACCAGATACACTACTGGGACTACAGAATCACTGTCTGACATGAGGTATCAATAACCATTCAGCATTCCGTAAGTAGATCAATCAGTGAACTCATTCTCCAATGAGCACTTGTACTGTACCCTTAGTGTCCCCACACGAGTAGCTATGAGACCAACTACCTCCATCATATGAACGGGTATACAAAGACACCGCCTATCCAGCTTATCTCGATGTCCTTCTCGAGTAACCTATGACCAGGATAATTTAGGGTCTGTGTTTAAAGGTGAATCGATCTTATTATCGTGATCTCATCATGATCCGATTCCCATTGCACAGATCCAGGGACATCACAATATACATCTAGATAATGTGAGATAATGCCAATAATCATAAGCAAAAAGATTGACGCAGCGTGTTACAGGTGCAATCACTCATATGATTGGCTTGTAGGGCACCTTTAACTAGCAATCTCCCACTTGACCTAAAGCCAATCACCAATATGTCTGATCCCCATCAGACCTCTGTGATGCTCAAAGACATTCTGAGTCAATGGCTTTGTCAGTGGATCTGCAATGTTATCTTCAGATGGAACTTTTTCCTCTGCTACATCTTTTCTGGCCACGATCTCTCTAATAAGTTGGAACCTCCTCAGAATACTTCTGATGAGACACGAGTTTCCTTATTTGAGTAATCGTCCTGTATTTATCGTAATATAAAGGAATCATATCCTCGCTACTCGACATGACTCCTAAATCTGTAATGAACTTCTTCATCCAGACTCCCTCCTTTGCTGCCTCTGTCACAGCAATGTATTCCACCTCTATGGTCAAGTCACAGAGTGTCTTGCTTGGAACTCTTCCAAAGATATCTTTGCTCCTCCATTCAGGGTGAACACATACCCTGAATTAGACTTGCTATCATCGACATCGGACTAGAAGCTCGAGTCCGAGTAGCCCTCAACCTTGAGGCTACTATCTCCATGTACCAGTAAAAGATCCTTAGTCCTTCTCAAGTATTTAAGGATACATTTTACTGCTTTCCAGTGCTCCAAGCCTGGATCTGCCTGATATCTGCTCGTGACACTCAGAGCATACGCTATATCAGACCTGGTACATAGCATAACATACATGATAGATCCTATTGCTGATGCATATAGCATCATATCCATGTGTGCTCTTTCTTCAGAAGTCTTTGGGGACATACTCTTAGAAAGTGATATTCCATGTCTCATTAGTATGAGACCTCTCTTGAAATTTTCCATGCCAAACCTTTTGACAATGGTGTCTATGTACCTGGACTAGGACAAGCCAAACATCCTCTTGGATATATCTCTATAGATCTGTATCCCCAATATGAAGAATGTTTCCCCTTAGTCCTTCACAGAGAAGTGCCTAGATAACCAAGTCTTTACTGTGGAGAGCATTCCTACATCATTCCCAATGATCAGGATGTCATCCATATATAATACCAGAAAGGTGATAGTGCTCCCACTTAATTTCCTATACACACAAGATTCATCTTGGTTCTTAATGAAGTCATAAGATTTAATCGCCTCATCAAATCTTATGTTCCAATTTTAGGAAGTTTGCTTCAATCCATAAATGGACCTAAGCAACTTGCACACCTTATCTGGGTTATCCTTGGACACAAATCCCTCAATCTGTATCATATACATCTCCTCATCGAGGTTACCAATGAGGAATGCAGTTTTGATGTCCATCTGCCAGATCTCATAATCATAATGTTCTGCAATAGCCAATAGAATTCGAATGGATTTTAGCATGGCTACAGGTGAGAAAGTTTTATCATAGTCAACACTTTGCCTTTGACGATACCCCTTAGTAACTAGCCTTGCTTTATAGGTCTCTACCTTTTCATCTACTCCAATATTCTTTTTAAAGATCCACTTGCGACCAATAGTTACAATACCCTCGGGTGCATCAACTAGGTTCCAAACCTTGTTGGAATACATGGAATCCATTTCTGAATTCATGACTTCTTGCCATTTCCCAAAGTCTATGCTCATAATAGCCTCCTCGTAGGTCTGAGGATCAATATCCTCAGTATCCTCTCTTCTGATATATCCCACATATCTCTCAGGAGGATGGGATACTCTATCTGACCTACATAAAGTTGGAACTTGTGTGTTAGGTATCTGAATAGATTCTGGAATGGTGCTTGAGCTAGGTTCTCTAACCTTGCTCAACTCTATCATGCTCCCACTATCTCCACCAAGAATGTGTTCCTTCTCAAGGAACACTGCTCTCTAGGCTACAAAGACCTTTCGGTCCTCAAGGTGATAGAAATAATACCCATAAGTTTCTTTGGGGTATCCCACGAACTTGCACCATTCCGTCCTAGATTCTAACTTGTTAGGGTTGTGTCTCTTAACGTGGGCAGGGCAATCCCAAATCTTAACAACTTTAAGATCAGGCTTTTTCTCATTCCATATCTCATATAGAGTAGACATTACTGATTTAGTTGGAATTCTGTTCAGAAGGTAAGCTGCGGTCTCTAGGGCATATCCCCAGAATGAGATGGGTAGGTCGGCGAAACACATCATGGAACGCACCATGTCTAACAGTATGCGATTCCTCCTTTCTGATACACCATTAAGTTGTGGTGTATAAGGAGGTGTCCATTGGGATAAAATCCCATGGTCTTTGAGGAACTGGGTGAACTCTGTACTCAAGTACTCACCTCCTCGATCTAATTGAAGGGTTTTAATACTCTTTCATGTCTGGTTCTCCACTTCTCATTTCCTCTTAGACTCTCTTATACTCATGATATGCGGAGCTGTATCTAGCATAAATAAACCATTATGCAATGTTCCTTTCATGATGATATGATCATCTAATATTATTGAACAACCATTGTTCTCAAAAACTAATTTATATCCAATAACTGTCAAACATGAAATGGAAATAATATTTTTGATAATAGAAGGAACATAATAGCATGCATCTAATGCAATAATAGCTCCACCAGGCCGATATAAGGTGACCTTGCCAACAGCCAATACAGCAACCTTTGCTCCATTGCCCATCTTAAGGTCCATCTCGCCTCTGTTCAATCTCCTAGGTCCTGCTGGAATCTGCAACGAATTGCAGATATGATAAGCACTCCCGATATCTAATACCCATGTATTATCATAAAATTCTGATAAATGGAGACTGATCATGAATGTACCTGAAGCTTCTCCAAGCTACTGTTTCGCCCTTTCTACAAGGTACTCTTTGTAGGTCCTCTTCCAGTGCCCATCTTTATCGCAGTGGAAGCACTGGCCTTTGTCCTTTATTGGGTCTTTCTTGGCAACCTTTGCCTTACCCATTTTGCCCTTGCCCTTGCCCTTCTTAAGGGTCTTCTTAGTCTTCCCTTTTTGGTCTCACCAGTGTAGAGAACCGACTTCTCTTTCTTGAAGGTGCTCTCTGCTTCTCTCAACATATTGAGGAGCTCTGGAAGGGTCACCTCAAGTTTGTTCATATTAAAATTCATTATGAACTAAGAAAAGGAATCTGGTAGGGACTGAAGTACAAGATCCACACACAGGTTATCCTCTAGGACCATTCCTAGACCTGTGAGTTTCGCGATCCATTCAATCATTTTAAGGACATGGTTCTGAATCGATGTCCCCTCAGTCATCCTAGCATGGAAAAGACTCTTTGATATCTCATATCGTTGAGTTCTTCCCTGTTCCTCAAACAGTTTGTGGAGATGTAGGAGTATGGAATTAGCATCCATATTTTCATGCTATCTCTGTAACTCAGTAATCATAGAGGCCAACATATAACACTGAGCAAGAGTGGAATCATCTAAGTACTTCACATAACGAGCGATCTCATTCTCGCTTGCCCCTTCATAGGGCGTAGGGATCACTGTATCATGGACATATGTGATTTTCTCCGCCGTGAGAACGATTCTCAGATTGCGAAGCCAATCCGTATAATTTGGACCAGTGAGGCGGTTGGCATCAAGTATGCCACGTAAAGGATTTGAAAGTGACATTTTTCTGAAATAAAAGATGTAGCAGAAATAAATAACATGCAGACTTTGCTGAAATTAAATAATTAAGATAAGGACTTCTATCTTAATATATTCCCACTAATTTTTCGCGAGACACACAACACCCTCCGGTATGTGAATCAGAGACCCCTGGCGGATCTCTAGTGGGGATTAGGATCCAATCGGCATCTTAATGTAACCTCGAGAGACTCGATCAATCACGTTAAGCTCGTAAAGGTAGGTAACTCTTGCCAATCACAACTCCTTGTGATTCTTGTCATGTTCGGCCTCCGAACCACCATGGCCTCGAGGGACTCGACCAACCATGATGTTCGGTTAAGTCATTAACATCGTTACCAGATGAGTCTGATTAGGTGCTATACTCTCGAGGGACTCGACCAAGCATACCATGTCCTCAGGTCACCTCTAACATCTCTATGTCGTAGATAAGATAGCGAGATGCGATATAGGTGAGTCTCGAGGGACTTGACCAACTCAACCTACACCGGGAATCGACTCCTAGCTATAACGATGGAAGGCCACGTGGGTCAATCTAATTGCCTCACGTTTACCGACTTAATATTATTAATAGAGGGAATTTTTTATTTGGTCTCCTAACATAATGTGTCACACACATACGTATTTAATATATATATCTACATCGCATGCAAATATATATATATATACTTATTTAGTATGTGTATAACTAATCACACATCACATGAGCAATCACACTAGATGATCATGGACCATATCCTAATGTGATCAGGCCCGAGCCAGTCGGTCCAATCACTCACATCAAGATCTATGTGTACTTCGGCGCATCTCTATGCCCTGTGATCGTCCATCTCGCTTCGTTGGATCTGTCGGCATCTCAACGCATCTTCATGCATCGGATCATCCGTCTTGGCCTCATGAGTCACGCTATCATTACACCTCCTCTGATAATTACAACATAATTACAGGCACGCAGGCCCGACAATAAACGAGAAAAAATAGAGGCTCGCAGACCCCAATAATAATAATCACATATACACACATCACATCACAAGTCCATAATCATCTGTCCACATCATACATCACATGTATATGTTATTTTATAGGTCTACTAGATAAATAATAATAGTTAATTAAACTATTTAATTAACTAATATTTCTGAAAATAGGGACATAGAGGGAATTTTTTTGATTTCCCAAGGGTATTTTGGTCATTCGGCCAAAAAGGACTGAGAATGAAATTTCTCAAATTCCGAGGGTATTTTGGTAATTCTGTCAAAGGTGATAGAATCTGGAATTTCTGAAATTCCGAGGGGCAAAATCACCTTTTACCCTAAAACCCTAATCCCTCTACCCTACTACGTTTGCGGTTGCGGTGCACCCGCCGCCACCCAGCCGGTGGTAGCGCCGCGGGCGGCATGGCCGCAGCAGGCGGGCGTAACACCTGCAGGAGCTGCCCCAGCCACGGGTGGGCATCGCTCGCACAAGCGCTGCCCCGTGGGCAACCGGCCGGCGCCCCAGCGGTGCTGCTCGCGGGCACGGGCGCAGCGCTCGCCGGCGCTGTCCCGTGGGTGCAGCCCTCGCAAGCGCTGCCTCGTGGGCATGCGCCGCCGCCCCAATGGCTGATAGTCCGCTGCCCCTGCGGGCAAGCGCGAGTAACTTGCCTACGCCGGCCGACCGCGGTGGGCGGCTGCCGCACGTCAGTAGTAGCAAGGCTGCAAGCAGCCTTGTGGCCGCTGCACGAACATAGCAAGGGCAACAACAGTTGCTGCCCTTCCTCGCCCTTTGCGCCAACGATTTTGACGACGTAACCTATTCTAGATCACAACACGCAGTTTAAGATCCGATCTTCGCATGAACAATCTGGCTCTGATACCACTGTTGGGAAATCCTCGCAAGGGGGGAGCGACATCACATGCGTAGCGAAAGAACAGAAAACAAAACACCCCAGATTTTTCGTAGAAAATTTCCATCGTCGTGTGAAGATCAATGCGTCAAAAGCAAATCCGTGAAAACTGCATATGTAAAAGAAGATACCTAGGGAGATCGTATATCCCTGAATTCCTGCAGATCTATGGGAGAGGATGAAGGAAGTCAAGTGTCCTCCTCTCTAGCGGTATCCACACAGGAGGGATTGCGACGATGCTCCTCTCTCTTTAGGGGGAGGAGAACAGGAGGTGGCTACCAAAAGAAAACCCTTAGCCTATAGAGCTTTAGTCCCCTCCTATTTATAGAGGCCCTCCCCTAAAAAATCCTAATGGATCTTTTGCCCTATTGGGTATTGGATCTCCATCCAATTACCCATGCATCTTGGATTAGTGGGCCTCTACTCAATAATCTCTTATTAGCAATTATTGGATCTCATCTCAGAATCCAATAATTCATGGGCTTAACAGATATCCAATAAGATAGGGGGTTCAGCGAATATCTCATATCCGAACCTCTACTCGTCGCAACACCTACCATATGTGTGTGACCCTCTAGGCTCAATATCGAGCTGGCAATGAGTCATACTTGTCAGAACTCCTTCTGATTTAGTGAATTATTATCTCTATAATAATTCACCCAACTCATCGATCATGCGGACGTGCATTGTGCCACTACGCGCGGCCCCCGATAATACTGAGGGAATCCAATCTTTGAACCTATTTGTCATCAGTTACCATGTATTTATAGTCTCTCATCCATCTAATATCCCAGAGACTCTATACTAGGCATGGTGCTGTCAGTCCAATACGGTCTCTCCTCGAGTCTTGCTCTTGTCGGATTCTCCCGGAGAACTCTTTCTCTCTCAATCCGAATAACCTTGGCCAAGGATTTGTTCGAGTAAGAACACATGGGATATTCCTCTCATGATACCGAGAGCGAATGATTCTCTATTGATACTCAATAGCCCTCATAAGGTTGGCTACCACTCCCAATGACTGGCTGTACTAGATATGGAGCTTTTTAAACCTATATGTCCGGTATCAAAGAGTGGAGTACTCATACAGGACATTCTTGGTGTCTCAAGTCTAAGGACCAGATACACTACTGGGACTACGGAATCGCCGTCTAACATGAGGTATCAATAACCATTCAAGATTTCGTAGGTGGATCAATCAGTGAACTCATTCTCCAATGAGCACCTATACTGTACCCTTAGTGTCCCCACATGAGTAGCTATAAGACCAGCTACCTCCATCATATGAACGGGTATACAACACACCAGTCTATCTAGTTATCTCGATGTCCTTCTCGAGTAACCTATGACCAGGATAATTTAGGGTCTACGTTTAAAGGTGAATCGAGCTCATTATCGTGATCTCATCACGATCTGATTCCCATTGTACAGATCCAGGGACATCACAATATACATCTAGATAATGTGAGATAATGCCAATAATCATAAGCAAAAAGATTGACGCAGCGTGTTACAGGTATAATCACTCATGTGATTGGCTTGTAGGGCACCTATAACTAGCAATCTTTCGGGCACCTATAACTTGCAATCTTTCCCAAGGATAAGCATATCATCAACATAAAGTAAGATAATAATAAAATCCTCACCAAACTGTTTAATGTACACACAATGATCTGAAGTCGTTCTTTTGTATCCATTTTCAATCATAAATGAATCAACCTTTCTGTACCACTGTCTTGGAGCTTGTTTTAATCCATACAAACTCTTCCTCAACTTACAGACAAAATTTTCTTTACCTTTGACTTTGAAGCCTTCTAGTTGCTCCATATAAATTTCCTCCTCCAAATCACCATGAAGGAAAGCTGTCTTCATATCTAATTGCTCCACCTCCATGTCTTGGCTAGTAGTAATACCTAAAGCAACACGAATAGAAGACATTTTAACAATAGAAGAAAAAATCTCTTCAAAGTCAATACCTTTCTTTTGACCAAAGCCTTTCACAACCAATCTAGCTTTGTACTTTGGTTGAGAACAATATTCTTGAGTCTTCAACCTGAAAACTCACTTGGTCTTCAAGGCCTTTATTCCCTATGGAAGTTACACCAAATTATATGTGTGGTTCTTTTGTAGAGCATCCATCTCTTCCTGCATAGTAACTAGCTACTTCTTTTTCTGCTCACTTTCAATTGCTTCCTGGTAACTCTCTGGTTCACCTGCATCAGTAAGCATTATATACTCATCTATAGAGTATCTTCTGGAAGGCTGACGTTATCTAGAAAATCTTCTCAACTGAAGTTCCGTGGGAAGCTGCTCCTCAACTTCTTCTTGCTCAATATGTCCTACAGGTAGATTAACATCTGGTTCTATACCATCTTCCTGCATATCTCCCCCATCACCCTGATATACTGGAGGAATAACTAGGTCACAATCTACTAATCCTTCTACAGAAGTCTTGGCTAGTGCCTCCTTCAAATCCTCAAGGGTTTGATCCTCAAAGAAGACCACATCTCTGCTTCTAAACACCTTCTGCTTTTCTAGATCCCAAAGCTTGTAACCAAATTGATCATATGAGTAGCCAAGAAAAATACATTCTTTTGTCTTACTATCCAGCTTGGACCTATTATTGTTTGGAATATGTGTAAATGCACGACAACCAAACACTCTCAAATGCCTATAGGAAACATCTTTCCCTGACTATACATGCTCTGCAACATGAACATCTAGGGATGTACAGGGAGATAAGTTGATCACATCAACTATAGTCCTCAAAGCCTCATCCCAAAACCTTTTGGGTAGTTTTGCCTATGAAAGCATACATCTGATTTTTTCCATGATGGTGCGATTCATCCTCTCTGCAATTGCATTATGCTGAGGTGTACCAGGAACTGTCATCTCATGTTGGATGTCATGTGACCTACAATAATCATTAAATAATCCTGTATACTCACCACCATTATCTGATCTTATGCATTTCAATTGTCTTTCTGTCTCCCTTTCAACTCTAGCATGAAACTCTTTGAAGACACCAATAACCTGATCCTTGGTCTTCAAAGCATAAACCCAAATTTTTCTAGAAAAATCATCTATAAAAGTAACAAAATAAAGTACACCACTGATGCCAGGAACATTAATAGAACTATTAGGAGTTTTTGTCCTTAAAGGACTGTATACATCTGAATAAACATGGTCCAAGGCATGTATTTTTCTAGATAAAGTAGGACTAGCAAAAGAAGCTATGTATTATTTACCAGCTAAATAATCAATACAATGGTTCAAATGTGTACCTCTGAGGTCAGGCAATACCTCTCTCTTGGAAAGAGCTTGCAGTCCCTTCTCGCTCATGTGTCCCAATCGCCTATGTCACAACTCAATGCTGAAGTCTTTCTCTATAGTATTCAGTTGTTCACCATAAGCTTTGGCTTACAACCTATATAAAGTATGACATTTCTTTCCATTAGCTATAACAAGAGAACCCTTACTGAGTTTTCATTGCCCTCTATGAAACCTATTATCATAATCTTCATCATCTAGTCTTCTAACTGAGATTAGATTTAACCTCAAGTCAACCACATGCCTCACATCCTTAAGTACCAACTTACATCCAAGGTTGGTCTTTATGTGGATGTCACCTATACCAATGATGTCTGGTGTGCCATGGTTGCCCATCTTGGCAACACCAAAATTTTCAGACCTGTAAGTAGCAAAGAACTCCCTCCGTGGTGTAGCATGATAAGAAGCTTTTGTGTCAATTATCTACTCGAGATCCTGACACACATAAGAAAAAATATCATCAGAAGGAGACAAAATCAAATAATCACCAACCTGCACTATAGCTGTGGTATTCTCTTTTGACTCTGTAGACTCCACTTCTTTTCCCTTTTTCTTGCTCTTCTTAGGTTGCTTACATTAATTCTTATAATATCTTTTCTCACCACAGTTATAGCAAACAATATCTTTCCTTGATCTTGACTTGCTTCTAACTATGCGTGAACTGCTTCTATCTTTAGACTTTGACCTTCCTCTATTCTCTGAGATAAGTGCTTGTGAATCAATCTAAGATGCTGCTGAGTTCTTTCTTCTCAACTCCTCATTCAACAAACTGCTTGTTACTTGACTCATGGTGACAATACAATCTGGCACAGAATTACTAAGGGAAACCATTAGTGTCTCCCAACTTTCTAGTAATGAACTGAGAAGTAACAATGCCTGTAACTCATCATTAAGAGACGTTTTCATAGAAGATAACTGTTAGTAATACTCTGCATTTCATTCAAATGCTCAGCAATAGAAGCACTCTCTTTATATTTCAGGTTCACAAGTTTTCTGATCAAAAAAGCTTTGTTGCCAGCTTTTTTTCTTTAATAGAGACGTTCCAACTTTTTCCAAAGAGAATATGTAGAACTTTCAGTAGAAACATGGTGAAAGACACTATCATCGAGCCACTGTTGAATAAATTCAACCGTTTTTTGATCTAATCTCTTCCATTCATCATCTGTCATAGTTATGGGTTTTTCACTATCCCCTTGCAAAGGTCCATACAAATCTTTACAATACAAGAGATCTTCTATTCTTGGTTTCCATATCATCTAATTGTTTCCGTTCAAACTAATCATGCGAGAAACACTACCGACCTCTATGTTCAAACACAAAAATTAAATCACCAAAACCTTGCTCTGATACCAGTTGATGGGAATAAAAATACTAGACAAGGAAGAACTTTTGTATATGAATAAATACTAGTAGGCCGTAACACACAACGGAATTAAATGAAAATCACAATCAAATAGAATACCAAGATTTACATGGAAAACCCCTTCAACGTGAAGGGTAAAAATCACGGGGCAAATCAGAGAAAATCCACTATAGAAATAATGAATGTACAATTCTCGAATCTCTTGCCCAAAACCCAAGCAATAATCACAAGAGAATAATTGGGATACAAGGATCACGTCACTATATATAATATCCAAAACCTCCCCAAGCAATCATAGTAAAAATTCACTGTAGATCTGATCTAACCTGAGATGAGAAATTGTTTGGATGAATGAGAACAATATCTGTATTTTTCTTGATTTCTTCCCTTTCCTTTTCTCTTGTTTTTCTGCCCTTTTCTCCTCTCTTTGAATCCTCTCTACTGCTGCAAAGTTTCTACCTTTTGTTGCGATTTTGATCTCTAATTTTCGCAGCCACCATTAGCCCTTATTTACAATTAGGGTTTAGGTTAGAAAGGGTATAGGAAACAAAAGGTAGGCTATGGGCTGATAAAGCCCATATGGGCTGAATTAGGCTGTTAGCCCAACAAAACATTCTTGTGTTATTACAAATTTTTATCGCAAACCGTTGGATTTTTTTGATGAGAATTCTGCTATTCCAACTTGCACCGATTTCCTTGCTGTTATGTTGCTGAAATTTCCTCGATCTAATTTGTCATCATTGCTGTTATCTAAATTGAGATTTTGCTATCAAATCCCCTCCTTAAATCTCTTGGATTTTGTTGAAAATTTCATTGAAATACTTTTGTTTCTTCGATGATAATTCTTCTCTTACAAGACAGCACCTATCTACAGTAACTTCCATCGATTTCTATCAAACCTTTACTGCCATCTATCACAGATCTAAAACCCTTTTCCCTAACCTTCATCTACTATCATCACAGCCTTAAAACTCTACCAAATCGCACCCCCAAACCACACCCAAAATAGCCACAAAATAAGCCTAAACCGTAGCCTACATCCACCAATCCACCAACCCTTTCGGCCACCACTTCTCTTAACCGATACATGCTTTTAACCTGACAACAAAAGAGAGATCTTAATATTATAAATTTGGAGGCATATACTATGGCATATGAGGAGACAATTAATGCTAAATTCGAAGCCTTCGAGATGCGAATGAAGGATAAGATTTGAACTCTCTTTGCTGAACTCAGTTTGGGTTGACCATTGAGCCCGAAGAAATCACATCAAGGAAAGAGCTCTAACCGAAGAGATAACTTTCAGGAGAGATGAGGCTCTATGACTAATCCCTACTATCCATGCATGAGGGTGAAATTCCCTAGATGGGAAGGAGGCCCGATTGGTTGGATCTTGTGCGTGGAGCGATATTTTCGGTACCACAAAACCGCGGATGCATTTATGATGGAAATTATGGCTATATATCTTGAAGAGGATGCCATACAGTGGTTTGATTAGTTTGAATATACTCATGGAGTCCTCTCATGGTGATAATTTAAAGAAGGACTACTGATCTGCTTTGGACCAATTGATTACGAGAACATTGACGGACAACTAGCAAAGATCCGATAAACCTCCACCATTCAGGAGTATCAAACCAGGTTTGAAAGGTTATCTAATCAAACTCGTGATTGGTCTAAAAAATAGCTATTGGGGACCTTTATTAAGGGCTTGAAGCTAGAGATATGGGGAGAAGTTAAAGCACGACAACCGTACACGCTTATGACAGCCATCTCTTTCGCACGACTTCAAGAGAAGCGATTGAACCATGAAGCCCGGAGGACTAGGGTTGCTCCCTGACCAGCAATACCGAAGCCCTCAGCCCCCCCTACTATTAGCTGAGCCCCTGCACCAAAAAGTTGATAAGAGAAGAGCTTCAGGAGCGATATGCAAAGGGGTTATGTTGGCATTGCAACGAGCCGTGGAGCCACAAGCTTCACTATAAAAAAGGGAGACTTCTTGTGATTGAACTAGTAGAAGAAGTCATTGAACATAAAGAAGAGAGTCTTAAATATGAAGAAAAAGATATGGAAGAAGAGCCACAATCGACTGACTTTATGGTACATGTGCTAGCCGACTACTCAAATATGCAAATGATGCAAGTTGGAGGCCTTCTCAAATAACAACCGATCACTATTCTCATCAACACAGGCATCACTAATAACTTCCTAAACAGCAAGGTTCCTACTTCGATGGTGCTCCACATTGAAGGTTGTAGCAAGTTCGACGTAAAGGTCATTGATGATCGAATCCTAAAGTGTGACCAAAGATGCCCGTAGGTGAAACTATTACTGCAAGACTAAGAAATTATCGCCGACTTCTTCCTCCTACCAATTGATGATTATGAGACTATGCTTAGTATAGAATGGATGATGATGCTAGGTGACATCTTTTGGAATTTTTCCAAATTGATTATGAAATTTTATTGCAAAGGAAAATAGGTCACCATATGTGGGAAGCACAGAAGCAACATAACCATCGTTTCGACCCAATGAATGGAGAAAGTTTTATATAAGGTAAATGGTGGATTTTTTATGCATCTCTAGTAGTATCCAGAGGGGAAAAAAATAGAAATTGAAGATCAAAATCTCACCCAATTGCTTGTTGAATTTGCTAACATTTTTGCTGAATTACACGGTCTTCCTCCTACTTGATAACATGACCATCAGATTCTAATTCTTTTGGGCAAACCACCAGTGAACACTCGACTGTACTGCTATCCTTATCTCCAGAAGATGAAATTGAAAAGATTGTAAATGAGATGCTTGAAAAAGGGGTGATTCGGCCAAGCTGCAGCCCCTATTCCCCACCGATGCTACTTATACGCAAGAAGGACGAAACTTGGCGGATGTGCATCGACTATCAAGCTTTAAATGACATCACCATCAAGGACAAGTACCCAATACCAGTAGTGGATGAACGTCTTCATGAGTTAAAAGGGGCTTGAGTCTTCACGAAGTTGGACCTCCAATCTGGTTACCACCAAATTTGGGTGTGTGAAGACAACATTTCAAAAACTGCATTCCGCACACATAACAGCCATTATGAATTTTTAGTAATACCTTTTGGACTCACTAATGCTCGTTTAACCTTCCAAAGTCTCATGAATGATATTTTTTTAGAGCTTTCTTCACAAATTTGTGTTGGTATTTTTTGATAATATTCTCATTTATAGCCCTTCTCTTGAGACTCACTTTCAACACTTGTGGTTTGTTTTGAGATCCTTCGGGAGAATACTCTTTTTGTTAAGCAATCAAAGTGCAGCTTTCTCTAGAATAAAGTAGAGTACCTTGGGCACATAATATCAGAAGGAGTGGCGGTAGACCCAACAAAAATTAAAGCAATGCAAGGTTGGCCGAAACCTATAAATGTGAAATTGCTACGCAGGTTCCTTGGACTAATGGGATACTATCAAAAATTTATGAAGGACTATGGGAAGATCAGTATACCCCTCACTTCTCTATTGAAAAAAGATGCCTTCCAATGGTCGGACAAAGCCCCCGCTGCCTTCGATAAACTTAAGGCAGTTATGACGATGATGCCGGTGCTAGTGCTACCAGATTTTAGCCAACCCTTTATTATTGTAGCTGACGCATCTGGAGTCAGAATTGAAGCTATTCTCATGCAAGATGGTCGACCACTCACATACACTAGCAAGGCATTGTCTCCCTCCCATAAAAAATATCAATATATGATAAGGAGATGCTCGCCATTGTGCACACAGTAACGAGGTGGAGACCCTACCTGATCGGTTGACGATTTCAAATTAAAATCGACCATAGAAGTCTCAAGTATCTTTTGGAGCAGAAGATACCATCCCTTGAGCAGCAAAAATGGATAATCAAACTTCTAGGATTTGATTATGAAATTATTTACAAAAAAGGGAAAGAAAATATTGTTACAAATGCACTCTCACGGCTACTTGAGCAAGCTGAATTTTCAGCCATCTCCCTTCCTACCACCAGCTTCCTGGAGGAAATTAGGGAGGAATGGAAGAAGGATCCAGAGACCAGCAACATCATAAAAAAATTGGAGGAGGATATAAGCTCAATAGCCCACTACACTCGGGATTCGAGGGATTTACGCTATAAAGGTCACATTGTGCTTATACTCGACTCCCCTTATATCAAAATCATCTTGCACGAAATGCACTCCACACCTTCAGTAGAGCACTCTAGATTTCTGAGAACCTACAAAAGTGTGAAGTAAAATTTTTATTAGAAAGAGATGAAAAAAATTATTTCTAAATATGTGGCACAATGTGCTGTATGTCAACAGCAAAAGAGTGAAACAATGACGAGTCCAGGGAAGCTACAACCACTACCCATACCGGATTTGGTGTAGACTGACATCTCCATGGACTTCATCAAAGGGCTACCACTCTCTAAAAGTAAAAGTACAATCCTCATGGTGGTTGATCGACTTATAAAATATGCTCATTTTTGTGTTGTGCGAAGTCCCTACACTGCTACTAGTATTACTCAGATTTTCATAGAAAATATTATTAAACTACATATAATGCCAAGGTCCATTATAAGTGATCATGAAAGGGTCTTTACTAGTAAATTTTAGACTGAGTTATTTCAGTTGTAGGGTACCAAACTCAAGATGAGCACAACATATCATCCACAAACTAACGGCCAAACAAAGGTGATGAATAGGTGTTTAGAGACGTACCTTCGGTGTTTCGCCAGTGACCGACCAAAGGAGCGGGCGAAATGGCTCCCCTGGGTCGAATGGTGGTATAATATTGCATGTCATTCATCTACAAAATGTACCCCATATGAAGCACTGTATGGTCGGTCGACCCTTGTGATCCTAAAGTATGTAATTGGCTCGGTTATAGTAGATTAGGTCGACCAAGATTTAATTGGCAGGGATAAACTCCTGTAGTTGCTAAAGGATAATCTCTCTATCGCTCAAGCTAGAATAAACCAGCAAGTTAACACACAATGAAGCGAAAGAGAATTTTCAATAGGAGATTGGGTTTATCTTCGCCTACAGCTATACAAGTAACTATTTATCAACGCACGAGCCTCCGTAAAGCTATCCTCATGCTTTTATGGGCCCTATCAAATCATAAAGCATATTGGAGTCGTGGCGTACAGACTTAAATTGCCTAAGGATGCCAAAATTCACCTTGTCTTCCATGTGTCTTGCCTGAAGCCTAAGTTGAGAGAACACGAGTCACTCCAGATTCAATGCCCAACACCACTAATAATGGAGATATTAAAGCCCAACCACAAGCTATCCTCGACCGTAGGATCATGATGCATTATCGATGTCCCTCTACTGAAGTACTAGTCTATTAGAATAATTTACTACTTGAAGATGTCACATGGAAATCATATGAGGAGCTGAAGACCCGATTCCCTGAGTTCATGGAACCTCAGCCTTGAGGACAAGGCTGATTTGAAGAGGGCGGGCTTGATAGAACCCTAGTAGGGTAGGGTTCTACTCAACCAAGTAGCAACTAATAAAAACCTTGTGAGATTGTAATAAACCTCACTTAGCCACCTCTATCATATAAAGAAGAGTGGCTAGGGTTTATATTTGGGGCCTTAGGGCTTCCTAGTCGTCGCCCACTCTTACTGGGCAGGTCGGCTAGGGTTGAGGGCAAAAGGGATAATTTACTTAGGAAGCAACCCCCTAGGGCTAGAGTTTGGAGCCCTATATAAGTATATAGCCTCCACCTCTTTTGAATAACAAAGATCATGTTAGGACTGAAGAGTCCTAATTTAGTTTCATTGAAGGGGGTAAACATGTAAATCCAAAGGGCATTCATGTAAATCCTATCTAGCTGACCCCTATTAAAGTGATGAAGAGGCCGACTAGGTTATGATTAGTTTGGAGGTTGCTTCTTAGAGAAGCATTAGAAGTTAATTAGAAGCATGAGTCTTGAGTAGGAGAAGTTGATTAGAAGTAGGAGTCTTGAGTAGGAGAAGTTAATTAGAAGTAGGAGGCTTAAATAGGAGTCCTATTAGGAGTTGGAGTTTAGAAGCCCTATAAATAGCCATGTATTCACCCTCTTTTCTTGATGAATATATCAATCTTTTTAGCAGCCTTTAAGTAGTAACTTGGAGGAAGGAACCCCTATAAAGTTCCAAGGAGGCCGATCCCCTAAAGAGATCAACCCCAAGCTTAGAATCCGTAAGAGTTCTATTAGGTCAATCTATAATTTCAGCCATCTGGCCTACTTCTAGGAGGGTGGAACCCCTATAGCGTTCCAAGGGTTGATCCCCCTCAAAGATCAATCTGTATAGAATTCTTTTGGGGTTTTATCATAAGACCATTACTTTTCAAAACTCTTTATGAATTGTGGAATAATAAAAAAGACCCAATATTTTATATTTTAAAGTTTTCGATTGTAAATGTTTTATCTTAAATGAAAAAGATGCCTTAGGAAAGTTTGATGCAAAATCCGATGAAGGTATTTTTCTTGGTTATTCTTCTATTTCTAAAGCCTTTCGTATCTTTAATAAAAGAACTTTGATTATAAAAGAATCTATTAATGTTATCTTTAATGAAGTTTTTGAATTTAAAAAAATGATTTTGATGATGATCTTGATTTTGATGCTTTAAATTTGAATGAAACCTCTCCTCCCACCAGCAACTTGGATGCATCTTCTTCCGAAATATCCTTACCTAAGGAATAGAAGTATGTGGATGCTTATCCTAAGGAGCTAATCATATGAGACACGTCAAAATGTGTTCAAACTTGCTCTTCCTTTAAAAATTTTTATGCTAATATCGCTTTTCTTTCTCAAATTGAACCTAAATGCATTGATGAGGCCTTAAAAGATGATTCATAGGTTATCGTAATGCAAGAAGAGTTGAATCAATTTGAGAGAAATGAGGTATAGAAGCTTGTTCCTAGACCTAGTGACCATTTAGTAATTAGTACTAAATGGGTCTTTAGAAACAAGCAAGATGAATTTGGTATCATGGTTAGAAACAAGACTAGATTAGTGGCCAAAGGTTTCAACCAAGAAGAAGGTATCGATTATGAAGAAACCTTTACTCCTATGGTAAGATCAGTAGTCATAAGGATGCTTCTTGTCTATGCTTGTTATAATAATTTTAAGTTGTTTCAAATAAATATCAAAAGCACTTTTTAAAATGGCTTTATTTCCAAAGAAATGTAGAAAAACCACATAGATTTGAGAACCCATTTTTTTCTTAATTATGTGTTAAAGTTAACCAAGGCTCTCTATGGATTAAAACAAACCCTAAGGGCTTGGTATGAGAGACTTAGCTCCTTTCTTATCCAAAATAATTTCTCTAAAGGTATGGTTGATACTACATTATTCATTAAAAATTTTGAAAATAATTTTCTTGTTGTTCAAATTTATGTTGATGACATTATTTTTGGTTTAACAAATGAGTCCTTATGTGAATCATTTGCCAAAAGTATAAGCCAAGAGTTCGAAATGAGCTTAATGGCTTAACTAGCTTTCTTCTTAGGCTTACAAATCAAATAACTTAGTGATGATATTTTTCATAGTCAAACCAAATATATATTAGAATTGTTAAAATGATTTAATATGGATGGTTCAAAGGCTATCAATATTCCAATGAGTACTTCTACTAAGTTAGATATGGATGAAAGTGGAGAAAGTTTTGATAAAAAACTTATAGGGGTATGATAGGTAGTTTACTATATCTCACTACAATTAGATTGGACATTATGTTTAGTGTAAAACAATGTGCTAGATTTCAATCTAATCCTAAGCTATCTCAATTTAAAGTCGTTAAAAAGATTCTTAGATACCTAAAAGGAACTCATAATCTAGGATTATGATATTGAAAATCCAAAAATTTTGAATTAACTGCCTATGCTG
The DNA here is from genome assembly GCA_024322285.1 of Musa beccarii. Classification (NCBI taxonomy): domain Eukaryota; kingdom Viridiplantae; phylum Streptophyta; class Magnoliopsida; order Zingiberales; family Musaceae; genus Musa; species Musa beccarii. The sequence goes on along the minus strand of CM044396.1, from coordinate 15,296,838 downwards.
ATGTTGATTTTGTTGGATATAGAATAGATAGAAAAAGCACATTTAGAATATGTCAATTCTTAGGTCATGCACTTGTCTCTTGGTTTTTCAAGAAACAAAACTCGGTTGTATTATCTATAGCCAAAGCCAAATACATAGCATTGAGTGCTTATTGTGCTCAAGTTATATGGATGAAGAACACAGAATATTACATAATTCACTTAAAGAATATTCTCATAAAATGTGATAACACAAGTGCAATATGTTTAACAAAAAATTCTATTCAATACTCTAGAACTAAACATATTGACATTAGGCATCACTTTATACGAGATCATATTAATAATCATGATGTAACCTTAGAATTTATTAATATGAAACATCAATTAACTTATATTTTTACAAAACCTTTAAATGAAAAATAATTTGATTTCATTAAAAGAGAATTAGGCATGTTAAATTGTCTGAATGCATGAGTTTCTTGTACACTTTTTTGGACCTTTTTTATGGAGCTTTTATTGAATCTATTTTGTATCATCTTCCTCTCATCTTAGTATTGAGTTTATTTCATGAATTTTTTATACGCTTGCTTTATCACTTGATGACTTTTGATACTTTTTACAACCCTCTTCCTATTGATAAAGATGTCTTTCACGGATTTCATTGATACTTGATTCTTGTGCGAATTTTTGCAATGATTATGAATGGATTTTATTTGATAGAAACAATGTTCACGGATTTTATTTGATAAAAATATCATTCATGGACCTTATTTGATAAAAGTATCATTTGATAGAAATATTATTTACGGATTTCATCGATACACTTGATTCTTGTATGAATCTCTTCTTTCCATTCATTTTATTTTATCATGAGTTCTTTAGCTCTTGATGAAATGAATTTTTGATAGCTTGAATGGATTGTTTTCCTTGTATTATTCATGGAATTTTGATAGCTCGATTCTTCTTAATGAATGAACTCTTTCTTTCCCTTTTCAAGAAGAACTCTTGTGGACACTTTCACCTATTTTTCATCTTTGCTAACTTATCTACTTCAAAGCTATAAAGGAATGCTAGCATAAGAAGTGCTAGTTTGTACATTTCCTCTCTACTAGGCTACAAAGTCACTATCTTGCTATCGCAATAATGAAAAATTTTGCTTGCATGAAATGATTGCCCATATTCTTTTTGTTGATGACAAAGGGGGAGAAAGTGGTAAATTAATAAAAACTTGAAATATATTGTGCTTAGTATTATGAATGATTGAAATATGCTTGGTATCGTGAATGGTATCGCAAATGCTTAAAAATTTTTCATGAAATGATAAATTTTTATTATGTTTGGAAATTGATATCATCGTATTTGATTTGGTATCGAAATGATGAATGTCTATCATCATGATTTGGTCTCGAACTTAAAAATTATATCATGCTTAATATCTTACTTGAAATTGGTATCATGCTTCGAAATGATAATTATCATTTGGTATTGAACTTGAAGTTTGTATCATACTAAATATCATATTTGAAGTTGATATCATGCTTTGAAATGATGAATCATCAATTGATATCAAACTTGAAAATGGTTATCATGCTTTGGCATCATGTTGACAAATGCATGATATCAAGTTTTGAAATCATGCTTAGTATCATGTTTGCATATTGATGAAACTTATCAATTAAAGCTTGAATTCAAAGGTTTTGAATTCAAGTGTCTTTTCTCAAGTATGGCATATAGATAAGGGGAGTTAAGGTTAACTCCGACATCAATTGGTTATCATCATCAAAAAGGGAGAGATTGTTGAATCTCATATTTTGATGATGAAATCAATTGATAAATTATTGATCTAATCTATATATTAAGAAAAGTATACAGGATTAACAATGATAGCGAACAAGGCATAAAGCAAACATAGTGCTGGAGTCAAAGATCGAACGATTCGTTATGAGTCCGAGAGTTTGTCGGGGTCCGAAAGTTTATCGGGAGTGTTGCTAGAATTTGCCAAGAGTTCTTTGGGAGCTTGCTAAAATGAATATCGAAAGTTCATCGAAAGTTCACCAGAGCTCACAAAGAAGATCAGAGCTCACTAAAGAAGCTTGTTAGAGCTCACTAAGAAGATCGTCGAGAGTTCAAAGAGCTTCCCAGGATGTCACGGACATTTTGTAAATGGCTTGTTCGGTGTAATGCTTATGCATGTCTATATCCCTTTTTAGTTTGTTCCAACTTGTAAAGCTTGTAAAGGGCTTGCTAAAGGCGAAACGCCCCCATTTGAGTGAGTTTGGCAGTCATTGTCGGCTTGTACAGAAAGTTTGTGTCATGTGGACACTTGTACTAGATTTCGATCTGTAGTGGACCAATCTTATACCTTTGTTGTACCACCATTCTGAGCTTGTGATGTCCATGGTTGGAATTTGTATTGTTTATAAAGTGTCTGCTGAAAGAGTGGCTTGTGGATCCCGTGTGAAGTGTTTTCGTTGTCCCGTCTTCTCTTTTGCAGGTCCTAAGGGATCGTGGGAGATCGGGGAGGCTGACCTTTGCGGATTAACACGCAATGGTGCCGCACGGCTTAGGCAAAACCAGCTAAGTCTGTGACAGATGGTATCAGAGTGGGACAAGCCCACTTAGAAACACTTAGTATACAAGCATGGGGGACCTAGCTGGGCTGCGTTGAGGGCAGCCAACATGCGCGACTGTTTGGAAAACGGACCTGGAGTTGTAGGGGAGGGAGTCGCTCAGAGGAGCGGACATCCAAGTATGGCATTCAGAAGAATGGCCAACCCTTCGTGCAAGAGGCACCACGAGAACAATAAGCTAAGAAGAATTGCGTAGCACACAAAGGGCGGGATGGCTAAGTTCGAGCAGTGGCTCGACATTGGCACCCAAACTTGACGGTTCTCGAGGCAAGCGGAGTGCTTGGCAAAGGATAAGACCGTGCAAGGTGGAGTAGGCTGTTCAACGATCGAAAGAGTTGTGCAAAAGCTCACAGAGGTGAGGGGAGTTGCAAACTCAAGGAATTCGATACTCATGCAAGGCCTTACATGCGGACGATGGATAGTTCATGGCCATCCTAAGGTGGCTGAAGGTCGGCACCATGGAGCATTGAAACTTTCTCTTCAGCATGTGCAGGATACTTTCGTGAGAGGCTGAAGTGTGCAGCAGGTTCAGCATGTTGCTAGACCTAGAGGGGTGCAGTGCGAGCTATATTGGCGAAATATCACAATTTAGCAAATGCGTTTGCGAAGGCAGAATTGGGTATAGGTTGTTCAGCAAAGGCGGAGTAGTCCAAGGGGATGGTGGTCTCCTAAACTTCCAGAGGGAAGGATGCGAAGAGAGAAGTTGCTCCAACGGGCCAGATATCCAGGAGGGATAAGTCCCGGTTCTCTAGAGGGAGAATCATATGCAATGAACCGCACCGGTTGAGGAGTACCTCAAGACAAAGCTCGATAGATCGAGTAAGTGACGAGGAGTCATCGCATGATCTCGCAAGTGGTGATGCGTTGGTGGACGCATAGCGAGATCAAGTGGGGGAGCAACCCAAGGCAATACAGAGTGAAGGCACACTAGAGCTGATAAGGAGATCGGACTCAATAGATGGTTGACTCGTGGAATGGTGGGCACGACGGCCACCATTAATGCAATGCAAATCGAGAAGTAGAGCAACTTGGGGGTAACTTGGTGATGTACCCAAGCCTCATGAAGGGAGTTGGCATAGAAGATAGAACATGGAGCGAAGGCTTGGAGCTTTCCTTAGACAGAGGTCAAGGACATGGACTCTTACAGAGACAAGAGTAGGATCATGTCGTTCCAGGGGTTCTTTATTTTGATAGAGCAGACTCATCTTGCATGGTGCCGAAGACGAAGGGAGCTTTGAGGCACATACACCTTATCTCGATGAAGCCTTTGGTAGAGGAACTAAGGTGACATAGTTTGTAGAGGCAAAGTTGGTGTCAGAAGGCCTTGGCACGGGGCAAGAGGATACAGAGGCAGTTAATCTTGAAGAATATGCCACAGTATTGCTATTTGAGTTGCTATGAGGAAAGCGATATGCAGCGGAGATTGTGCTGGTAGGGGTAGAGGCCTAGGATCCAGACAATGGTGCACCAATTTCAGCGAAGTTGGGGACTTCAAAGGAGCTGCTAGGCGATGGACTATCCTAGAGCTAGGCTTCGTCCGAGTGTGACCCAAGAGTGTTCGATTGCCAAAGGAGCGAACAGAATCGAAGGTGGCTAAGGCCCTGTGATGTGTTGGCGGAGTCCACACATGGAGATATCACAGTTCGAGTTCATACCACAAGGATCAGAATGCAAGGAGATGTCACCAGGAGGCGACATGATGTAGCGGATTGTGGTGGAATGGTTCATGGCAAGTCGACGCACACAGTGAGTCCGATGGGGGACTAGATCATGCAAAGGTATGATCGGGAGCGCGACTGGGAGCTCCATTTCGATGAACAACACGATGGCAAGAAGGGCTATGGATTCAAGCAGTGAATGCCATGGTACCGTAGAGGCGGGTCTTCCGTGCGTGCATCGAATGCTGCATTGAATGAAAACCTTAGGCATCAACTTATGGGGGCTGTGCACTATCGAGGAAGAAGTTCATATGCAAGTACCAATGAGTCCCATGGGGGGACTAGATCATGCAGAGGTATGATCGGAGCGGCTAAAGAGTTGGACTGCTTCAGAGCTCATATTCGCTTAAGGGAGCCCGGCAAGTCAGAGGACAAGGCCGAGTAAGCGAACGTTGCGACCAATGAAGCTAAGGAGAATAGAAGCGGTGCAAACCCTACAACATGAATGGCGGTGGCCATACATAGGAATTGCAGTCTGTCTTTCCAGCGACCAAGTGGAACTACTCAAAGAATACAGAGGTGTTGAAGTAGGTGGTCGAAATAGGGCAAGGAAGCAATGACGAATCTAGAGGGACTCAGCTACCCAAGATCAATCATCGATTAGATTGAAGGTGGACTCGGAGGAGTGTCGTAGTGCTGTAGAGGCAGATCTACCGATCGTGAAGAAGGGACACAGATGCGAGACAACGGATAGTAGTGCCATGGGCAATGCAGTGCTAGGGTACCACAGAGGCGGGACTTCCGGAGAGTCATCGGTCCCTTGCTCTTATAGAGGGAGAGCGCTTGGGTTTGCCTAAGCCGTGCGGCACCATTGCGTGTCAATCCGTAAAGGTCAGCCTCCCCGACCTTTCACGATCCCTTAGGACCAACAAAAGAGAAGACGGGACAATGAAAGCGCTTCACATGGGATCCACAAGCCACTCTTTCAAAGCAAACACTTTATAAACAATGTAAATTCAACATGACATCACAAGCTCGCGTTTGCACAATAAAGGCATAAATTGAGTTGCCATGAGGAATTGGTGTGCAGATTGTCTTTCCAGGGACCAGTGGTGCACCAATTTCGCCGAGAACATGATGGTCGGCCTAGAGCTAAGCTGTCCGAGTGTAACCCAAGAGTGGGTGGACGAAATAAAGGCGAATGAATCGAATATGGAGATATCGTTCATACCACGTCGGGAATGCAAGGAGATGTCACCAGAGGCGAATGGTTCGTGGCAAGTTGACACACATAGTGAGTCCCATGGAGGGACTAGATCATGCAGATCAATCGGTTGGGACTCCAGATTAAATGGAAGGGCTGGATTCAAGCATTGAATGCCATAGTACCGAGGAGTGCCCGTGCGTGCATCGAATGCTACATTGAATGAAAACCTTAGGCATCAACTTATGATCGAGGAAGAAGTTCATATGCAAGTACCAATGAGTCCCATGGGGACTAGATCATGCAGAGAGGTATGATCGACGACTAAAGATGGATCGTAGCTCATATTCGCTAAGGGAGCCCGGCAAGGGCAAGGCCGAGTGCAATGAAGCTAAGGAGAATAGGGTAAACCCTACAACATGAATGGCGGTGGCCATACATAGGAATTGCGATCTGTCTTTCAATGAACTACTCAAAGAATCAGAGGTGTTGAAGTAGGTGGTCGAAATAGGGCAAGTGACAATCTAGAGGGACCACTACCCAAGATCAATCATCGATTAGATTGAAGGTGGACTCTTATCGTAGAGGATCTACCGATCGAAGAAGGGACGCTGGCGAGACAACGGATAGTAGTGCCATGGGCAATGCAAGTGCTAGGGTACCACAGGCGGGACTTCCGGAGAGTCATCGGTCCCTTGCTCTTATAGAGGGAGAGCGCTTGGGTTTGCCTAAGCCGTGCGGCACCATTGCATGTCAATCCGTAAAGGTCAGCCTCCCCGACCTTCCACGATCCCTTAGGACCAACAAAAGAGAAGACGGGACAATGAAAGCGCTTCACATGGGATCCACAAGCCACTCTTTCAGCAAACACTTTATAAACAATGTAAATTCTAACCATGGACATCACAAGCTCAGAACGGTTGCACAATAAAGGCATAAATTGAGTTGCCATGAGGAAAGCAGTGTGCAGCTGAGATTGTGCTGGTAGGGGCAGAGGCCCAGGATCTAGATAATGGTGCACCAATTTCAGCGAAGTTGGGGACTTCAGAGGAGCTGCTAGGTGATGGACTGTCCTAGAGCTAAGCTTCGTCCGAGTGTAACCCAAGAGTGGGTGGACGAAAGTCGATTGCCAAAGGAGCGAACAGAATCGAAGGTGGCTAAGGCCCTGCGATGTGTTGGCGAAGTCCACATATGGAGATATCGCAGTTTGAGTTCATACCACAGGGATCAGAATGCAAGGAGATGTCACCAGGAGGCGACATGATGCAGCGGAACGTGGTGGAATGGTTCGTGGCAAGTTGACACACATAGTGAGTCCCATGGAGGGACTAGATCATGCAAAGGTATGATCGGGAGCGCGGTTGGGAGCTCCATTTCGATGAATAACATGATGGCAAGAAGGGCTATGGATTCAAGCATTGAATGCCATGGTACCGCAGAGGCGGGTCTTCCGTGCGTGCATCGAATGCTGCATTGAATGAAAACCTTAGGCATCAGCTTATGGGGGCTGTGCACTATCGAGGAAGAAGTTCATATGCAAGTACCAGTGAGTCCCATGGGGGGACTAGATCATGCAGAGGTATGATCGGAGCGACTGAAGAGTAGACTACTTCAGAGCTCATATTCGCTTAAGGGAGCCCAGCAAGTCAGAGGACAAGGCCGAGTAAGCGAATGTTACGACCAATGAAGCTAAGGAGAACAGAAGCGGTACAAACCCTGCAACATGAATGGCGGTGGCCATACATGGGAGTTGCAGTCTGTCTTTCCAGTGACCAAGTGGAACTGCTCAGAGAACATAGAGGTGTCGAAGCAGGTGGTCGAAATAGGGCGAGGAAGCAATGACGAGTCCAGAGGGACTCAGCTACCCAAGATCAATCATCGGTTAGATTAAAGGTGGACTTGGAGGAGTGCCACAGTGTCGCAGAGGCGAATCTACCGATCGTGAAGAAGGGACACAGATGCGAGACAACGGATAGTAGTGCCATGGGCAATGCAATGCTAGGGTACCGCAGAGGCGGGACTTCCGGGGAGTCATCGGTCCCTTACTCTCATAGAGGGAGAGCGCTTGGTCGTGATATGGGCCGTGGAGGAGGAGAATGCATTGACAAACTCCATGTACCAAGACAAGGCTGAAGGGCAAAGGCCAGAGAACTTCGTAAGACCGATGTCAATAGACTTTTCATCAAGATAACCGTGAGTGAAGAACTTCGGGTCGATGCAAGAGTGCATGACCAAGGATCGAAGCAGCCAGTACGCGGTGTTGTACCTTTGCTACTTAGAGGAGTCGGCAGCAAAAATGATGGAGAAGGCGGTACAATCCCAAAAGCGGCCAAACCTATCGAATACTTACTCCAAATTGGAGTGATAACTTCTTGCATTCTAGAAATTCAATGGCAATGAGAAGGCGAATCATAGTAGCTGACTCAGCGCAAGGATTGCAAACACTTCAAGTACTTCGGGAGTGTGAGCTAAGAGCAGGCGAAGTCTAGTAACTAGCTTGACGCACGAAGTACAACCTCGAGGAGGCGGGCGAAGTCAAGTAACCTTTTGTTAGGGATCGAGCGGCACTAAGAGGGGGGGTGAATTAGTGCAGCGGATAAAACGATGGATTTTTTAGCGATTTAAAACTAGCTTCGGAAACTTCGTACGATGAAAACAACGTTTCATTTGAAACCGATTTTTACGTTCTAACTTTAAAGCATGCGTACAAAGATAAAAAGGAAGTGGAGCAAGTAAAGTAAAGGCTTGCAGCAAAGTAAAACAGAAATTTAAACACTCACACAATCAAGACGCAGCGATGTATAGTGGTTCGGTCAAAGTGACCTACATCCACTTCCGAAGCCTTCTCCGATGAGGCTCTCTTCTTCCACTATCAAATCCTTTGAAGGGGAAGGATCAAATACCCCTCTTACAACCCTTTACAAGTGGTTCACACTCTTACAAGATTTCACAAGAAGAATGAGGTGAACACTTAAGCAAATGAAGAACAAGACTTTCCCAAGACTTATTTTCAAAATCTAACTCTCTAAGGGTTGTATTTTTCAGCTGAAAAGGAAAAGGGGTATTTATAAGCCTCAAAGTGATTCAAATTTGGAGCCTAAACATGGAGCCAAAATTTGAATCTTTTGAGTTTTTTCAGGTCGTGTCGATCTTGGCAGATCGACACACCCAAAGCGGTTCTATCGCCCACCAAGCGTGCTACCGCCTGGCTTTCACGCACCAGTGGTGCTCGCCCCACCCAGGTGGTACTACCGCAAGGCTACGATGACTACCACCCAGGCGTGCTACCGCTACAAGAATCGGCTGATCAAGACTCTGATAGCATGCACGAGCATGCATGCACGTAGCTGGTTGATTTGGGCCAAAATTTTGGCCCAAACTCATCCTAATCAAGGCCCAATGGGCCCCACTTTGGGTTATCTAATCCTAACCCAAAATACGTGCTAACTACGAATTTTAAAGACGTTTCCTAAGCTATTACAAAGTCCACATGATAACTTCTTCCGGCGAGCTTCCGGTCAACTTCCGACGGTCTTCCGACGAACCTTCGAAAACCATTCTGCGGACTCACAACAAGCTCTCGGACTTCACGATGATCTTGGCGAGTTCCCCCGAGCTTCTTTGGCAAGCTCCGATCTTTCTTGGCAAGCTCATTCCGACGAACCTCTCGGCGAACTTCCGAAACCCTTCGGCAAGCTCCTACTCGTTCTCGGCCGGTTCGAACGCCCCAACGAATCTTCTGACTTCCGTTGAACACTCGAACTCCCAACGATTCATCACACTTGTCTTCGGCCTTTGTTTCGCTTTGCGCCTCATCCCTATCATAGTCACTCCTGCACAAACAAACAACAAACACTCTACTTCGATCTAGACGGTTATTACAATGCGAATTGACATTCGAGCCAAGACATCATTGGTCGATGCTTCGTCCGATCCTTCGACATCACCCTCTCTAGCGGCTTGTTGCCCAATCGACGGTTGACCTATGCAACCCCGATATCCATGGCGCAACTCCACACTTCTTGGTCCGATGCCCGACGTGACGAAGCCTCCTGCGCCAATAGTCGAAACCTCCGGTTCGACATCAATATCCTCGACGTGATCACCTCCTGCAACGCGTCAATTCCTTCAAAGTCAACTATCTAATCCTGATCGATAGTAGACCTGCGTAACTCAAAACGCAGTTAGACAACAAAACACACTCAATTAGTTTCATCATCAAAATTCGAGATTCAACACCTTTGCCTTCTCAACTCCCAAGAGAATGGGCAAAACCGAGTACCCCAGCTCTCTTAGTTATCTAGCAGAGGAACTCTGCACATATTTGAAGACCCTTCGAAGAGACTAATGGAAGACAACAGTTGTCAAGTCCTCACCAATGGTGATAAGTGCTACTGAGAGTAGATTGTCCGTTTCATTTCTCAACTGAATGCCAATCGAAAGCAGAAGTGATATGAACCTACTTGGACAAGACAACTAAGTAGAAGAAGATTCGATGGGCAAATTTTACGGAGGAAGGACCTGAGAACTTTAAAGGTTGCAAGGCGATGCTCGTTAAAGCTCCAACAAGCATCTATCTAGTTCAAGAGACAAGAAGAATTTGAAGACTGATGCATATCAAAGATGGTCTTTTCCCTTTATCAGATGAATCCGCAAGAACCAGCAAGGATCAGCATAACTCTGCCAACCCCACACCATAGTCAGAGTCATTGGCGAGTTGAAGCAACATGGCGGATTAAAGTTCGATGACTCAACAACAACAAGTGGAGAACAATTGGGAGCCAAGGGGCGTATCGCAGCAGGAGCAGAAAATCAAAGATCCAACAAAGAAAAGAAGTTGCAGCATCAGCAAAGGCTTCGACGAGGACGTCGAAGGAATAAGTGGGGGAGAATGTCACGGACATTTTGTAAATGGCTTATTCGGTGTAATGCTTATGCATGTCCGTGTCCCTTTTTAGTTTGTTCCAACTTGTAAAGCTTGTAAAGAGCTCGCCAAAGGCAAAACGCCCCCATTTGAGTGAGTTTGGCAGCCATTGTCGGCTTGTACAGAAAGTTTGTGTTATGTGGACACTTGTACTAGATTTTGGTCTGTAGTGGACCAATCTTATACCTTTGTTGTGCAACCATTCTGAGCTTGTGATGTCCATGGTTGGAATTTACATTGTTTATAAAGTGTTTGCTGAAAGAGTGGCTTGTGGATCCCGTGTGAAGCGCTTTCGTTGTCCCATCTTCTCTTTTGTAGGTCCTAAAGGATCGTGGGAGGTTGGAGAGGCTGACCTTTGTGGATTAACACGCAATGGTGCCACACGGCTTAGGCAAAACCAGCTAAGTCCGTGATAAGGAGTTCGATGGAAGATCGTCGAGAGTTCATCTGTAGTCTGCTAGAAGATTATCGGAAGCTCGTTGGAAGAAATTTTGACCTATCGAACTTACTTGCTTTAGTATATGCTTTAAATATCATATTTAAGGTATAATTAAAGTTAGGTTTGGGAGGTAATCCCACTAACTTTATTAGGGGCCAACTGGGCCCGAATCCAAACTATTTTGAGCTAGACTGTTGGCCCAAACAATGTTGTTGAACCTTGTCTAATAGTGGCACTGCTAGAATTGGGCGATGGAACTACCTAGGGCTCAGTCTCTCATATGTCTAGGCGATGGTACCATCGGCAATTAATAACTGCCATGTGGTAGTACCACCTAGTTCTAGTAATCGAGACTCTGTCTAGTAGTAGTACCATCAGAGTAGGCAATGGTATCACCTAATGTCAGAGTCCACTGGCAGTAGTACCGCTAGTACCTCGAAAATTCAAGAAGAGACATTTTTTGGCTCCTTTTTTTAAACCAATTGAGGCCTTTAAATACCTCTTACTTCTCAGCTTGCTGAACATAGGAATGTGAGCAAAAAGAACTTAGACTATAGTGAAATCGCTTGTAAACTTTAAAAGTTCACCTTCATTGATTCCAAGTATTAGAAACTTGTATAAGGAGAGTGAGCAACATGTAAAAAGTTTTGTAAAAGGATGATTGATCTTTGCCTTTGAAGAAAGATCAATAGTGGAAGTCGGTGACCTTATCGGAGGAGGTATTAGGAGTGGACGTAGATCGGATGATTGAACCACTATAAATTGGTGTATTCTCTTCTTGCTGTGTACTTTTCTTTTACTGCTTATCTTTTTTACTTAACTTCAACTGTCCTACTTTTTCTCAACCCACTTTTGAACATATTCAAAGTTAAACGTCTTTGCGGAAATATATTTTCATTGAACGAAACTTCTCACCAAAATAGTTTTTCTAAAATCGACGTTTTTAACCGCTATACTAATTCACCTCCCACCCCCCCCCCACCCCCCCTCTTAGTGCTAAACTTGATCCTAACACTCTAAATACCCCACACATTTCTGCTTGTGGAGTATAAAAAGGTGAACAAAAAAACTAAGATCTTAGTGAAAATGCTATTGTAATTTTGAGAGTTCACCTCCACTGGTTTTAGCTTAGAATTTTGTATAAGGAGAAGTGAGCGAATTATAAAAAGGTAACTTCTGAACCTACTAAAAAGAGAAAATATCTATAAAAGGGGTGATTGATCTTTGCCCATTGAAGGAAGATCAATAGTGGAAGCTGGTGACTTTGATGGAGGAGGAATCATAAGTGGCCATAGGTCACAATGATCGAACCACTATAAATCCGATGTGTTCTTTCCTTGCTGCTTACTTTTATTACTTAGCTGCCTTCTGTATTTCATATTTACTTCAAGTCGATATCTTCTCAAAATAATTTCATCGATACATTTTTTTTATAAACTCGAAAAGATTTTGAATTGCAACCGTCTTTAACGTACCGTACTAATTCGTCCCCCTCTTAGTATTGTCTTGATTCTAACAAGAACAACAACAAGAACAACAACAACAATAATAATAAAAAAATAATAAATTCTAATTATTTGAGATTTTTACCATCATTGATATCTATAAAAGGTCATGTGTTTTGTTAGATTAAGAGTATTCAAATATTTATTTATAGTTTCCATTAATAACTTTTAGGTCTTTCTCTATTTTGTCATACCTCTAACGGTGATTATTTTACTTCTTCCGATGATCACATCCACAAGTATCTTGAGTATATATTCATATTATCTCAAATGATTTTTTTATTTTATCATATATTAAAAATATATTTAATTATTTATGAATAAAAATATTACTTTTTTTTATTTTTCCTAATGATTACAAATCTACCTTAACATTCTTATATCAATAAGATAAACTTTCTCTATATATTGTTTCTCAACTATCCAATACTTAAATCTATAAAATATTATTGATCTGATCATTATCTTAAAATTTTTTTAATCTCAAAGTATCCAATGATCATAAAGACTTCTAAAGTCTCTTACCATTTTAACTCTTATATTTTTATTATATATCTTCATCAGTCTTATCATGTTGTTGAATATGATCTAATATATTTAAAACTTTTACTTGAAAGAACTTCTTGTTTGTCGAACTTAACTATATTATCCTCTTTAATATTAATAAAATTATATTTCATATATTCAGTTTTAGTTATTGTTAATATAAAACCTTTATTTTTAAGGATTACCTTTACAACTCAAATTTATAATTAATTTTATTTAGACTCTTATCAATTAAAATAATATCATTAATAAATAATATATACTAGAGAGGTCTATCCTATAAATGACTAATAAGTTCATCCATTATTAATGAAAAAATAGAAAGTTCAAACATATTTCTAATGTAATTCTACACTAATAGGAAACTTGCTAAGGCAGATCTCTGATGCAATCCTATATGTTCCCTATAGTTCACATATATCCTTAATAACATTAATATAACTAGTGGATATAATTTTTTTTTAAGAATTTATCATCATAATTTTTAAAAATTATATTGTACGCTTTCTTTAAATAAATAAAAAACCATATCTAATTTTTTTATTTTTTTATTTTTATTAATTATTTTAATAAATAAATAGATTCTATGATTAATCTTTAAGAATAAAATTAAATTAGTTTTAAATATATTTATTTTAAATCCCATCTTACTTGTAGTAACTCTTTTTCAAAGTTTCATAATAACTCATGATTTTAGTTCCTCTATAATTAGAATAGTATCATATTTATTATTATAAATTAGTACTAAAAAGACATAAAAATAAAAAAAATCATTTTTTTATTTTTTATTTATGACAAATCAGATTTACAAGTCATTCTATGTTACTCTATATTTAAAAAAAAAAGGATTCAAGCCAAAATGGTTGGGCCAAAATAGATGACAGATTAAACCGACTGAGATATGCAATAAATCTAATAATATATAATTCGACTCCTCTAATCTTTTAGCAACATGGGATTAACTTTCAATTCATCTATCTTTCACATTTAAATGTCTTCAAATAATTCTACCTTTTATACGTGATCGTTCTTGTTTCCCTTATATTAAATAATAATATTTTGCTTCAAATTTGTTCATCTCATCCGGTACATAATCTTTGTGTGCCCGGGGTCCTAAAGGACGCGTCAGCTAAACTTATGGTTCAACAAGTGTGAATGTGCCGGTGGAAAAAGGAAATGCAACCATGTGAGACAAACATGGAGAGGGTGACAGTCGATCCACAAAATCAATTAGTAAAGAAAAATGCTCATTGTAATGTCCAGCTCCCAACAGTCCAACACAACAACAACAACAATAACAAATCATCATCATCATCATCATTATCTATCTTATAATTTATACCTCTAGAATTATTTTCAAATTTATTCCTCTAACTATAAATTTAGCATATATTTATATCCTTCTATAAACTAAAAAAATATAATATCCTTCAGCTATTATATGTTTGAAACTTTAGTTTACGTTAATATTCTTTAAAACACCTTATGATAATATTTTAAGGTATTTTATTTTATTTTTTTAACTTTAAACAAATAGTGATAACGATGGCCAAAAGTGATTAGCCTATTTTTCTGCACAGACATGATCTTAATATTTGGAGAAAAAAAATATATACTGTAATAGCATTTGCAATGGTAAAAATGCTTTTTTGAAACTCTGCCGTAGCTATTAGTACCAATATGTGCTAGAATATATTGTTGGATTAAACATTGGATATATATTTATTATTATTTTTACGCTTTTAGATTGAATTATTATTCAATTACAGTATTTGATGCCGATGCCGATCACAAATCATTTTATGTCCAAGTATATCAAATAAAGAAAAGGCACCGGATGATAGATATCCTACGTCCATTGCTACCTCAACGCTGACAGCCACCGTCCATTTACGTGGTCTCCTTTCTCATGTTTTATAATATATGTGCTAAAGCACATAGATATGGCTGCAACCCATCTACCAGTAAATGAAATCTAATAGCATGGAATGATGTCAATCATCGGTAGAATGCATGGAAACGGACATCCCCTTGAAGAGTTGGCTATCTATTTATCCATGTAATATGATAGATCGTACAATACTACGTAACGTAGCAGATCAACAAGTGGATGTTCTGTTTGATTTTTCTTTAATTTTTTATCTGAAAAAGGAAATAGAAGTGTCAGTTTTTAGAGGGCATGTGAGTTTGAAAATATTGATATATTTGGAACCAGCTAGGATGATAAAGGTAATAGAGGGGTAAATTAGTACTTTTGATATAAAATTTTGATTTAAAAAATTTTAATCGATAAAATTCATATTAAAAATATATTTAACTTAGAAAGTGAGTGAGGATAGTCTAATAGCAAGGAAAAGTATAAAGAAAAATAAAAATTAAATTTATAGTGGTTCGGTCGTCTTGACCTATGTCCACTCTCGGTTCCTCTTCCATCGAGACCATTAGCTTTCTACCAATCTTTTTTTCAAAGGCAAAGATTAATTACCCTTGTTATAACTCTTTTCTCCTTTTAACAAAGTTTATACATCTCAAAATATAAGTTTTCATTATTTCACTAAGCAAGCATGAGTGGGATATTTATAGACCCCAAATGGTTTAAAAAATGGAAAAAAATTCAAATCCCGAATTTTTGGGTATTGGTAGTACTACCACTTGACAGAGTCTAGGAGACCGAGCTCTGTTGGTAGCATCACTTAACTAGTTAATATTATCGCCTGACATTGGGCGGTACTACCGCTGACCCTAGCGGTACCATTGTCGGGTTTTTCAAAAAAGTATATTCCATACTTTCCAGCTCACAGGCAGTGCCACCACCTGGCCTAACCCTAAGTCATTGAATTGGCTTTCCAACAGGCCTAATTCAACCCTAGTTCAGGCCCAATGGGCTCATAATCAAGTTGGTCTAGTTACGCTTCAAAATTAACTTAATTAGACTCTAAATAAGTTCGATCAAGACTTAATAAATACAATCATGAAGCATATATTATCCGGTATGTCATATGTTCGTCCAATACTTCGTCCGAACCTTCGACGTATTGTCCTTTCTTTCGACGTATTGCCCGATCTATTGGCATGTTGAACTCCCGCAACCTTTGATCTTGGCATAATGCTCAATTCTTCCGGCCCGATGCTAAAACTCATGACATGCAGTCCATCCTCTGGTACGTCAACCAATCCTTTGGCCCGATGTCCAACCTCTAACATGATGCTCTCTGGCCCAATGTTTAATTCTCCTGCATCATTTATCTCAAATACTTATTAGTCTATAAACTTATTAATTGATTTCATCATCAAAATTTGAGATCCACCCCTTTTTGATAAGGACAACCAATTGATGATGGAGTTTTCACTAAACTCCTCTTGTCTATATATCATTTTGAAATATAATAAACTCGAATTTGAAAAAAGAATGATAACTTTTTAATACCCGTATTTGAAATTCAAGTCAAAACAATTTTAATAATAAATTATAGTGACTTTCTTTGCAGCACATCATAGTTAATAATCATTGCAAACTTTATATGTATAGTTCAAATGTAATTGCATATATCATATGCATCACCAAGTTAAAATATCATGCATAATTTTAAATCATCATAGTATTCTTTATAATTTCAAATTATTAAAGAGTATAGTCGACTTCTCCCCCTTTGTCATCAACAAAAAAAGAAAAATATATAAATTTTTATTTTTCTTTGAAATACATAAGCTATTACTTCTTTCTCCCACTTTATCATCGTTAAAAAGAAGAGAAGGATATAATGGTGCTACTTTATCATCGTCAATGTTCCAATCATAATAGAAAAATATTAATATCGAAGATAAGTTCAAGTTATAAGAGATCAATTAATGATGGAGTATTAACAAAACCTCCTTTTTTTTAATCATCTTAAAAATGTGATTATCTTGAATTTAAAATAGAACTTTTTCAATGGTATTCTTGAATTCAAGCTGAGATAAATTTAAATTGATATATCATTGCAAGCCTAAATATTTAACCAAGCTTAAAAAAATAATAATAAAATTTAGGCATGGGTCATTACTAGTGGAAAGTTATAAATGCATCATCAGTCTCCTTGTTCTACATAATCGCTATTTCTTTTGTTTTGTCATCAATACAAATATGAGCTTCTTCTTCTTGTTTGTGAACAACAAATTGGAGTTTATAATTCATAAATACAAAAATAACATATATAACAAAACTCAAGTTATAAACATCAAAGAAGTCAAGTGAAAGATCATGATTTATTTAGATAAATCTCTTCTTTAGTAAATAGTAAAAAGAATCATAGGAGAATAAATAGTAAAATATCTTGATTCATATAAAATAAATCTCAAATTATAAACAGCAAGTGAAAGAACATGATTCATTTAGATAAATATTCTCTTTAGTAAAAGAAAGAATTATACGAGAATAAATAGTAAAAAGTTTTGATTCATATATTTAAATAAATATTTTTCAATGAAGAGTGAGTTTGAATATCCTTTTTAATATATTTCTAATAATTAGCTTCTTGGGATATGCATCTATATACTTCCATTCCTTCCTTGGGTAAGGGTTCTTTAGAAGTGGATATTGAATCTTAGATTTTGATTATGAAATTAATTAATGAATTAATGATATAATCTATGTGTTGAGAAAAGTGATGTAGGACTAACTACGATCGAGAAAAGGCAATCAAATATCGAGCCGGAAGATCACTAGGAGTTCGCCAAAAGATCACCGGAAGTTCACCAAAGGCTCACCGGATATTCATCGAAAGTTCACTGGGAGTTCATCGAAAGCTCACTATAAGATCATCGGGAGTTCATCAGAAGTTCATCGAGAGTTCGGTTGAACAATTGACATACCAGACAACTTATATTGCTTGTATCGTAATCATTTTAGCCTTAATTATTATAATTAAGCAGAAATTCTACTAACTCAATTAAGGGCCAATTGGACCCAAATCAAGGATGAATTAGGCTAGTTGGATGGTCCATTCAGTCTCTTGGAGCCATGTTAGGTGGTGGCACTGCCAGGACTAGGTGGTGGAACCGCTTGGGGCTCGACCTCCTAAGTAGTCTAGGTGATGATATCTCCCAATATCAGAGAGTAATGGCGATAGTACCACCCAATACTGGCAGTACCCTGAGAACCTAAGATAAGACCTTTTTTGGCTCCATTTTTAAAGTCGTTTAGGGCCTATAAATACCCCTTTCATCCCTGCTTAAAAAATTATGTAAAACTCTATTATAATTATGTTAGAATTTCCCTCTCTATCCCTAAGTGTGAATTCTATTGAAGAGAGGGCCTTGAGATCTGTAAAGGTTGTCTCCTAAACCTGTAAACAAGAGAAAAGAGCTATAAAAGGGGAGTTGATCTTCATTCATTTAAGGAAGATCAATAGTGAAAGTCGGAGAAGGAATTAGAAGTGGATGTAGGTCACAACAACCGAACCACTATAAAACTGGTGTGCCTTCTTTCTTCCCTGCTATTTGCTTTCTTTGCAATTGCTTTACTTCCTCATCACTCTCTTACAAACATCTTTAAGTTTAAACATCTCTCCGATATGGTTTTATTATATGAAGTTTTAAATCGATGATGTTTTTACTAAACAACACTAGTTCACCCCCCCTTTTAGTGCCGACTTGATCCTAACAATTGGTATCATAGCAAGATTTTTCTCTAGTTGGTTTAAAACCCAAGAGAGATGGCTTTTGTCAATAATTAAGAGGGTCATTCTATCACTCATCTTTCTATGTTCAATGGGACAAACTACACATATTAGAAAACTAGAATGAGAATTTGCTTACTTTTTATGGATTTCGAGTTATAGAATATTATTGAAAATGGATTTCAAAAGTCTTCTAATCTATTGAACAAATGGAATGATTTGGAGAAGAAGACTTTCTCTTTGAATGCTAAAGCAATGAATGCTTTGTTTTGTACTTTAGATAAAAATAAATTTAATCGGGTTTCTATATGCGAAACTACACATGAGATTTGGCATACACTCGAAGTCATACACGAAGGCACAAGTAGGGTTAAAGAGTCAAAAATTAATCTTTGGTTCATAACTGAGTTGTTTCATATGAAACCAAGCAAGACCATTGGAGACATATATACCCGTTTTACGGATGTCGTCAATTGTCTAAAAGTACTTGGTAAAAGTTTTTTAATTTTGAACTTATTAATAAGATATTAAGATCTCTTCCAAAAAGTTGGGATCCTAAAGTAACGGCAATACAAGAAGCAAAGGACCTAAATAACTTTCTACTTCAAGAATTTATTGGATCCTTGATGACTAATGAAATGACGTGTATAACATATGATGAACTTGAGAACAACCTTCCAAAGAATATGAAGGACATGACACTTAGAACTAAAGAAGGCTACTTGGATGAAAACTCAAGTGATGATGATGACTTGGCACTTCTTATAAGAAAATTCAAAAAATTCTTAAAAAGGAACAAAACAAAATAAGACATTAAGAATAAAAGTGAACTAAAAAAGGACCAAATAATATGCTATGAATGCAAGAAGCTGATACACTTCAAAAATGAATGTCCCTAGTCCCCAAGTGAAGAAGAAGCTGCCGAAGAAAAAAAAAAAAGACACTCAAAGCTACTTGGGATGACTCAAGTGCATCCAAAGACGATGAGCCAACTAATAAAGAAGAAGTTACAAACTACGCACTAATGGCTCTCAATAATGAGGTAAGTAACTCAATCAAAATCTCTTTACTTTATAATGAGTTACTTGATGCTTTTTATGACTTGTATGATGATTTTAAATTATTTAGTAAAAATTATAAATTATTAAAAAAGGATCATGCTTCTCTCTCTAGCGAATTTGAAAAATTAAAAAAAATGAGCATGATAATTATATGTTAAACTCCTGTACTCAATGTGAAGAATTAGAGTCATTTAAAAAAGAAAATTTGTCATTACAACAAACTTTAAAAAAAATTTAAATTCGAAAACAAATCATTAAACATGATTCTTGCTAATAAGGGTCATGTTTGTAGAAAAGAAGAAATTGGCTTTATAAGTAACACTCATCAAAACCAACTACCTTTGTTAAAGGACCCACATTATATGTTTCACTAAAAAATAAATATAATTTTTATAGTAGAATTGGACATTATGCCTATAGATGTTCATTTAAAAGGTATAATCCACATAAATTAGTTTGGGTTCCTAAAGGAACCATGTATAACTTAATGCCACTAGTCAAAATAAGAAAATATATTAATGAGGGACTTAAAGTTAAATCGGTATCTAAAAAAATCTATTTCTTGTAGATGTGTTTACAATCATAAGTTAGGATCAAGAGATGGTACCTTAATAGTGGATGTTCAAAGCACATGACCGGAGATCCAACTCAATTCTCTAAGCTCACTAGCCAAGATAAAGGATACGTCACCTTCAAAGACAACAATAAAGGAAAAATTATTAACAAAGTAACCATAGGTAATAAGTCAAACCTTTTGATTGAAGATGTATTATTAGTAGATGGTTTAAAATATAATCTACTGAGATAAGTTAATTATGTGATAAAAGATATATCATCAAATTTGAATCTAATGCTTGTATAATAGAAATACCATATAAAAGTAGATCTATGATTGCCTTAAGAAATAATAATGTGTATACTATTGAAATTGATGATTTTTGTGATAAAATGTATCTTTCAGCTTTAAACGATGATGCATGAATTTAGCATAGGAGATTAGGTTATGCTAGCATGAAACTAATCTCTTAAATTTCAACTAGAGAACTTGTAAGAGGAATGCATGTCAACTAGAAAAGTTTGTCAAAGATAAAGTTTGTGTTGCATGTCAACTAGAAAAATAAATAAAAAATAATTTTTAAAATCTTTTTGTGTCTTTAATAAAATAACTTTGATTATAGAGGAATCTATTCATGTTATTTTAAAAGAGATATTTGAATTTAAGAAAAATGACTTTGACGATGATTTTGATTTTGATACTTTAAATTTAAATAAAAATTCTCCTCTCCCTAGCAACTTGGATCTATCTACTTCCAAGGAATCCTTACCTAAAGAATGGAAGTATGTAGATGCTCATCTTAAGGAGCTAATCATCGGAGACACATCGAAAGGTGTTCAAACTCATTATTCTTTTAAAATTTTTTGTTCAAATACAGTCTTCTTATCTCAAATTAAACCCAAAAGCATTGACGAAGCCCTAAAAGATGATTCATGGGTTATTGCAAAACAAGAAGAGTTAAATCAATTTGAGAGAAACAAGGTGTGAAAGCTTGTGTCTAGACTAAGTGACCATTTAGTAATTTGTACTAAATGGGTCTTTAGAAATAAGTAAGATGAACTTGGTATCATGGTTAGAAACAAGGTTAGATTAGTAGTCAAAAGTTTCAACCAAGAAGAAGGTACCGTTTATAAAAAACATTTGCTCCTACCGTAAGATTAGAAGCCATAGGATACTCCTTGCCTATGCTTATTATAATAATTTTAAGTTATTTCAAATGGATATTAAAAGTGCATTTCTAAATTACTTTATTTTTTAAGAAGTTTATGTTGAATATCCATCTGGATTTGAGAATTCTCTTTTTTCTAATCATGTTTTTAAGTTATCTAAGGCTCTCTATGGACTAAAACAAGTCCTAAGGGCTTGGTATGAGAGACTTAGTTCTTTCCTTATTCAAAATAATTTCTCAAAAGGTAAGGTCGATACTATATTATTTATAAAAAATTTTAAAAATATTTTTTTTGTTATTCAAATTTATGTTAATGATATAATTTTTGGTTATACGAATGAGTCTTTATGTGAATCTTTTACCAAAAGTATGAGCCAATAATTTAAAATGAGCTTAATGGATGAATTAACTTTTTTTTAGGTTTATAAATTAAGCAACTAAGTGATGGAATCTTTGTTAGTTAAACTAAATATGCTTTAGATGTATTAAAATGATTCAATATGAATAGTTCGAAGGCTATTAATACACCAATGAGCACTTCCACAAAGTTAGATATGGACGATAATAGAAAAAACTTTAATAAAAAAACCTGTATGGGTATGATTGACAGTTTACTATACCTCACCGCAATTAGATCGGATATTATATTTAGTATTGGACTTTATGCTAGATTTTAATATAATCCCAAGCTATCTCATTTTAATGTTGTTAAAATGATCTTTAGATACATAAAAGGAACTCCTAATCTAGGATTATGGTATCCAAAATTTAAAAACTTTAAATTAATTGCTTATGCTGATATAGATTTTACTAGATGTAAAATAAATAGAAAAAACACATATGGAATATGTTAACTCTTAGAACATGCACTTGTTTCTTAGTCTTCTAAGAAACAAAACTCGGTTGCATTATCTACAACCGAAGCTGAGTATATAGCAGCAGGTGTATGTTGTGCACAAGTTATATAGATGAAAAATATTTTAGAAGATTATGAAATTCATTTGAAAAATATCTCTATAAAATGCGATTATACTAGTGTAATATATTTAACAAAAAATCTCATTCAACACTCTAGAACTAAACATATTGATATTAGATATCATTTTATTAGAGACTATGTTAATAACCATGATATATCTTTAGAATTTATTGATACAAAACATCAATTAGTTGATATTTTTATAAAACCTTTCAATAAGGAATAATTTAATTTTATTAGAAGAGAATTAGGCATATTAAATCTTCCGAATGCATGAGTTCATCTTATATATTTTTCAGATTTTTTGATTTTTGAAAATTGAGTTTTCTTTTTATCGAGATCATTTCCTATCACCTTCTTGCAATTTTATTCATGGATTTTTGAGACACTTGATCCTTTGTTTGATGATCTTTTGTTATGAATCCTTCCTCTCTCTACTTATGAAAGAAGAAATTTTATTCATGGAATTTTGGTATACTTGATCGTTTATGCGATGATCATTTCTTATGAATTTTTCTTTCTTCTATTTAGAAGAATAGGGATTTGATTTATGAATTTTTAATATGCACATCTTGATCTTTTATGTGATGAATCCTTTCTCTTTCTATTTACGAAAGTAGAAGTTTGATTCATGGACTTTTAGTTCTTATAATTTGATTTTTCTTGTGATGAATGAATTCGTCCCTTCTTCTTCTAATTATCTTTTGTGATAAAGGGGAGAAAAAAACCGGCTAGCATTTCAAGAAGCAAATGTTGCTATCTTGCACATCTCAAAAAGCAAAAATGCTAGCTTGCACATCTCAAGAACCTAAAGTGCTTGCACATCTAAAGTGAAGTGCTAGCTTGCCCACTTCAAGAAGCAAAAGTTACTATCTTGCAAAAATTTTGCTTAACTTCACATTTCACAAATTTGCTAGCTTGCATAAAGTGGTATAAAACTAGCTTGCATATTTTAAAGTGATGCAAAACTTGCTAAAAGACTACCTTACATTGTCCAAATAATTGTTGAACATGTCTCCTTTTTGTTGATGACAAAGGGGGAGAAATGATGAATGTTTAGTATCATGAAATGATGAATGGTATTATGCCCAGAATAATATAAATTTTGATATCATGCATGAAGTGATAAATGGTTAAAATTGATATTGATTTAGTTTTGGTATGCCCAAAGTAATGTTGATTTATTTT
This sequence comes from Musa beccarii, assembly GCA_024322285.1. Taxonomy (NCBI): domain Eukaryota; kingdom Viridiplantae; phylum Streptophyta; class Magnoliopsida; order Zingiberales; family Musaceae; genus Musa; species Musa beccarii. Next base: position 15,273,342 of record CM044396.1, on the reverse strand, counting down.
TGGTATCATGCATGAAGTGATGATGAGTTGTAATGTTTTGAAATTATGCATGTTACAATTTGAAACTATAATGATGCACAATGTATGAAATTTTGATATGACATATTGTATTTGGTCACTATGATCGAAATTGTTTCACTTGAATTCAAAGGTTATGATTCCTTATGAATATAAGTTTGCCTTATCTCAATATGACATATAGATAGGGGGAGTTAAGGTTAACTTCGTCATCAATTAGTTAGCATCATAAAAAAAGGAGAGATTATTGAATCTCAAATTTTAATGATTAAATTAATTGATGAATTAATGATCTAATCCATGTGTTAAGAAAAGTGATGTAAGACTAACTATGATCGTGGAAAGGCAATCAAATGTCGAGTTGAAAGATCCCTGGGAGTTCACCAAAAGCTTGCTAGACGTTCACTGGGAGTTCTATGGAAGTTCACTAAATGCTCGTCGAAAGATCATCAGGAGTTCACCGAAAGCTCGCTGAGAGTTCGTTGAAAGCTCGCTGGAAGATTGTTGGGAGTTCATTGAAAGTTCACCGAGAGTTTAGTTGAACAATTGACATGCTGGACAACTTAGATTGTTTGTATTGTAATTATTTTAGCCTTAATTATCATAGTTAGGACTTTAATTTGAGTTAGTTTTGGGAGAAATTCTACTAACTCAATAAGAGGGCAATTGTGCCCAAATCAAGGCTGAATTGGACCGGTTGGATAGCTCATTCAATCTCTTGGAGCCATGTTAGGTAGTGGCACTACCTAGACTGGGCGGTGGAACCGCTTGGGGCTTGGCCTCCTAGGTAGTCTGGGTAGTGGTACCTCTCAGACTAGATGATGGTACCGCCAGTAGTTAATGCTGTCAAGTGGTGGTACCGCCCAAGCAGGCAGTGGTACCGCCAGAGTCCAGTATCTAAGATTCTATCAGGCAGTAATACCACCAGACTAGGCAGTAGTACCACCCAATATTAGAGAGTAATGGCGGTAGTAACACCTAATACTAGTGGTGGTATTGCCAGTACCTTGAGAACCCGAGATGAAACCTTTTTTGGCTCCATTTTTGAAGCCATTTGAAGCTTATAAATACCTCTTTCATTCCTGCTTAAAAAATAAGAAAAAACTTGAACAAAAATTATGTAAAACTCTATTGTAATTCTGTTAAAATTTCCCTCTCCATCCTTATGTATGAATTCTGTTTAAGGGAGGGCCATGAGATTTATAAATATTGTCTCCTAAACCTATAAAAAGAAGAAAAGAGCTGTAAAAGGGCACTTAATCTTCGCCCATTGAAGGAAGATTAATAATGGAAGCCAGGGATATAGGTCATAACAATCGAATCACTATAAAACTTATGTGCCTTCTTTCTTCTCTACTATTTACTTTCTTTGCAACTGCTTTACTTCTTCATCACTCTTTTACGAATATCTTTAAGTTTAAATGTCTCTCCGATATGGTTTTATTGTATAGAGTTTCAAATCGATGATATTTTTACTAAACAACACTAATTCATCCCCCCTTAGTTCTGACTTGATCCTAATAATGGTTTTATCTAAATTGCTTTGGAGAGAAGAATTCAAATTTAAATTTAAAATTATCATCAAAATCATTTTTTTTACCTTTGGGAAATTTACTGAAATCCATGTAGATAGATTCCTAAACAATTAAAAGAATAACTAAAGTTCTTTAGTTCAAATTTGTGAGATTAATTTCATACTTGCATGTCCTAATCTCTTATACTAAGGCTATGCATCATTGTTTAAAACTAAAAAACAAGGTTCATCACAAAAATTATCAAGATAAACATTATTGCCTCTTTAAGCATTCATAGCATTATTCTTATTTGGTATACATGCATTAGATTTTAAACATTTTATTTTTTATCATAAAATTGATTAATACTTAATAAGTTATGTTTTAAACATTTTATTGATTAAATATCTTCAATTAAAAGGTTTGATTTGTTACAAAATATCTAATGCCGATAATTTTAATATCCTTTGTTTTGGCTAATGAGCTTTAAAAAATGTGTTAGATCTCGGGTCATATGTCTTGAGTATCTACTATCAAGATATAATCTTTTACTCCTAGCTCTTATTTAGAGACATACCTATAAAAAACATATGTTTGTTTAAGGTATCCATTTAACTATAGGTCTTTCATGGTTAGATCTACCTTTCTTAATTTTTGACATTAAATCATTTATGGTTCCTTTACGAACCCAAATTAATTTATGAGAGCTATATTTTTTAAGTGAACATGTATAAGTATAATGATCATATCTTCTATAAAAATTATATTTAATTTTAGGGGGAACATATAATATGCGTACTTTTACAAATGTAATTAGCTTCTGTTGAGTATTACTATTCACAAAGCCGATTCCTTCCTTTCTATATGTACAATATTTATTAGCAAGAATCATATTTAATAATTTATTTTTAATTTTAAAATTTTATAATATTGTTGTAATAACATATATATTTTTTTAATAGGTCTAACTCTTCACATTTAGTGCAAGATGTTAATAAGCAATTGTTATACTCAATTTTTAATTTATCAAATTCATTAAAGAGAGATGTAAGATCCTTTTTTAGCAATTTATATTTCTTACCAATTATTTTGAGTTCATCATATAAATTATGAAATGCATCATGTAATTCATCATAAGGTAAAGAGATTTTACTTGAGTCATATACCTCATCGTTGAAAGCCATCAATACGTAGTTTGCTACTTCGTCTTTATTAGTTTATACTTCATCTTTTGATACATGTGATTGATCCCAAGTTGTATTGAGTACTTTCTTCTTCTTTTATATTTGTTAAGATCAGTTTGACATTTTGGGGGGTGAATTAGTGCAGTGGTAAATTACAATAAGTTCAAACGATTTCGGAAAACCCCGTACGATAAAATATTCATTTCGATGAAATTCAATTTCGATTGAAGCATATTTAACTTGAAAGCCTTTAGAGAAGATGAAGGACAGTGATCAAGTAATATGGAAAGTTTTGCAGAAATGTAAATAGCAAGAATAGAAACGCAAATCGATTTCTTTGGTGGTTCGGTCATCTGACCTACGTCCACTCCCGATTCCTCTTCACTTAAGGCCGTTGGCTTCTACTAGTTGTCTTCTTTCCAATGGGCGAAGATAACTCTCTTACAATGCTTTCTCCTTTTGATGGACTTAGGAGATAACCCTAACAAGGCCTCTCACCCCTCTCTTACACTAGATCACACTTAAGATTTAGATTGAGGATTTCGACACTGTTACAAGAGAGTTTTCCCTTTTTCTTTCTCAATTTTTATGTATATTTCAACCATGGATGAAAGGGGTATTTATAAGCCTCAAGGTTATTCAAATTTGGAGCCCAAATTTGAATCACCTCAGATTTTAAGGGTACTAGCGATACCACCGCCCAGGCTTTCTGCCCCTATCAGATTACTGGGCGGTACCACTACCCAAACAACCTGGGAGATCGAGCCCTGGGTGGTACTACTGCCCTAGTCTGGTGGTGCCACTGCTAGACAGGGTTCAGCAACCCGGTTTGGGCTTTGAGTCCGACCCAAACCTATCCGGGTATGGGCCCAACTGGCTCCTAATTGGGTTAGCCCAATTATAACCTAGTTAGACCTAATCCTACTTTAATTTAGATAATTATTATTACAATGCAAATTAAAATGTCGCCCGACACATCATTGGCCCATCGGTGCTTCATCAATTTCTTCGATGTATCATCCTCTCTTGCGGTCTATTGCCTAATCGATAGTAGACCTCTACAACTCCGATCTCCTTAGTGCAACTTTGCTCTTCTTTGCCTGATGCTCGATTTCTTTGTTCGAAGCCTTCTGCCGATTGTCGACTGGACCTTCAGCTCGACATTCAATATCCTAACGTGTTCTCCTCTAGTGCAACGCTGATTCTTCCTGTGTCAATTGTCTAATCTTGATCGAGAGTAGACCTGTGTGACTCAAAACGTAGTTAGATAACCAAAACACAGTCAATTAGCTTCATCATCAAAATCCGAGATTCAACAGTCTCCCCCTTTTTTATGATGACAACTAATTGATGACGGAGTTAATCTTAACTCCCAGAGTTTAAACAAACTCCCCCTATCAATATGCTATATTGATAGGAACCTTGGATTTAAAAAAAAAATCCAAGTAACTTGTCATCAAGAAAATCATATAAATATATAAAATGTTTAATATAGTGCATAATGTCATCAATCTATTTCTCCCCTTTTGTCATCAACAAAAAGGAGAAGTTGCATCTATCTAGTTTAAAAGATATGTATATTTTTACAATCATACTAGCAAGATTTACAACATACAAGCATAAAAGCATAGTAGGATTGTAAATTTTTCAATTGCCTCTTGGGATGTGTAAGTTTGCACTTTTCTTTCTAAAGATAGGCAAGATAGCAACTTCTCTTTTGAAAAGTACAAGCTAGCAAGTCTTCTTTTGCAATGATTGAGATAACAATTTTGCTTCCTCAAGCTAGTAACTTTTGTTTGTAATGAACTAACAATTTTGTAAACTTTACATCACTTTAAATATGCAAGCTAACAAGTTTAAAAATATGTAACTTTACAATTTCTCTATTCTCTTTTGAGAAGAACAAGCTTACAAGTTTTGCTTCCTTTGCATGCTAGCAATTTGCTTTCATTTGCAATGCACAAGCTAGCAAACCCTTCTCCCCCTTTGTTAATATCAAAAAGAAAGGGAGGATTAATAAATAATTTTGCACATGATTCAACAATTGGTCACAAAAATGCTAGCAATTTTGCTTTCATTATAATGATAGTTTTCTTCCTTTTACAACAACTTTTCACATCAAATAATTTTGCATAAATCAATATTTCAATTATCACATGATGTATTCAATCCATAAAAAAATCATATCATGAATACCAAAAGTTCATAAATCATTTCGACAAATCTTCTTTTTAGCAAATAAGAAGCAAACACATAGGAGAAAAAAACTCTTGATTCAAGCATAAAACATCTCATCACATTTCAAAAAAAAAAAAATCTTAAGTTATCAAATATTGAGAGGTCAAAATCATGATAAAGCTCATTCAAGCAACATTGAATCATAAGTCTCTTGTATCAAACAAGGAACAAAGAAATTGTCGATTCTTACATTCAAACCATCATTACTTCAACTTATTCAATTCAAATAATCAAAATCAATTTTATAGTTGAAGAGATTCATCAATAATGGTATAAATTCATCACTTGTCTTTTAATGAAAAGTCAAAAACTTTAGAGATAGAGAGATTTCAAGAAACATGCATTTCCTTTTTATAATTTATTTCATATAAGCATGCTTTTGTCTTTAATAGAAACAAGTATCAATGTTCAAGAGCAAAAGACAAACTTAGTCATAAAAACCATCAAGTCGAAAGATATAACACATTAAGCATGCGGCATCTTCCAACAAAAATTTGATTCATCATGATAATATGTTTCATTTTAAGTTATATGTTTCATATAAGTGTGCTCAAGTTTTACATATGAAAGCTATCATCGTATAAATTCGAAATACAAAATTTAATCAAAACCGTCAAGACCAAAAACACATTATTCCAAAACATAGGATTTCAATTATTATTACTTCAAATCCTCATGCATGATACCATACAATCATTAAGCATGATAGTAACCTTTTGATCTTTTCATTGTCAAGGATAATTTCATAAGGTATGTTTAAATTTTTCATTCAAAAGCAATGTATCATCATATAAATCAGAAATTATCATCAAAATCTTTCATTCAGAAATTTTATTTAGAGCAATGTAGAATGATTACATCCTTTTTCTATAAAAGATGTGTATCAAGTTTAAAACTGAAAAGGTGATTTCCTCATCAAAACCATCAAGACTAAACACATCAAATGTAAAGCATTATGATAACACATTTTTTCATTTTTATGTGTTTTATTTCATGTGATTGATCTCATATGAGTATGTTCAAATTTATATATAAAAACCATGCATCATGTTGAAAACCGAAATCATCAATATACTTGCTTCTATCTTTTAATCCTACTTGGTATGCAAGCATTACCATGAAATATGTGAAAATTTTTGTGTCTTAACCATACATGAAGATTAAAACAAAAACTAACATGGAAAGCATATAGAAAGCATACATGGAAGGATACATGAAATCATCCAATCATCATTCAAAATTTTTCTTTTCAAAAATACTAGAAAAGCATGATATAATTTTTGAAAACCATCTTTATTTCCTACTAACTAAACTAACAACTCATGAAATGATTAAGTAATTTCATAACAATGAAAAAACAATTCGGGTGAATTACTTACCTTGTAGTCGAAAGTCGTCAAGGCATGGTTCATCTCTTCTTCTTTGGATGCACTTGATTCTTCTTTGCGTGCTTCCTTCTTCTTCACTTTGTATATTCATCTTTGGAGCTCTTCGACTTCTTTCATTCATAGCAAGAGTTGATGTTCTTTTTAGATTCATTTGTGTTTTCTAATTCTTGTTTTATGAACTTTTTAAATTTTAATGTCAAAAGTTCAAGATTCTCAACATTGTCCTCATCACTTGAGTCATCACTCAAGTGGCATTCTCTTATTCGAAGTGCCAAATCTTTCATATTCTTTGGAAGGTGATTCATGTATTCATCGAGTTCCAAAAAGCTTATTTCATACGTCATCGATGAGCCAATGAGTTCTTCAATAGGAAGGTCATTTAGATCTTTAGCTTCTTGTATAGCAGTTACTTTTGGATCCCACATTTTTGGAAGGGATCTTAAAATCTTATTAATGAGTTCAAAATCCAAAAAAGATTTACCAAGGGCTTTTAGACTATTGACGACATCCGTGAAACGGGTGTGCATGTCACTAATAGTCTCGCTTGGTTTCATTCGAAAAAGCTTAAAATCAAGCATCAAAATATTTATTTTTGAGTCTTTGACTCTACTTGTGCCTTCATGCATGATTTCAAATGTGTGCCAAATATCAAAAACCATTTTGTAAGTAGAAATATGATTAAATTTGATTTTATCCAAAGAGCAAAATAAGGCATTCATAGCCTTTGCATTTAAAGAAAAAGATTTTTTCTCAAGTTTATTCCATTTGGACCTAGGTTTAGAAGGAGTTCAAAATCCATTTTCAATGACGTTCCATAAATCCAAATCCATTGAAAGCAAGAAAACTCTCATTTGAGTTTTCCAATAAGTGTAGTATGATCCATTAAACAAGGGAGGATGAATGATAAAAAAACCCTCTTGAAATCCGAAAAGAGTCATTTCTCTTGGGTGTAAATTCAAATGAGAAATACCAAACTCTAATACCAACTGTTAGGATCAATTCAACACTGGGGGGGGGTGTGAATTATTGCAGCGGAAAAATATGACAAGTTCGAGCGATTTCGGAAAACCCCGTACGATAAATTATTTGTTTCGATGAAATCTGATTTTGATTGAAGTGTATTTAACTTGAAAGCACTTAGAGAAGAGGAAGGCAGTGATCATGTAATATGGAAAGGTTTGCAGAAATTTAAATAGTAAGAACAGAAACACAAATCGATTTTTATAATGGTTCGATCATCCGACCTACGTCCACTCCCAATTCTTCTTCACTTGAGGCCACCGACTTCCACTAGTTATCTTCCTTCCAATGGGCGAAGACTAACTCCCTTATAGTTCTTTTTTCCTTTCGACAGACTTAGGAGATAACCCTTACAAGGCCTCTCAGCCCTCTCTTACACTAGATCACACTTAAGATTTAGAGGGAGGATTTCGACACTGTTATAGCAAAGTTTTCCTTCTTTTTTCTTGATTTTTATGTGTGTTTCAAACATGGATGAGAGGGGTATTTATAGGCCTTTAGATGATTCAAATTTAGGGCCCAAATTTGAATCACACCAGATTTTAGGGGTACTGGCGATACCACTGCCAGTGCTGGGTGGTACCACCGCCCAAGCTTTCTGCCCCTGTCATTGTACTAGGCGATACCACTGCTCAGACAACTTTGGAGACTGAGCCCTAGGCGGTACCACCGCTAGATATGGTTTAGCAACCTTATTTAGGCCTTGAGTTCGATCGAAACCTATCTAGGTATTGGCCTAACTAGCCCCTAACTGAGTTGGCCCAATTACAACCCAATTAGACCTAATCCTACTTCGATCTAGATAATTATTATTACTATGTAAATCAAAATATCACCCGGCATGTCATTGGCCCATCGGCGCTTCGTCCGTTTCTTTAGCGCATCGTCCTCTCTTGTGGCCTATTGCCCAATCGGCAATTGACCTCCATAACTCCGATCTCTTTCGTGGAACTTTGTTCTTCTTGGCCCAATGCCCGATTTCTTTGTCTGAAGCCTTCTGTCGATTGTCGATCGAAACTTCGACTTAACGTCCAATCTCCTGACGTATTCTCCTCTAGCACAATGTTGATTCTTCCTGCGTCAATTGTCTAATCCTGATCGAGAGTAGACTTGTATAACTCAAAACACAATTAGATAACTAAAACACAATCAGTTAGTTTCATTATCAAAATTCAAGATTCAACAATATTGAAAACTTTTTCTTTAGTTATGGACACTCATTTTTTAGGTGCCCTGGTTTTTTGCATTCATAACAAATTATTGTATCCTTTTTAAGTTCATTTTTATTCTTAGATTCTTATCTTATAGAATTTGTTTTGTTCATTTTTATGAACTTTTTAAATTTTCTTATGAGAAGTTCTAAGTCATCATAATCATCATCACTTGAGCTTTCGCATGAGTAGTATTCTTTGGTTCTAAGTGCAATACACTTCTTGTTCTTTGGAAGGTTTTCATCATGTTTGTCATGTGCCTTGTAAGTCATTTCATAGGTTATTAATAATCCTATGAGTTCTTCAAAAGGAAAGTTATTTAAGTTCTTTGCTTCTTAAATTATAGTTACTTTCGGATCTCAACTTTTTGGAAAAGATCATAAAATTTTATTAACAAGTTCAAGATTAGTATAACTTTTATCAAGAGCTTTCAAACCATTGATAACATTTGTAAAACGGGTATACATGTTACTAATGGTTTCACTTGGCTTCATTCTAAATAATTTCAAAAGAGTTTCCCCCTTCTTTTTTTTTAGTTTTAGACACCCTTTTATCCAAGAATGTGAGGGGTATTTATAGCCCCAAAGAGGATTCAAATTTGGGCTCCAAATTTGAATTCTTTTCGGGCTTCCTAGTGTTGGTGGTGCGACCGCCTGTTAGTGGCGGTGCCACCGCCTGTTAGTTGTCAGACTAACACTGCACTGGGTGGTTCCACCGCCCACCCTCTCGGGTGCTGGGCGGTGCCACCGCCCAGCACTTTTCAGCACTCTGGTTTAGGCCTAAAACTCGGCCCAAACCGGTCCAAATCAAGCCCAAATTAGTCAAAACTTGGTTTATAGGATTAACACCTAATCCTAAATCAAATTATGTGCTAACTATAAATTTAAAGATATTTTCTAAGCTATTACAAAGTTCGATAAGTCAAGACTTCTTTCGGTGAGCTTTCAGTAAACTTCCGACGGTCTTCCGACGAACCCTCGGAAACCATTCTACGAACTCCCGGCAAGCTCCCGGACTTCACGATGATCTTGGCGAGTTCCAACGTGCTTCATTGGCAAGCTTTGATCTTTCTTGGCAAGCTCTGCGAACTACCAATGAACCTTCCGATGAACTTTTGAAAACCCTTCGGCAAGCTCCCTACTCATTCTCTACCGGTTTCGGCAACACTCCCAACGAATCTTCGGACTTCCGTCGAACTCTCGAACTCCCAACGATCCATCACACTTATCTTCCGGCACTTTGTTTCACTTTACGTCTTCATCGTCATCTAGTTAATCCTGCACGTACACAAACAAAAACTCTACTTCGATCTAGACAGTTATTATAACGCGAATTGACATTCAGTTGCCTAGCACGTTATTGGTCGGTGCTTCGTTCGATTCTTCGGCACATCATTCTCTCTTGCAATCCATTGCCCAATCAGCGGTTGACCTTTGCAACCCCGATATCCTTGGTGCAACACGCTCTTCTTGGCCTGATGCCCGACGTACGAAGCCTTCTGTCGATTGTCGACCGAATCTCTAGCTCGACATCTAATATCCTAACGTGATTACTCGGTGCAACGTCAATTCCTCCAGCATCAACTGTTTAATCCTGATCGATAGTAGACTTGCGTAACTCAAAACGAAGTTAAACAATAAACCACAATCAATTAGTTTCATCATCAAAATTCGAGATTCAACACGGACGAGTGATAGAGTAACTCTCTTGATTACTAGAAAAATTATTTAATTTCTCTTGGGTGTTAAACCAACTGAGAGAACCAGACTCTGATACCAATTGTTATGATCATAAAGGCACTAAGAGGGAGGGTGAATTAGTGTTTTTAATGTAAAGTTCTAATTTAAAAAATTTCAATCGATAAAACCCATATTGGAAATGTGTTTAACTTAGAAAGTGAGTCAGGGTAGTGAGCAACTAAATCAGCTAGTAGTAGCAAGAAAAAGTGTAAAGAGAAATGTAAACCGAATTTATAGTGGTTCGGTCATCCCGACCTATGTCTACTTTTGATTCTTCTTCCCTCAAGGCCATTGGCTTTCTCTATCGATCTTATTTCCAATAGGCAAAGATCAACTACCCTTGTTACAATTTTTTTCTCCTTTTCACAAGCTCAGGAAAGAACCTTCACATCTCTCTTTTACAAGAAATTCTCACACCTCCTTTAGAATGACCTTTAAGCTCAAGGAGGAAGAAACTCAACAATTTTCAATAGAGTTTATGCACTTCAAACTACAAGTTTTAATTGTTACACCAAACAAGCATGAGTGAGATATTTATAGACCCTAAATAGCTTTAAAAATGAAGCCAAAAATTTAAATTCTTAGGTTTTTAGGATACTGGCGGTACTACCACCTGCGCTGGGCGGTACTACCGCTTGATAGAGCCTAGGAGACCGAGCTCTGGTGGTACCATCGCTTGACTAGGTAGTACCATCACCTGACTAGGTAGTACCACTACTTGACACTCAATGGTACTATTGTTGACCCTAATAGTACCATTGTTGGGTTATAAGAAAAGTACATTTCATACTTTTCAGCTCATAGGTGGTACCACCATCTTGTTAGGACCGAAATCATCATTAAGAGAGGGGGGAGGGTTTAAATTAGTGTTACAATAAAAACCTCATTGATTCAGAAAACTCGTTCGATAAAAAGCTCGTATCGGAAATCTATTAAAACATAGAGACGTTTGTAAGAGTGAAAGCAAAGATAGTAGACAATTAAATAAGAAATCATGAAAGTAAATAGCAAAGCAGAGATCACACTGGATTTTATAGTGGTTCGATCGTTTCGACCTACGTCCACTCTTGATTCCTCATTCGTTGAGGCCACTGGCGTCCACTAATGATCTTCCTTCAATGGGCGAAGATCAACTACCCTTACAACTCTTTCTTTTACAAGTGTTCTCTCACACACCTCTCTTAGGACTAACTCTAAGCTCTAGGAAGAGGGACTTCTATACTTTAAAAGATTACAACCTTAGAATCATAAAGTTTTTATTTTCTTTTCTTGCTCAATTCTTACTCACCTAAGTAGGAATAGCTGGGGTATTTATAGATCCTAAATGACTTAAAAAATGGAGCTAAAATTTCAAACACCTTGAGATTTTAAGATACTGACTGTACCATCACCTATGTTGGGCGGTACCATCGCTTGCAACACTAACACTAGGCGATACCATTGCCTAGTCTAGTAGCACCATCGCCTCACACAGTCTGAGAGATTGTGTCTGGATGGTACCACCACTTGACACACAGCGGTACCATCTCCTAGACTTAGCTTGGGAGGCCAAGCCTCAAGCGGTTCCACCGCTAGCCTTGCGGTGCCACCGCTTGACGTGTCTCTAAATCATTATTTGGGCTTTTGTTCTTCGCCCAAAACAACCATTATTCTAGCTTATTTGATCCCTAATTGAGTTGGCCTAATTACATTCAAAACCAACTTAATTAGACCTCTAAATTACTTTTATCTAAACAAATTATTACAAACATTAATCACATGTTGTCTGGCATGTCATTGGTTCATCCGAACCTTCGGTGTATTGTCCTCTCTTGTGGTGTATTACCCAATCAGCATGTTGACCTTCGCAACTCCGATCTCCTTAATGTAATGTCCACTTCTTCTGGCCCGATGCCCAAACTCATGGCATGAAGCCTTCTGCCGGCATGACGACCAATCTTTTGATATGTTTTGCTCCAACCCAATATTTGATTCTTCCTGCTTTAATTTCTCTCCTTATCGAAACTAGTCCTACGTTAGTTAAAACACATATTAGATCATAACTTTATCAATTAGTTTCATCATCAAAATTCAAGATTCAATAATCTCCCCCTTTTTTATGATGACAACTAATTGATGATGGAGTCTAAACTCAATATGCCATATTGATAGAATTATGAATCATAACAACATGTCATTACATTCATCATATGCATATCATTGCATACATCATTCAAAATTTCAAAACATAATTTAAAGTACATCACATGCATGATCATCATAACTTCTCCCCCTTTGTCATCAACAAAAAGGAGAAGTGGAACTAGCAAATTTTCAAGCTAGCAATTTAGTAAGATTTACATCACTTTAGAACATACAAGCTAGTAAATTTTTGAGAAGTGAAGTTAAGCAAAATTTTTTGCTTCTTGAGATGTGCAAGATAGCAAATTCTTTCTTCTTTTTTGAAAAGTGCAAGCTATGAAGTTTTGCCTTTCTTTACAAGCTAGTAATTTTGCTTCCTTTATAATAAGCAAGCTAGTAATTTTTGCTTCCTTTTGTAAAGTGCAAGCTAGCAAGACTTTTCTCTCCCTTTATCATTATAAAAAAGAAGAGAAGAATACAATGTTACAAAATTTTCTTTTACATCAATTTTTAAGTATGACAAAAATTAATAATAAAGATAAATCAAGGATTCAATCATGTCATGAGGTATATAAACCATAAAATCAAAAAGTCAATTGATATATCATGGTTTAATTGTACAAATTTCTTTTTAGTAATTCCAAGAAGAATCATTGGAAAATAAAAAATCTTGATTTGTATCAAGTAGAAAAGTCAAGATTACTTTAGATAAGTCTCCTCTTTAGTGAAAGAGGGAAAATGAATTGATTCATAAGTCATAATTCCGAGAAGTCAAAGGAAAAATCATGATTCATTAAATTTTCTCATTAGTAAATGGCAAAAAAACACATTGGAGATCAAATAATAAGAGATCTTAACAAAAAAAAATCTCAAGTATCAAGTGAAGGAATTATGATTCATGTGAATAAATATTCTTTTTAATAAACAAAATAATTATACGAAAATAAATAGTAAAGGTTATCGATTCAAGCATTTAAATATTTTTCAAACCATCATTACTTCAACTCATCATGTATAATTTCAAGATATAAAATCATCAAGCATGAGATAAAAACATTTATTTTCAAAACATTCATCATTATTTTCAACTCATTCAAATGTAATTTGTCAAATCATCAAAATCACTTTCAAGAGATTCATAAATAACATAAATGAATTTATGTAAAACTCTTCATCAAATCATCAAAATCACTTTCATAATTCAAGAGATTCATAAAAGATAATATACATGGATTCATTAATCTTTTATTAAAAAAATCAAAAAATTTAAAGGTAGCAAAATTTTCAAGAAAAAATATTTTCTTCTTTTTAGTTTCAATTCATGCGATTGATTTCATATAAGCATGCTCAAGTTTTTCATACATGAGTCATGCATCATGTTTGAAACTGAAAAGCAATATAAAATCATCAAGATACACATAATTGCTTCTTAAAACATATAAAGGATTAATCTTATTTGGTGTACAAGCATTATATTTAATTTTAACATTTTATTCCTTTAACACACAATTATCATGATAATTTTTTAAAAAAAACTAATTTAAATTCATCATATCATGAAAAAATAACAAGTAATTTCATGGTAAGGTAAAATAGAATTGATTGAATTACTTACCTCATCTTTGGATGTACTTGATTTATCCTTGAGTGCTTTAAATGCCTTCTTTTTCTATTATGTGATAATCTTCTTCTTCAGTTGCAGACAACCGCTTTTATAGTGCCCCAGTTGATTGCATCCATAGTAAGTTATGGTATTCTTTTTTTGTTCATTTGTGTTCTTAGTTTCTTATTTTATGAATTTTCTCATCAAAAGTTCTATGTCATCATCACTTAAGCTTTCACTCGAGTAGTCTTCTTTCGTTCTAAGTGTAATTACCTTCTTATTCTTTGGAAGGTTGTTCTCATATTTATCATGTTCAACACAAGTCATTTTATAGGTCATTAAAGATTTAATAAGTTTTTCAAGAGATAAATAGTTCAGGTCCTTTGCCTATTGTATTGCTGTCACTTTACGATCCTAATTTTTAGGAAGAGAATGTAAAATTTTATTAACAAGTTCAAGATTCGAAAAATTTTTACCAAGTGCTTCCAAACCATTGACGACATTCGTAAACTGGGTGTACATGCCTCTAATGGTTTCACTTAGTTTCATATGAAATAATTTAAAAGCATGCATCAAAAGATTAATTTTTGAATCTTTTAATCTACTTGTACCTTCGTGTGTGATTTCAAAAGTGTACCAAATATCATGCACGGTTTCGCATATAGAAATTTGATTAAATTTATTTTTATCAAGAGCGCAAAACAAAGCGTTCATCGCTTTAGCATTTAAAAAAAAATCTTCTTTTCCAAATCATTTCATGCGTTCATTGGTTTGGAAAACTTTTCAAAACTGTATTCAATAATATTCCATATATCAAGATTCAAAAAAAGTAAGAAAACTCTCATTCGAGTTTTCCAATATGTGTAGTCCGTCCCATTGAATATAGGAGGATGAGTGATAGAAAGACCCTCTTGAAAGCTAAAAAAAGTCATTTCTCTTGAGTGTTAAAACAAATGAAAAAGAATGTGGTTCTGATACCAACTGTTAGGACCAAAATTGACACTAAGAGAGGGTGAATTAATGCTACAATAAAAACGTCGTTGATTCAGAAAACTCGTTCGATGAAAAGCTCGTATCGGAAATTTGTTTAAACATAGAGACGTTTGTAAGAGTGCAAGCAAAGATAGTAGACAGTTAAATAATAAAGTAATGAAGGAAAATAGTAAAGCAAAGATTATACTAGATTTGATAGTGGTTTGGTCATCCCAACCTACGTCCACTCTTGATTTCTTCTTCATCAAGGCCACCGGTGTCCATTAACAATCTTCCTTCAATGGGCGAATATCAACTACCCTTACGACTCTTTCTTTTACAAGTGTTCCCTCACACGCCTCTCTTAAGACTAACTCTAAGCTCTAGGAGGAGGGACTTCTATACTTTAAAAGATTACAACCTTAGAATTACAAAGTCTTCACTTTCTTTTCTTACTCAATTCTTACTTACCCAATTACACAAGTAGGAATAGCTAGGGTATTTATAGACCCCAAATGGCTTAAAAATAAAGTTAAAATTTCAAACACCTCGAGATTTTGGGGTACTGACGGTACCATCACCTGTGCTGAGCGGTACCATCGCCCACAGTATTTACACTGGGTGGTACCATCGCCTGACATTGGGTGGTACCATCACCTAGACTCAACCTGGGAGGCCGAGCCTTAGGTGGTTCCATTGCCAACCCTGGCAGTGCCACCGCTTGATGTGCCTCCAGGTCATTGTTTGAGCTTTTCTCTTGACCCAAAACAACCCTTATTCTGGCTCATTTGGCCTCTAATTGAGTTGGCCTAATTATATTCAAAACTAACTCAATTAGACCTCTAAACTACTTTGATCTAGATAAATTATTACTGCTAGGATCAAGCCAGCACTAAGACGGGAGGGGGGGGGTGTGGGGGGTGAATTAGTGCTTACGATAGAAACATTCGATTTATGAAAACTTTCATTTTGATTCGAAAACTTCATACAATGAAAGCTGTATCAGAAATACTTTAAACTTAAAGTGTAAGTGAGAGCGATGAGCAAGTAAAGTTGTTTGCAATAAAGGTAAACAGTAAGAAACATAGGCAAACTAATTTATAGTGGTTCGGTTGTCGTGACCTACATCCACTCCCGATTCTTTTTTCGTCGAGGCTACAGGCTTTCACTATCGATCTTCTTTCAATGGGTGAAGATCAACTACCCTTACAATTCTTTCAACTTTTCACAAGCTCAAGAGAGAACCATTACGCCCCTCTAAGAATTCCCTTACACACCTCTAGATTTCAAGGTACTAGCAGGGCGACCGCCAGTGCTAGGCAGTACCACTGCCTAGTTTGCTTTGACACTAGGCAGTACTACCGCCTGACATAGTTTTGGAGATTATGTCTTGGAGATTGTGTCTCAGAGATTGAGCCACTGACGGTTCCACCGCCTGTTCTGGCAATGCCACTGCTTGACCCAACTTTTGGGTCATTGATTGGGCCTTTCTCTTGGCCCAAAAGAGCCCTAACTTTGGCCCAATGGGCCCCTAATTGAGTTGACCTAGTTTCAACCCAATTACAACTTCAAACTACTTTGATCTAGATCATTATTACAAAGCATTAATCAAATATTGTCCGGCATGTCATTGGTTCATTCAATGCTTCATCCGAACCTTCGGCGCATCATTCTCTCTTGCGACGTATTGCACAATCGGTATGTTGAACTTTGTAGCTCTGATCTCCTTGGTGTAATATTTGCTCTTCTTAGCCTGATGCTCGAATTCATGGTACGAAGCTTTCTGTCGATATATCGATTGTTTCTTCGGCTCGATGTCCAATCTTCTGACATATTCCACTTCAGCCCAACATTGATTCTTCCTGCTTTAATTATCTCTTCATGATCGAAGCTAGTCTTACGTCACTCAAAATGTAGATTAGATCACAAACTTTATCAATTAGTTTCATTATCAAAATCTAAAATTCAATAATCTCTTCCTTTTTTATGATGACAACCAATTGATGACGGAGCTAACATTAACTCCTTCTATCAATATGTCATATTGATAGAAACGTAAATTTAGAAATAAATTATGAATATTATCATAAAATCATACATAATCAAAATTTCAATATATCATTCTATGCATGATCATCATCATAACTTCTCCCCCTTTGTCATCAACACAAAAAAGAAGTGCAACTAGCAAATTTTACATCATTTTAGAATATGCAAGCTAACAAGTTTTAAAGATGTGCAAGATTGTAAATTTTGCTTCACTTGAGATATGCAAGATAGCAAATTCTTTCATCTCTTTTTAGAAGTGCAAGCTATCAATTTTGCTACTTCTTTAAATGTGCAAGCTAGCAAATTCTTTGCTTCCTTTTGTGATATGCAAGCTATGAAGTTTAGCAAAATTTTTTCTTCTCTTGAGATAGCAACTTTTTGCTTCATTTGCAATGTTCGAGCTAGCAAGTTTTCTCTTATTGAAATGTGCAAGCTAGCAAACTTTCTCCCCCATTATCATTATCAAAAAGAATATAATGGTACAATTTTTTTTTTACATCAATGCTTTAATCACAACCATAAATACAAAGGGATTGAACATAATAAAAATCATGTCATGGAAGATATAATGCCAAAGATCATTGACAATCAAGTCGTGAATACCAAAGGCCTATGAATTATGTTGATAAATTTCTTCTTTTGTAAATGGCAAGAAGAAGGAAACAATCTTGATTCAAAAAGAAACCTCATGTCATATAAACTAAGGAATCAAGATAATGGTCTGAAAAATATATAAGAAGAATTTATGCATTTAAGAGATTGAACATACCTAAGTTTAACATTCAAGCTAGCACTTAAGGTTCTCTTTGAGATGCTAGCAATTTTCTTTCTCCCCTTTGTTATTAAAGAAAAAAAAAAAAGGAGAAGGTAAGAATTCAAGGGTGCAAATATTTCAACCATCACATGAACGAACGAAGGATCAAGTCATGCATCCAAAAGTCCATGAATCATTTTGACAAATCTTCTTTTTAGTAAATAACGAAAAGAAATCTCAAGAGATCAAAGATCTTGATTCATAAAGAAAATTCAAGTATTAAGTTCATGATTTGGATAAAACTCATTTAAATTTAAATCATCAAATCATTAAAATCACTTTCAAGAGATTCATAAATAACAAATAGATTCATCGCTAAGAATCACTTATTGAAAAGTTGAAAAGATAGAGATAGATAAATTTTCAAGGAAAAAATGCATTCCTCTTTTAGTGATTTAATTCATGCAATTGATTTTATATAAGCATGCGCAAGTTTTTTTTATGTAAAAACCATACATCATGTTTGAAACCGAAAAGTGATATGAAAATCATCAAGATAAACATACATAAAATATAATATTTTAAAAAAAATTTTAAATTCATCAAATTATGAAAAGCACAAAGTAATTTTATGGTAAGATAAAAGAGATTCGATTGAGTTACTTACCTCGTCGTTGTGAGCCATCAAAGTGTAGTTTGCCACTTCGTCTTTAGATGCACTCGATTTATCCTTGAGTGCCTTCTTCCTTTTTGACAACTTCTTCTTTTTAAGTTTATTTTTGTTCTTAGTTTCTTGTTTTATGAATTCTTTAAATTTTATTATGAAGAGTTCAAAGTCATCATCATCATCATCATCATTTGAGTTTTCTCTCAAGTTGTCTTATGTTGTTCTAAGTATCAAATCCTTCCTATTCTTTGGAGGGTGATTCTCATATTCGTCTTGTGTCATACATGTCATCTTATAGGTCATTAATGACCCGATAAGTTCTTCAATAGAAAAATTATTCATGTCCTTTGTTTCTTTTATAGCCGTCACTTTTGGATCCCAACTCTTTGGAAGGGATTGTAAAATCTTGTAAATAAGTTCAAAATTAGAAATAATTTTACCAAGTACTTTTAAACTATTGATGACATCCGTAAAATGAGTGTACATGTCTCCAATAGTCTCACTTGGTTTCATATGAAATAATTTAAAATTGTGCATCAAAAGATTAATTTTCAAATCTTTACTTTACTAGTGCTTTTATATGTGACTTCAAGAGTGTACCAAATCTCATGTGCAGTTTCACAAATAGAAACACAATTAAATTTGTTTTTGTCTAAGGTAGAAAATAAAGCATTCATAGCTTTTGCATTTAACGAAAAAGTATTCTTTTCCAAATCATTTCATTCATTCATTAGTTTGGAAGACTTTTGGAAGACTTTTGAAAGCCATTTTCAAGGATATTCCATACATCAAGATTCAAAGAAAGCAAGAAAACTCTCATTCGAGTTTTTCAATATGTGTAGTTCATCCCATTGAACATAAGAGGATGAATGATAGAAAGACCCTCCTGAAAGCAAAAAAAAACCATTTCTCTTTGGGTGTTAAACCAAATGAGAAAAACGAAACTCTAATATCAATTGTTACGATCAGGGGGCAGGGGAGGGGGTGAATTAGTGCTTACGATAGAAACATTCAATTTATGAAAACTTTTGTTTCAATTCGATAACTTTATACAATGAAAGTTGTATCGAAAATGCTTTAAAGTTAAAGTGTAAGTGAGAGTAGTGAGCAAGTAAAGTGATTTGCAGTAAAGGTAAATAGCAAAGAAACGAAGGCAAATCGATTTATTGTAATTCGGTCATTGTGACCTACATCCACTCTCAATTCGTCTTTCGTCAAGGCCACCGACTTTTACTACCAATCTTCTTTCAATAGTTTCCTCACACACCTCCCTTAAGATAATTTCTAAGCTCTAGGAGGAGGGACTTAATCACTTCAAGAGAGATTACAACTCTAGAATCATAGGGTTTTTGCTCTCTTTTTTTACCTAATTCTTTCTTTTCCAAGCAGGAATAGATGGGGTATTTATAAACCTTAAATGACTTTAAAAATGGAGCCAAAATTTTAAACACCCTGAGATTTCAAGGTATTGGTAGTACAACCACCAGTGCTGGGTGGTACCATTGCCTAGTCTACTCTAACACTAGCAGTACCACTGCCTAGTCTAGCGGTACCACTACCCAGTCTGGTGGTCCACCGCCTAACATAGTCTTGGAGACTGTCTCAAAGACTAAACTACCGGTGGTTCCACCATTTGACCCAACTTTTGGGTTACTGATTAGGCCTTTCTCTTAGCCTAAAACAATCCTAACTTAGACCCAATGGACTCCTAATTGAGTTGGCCTAATTTCAACATAATTATAACTTAAAACTACTTCGATCTCGATAATTATTACAAAGTATTAATCAAATATTATCCGACATGTCATTGGTTCATCCTGTGCTTTATCTGAACCTTCGGTGCATCATCCTCTCTTACGGTGTATTGCTCAATCGGTTTGTTGACCTCCGCAACTCCGATCTCCTTGGCGCAATGTTCGCCCTTCTTGGCTTAATACTTGAATTCATGGTACAAAGCCTTCTGCCGATACGTCGACCGTTTCTTCTGCTTAACATCCAATCTTCTAACATGTTCCACTCCAGCCCAATTTTGATTTTTCCTACTTTAATTATCTCTTCATGATCGAAGCTAGTCTTGCATCACTTAAAATATAGATTAAATCACAAACTTTATTAATTGGTTGCATCATCAAAATCCAAGATTCAATAATTACAAGCATTAATCACATTTTATTTAGCATGTTATTGGTTCATCCGATGCTTCGTCCGAACCTTCAGCGCATCGTCCTCTCTTGCAACATATTCCCAATTGGCATATTGACCTTCGCAACTCTAATCTCCTTAGCACAATGTTTGCTCCTTCTAGCCCGATGTCCGAACTCATGACACGAAGCCTTCTACCGATATAACGATTAATCTTCTAACATGTTTGCTCCAACCTAATATTTGATTCTTCTTGCTTTAATTTGTCTCTCCTTGATTAATGCTAGTCTTGCATCACTCAAAATACAGATTAGATCATAACTTTATCACTGAATTGGCCTTCTAATAGGCCCAATTCAACCTTGGTTCAGGCCTAATGAGTTTATAATCAAGTTGGCTTGATTACATTCCAAAACCAACTTAATTAGACTCTAAACATTATTGATCAAAACTTAATAAATATAATTATAAAGCTTACATTATCTGGCATGTCATATGTTCATCTGGCACTTCATTCGAACCTTCAATATATCGTCATTTCTTTCGGTGTATTTCCCGATCCATCGACATATTGAACACTCGCAACATCCGATCTTGATGCAATGCCTAATCCTTCTAGCCCGATACCTGAACTCATGGCATATAGTTCATCCTCCGGCATATCGACTAATCCTCTAGCCCGATGTCCAATCTCTAACATGATGTTCTTTGGCCTAACGTTTGATTCTCCCATATTACTTATCTCAAATGCTTATTAGTCTATAAACTCATTAACTGATTTCATCATTAAAATCCAAGATTCAATAATGTCATCCAATCTAATTTAGTAAGATATATTATAAATATGATTAGATTGTGATGTCAATTATTAGTCAGTAAAAAGGAAGTCCAATTATTATAGGATTCCTCAAGAGATAACCTTGATGGGAGGGACTCTCCCAGTTATTTATCATAGATTTCTTTCTTATAAATAGAAAGGACTTTCTTTGGATTTAAAAAATATATATATATAATAATTAAATATGCGGACACGCGAATACACAGGGTATGCAGATGTATAGATATATAACATGATTAAGAAATTACAAATCTTGTCTCATCTCTCTTTAGTCACGTAAACTAGTTAGTGAGGAATTATAGATCTTCTCTTAGATTCCTTTTATTTCTAAATTCATAAATCGTAGTGATCCTATGAAGGATAGAAAGAGAGAAGAAGACGAGTTTGGCTCTATTAGTAGATCGGCATTATTATATATCTTAAATCTGATGATGGTGTACTTATAGATAAGATAGAAATCTTCTGAGCAGTATCCAAAGGTACATATCATAATATTTATAATATTATTAATTGATTTTAGATGTTGACATTAAATATTTTTTGATAAAATAATAGTATATTATAACTTTTATGGTTACAACCATAGCATGTAGTAACATGATTGCAGGAATAAGTCGATCATTTAATTCATCTTTGGCGTATTCAACATTTACAAATTTACCATGTGAAAATGCTAGAGCTATCGGTAGATATTTCGAGAATTTATCTTCTGGTCAAAATGTGATTACACTACATGACCTGTAGTCTAGATGTGATGCAATGTCCGCTAGCCTATGTTTGCGTGCTAATTTGCCTGGCACAAGTCTTCAAAAACGCTGGTGGTCGATTCGAATTTGTATGCATGCTAGAGCTTAAAATTGAACCATCTTGACACTAAAGTGAGGAATGAAAAGGCTGAACATTTTCTGGCTCTTTTGATTTGAGTGGGAAAAAATATGTGAAAAGTGTCATGTTATTGGAAATGAAAGTTTGTTTAAACAAGAATTTGATTCTAATGGTTTGGATAGTTGTTGTATCAACTTAATGTGAAATATTCTTAAATGAAGTTTAAGAAGATACATATGTTAAGCAACCATCAGTTACTGTTGAAGATTAGGAAACCAAAGTCTATGTGTTGAAGCAAGCATTGCATGCATAATATAGTGAGATTGGTGGCTATATCAATGCAAAATCCTTTATAAAGAGTAAAAGGAAATATAATTTTATACACTAAAATAGGAGAAAGCTTAGATATAATTATTGTTGCACTTTATGTTCGTGACTTCGTGTTTATAGTCAATGGTGCACTTGTAGAAGTAAAAGGAAAGAGCACAAGTGTTCAAATAAAAAACAATAAAAATTTGAGAAAATTTGATTAATTTTTATTTTGATTGATTTTATTTTTTGACCCAATTTAATTGGGTTGATGTTTAGCCCAATTCTTAGCTTACCTAATTAAATAAGATTGACTAGTATAAGGGTTATATGTGAAATTAAAAAAAACTAGAATTTATGGTTTCCCATTATAGTTTTCTCATATCACTTATTGATTAAAATTTTACATATGATAAATAGAATCCAATTATTGTTCTTGAATATTTATTCGATTATTCACATGTATATATTTAAAATTATGAAATAATATTTATTTTTATATAAAGGTATGATTAATGTTTTATCATGATTTTAAATATCATATGAGTTTTTTTACACTGATTAATATTCAATAATTATTATAGTTATTATTTTATTATTGAACTATTTCAACCTAAATTAGATTAAAAAAATTAATGAATATTATTTGTAACTTTGTCTAATTTTTATTTGATCAATAACTATCAAAGCGGCCTAGGATAATATACTTATAGGATGTGAATTACAAGAAAGGTCTTGTCATTTATAGGATATTTTAAACTTTATTCTATATATTATTCTATATTATTGTATTGGCCTAGACTAATAACTTATAAAATTATATTAAAGAATTAGTCCTAACTGATATTAAAAAAAATTATATTCATAATAGCATACATAACTAGGAGATTTAGATAATTTTAAAGAAGAATCTATTTCGAATAATTATATGATGGGGTAGGATGATACTGTTTTAGATATCCTTATAGTTTAGGATTGTATACTCAAGATAGGAATGCTATGCCATAAGGACGATATTATATAAATATTTTATGTGAATACTAGATATGTCAATATTTTAACCAAAGATGAAATAAAGATAATATCAATAGTTCAACATTAGCTAAGAAAACTTAGAGCATTATTTATTATAGTGGTACTTCCTTTATTGCACTTTATTTTTGGATTAAATTATTACAAAAGACTTGAGTATGTGTAATTTATATTAAGTGTGTTAGACCTTGATCAAGCTAGTTGAAAGGATCACAAACTTAATTATAGAAAATTTTATGGAATAAATAATTGAGATAACTGATTGTGAAAGATCTAAAAGATTTAATTTTATGACAATTGCTATTAATATTTAAACTTCATTATATTTTATAATTAGCATACTAAAATATTTAAAGATTAATTTAAATTTATTAATAAGTTATTAGTTGACATATTAATGAAAGAATTGATCAAAATTTAATATGAAAGTATTTGAGAAATTTAAAATTATATTTTCAATATGACTAACAAAGCTCATAAGCTTTAGAATAATGTGTATAAATATAGTTGAGTTCTTCCTCGTATAATTTATTTTTAATTTTATTTCTTTTAAGTTTGGCTCATTTAAAATTTACTATAATAAAATTATGCATAAATAAACTTAAATGAGTTGACTAATATATGTGTTTAAAAAAATTAAAATTAAAGTATGAAAAACTCATAATATTTTGGGTACTATTCAAGGAATTGGTAGCAATAAAAGAAAGTTGAAATATAAATCACTTGAGTTTATAAATATTTTTTGATCACATAAAAGAAAAATCTTTACAATAAAGTATTACTTTTATAGCAAGAAAGGTAATGTGAAGAAGGACGATAAAGTTTGGTTTGAAAGGGAAAGATATAAGTTTGACCTTTGAATTTGAAAGAAATTTTTTTCTAATACTTAGTGGATTAATTCAGATGCTCCAACATATGTTACTAATGTTAGGATCTAGAGTGACATTAAGAGGGGGCGGGAGGGGGGCAGGTGAATTAGTGCAGTGAATAAAAATTATAAATTTAAATAATTCTGAAAAGAGTTGTGCGTTGAGAAGTTTTGGTCCAACGAAAATGATTTCAATAAATTAATTCGAGTGAGTATGATAGAAAGTAGAGAGGAGGGGATCGAGAGATTACAGCTAAATAAAGATTGAAATGCAGTAATTTAAAACTCACACATTAAGAGAAGTATGTAGCGTTCAGTCAAATGACTTACGTCTACTTCCAAAACCTCCTCCGATGAGGTTCCTAACTTCTACTATCAAATCTTCTTGAAGGAGAAGGACCAAGCACCCATCTTATAGATTTTACAGGTGGTTCACACTCACTTACAGAACTTTTACAAATGAGACTTGGGAGGTAAACACTCAAGCTATCGAATGCTATTTTGTTAGAGCTTTGACTCAGTTTTTATCACTTCTCAATGTACTTAGCCAGCTGAGAAGTAAAGGGTATTTATAGACTCAATTGGCTTTAGGTTTTGAACTAAACAAAATCACATCTTGAATTTTCGGGCACTGGTGATACCACCTCCTCGCACTGGCGGTACCACCACCAATTGACCTTGCTCTATTAGTGTACTGGGTACTATCCAGTCTGGCGGTACTATCGCTTGATAGGGTTCTCGGATTCAATGGAGGAGTGGTACCACTGCTTGTCAAGCGGTACCACCGTTGACAAGTAATAACTGTCAGCGATACTATCACTGACCTAAGGTGGTACTACCACTTAGACCACATGGGAACTACTTCCCGGGGCGGTGCCACTACCAGACTTAGTCCAGCACTACTGAATGGGCCTTGAATCCGACCCAATTCAGTCCAATTAAGGCCCAATTGGCCCCTACTAGGGTTAATTAGAATTATCACCTAATCCTAACTCTAATTATGTGCTAACTATGAAATTGAAAACATATTCTAAGCAAATTCTAATCCAACAATGTCGAGTCTTCTTCCGGCGAGCTTCCGGTGAACTTCTGGCGGACTTCCGACACACCCTCGGATATCTTCCGACGAACTCCCAACAACCTCTCGGACTTTATGACGAGTTCGATGAATCTTTTGGCAAGCTTCTGAACTTTCTCGGTGAGCTCCGCGAAACTCCGATGATTTTTTTAGTGAACTTCCGAAACCTTCGGCAAGTCCCCAATTCATTCTCAGCCAGTTCCTATAGCACTTTCGACGATACTTCGGACTTCCAACGAACTCTTGAACTCCCAACGTACTTGACTCTGGCTATTTGCTTTATGTTTTCACTACTATCATAGTTAATCTTGCACACTTATCTCAATAATATGGATTAGATCAAATAACTTATCAATTGACTTCATCATCAAAATCCGAGATTCAACAATCTCCCCTTTTTTTATGATGATAATCAATTGATGATGGAGTTACCCTTAACTCTCCCTTTCTATATGCCATATTTTGAGAAAGGAAGCACTTGAATTCAAACTCATTGAATTCAAGTCAAAACCGATAAGTTGCATTTGTTGAACTTATCGTCATGCTCAACAAGAATGATCTTTTATCCATAAATATAAAACTTTATATTTTTCATAATAAAAAATGATGTCAAGGTATGACACTCATTTTCTAGTTCAATGTCGGGTGATTTCGACAAATGATACCAATTATAATTTTGAAAAGTAGCAAGGATCAAATGATATCAAAATAAATGCACAAATGCAAGGCATGATATCATTTTACGATACATCATTAAATGAAATGATAACTTATCATATCAATAAAGGATACCAAATTTAAACATGATATGATAACAATCTTTCAAAAATTTACATTTTAAGCATGTATGAACCATTTGCAATGCATGTGATACATTCCACAATTGTGATACGCTACATATTATTGTGATATATTACGATGCTTTTAAGGATAGCAATCAATTTTTGATACAAAGCATGACAAATACAATTACATTGTAATAAAATATGATACAATATATATAAGACATTTATCAAATCATTAATTCATTTTGTCATATTCTTCTCAATATGATACATACAAGGCATTTATCAAGTCATCAACATTCTTCTCCCCCTTTGTCATCAACAAAAAAGAAGTGGGCCTTGATTACGATTGGAGTTTTGAAAAATGGCAAAAAGAGACGGATAAACCCGATAAGCGATTCGTTCATTCTTATTTAAAATTCATATCTATGGAATCATAAGATAGATTATCGAGGCCAAAATTCATAAGAATTTCTAAGAGCTCATGAAAGATTCATATATGAAAATTAAGAGCAAATTCTGTATAATAATTCTTGAAGTATAAAAGGGAATCATTCAAGTCATTATAAAGCTTCTAAGAATCATTTCTACTAAATGAAATTAGTAAAGTAGAAGGGAGATCATTTGAATATAAAATTCATAAAACTCATGATAAGAATTATGAGTATTTATTCAAGAAGGATTGAGATGAAAAGTTCAAGAGGTAATTTGATTTAAAATTCAAGCATAAAATCATAAAGTGGAAAGATAGATCATTGAAGCCAAGTCATATCATCAAACATATCATCAAGAGCTCATGTCATTTATTCAAGAAAAATTCATGAGAAAGAAAGATCATTTAAGTTCAAAATTCATGAGAGAGCCATGATGATGTTTTCATACTTTAAAAGTTCAACTTGGTATTTTTTTTTTTACAAATTTATGAAGTGGAGCACATCAATATTAAAAGTTTCATAAAAGGTTCAACTTGGTATTCTCATAAGAATTCATGAGGTGGTCATAAAAGCTCAAGACGTAGAAATTAGGACAAGAGTTAAGAGTTCATCAAATTTGCATGAATGAAGTCCAAAGAAAGTATTCCAGTAATGAAAACTTGAGAGCTTCTTCTTTATGTAAAATTTATGACATGAAGACAAAATTAATAAACTTTAAATGATACGAAAATCATGAAATCCATTTATTCATGCCAATAGAAGTAAAGAGAGTAAAAATCGATAGAATCAATTTTACCAAGTCATTAAAAGGGCATGATATTAATTAAGGATCATCAATGGAGAATCATTAATTAATGAAGGAGGAGTATCAATGCAAGGTCAGAGAAGGATAAAAATGAGAGCTTCGTTCAAAAAAATGATATCGTAAATATGTCATTCAAAATCCAAAAAATAATATTAAGATGAGTTCACGAAAACCGAGGTTAAAAAATTTTGAAAAAGAAACATACAACAATCTCATGTATTAGGATAATTTAGCATGCTTAATTCTCTTCTAATGAAGTCAAATTATTTTTCATTTAAAGGTTTTGTGAAGATGTCCACTAGTTGGTATTTTGTATCAATAAATTCTAGAATAACATCATTATTATTGACATAATCTCGTATAAAGTGATACCTAATGTCAATATGCTTAGTTCTAGAGTATTGAATGAGATTTTTGGTTAAACAAATAGTACTTGTGTTATCACATTTTATGAGAATATTTTTTAAATGAATTTCATATTCTTCTAAAGTATTTTTTATCTAAACAACTTGTGCACAATATGCATTTGCGGCTATGTATTTGACTTCGGCCATAGATAGTGCAATCGAGTTTTGTTTCTTGGAAGTCCAAGAAACAAGTGCATATCCTAAAAATTGGCATGTTCTAGATGTGCTTTTTCTATCTATTCTACATCCACCAAAATTTACATCCATATAGGCTATTAAATCAAAATCATCAGATTTTGGATATCATAGTCCTAGGTTAGGAGTTCCTTTAAGATATCTAAGGATTCTTTTAGTGGCTTTAAGATGAGGTAACTTAGGATTAGCTTGAAATCTAGCACAAAGTCCTATACTAAACATGATATCTAGTCTAGTTGCGGTGAGGTAAAGTAAACTACCTATCATTCCCCTATATATTTTTTGATCAAAATTTTCTCCACTTTTATTCATGTCTAACTTAGTGGAAGTACTCATAGGAGTGTTTATAGCTTTTGAACCATCTATGTTAAATCATTTTAATAATTCTAATGTATATTTAGTTTGATTAAGAAATATATCATCACTAAGTTGTTTAATTTATAATCCTAAAAAAAAGGTTAGTTCACCCATTAGACTCATTTCAAATTTATGACTCATATACCTGGCAAATAATTCATATAGTGATTCATTAGTAGAACCAAAGATAACGTCATCAACATAAATTTGAACAATAAAAAAATTATTTTTAAAATATTTAATAAACAATATAGTATTGACCTTATCTTTAGTAAAATTATTTGAAATTAGAAATAAGCTAGGTCTCTCATACCAAGCCCTTGGGTCTTGTTTTAAACTATAAAGAGCTTTAGTCAATTTAAACACATGATTAGGAAAAAAAAGTTTTTAAAACCAGGTGGTTGTTCAACAAACACTTCTTTGAAAATAAAACTATTTAAGAAAGCACTTTTGACATCCATTTGAAATAACTTAAAATTATTACTACTAGCATAGGCAAGGAGCATCCTAATACCTTCTAATCTTGCCACAGGAGCGAATGTCTCTTTGTAATCGATACCTTCTTCTTGGTTAAAACCCTTGGCCACTAATCTAGCATTGTTTCTAACCACGATACCAAATTCATCTTGCTTGTTTCTAAATACCCATTTAGTATCTATAACTAAATGGTCGCTAGGTCTAGGAACAAGCTTCCACACCTCATTCCTCTCAAATTGGTTCAATTTTTTTTACATTGTGATAATCCAAGAATCATCTTTTAAGGCTTCGTCAATGCACTTAGGTTCAATTTGAGAAAGAAAAGCGGTGTTGGCACAAAAATTCTTAAAAGAAGAACGAGTTTGAACTCCTTTTGATGTGTCTCATATAATTAGCTCTTTTGGATGGGAATGTACATACTTCCATTCCTTAAGTAAGGAAATTTGGGAAGAAGATATATCCAAGTTACTATTTGGAAGAGAGGTTTCATTCAAATTTAACCTTTTGAAATCAAGATCATCATCAAAATCGATTTTCGTAAATTCAAAAACTTCATTAAAAATAACATAAATAGATTCTTCTATAACCAAGGTTCTTTTATTAAAAATACGAAAAGCTTTAGAAATGGAAAAGTAACTAAGAAAGATGCCTTTATCAGATTTTGCATCAAACTTTTCTAAGGCATCCTTTTCATTCAAAATAAAGCATTTGCAACCGAAAACTTTAAAATAAGAAACGTTTGGTTTTTTGTTATTCCACAATTCATAAAGAGTTTTGGAGAGAGATGGTCTTATTAGAACCCTATTCATGACATAGCAAGTCATGTTAATAGCTTCAACCTAAAAGTATTTGGGTAAACTATATTCGTTCAATATGGTTCTTATCATTTCTTATAAATTTCTATTCTTTGTTTCTACTATTTCATTTTGTTGAGGATTCCTCAGAGTAGAGAAATTATGGTTATATCCATTAGATTTATAAAAATTTTGGAAGTCACGGTTTTGAAATTCACCACTATGATCACTCCAAATTGATGAAATCATAAAACCCTTTTCGTTTTGAGCAAGTTTACAAAATTTAGAAAAGCATTTAAAGCAATCACTTTTATTAGCCAAGAAATAGGTCCAAGTATATCTACTATAGTCATCTACAATTACAAAGGCATATTTGCTACCTCTTAGGCTCATTGTGTCAATTGGTCCAAATATGCTTATTTGATTCTTGGGTTTGAAACTATTTTTTGTTTATTTTCCTAGTCGACAAGCATCACACATTTGTCTTTAGTAAACTTAACATTGGGAATACCTCTTATAAGTTCTTTAGATGTAATTTGAAAGATTAGTTTTATGCTAGCATGACCTAATCTCCTATGCCAAAGCCAAGCATCATCATTCAAGGCCAAAAAATATATTTTATTGCTAAGATCATTAATGTTTATGGTGTAGACATTATTTTGTTTTAGTGTAACCATAGATGTATTGTTGTGTGGTTTTTCAATAATGCAAGCATTAGATTCAAATTTTACGATATATCTTTTATCACACAATTGACTAATGCTCAAAAGATTATGCTTTAAGCTATCTACCAATAACACATTATCAATTAAAAAGCTTAATTTATTACCTATGGTTCCCTTGCCAATGATTTTACCCTTGTTGTTGTCTCCTAAAGTGACATATGCTTTGTTTTGGCTAGTAAGCTTAGAGAATTATGATGGATTTTCGGTCATGTGCCTTGAGCATCCACTATCAAGGTACCATCTCTTGCTCCTAGCTTATGTGGGTGAATATGTCTACAAAAGAGGATGGTTTTTAGGTACCTATTTGAACTTGGGTGCCTAAAAGATTGATCTCCTATTTTTGTCATTTTGCATTGAATTATTTATGGTTCCTTTAGGAACCCATATCAATTTATGTGGACTAACTTTTTTAAATGGACATTTGTAAACAACATATTCGGGTTTGCAACAAAAGTTACATTTTAAGTGAGATGATACATGTAGTGTAGGTCCTTTAATAAAGGTGGTAGGATTTTGGTGAGATCCACTCATAAATCCAATTCCATTTCTTTTTTCGACATGACCCTTATTTGCAAGGATCAAGTCCAAGCCCTTGCTACTAACCTTAAATTTTTTTAAGGTCTCTTTAAGTAGCAAGCTCTTTTTCTTAATTGCCTCTAAGTGTTCACACTTAGAGCATGGAGTTAAAGAGGGAGTATCAAGTTTAAGACTATCAAGTTTATCAACTAAGAGTGCATGCTCTTTTTTCAATAAATTAAACTTTTTACTAATAGCTCTACACTCATCAAATAATTCATGAAAGGCAATTGAAAGTTCATCGAAAGTTAAATTTTCATTAAATAACTCACATACCTCTTCTCCGAAAGCCATCAAGGCAAAGTTGGTCATCTCCTTGTTTCTTGCTTCTTCATCTTCGGAGCCACTTGAATCATCCCACGTTACCTTTAGAGCCTTCTTCTTTGGTTGTTTCTTCTTGGCTTGGGGGCTATTACTTGTTCCTTTTTGGGTTCAAGTTTGTTTTTAGAATCAATTTTAAATTTATTCCTTCTTATAAATTTTTTGAATTTCCAAGCTAGGAGTGCAAGTTCTGTTGAATCTCAAATTTTGATGATGAAACTAATTAATTATGTTTTGTGATCTAACTGCATTTTGAGTTATGCAGGTCTACTATCGATCAAGATTAGACAGTTGACACTGGAGGAATTGATGTTGCGCTGGAAGTGATCACGTCAAGATATTGGATGTCGAGCCGGAGGTTCGGTCGACGATCGCCAGAAGGCTTCGTATGTCAGGCATCGGGCTAAGAAGAGTGTGTTGCGCCAAGGATATTGGGGTTGCAGAGGTCAATTGCCGATTGGGCAACAAGCCGCAAGAGAGGACGATGCACTAAAGAATCAGACGAAGCACCGACCAATGACATGCCGGGCAATAGAATGTCAATTTGCGTTGTAATAATTATCTAGATCGAAGTAGATTTTTGTTTGTGTGTGTGCAGGATTAACTATGATAACGATGAAGACGTAAAGCGAAATCCGAAGATTCGTTGGGAGTGCTACCGGAACTGGCTGAGAACGAGTAGGGAGCTTGCCGAAGGGTTTTCGGAAGTTCACCGGAAGGTTCGTTGGAAGTTTGCAGAGCTTGTCAAGAAAGATCATAGCTTGCCAAAGAAGCTCGGTGGAACTCACCAAGATCATCGTGAAGTCTAGGAGCTTGCCGGGAGTCCGTAGAATGGCTTCCAAGAGTTCATTGGAAGACCGTCGGAAGCTCGTTAGAAGAAGTCTTGACTTATCGAACTTTGTAATAACTTTGAAAATGTCTTTAATTTTATAGTTAGCACATTAATTTGGATTAAGATTAGGTGTTAATCCTATAACCCAAGTAGAGGCCAATTGGGCCTTGTTTCGAACTGGTTTGGGCCGAGTTTAAGGCCTAACCAGTGAGCTGGAAGTGCTCGGGCGGTGGCACTGCCTAGCACCCGAGAGCCCGAGCAATGGCACACCGGCTAGGCGGGTACCGCGCCATCAGGCGATAGAAGCCCAGTGGCACCGCCAAGATCGCTTGAATGTCGAAAACCAAGGTGATTCAAATTTGGCCTCCAAATTTGAATTCTCTTGAAGCCTATAAATACCTCTCTCATTCATAGTTAAAAGGGTGTCTAGAACTGAGAATGACAAAGGGAAAACTTTATTGAAATAGTGTCAAAATTTTTCCTCTAAGCTTTAAGTGTATTCTAGTCCAAGAGAGGGGTGAGTGGCCTTGTAAGGGTTACCTCCTAAGCCCGTCAAAAGGAGAGGTGCTATAAAGGAGTTCATCCTCGCCCGTTGGAAGGAGGATAGCTAATGGAAAAGCCGGTGGCCTCAAGTGAAGAGGAATCAGGAGTGGACGTAGGTCGTATGACTGAACCACTATAAATCGGTTTGCATTTATATTCTTGCAATTTACTTTACTGCAAACCATCTTCACTTTGATGCTCTACCTTCTTATCTCCTTCTTACGAATCAATTTACTTCTAAAGCATCTTTCATTGTGGATTTAATCGAAGCATCATTTTCAAAATACGAAGTTTTCGAAAGTTGTTTTAAATCACCGAAATTTATTGTTCTTAACTGCTGCACTAATTCACCCCCCCCCCTTTTAGTGCCACTCGATCCCTAACAATTAATATTAGAGCCATATTATTTCTCATTCGGTTTGACACCCATGCGAAATGGCTCTTTATGGCTTTCAAGAGGGCTTTTCAGTTATTCATCTACCATTCTTTAATGGATCGGACTATACTTATTGGAAAACTCGAATGAGAGTTTTCTGGCTTTCAATGGATTTGGATTTGTGGAACGTTGTTGAAAACCATTTTTAACTTCTCTCTAAACCGACGAACAAATGGTCGGACTTAGAGAAGAAATATTTTTCTTTAAATGCAAAGACTATGAATGCCTTATTTTGCGCTTTAGACAAGAACGAGTTCAATCGGATTTCTATGTGCGAAACGGCTTTTGAAATTTAGCAAACACTTGAAGTCATACATGAGGGAACTAGTAGAGTTAAAGACTCGAAAGTAAACCTCTTATTGCATGATTTTGAGATTTTTCGAATGAAACCAAGCGAGACTATAGGTGACATGTATACCCGTTTCACAGATGTCGTCAATAGTCTAAAAGCTCTTGATAAATGTTTTTCAAATTTCGAACTCACTAACAAGATCTTAAGATCCCTTCCAAAAAGGTGGGATCTTAAAGTAACGGTGATACAAGAAACTAAAGATTTAAATGATTATTCTATTGAAGAACTCATTGGATCCTTAATGATATATGAAATGAGTTTCTTGGAACATGTTGAACATAATGAACATATGAACCACCTTCTAAAGAATAAGAAGGATTTGGAACTCCGAACTATGAAATGCTACTTGAGTGATGGCTCAAGTGGTGAGGACAATGAAGAGGACATTGAACTTTTAATAAATCTTAATAAGTTCATTAAATAAAAATCTAAAACTAAAAATGAACTTGAACCGAGAATGAGGCCAAAGAAGAGGAAGGCACCCAAGGACGAATTAAGAACTTCCAAAGGTGAAACAACGAATTGGGCTTTGATGGGCTTCGTCAACGATGTAAGTATCTCACCCGAAATGCTTTTACCTTTGCTTTATGAAATTACATAATTGTTTCATGAGTTACTTAATTTAGTTGGTAGGAATTATTTTTTGTTTGTTCTTTTTTTTTATAAATGATGATTGTATGATGTTTGATAATGCATGAACACCTAAAAGGATGAATTCCATGTATGCTCTTTTGTATCGATTTTTAATTTCAAACATGATACATATCTATGTATGGATTTCATTAAAGTCTTTTAATAATAGATGTTTATATCATGTTTATGATTTGAAAACCTCTATCTTGGATTAATGAATCTTAATGGTTTTGATGATGCTTTTGGTTTTAAAAATGATGTATGGTCTTTATATGAAAATTTGAACATGCTTATATGAAATCAATTATATGAAATGGAAATGCATTTTCTATCCTATTGAGATTAATGAATTCATTTTACCAATCTTGTGAATCTCATAAAAATGAACGTGATGAATATTTTGGATAATAAATGAGTGTATCATGCATTTGGATTTCTCTTGAAACTTACTTTTTGGATCTATACGATGATATATAAATCTAGCATTAAAAGATGAAAGCATGCTTACATGAAGTAAATCATAAAAAAAAATGCATGATCTTGAAAATTCTTCTATCTCTAAAGTTTTCAGTTTTAATGAATCCATGTGAATCTCTTGAATCGAATCTTTTGGAAAATATCAAATAATGTGATTTGACTTAATGATCATTATGACAAAATCTACCTTTCCATCTTGAATGTTGACATTTTATTTTTAGGTAAAGGCATGCTTATAAGAAGCAAATCATATGAATAGAAATTTATAAAAACAAAATGCAATCCTCTATCTTATCGATTCTTCAATAAATCTATGCTTGTCATGTATGAATTTATTGAATATGATTTTTGAGGATGATTTCATATTTGAAAATTGCTTGATTCATATTTATGACATAAGATACATTTTAAATATGAATCATGCTTCAATCATGTTAAATGCTTCAATCATGTTCTATCTCCCTTAATTTATTTTGTTCTCCTATAATTCCTTTTTTATTTACTAAAGAGGAGAACCTACCAAATAAATCATGAATTCAAATGAAATGATACAAATGAATCACTTATCGATATATCTTTTTGAAATATCTTTTTAATATGATGTTGATAACTTGAGATGTCCTTTGGAATTCATAACATGAGATGTTTGAATCTTTGACTTACTCTTTTTATCATGGCTTGAAAATGAATATTTAAAATCATGCTTGATAATTTGTGTTATGAGATTTAGCCTATATATTTGGAATGTTTATGCTTGTTTCTATTCGACATAAAAAGGACAAAGGCATGTTCATACGAAATCAATGCAAATCACTAAAAGAGAAATGTATGTTTCTTGAACATCTCTCTTTTTCTAAAGTTTTGGATTTTTCAAATAAAAGACAAGTGATAAATTCATTTATGATATTTTATAAATCACTTGAATTATGAATGAGATTTTGATGATATGGTAATAACTTTGTTCATGTTATCAATATTAAAAATGATAATTTGATTATGAGTCTTGATTTGATGAATTGACTTGAATGAGATTTTGTTTCGACCGAATTATGAACTTTCTTTTGACGTCTTGACTTGAGAAATTTCAAGAAATGTGATTATTACTTGATATTTGATACTTGAAATTTCTCATGAAATGTGATCTTGATGAGAATTTCTATGCATGAATCAAGTTGCTCTTTGTGCTATATCTTTTCAAATGAATCATGAGCCTTGATGTCATATATTTCATGATATAGAAATGACAAGATTTCTTTGCCTTGCATGTCTTGTGTGATGATTGAAAATTAATTTTCTTTATGATGAATCATGAATCATAACTTGATCCATTATATTGATATATTTATATCATGATTTGAAGATTGATGTAAACTTTTTTTTATGCAAACTTATGTGAAAAGTTTATATCATCATATTTGACCCTCCCTTTCTTTTTGACATTGATAAAGGGGGAGAAAATTTATTACTAGCTTGCACCTTAAATGAAAAATTTGCTAGCTCATTCAAGAGGAAGAAAATTGTTAGCTTGATATATCACAAAGAAATCAAGTACAAACTTACTATCTTGCTAGCCTACAAAAGAGGAAAAGAACTTGAATATCAAAAATTGCTATCTTGCAATTTCAAGAAAAGTAAAGTGCAAATTTGCACAAGAAGCAAATGTTGAATTTCTATGCTTGGACATCTTTAAAAATCTTACTATGATTGAGTATTGCAAATCTATGCTTAAATGTTGTATGATGTGATTAATAGCTAGTGTGTTGTAAAACTTGCATACCTTTTAAACTAGCTATGATGCAACTTCTCCTTTTTGTTGATGACATAGGGGGAGAAGTAGATTGATGGCTTCATGCATTGAATTGAATATTTTATATATTTGCATGATGGTTTGATAATTCTCATAACCTGTGATAAATGTTGCTTGGATTTGGGATAATCCAAGTGTTCTATCAATGGCATATCGATAGGGGGAGTTTGGTTAAACTCCGGAAAATTATGGTTAACTCCGTTAGTCATCAATTAGTTGTCATCATCATCAAAAAGGGGAGATTGTTGAATCTTAAATTTTGATGATGAAACTAATTGATTGTGTTTTGTGATCTAACTATGTTTTGAGTTACGCAGGTCTACTATCGATCAAGATTAGACAGTTGACGTTGGAGGAATTAATATTGTGCCAGAAGTGATCATGTCAGGATATTAGATGTCGAGCTAGAGGTTCGGTTAACGATCACTAGAAGGCTTCATACGTCGGGCATCGAACCAAGAAGAGCATGTTGCGCTAAGGATATCAGGGTTACGAAGGTCAACCGTCGATTGGGCAACAATCACAAGAGAGGACGATGCGCCGAAGAATCGAACGAAGCACCGACCAATGATGTGTTGAGCAATAGAATATCAATTTACATTATAATAATTGTCTAGATCGAAGTAGATTTTTGTTTATGTGTGTGCAGAATTAACTACGATAATGAT
Organism: Musa beccarii; assembly: GCA_024322285.1. NCBI lineage: Eukaryota > Viridiplantae > Streptophyta > Magnoliopsida > Zingiberales > Musaceae > Musa > Musa beccarii. The sequence goes on along the minus strand of CM044396.1, from coordinate 15,236,148 downwards.
GAAGACGTAAAGCGAAACAAAGAGTCGGAAGACAAGTGTAATGGATTGTTGGGAGTTCGAGAGTTCAACGGAAGTCCGAAGATTCATTGCGAGTGCTACCGGAATTGGCCGAGAACGAGTAGGGAGCTTGCCGAAGGGTTTTCGGAAGTTCGCCGGAAGGTTCGTCGGAAGTTCATGGAGCTTGTCAAGAAAGATCAAAGCTTACCAAAGAAGCTCGGTGGAACTTGCCAAGATTATCGTGAAGTCTAGGAGCATGTTGGGAGTCCACATAATGGTTTTCGAGGGTTCGTCAGAAGACCACCGGAAGCTCACTGGAAGAAGTCTTGACTTGTTGAACTTTGTAATAGCTTAGAAAATATCTTTAATTTCATAGTTAGCACGTTAATTTAGATTAGGATTAGGTGTTAATTCTATAACCCAAGTAAGGGCCAATTAGGCCTTGTTTCGGACTAATTTGGGCCGAGTTTAAGGCCCAACCAATGAGCTGAAAGTGCTCGGGCAGTGGCACTGCCCAGCACCCGAGATCCTGGGCACCAGAATTCCGAAAACTAAGGTGATTCAAATTTGGGCTCCAAATTTAGGCTCCAAATTTGAATCCTCTTGAGGCCTATAAATACGTCTCTCATTCATGGTTGAAAGGGTGTCTAGAATTGAGAAAGATAAAGGAAAAACTCTGTTGAAATAGTATCAAAATCTTCCCTCTAAGCTTTAAGTGTGTTCTAGTCCAAGAGAGGGATGAGAGGCCTTATAAGGGTTACCTCCAAGCCTGTTAAAAGGATAGGTGCTATAAGGGAGTTCATCCTCACCCGTTGGAAGGAGGATAGCTAGTGGAAAAGCCGATGGCCTCAAAGAGGAATCGGGAGTGAACGTAGGTTGTATGACCGAACCACTATAAATCGGTTTGCATTTATATTCTTGCAATTTACTTTACTACAAACCATCTTCACTTTGATGCTCTACCTTCTCATCTCCTTCTTACGAATCAATTTACTTCTAAAGCATCTTTCGTTGTGGATTTATTCGAAGCATCATTTTCAATATACGAAGCTTCCAAAAGTTGTTTTATATCACCGAAATTTATCGTTCTTAACTGCTGCACTAATTAACCCCCCCCCCCCCTCTTAGTGCCGCTTGATCCCTAACAAGTTCATCATCAAGGTCTTCATCACTTGAAGATTCTTTCAAGTAGTCTTCTTGTGTTCTCAATGTTATATCCTTCCTGTTCTTTGGAAGGGGGTTCTCATGCTCTTCATGAGCATGACATGTCATTTTGTAGGTCATCAATGACCTAATGAGTTCTTCGAGAGAATATTTTTTTAGGTCCTTGACCTCTTGAATGGCCGTAACTTTTGTATCCCAACTCTTTGGAAGGGATCTTAAAATTTTAGTTACAAGTTCGAAATTAGAAAAACCTTTTTCAAGTGCTTTGAGTCCATTGATGACATTCGTGAAACGAGTGTACATGTCTTCGATGGACTCACTTAGTTTCATCCAAAATAATTCGTAAGAATGCACCAAAAGGTTGATTTAGGACTCTTTCACTAAACTAGTGCCTTCATGAGTGATTTCAAGAGTATGCCAAATATCAAAAGTCAATTCATAAATTGAAACATGATTAAACTCATTTTTATCAAGTGCACAAAAGAAGGCATTCATAGCCTTTGCATTAAGACCAAAAATTTTCTTCTCCGATTCATTCAATTGGTTCATTGGAAGAGAAGATTTTTGAAAGCCATTTTCAATAATATTCCAAAGTTCAAAATCCATGAAAATAAAAAAAAAATCTTCATATGAGTCTTCCAATAGGTGTAATCCGACCCATTAAACATAGGTGGATGTATAATTGAATGACCCTCTTGTATATCGAAATACACTATCTCTCTGGGGTTTTAAACCTAATGAGAGTGGCCTTACTCTGATACCAATTATTAGGATCTAGAGCAGCACTAAGAGGAGGGGGGGTGGGGGGTGGGGGGTGGTTGAATTAGTGTAGTGGATAAAAACCATAAATTCAAATGATTCCGAAAAGAGTTGTGCATTGAGAAGTTTCGGTCCGACGAAAATGATTTCAACAAATTAATTCGAGTGAGTACGATAGAAAGTAAAGAGGAGGAGATCGAGAGATTGCAATTAAGTAAAGATTGAAATGTAATAATTTAAAACTCACACATTAAGAGAAGTACGCAACGATGTTTAGTGGTTCGGTCAAATGACCAACGTCCACTTCTGAAATCTCCTTCGATGAGGTTCCCAACTTTTACTATCAAATCTTCTTAAAGGGGAAAGACTAAGCACCCCTCTTACAGATTTTACAAGTGGTTCATACTCACTTACAGAACATTTACAAATGAAACTTGAGAGGTGAACACTCAAGTTATCAAATGCTATTTTGCTAGAGCTTTGACTCAGTTTTTATCACTTCTCAATGTACTTAGCCAACTGAGAAGTGAGGGGTATTTATAGACTCAATTGGCTTCAGGTTTGGAGCAAAAAAAGGTCACATCTCAGATTTCCAAGTACTGGCGGTACCACCACTTGGCACTAGCGGTACTACCGTTAGTTGACCCTGCTCTATTAGTGTATTGGGTAGTACCACTGCCCAGTCTAATGGTACTGTTGCCTAACAGGGTCCTCAAACTCTGTGGAGGGGCGATACCATCGCTTGTTAGGCGTTACCACCGCTGACAAGTAATAACTATTAGTGGTACTATCGCTGACCTAGGGCGGTACCATCGCCCAGACCACCTGGGAACTAATTCTTGGGGCGGTGCCACTGCCAGACTTGGTCCAACACTGCTGAATGGGCCTTGAATCCAGCCCAATTCAGTCCAATTAAGGCCCAGTTGGCCCATACTAAGTTTAATTAGGATTATCACCTAATCCTAATCCTAATTATGTGCTAACTATGAAATTGAAAATATATTCTAAGCAAATTCTAATCCGACAACGTCGAGGCTTCTTTCGGTGAACTTCCGGTGGACTTCCGACACACCCTTAGATATCTTCCGGCGGACTCCTAGACTTTATGGCGAGTTCGACGAATCTTTTGGCAAGCTTCTGAGCTTTCTAGGTGAGCTTTGTGAACCTTCGATGATTTTTCCAATGAACTTCTGAAAGATTCGGCAAGTCCCCGATTCATTCTCTTCCAACAATACTTCGGACTTCCGACGGACTCTCGAACTCCCAACGTACTTGACTCCGATTATTTGTTTTATGTCTTCACTACTATTATAGTTAATCCTACACACTTATCTCAATAATATGGATTAGATCAAATAACTTATCAATTGACTTCATCATCAAAATCCGAGATTCAATAACTAATAGTAGAGTTTATTTTAATATGAAAACTAAAAGAGAATCAAATATTCATTATTACAAGGAATTATCTTAAAGTGAAAATGATAGTAGTTGGTACTTCTCACCTACGTCTAAAGATGATTCAATTTATAGATCTTGAGGATATATGCTATATTCGTACAATTCTAGAAATTTAAGTTCTTTATCTAGAATCATCAGGATATTATTTCTCTCTTAGTCATTGTAAACTTAGTATGATTTAGTAAAAGTTAATTTTTGAATCTATATGATAGTTTATATATAATTAATGTTAATCTTAAGTCTACAATAATCCTATAATCAAATATTATGATAAAATATAGTTTTATAAACTCCTTGAGATTATATATGCGTATATTTGTGGCTCACTCCATGTTTCTGTTTTGGTAAAGAGAGATATTTTATCACCTTTATAGATAACTTATTAAGATATGACTATATATATCTAATTTATATAATGTCTCAAGCTATTGACACATCTAGGTATACATAAATGAAGTTGAGAGACAATTAGATATAAAAGTTAAAATTATCATACCTAATAGGGATGATAAATTTTATGGTAGTTATAATGAACCTGATTATAATCATAGTTCTTTTACTAGATTCTTAAAAAAATATGATATTTATGCTCAATATGATTTATTAGATGTACCATAGTAGAATAGATTATTGAAAGATAAAATCATACTCTTATGAATATAGTTAGGAGTACGATGAGTTATCCTTCTATATTCGAATCAATTGTTAGGGATCGAGTGGCACTAAGAGGGGGGGGCGGGTGAATTAGTGCAGCAGTAAAGAACGATAAACTTTCGGCATTTTAAAACAAGTTTCGAAAACTTCGTATGTTGAAAATGATGCTTCGATTAAATCCGCAACGAAAGATGCTTTAGAAGTAAATTGATTCGTAAGAAGGAGATGAGAAGGTAAAGCATCAAAGTGAAGATGGTTTACAGTAAAGTAAATTGCAAGAATATAAATGCAAACTGATTTATAGTGGTTTGGTCATACAACCTACGTCCACTCCTGATTTCTCTTCACTTAAGGCCACCGGCTTTTCCACTAGCTATCCTCCTTCCAACAGGCGAGGATGAACTCCCTTACAGTACCTCTCCTTTTGACGAGCTTAGGAGGTAACCCTTACAAGGCCTCTCACCCCTCTCTTGGACTAGAACACACTTAAAACTTAGAGGGAAGATTTTGACACTATTTTAAGAGAGTTTTCCTTATTTCTTTCTTAGTTCTAGACCCTCTTTCAACCATGAATGAGAGGGGTATTATAGGCCTCAAGAGGATTTAAATTTGGAGCCCAAATTTGAATCACTTTCAATTTTTCCGGTGTTGGCGGTGCCACCGCCTATCAGTGTCAAACACTGATAGTGTACTGGGTGGTACCACCGCCCAGCCCGACGGTGCCACTGCCTGGGCTTGCTGCCCAGCGATGATACCACTGCACAGACTAGCGGTGCCACCGCCTAGGCTCTCAGGCTCTGGGTGGTGCCACCGCCCGAGCATTTTCAGCTCACTTGTTCGGCCTTAAACTCGGCCCAAACCAATTCGAAACAAGGCCCAATTGGCCCCTACTTAGGTTATAGGATTAACACCTAATCCTAACCTAAATTAACATACTAATTATAAAATTAAAGATATTTCCTAAGCTATTACAAAGTCTGATAAGTCAAGTTCTAGTGAGCTTACGGTGAACTTCCGACGGTCTTCCAATGAACCCTCGGAAACTATTCTGTGGACTCCCGGCAAGCTCTTGGACTTCACGATGATCTTGGCGAGTTTCAACAAGCTTCTTTGGCAAGCTCTGATCTTTCTTGGCAAGCTCCGCGAACTTCCGACGAACCTTTCAGCGAACTTCCGAAAACCCTTCGATAAGCTCCCTACTCGTTCTCGGCCAGTTCCGACAGTACTCCCAACGAATCTTCGGACTTCCATCGAACTCTCGAACTCCCAACAATCCATCACACTTGTCTTTCGGTACTTTATTTCGCTTTACGTATTCATCGTTATCGTAGTTAATCCTGCACATATACAAATAAAACTCTACTTCGATCTAGACAATTATTACAACGCGAATTGATATTCATTTGTCCGGCACGTCATTGGTCGACACTACATCTTATTCTTTGATGTATCATCCTCTCTTGCGTTTTGTTGCCCAATCGGCGGTTGACCTCCGCAACCCCGATATCCTTGGCGCAACTCCGCTCTTCTTGGCCCGATGCCCGACGTCCGACACCTTCTGCTGATTGTCGACTGGACCTCCGGCTCGACATCCAATATCCTAATGTGATCACCTAGCATAGTGTCAATTCCTCCAGCATCAACTACCTAAACCTAATCGATAGTAGACCTGCGTAACTCAAAACTCAATTAGTTTCATCATCAAAATCTGAGATTCAATAATCTCTCCCTTTTTTATGATGATAACTAATTAATGACTAACAGAGTTAACCATAACTCTCCAAAGTTTAACCAAATTCTTCCTATCGATATGCCGTTAATATAACACTTGGATTATCTCAAATCTAAGCAACATTCATCACAAATTATGAGAATTTACAAACCATCATTCAAATATATAAAATATTCAATTCAATGCATGAAGTCATAAATCTACTTCTCCCTCTATGTCATCAATAAAAAGGAGAAGTTGCATCATAGCTAGTTTAAAAGATATACAAGTTTTACAGCACACTAGCTATTAATCACATCATACAACATTTAAGCATAGCTTTGCAATATAACATCCAATCATATCATTCAATCATAGCAAGTTTCAAGATATGTAAGATAGCACTTGTTGTGATGGTATTCATGATCGCAAGTTTTTTTATTCTCCTTTGAGAAGTGCAAGTATTTAAAGATGTGCAAGTTGTACTTTCTTTGCTTCCTTTGCGATATGCATGTAATTTTGTAATTTTTTTCTTCTCTTTTGAGAAGAGCAAGCTTGCAAGTTTTGCTTTCTTTGCATGCTAGGAATTTTGCATTCATTTGTAATATGCAAGCTAGCAAAAGCCTTCTCCCCCTTTATCAATGTCAAAAAGAAAGGGAGGATCAAATATGATAATATAAACTTTTCACATAAGTTTGCATAAAAAAAAGTTTACATCAATCTTCAAATCATGATACAAATATATCAATATAATGGATCAAGTTATAATTCGTGATTCATCATAAAGAAAATTAATTTTCAATCATCACATAAGGCATGCAAGGCAAAGAAATCTTATCATTTCTATATCATGAAATATATGACATCAAGGCTTATGATTTATTTGAAAATGGATAGCATAAAGAGCACCTTGATTCATGCATAAGATTTTTCATCAAGATCCCATTTCATAAGAATCAAGATATCAAGTTCACGAATTCATAAAAATTCAAATATTGAATTCTAAGAAATCAAAAGATAAGATACATTTCATTTAAAGAGTTTTTTTTTATAAAATAGAAGGAGCATGGTAAACAATCTTGATTTATAAAGAACTTCAAGTTATAATTGTTAAGATCATGATTTCAATAAAAAATTTTATAGAAAAATGAAATCTTTTAGAACTTGATTCAAGCATTAAATACATCTTAACAAGTCATAATTCCAAAAGATTTAAGAATTACTAAAAGAAAAATCATTCAAGTTCAATTTGACTACTTCATACTTCTCATTAAAATCATTTTCATAGATTCATATAGATGGATTATTTAACACATCATCAAAATCTCATTCATAATTCAAGTGATTCACAAACTATCATAAATGAATTCATCACTTGTATTTCATGAAAAATCAAAAATTCCAAAAATCATACATTTCGCTTTTTTATGATTTGCATTAATTTTGTATAAACATGTCTTTGTCTTCTTTTATATTGAATAGAAATAAGCATGAATGTTCAAGACATAAAGACTAAATCTCATAAAGCAAATTGTCAAGCATGATTTTAAATATTCATTTTCAAGCCATGATAAAAAGAGTAAGTCAAAAATTCAATCATCTCATGTCATGAATTCCAAAGTCAAGATTTTAAGAGATCAAGAGAGAAGTTATAAAATCATTCAAACTCATTTTGTCAACCCGAAACTTATAATCAAATTATCAAAATCATTCTCGAGATTCAAGAGACTTATATGAACATAATATACATGGATTTATCATTTGTCTTTTTATGCCAAATCAAAATAAGTATTCAAAAACAAAAGGTAAGTTTTATTATAAAAATCATCAAGACAAAAATATAACACATTATTCAAGACATAAGATTTAATTTATCATGATAATGTGCTTCATTTTAAGTTATTTATTCCATATAAGTGTACTCATGTTTCAAAAGATGAGTATCAAATTTTAAAACCGAACATGAGTTTTTCATCAAGATATAACACCTTTAAATTCTCATAAAATCATTAATCATGACAATAAACTTTTAATATTTTCATTTCATCATTATCAATGATGATTTCATAGGGTATGTTCAATTATTTACATGAAAGCCATCATCGTATAACTTTGAAATACAAGTTGTCATTAAAGCCATCAAGATCAAATGCATCAAAAATATTTCATACAAATATTTTATTATAAGCAATGGAAATGGTTTATATGTAAGCATGCTCTTGTCTTTTTCTACTAGATTCATGTATCATTGTATAGATTCGAAAAGTAAGTTTCAAGAAAAATTATTTAAACCAAATGCATGATACACTCATTTATTTTCAAAATATTCATCATAATTATTTTCATGAGATTCACAAGATTGGTAAAGTGAATTAATTTCATGCAATTGTTTTCATGTTAGCATATTCAAATCTTTTTATAAAAACATGTATCAACAAGATATAAGTTTAGTCATAAACTCGTCAAGACTAAACACATCAAAAATAAAACATCACATTTTCAATTTTTATGTGTTTTATTTTATGTGGTTGATCTCATATAAGCATGTTCACATTTTCACACAAAATCCAAGCATCATATAAATTTGAAATTATCATCGAAATCTTTCATTCCAAAAATTTGTTAGGAGTGAAGTACATTGATTAGATGTAAGCATGCTCAATTCTTTTGTATAAACGATATTTATCAAGTTGAAAACTGAAACTCAAGTTTCATAAAAAAAATGTAACATGTCATCTAAAAATTTCATCATAAAAACAATTTAAACTAATTAATCTAAAATAGAAGATTTCATATCATAAGCATGATACAAGCATTTATCATCAAAACACTTTCAAGAATAACATATATAGATGTGCATGATGTTTAAAGTCAAAAACCGATACGGAAAGCATACATGGAATTTTTCTTGTACAAGAATTATCATTCACAAAAGATTTGACATTTTAAGCATCATCATGCAATCATCGTATAAATTTTTAATTTTTAAAAATTTCTAGAAGGAAAAATATAGTATAACTTTTTTAAAACAATTTTTATTTCCTACTAAGTAAATTAAGTACTCATAAAAACATCATGTAATTTTAAAATAATTTGAGGGAGTTAAGTTGCTTACCTTGTAGTCGAAGCCCGTCAAAGCCCAATTCGCTGTTTCATCATTTGATTCTTCTTTGCGCTTCTTCTTCATCTTTAGCCTCTTCCTCCATTCAAGTTCATTTTTAGTTATAGATTCTTATTTAATGAACTTATTAAGATTCATTGAAAGTTAAATGTCCTCTTCATTGTCCTCATCACTTGAGTCATCACTCAAGTGGCATTTCATAGTTCGGAGTTCTAAATCCTTCTTGTTCTTTAGAAGGTGGTTCATATGTTCATCATGTTTAACATGTTTCAAGAAACTCATTACATATGTCATTAAGGATCCAATGAGTTCTTTAATAGAATAATCATTTAAATCTTTAGTTTCTTGTATCGTCGTTATTTTAGGATCCCACCTTTTTTTAAGGGATCTTAAGATCTTGTTAGTGAATTCAAAATTCAAAAAATATTTACCAAGAGCTCTTAGACTATTGACAACATTCGTGAAATGGGTGTACATGTCGTTGATAGTTTCGCTTGATTTCATTCAAAAAAGCTCAAAATCATGTAATAAGATGTTTACTTTTGAGTATTTGACTCTACTAGTTCTCTCGTGCATGATTTCAAGTGTTCGCCAAATGCCAAAAGTCGTTTCGCACATAGAAATCCGATTGAACTCGTGCTTATCCAAAGTGCAAAATAAGGCATTCATAGCTTTTGCATTTAAAGAAAAAAAAAATTCTTTAAGTCCGACCATTCGTTTGTCGGTTTAGAGGCAAGTTGAAAATGGTTTTCAACAATGTTCCATAAATCCAAATCCATTGAAAGCAAGAAGACTCTCATTCGAGTTTTCCAATAAGTATACTCTAAACCGTTAAACAACGAAGGACGAACAATCGAAAAACCCTCTTGAAAATCATTAAGAGCCATTTCTCGCATGTGTGAATCCGAATAAGAAATAAAAAGGCTCTGATACCAATTGTTAAGGATCAAGTGGCACTAAGAGGGGGGGTGAATTAGTGCAGCGGTAAAGAACGATAAACTTTCAATGTTTTAAAACAAGTTTTGGAAACTTCGTATGTTGAAAATGATGCTTCGATTAAATCCGCAACGAAAGATGCTTTAGAAGTAAATTGATTTGTAAGAAGGAGATGAGAAGGTATAGCATCAAAGTGAAGATGGTTTGCAGTAAAGTAAATTGCAAGAATATAAACGCAAACCGATTTATAGTGGTTCGGTCATACGACCTACGTCCACTCCCGATTCCTCTTCACTTGAGACCACCAACTTTTCCACTAGCTATCATTCTTCCAACGGGCGAGGATGAACTCCCTTACAGCATCTCTCCTTTTGACGGACTTAGGAGGTAACCCTTACAAGGCCTCTCACTCCTCTCTTAGACTAGAACACACTTAAAACTTAGAGGAAAGATTTTGATACTATTTCAAGAGAGTTTTTCCTATTTCTTTCTCAGTTCTAGACCCCCTTTCGATCATGAATGAGAGGGGTATTTATAGGCCTCAAGAGGATTCAAATTGAATCACTTTTATTTTTTTCGGTGTTGGCGGTGCCACCGCCTGTCAATGTCAGACACTAACAGTGTATTGGGCGGTTCCATCGCCTAGCCCGGCGGTGCTACCTCCTGGGCTCTCGGGCTCTGGGCGGTGCCACCACCCCAGCCTGGGCGGTGCCACCACCCCAGCCTGGGCGGTGCCACCGCCCGAGCATTTCCAGTTCACTGGTTAGGCCTTAAACTTAGTCCAAACTAGTCTGAAACAAGGCCCAATTGGCCCCTACTTGGCTTATAGAATTAACACCTAATCCTAATCTAAATTAACATACTAACTACGAAATTAAAGACATTTCCTAAGCTATTACAAAGTCTGACAAGTCAAGACTTCTTCTGGCGAGCTTTCGGTGAACTTCTGCAATCTTTCGACGAACCCTTGGAAACCATTCTGTGGACTCCCGGTAAGCTCTTGGACTTCACGATGATCTTGGTGAGTTCCAACGAGCTTCTTTAGCAAGCTCCGATCTTTCTTGGCAAGCTCTACGAACTTTCGACGAACCTTTCGGCGAACTTCCGAAAACCCTTCGGCAAGCTCCCTACTCGTTCTCGGCCAATTTCGGTAGTACTCCCAACGAATCTTCGGACTTCCATCAAACTCTCAAACTCCCAACGATCCATCACACTTGTCTTCCGGTACTTTGTTTCACTTTACATCTTCATCGTTATTGTAGTTAATCCTGCACACACACAAACAAAGCTCTACTTCGATCTAGACAATTATTATAATGCAAATTGACATTCGGTTGCCCGGCATATCATTGGTCAGCGCTTCGTCCTATTCTTTTACACATCGTCCTCTCTTGTGTTTTGTTGCCCAATCGACGGTTGACCTTCGCAACCCTGATATCCTTGGTGCAACTCTGCTCTTCTTGGACCAATGCTCGACGTCCAAAGCCTTCTGCCGATTGTCGATCGGACCTCCGGCTCGACATCTAATATCCTGACGTGATCACCTGACGCAACGTCAATTCCTCCAGCGTCAATTGTCTAAACCTGATCAATAGTAGATCTGCGTAACTTAAAACATAGTTAGATCACAAAACACAATCAATTAGTTTCATCATCAAAATCTGAGATTCAACATCAATATAAGGGAAAACTCTAAGTATGATTATATATATCTTGAATAGAGTTTTTAGTAAGTTAATTCCATCAACTTCTTTTAAGTTATGAATTGATAGGAAACCCATATTAAGATATTTACATATTTAAGATTATTTTGCAGAAATAAGGGTCTTCAATTCACATGAATAGAAATTAGATTCAATAACTATTTTAAATATTTTATTTTTTTATCAAAAAATAAAAAGTGTATATATTTTATTATCTTAATCATAGTATAAGGATAGTTAAATTTGGTAATGTAAGATTCCTAGAAAATAACGAATCAATGGAAGTAAAAATCTTGAAATTTAATCTTGACATTGAAGAGATACAAGTTGATACTTGTTTATCATTCGAGATATTGTTGTTACTCAAATCATTAAATGATTTGATAAAAGTGAATAATAAAATAATATTAGTGAACTCTCACATAATATTAATATTATTGTTAATTATATTATAGAACAACCACAATCGATGATTTTGAGAATATTTTAAAGGGAAAAAATCTTGTCATTTCTAATTATTATGTGATATATATACAAGAATTAGATTATGATATATGAATCAAAAGGATCCCTTATTGTTTTCATAAAAAAGTAGTGATTTTAAAAAATAATATGATATAATAAAAGAAGAGCCGAAATCAATGATTAGAATGATGTCTAAAAACTCATTGAATTATTCAATAATTGTAAAAAAATTTATTACATAAACATAACTCAAAACGTAATATTAAATGATATAATGATCATATTTATGGTCAAGTATTTTACTTATACAGAATGCATCGATCATAACAAGACATCTTTTCTAGTTTTTAAAATAATTTCATTAAGAATCGTCATGATATTAGTGACTTATAATTTTGAGTTATATCATATGGATATGAAAATAAGTTTTCTGATTAAGGATCTAGATTTATATATATTAACCTAAATGATTTGCAAAGAAAATAGAAAAAAATATAAAATTTTGATATACAAATTTAAGAAATCCATTTATGACCTTAAACAAACTTTTAGACGATAGTATATAAAATTTCTTGATATCATTAGTTCCTTCATATTTAAGAAAAATACTATTGATTGGTATTTATATCAAAAGATCAGTGGGAGTATGTTTATTATATTAGTCTTATATATGGATAATATTTTGCTTACCAATATTGATCTTGGTTTATTGTACTGAACTAAGAAATTTCTCACTAAGAATTTTAATATGATTGATATGAATGAGACATCTTATATTATTAGTATTGAGATATTTATTTTAAGAATTATTAGGAGTATCTTCAAAAGGATATATTGATTGAGTTTTGAAGAGATTTATTATACAGCTTTATTCAGCAAATGATAAAAGTGAAAGTTTCAATCAAAATAAGTGTTTTAAAAAATGATTTAGTAAAAAATTAGAAAAAAAATATTCTTTATGTATATACAATTAAAAATCTATTATATGCTCAAACGTATAGTAGATCAGATACTAGTTTTGGAGTTGAAATACTGAGTAGATACTAAATTTACCCAGGAATGAAAATACTAAAAAAATATAAAGAAAATACTAAGATATTTAGAAGGGATAAAGAATTATATGCTCATATATATATATATATATATATATATATATATATATATAATTAGATTAGCTTGAAATGATGGTATTTTTTAGGTGCTAATTCTATAAATTACCTTCATAATAGGAAGTCCACTTTATAGTTTATATCTATATCAATTGGAGGAGCAATTTACATAAAAATAAAATAAAATATTATTATATTATTAATAATGAAAGTTAATTTTATGACATGCTTTGAGACCACTATTCAAGTTTTACGACTATAAAATTTAATTTTAGAGCTTAGTATGATCAGACTTGATTGTCAAATCATTGAAAATACTTTATGACATATCATAATAACTTTCTTATCTAAGAATGCAAGTATTATTACAGCTCTATGCATTATAGTATAAAATATTTGATGCCTAAAGAGAAGAGTCCAGAAATAATTAATGTTAATTAATAACTTGAGTTTTACTATATTGATTATTGATCCATTCACTTAGAACTTATTATCTAAAGTATTTGAAAAAATATGTTCTTATGATTGGGTTTATAAGTAACCCATAAAAGATATAATGATGTATGTTTGAGTGAATATTATAATTGATATTTTTATTTATATACTTAAAGTTATTTATTTTTTATTATTCTGTTCACATTTATATATGTACATATTATGGTTGAATATAATTACAGGACTATTTTGATAAGATAAATTACAAGGGTCATTTTGGATTGTATTATGAAGGATTAAAAGTGTTATGATACATAGAAGGAAATATGACATTGATGATATATAACTACAATAACTCGCATTACTAAATAGACTCAATATAGTATTATTATATTTATTAGACTTATTGGCCTATTTATTTTAAATTCGCATGCATATAAATGATTTTTTTAATTCAAAACCTATTTGGACAAAAGTATTTTTAAATAAATTTTATTTTATTTATTTCTGATTTTGAACCATTTTGAATCTTATTAATTAATGGGCTAAGTGGGAGAATGTTAAATTATGTGGTCCTATCTAATTTAATAAGATATATTATAGATATGATTGGATTTTGGTAACGATTATTAACTAATACAAAAAAAGTCAAATTATGATAAGATTCGTTAAGAGAAGATCTTAATCTAAGGAACTCTCTTAGTTATTTATCATAGACCCTCTACACTCATATATAAATAAACAAAATCTCTTAGAGACTTCATAAGAGAATAATATACAATAATTGAATACGCGGACACGTGAATACGTGGGTACTTGGATGTGTGGATACGTAACATAATTGAAAGATTTACCGCTACGCCCTCCGCACCTCACCATAGTGGATCAGCCCCCAGATCAAAGTCATCCGAAAGAAGACAAGTATAATTTTTCTTATAGAACAGTATCACTGCAAATCTCAAATATGATGATAGTGTGCTTACAGATCAAATAAAGATCTTCTAAGTAGCATCCAAAGGTACATATCATAATATTTAAATCTTATTATTTGATTTCAGATTTTGATATTAAATTTTTTTTCATAAAATAATAATATGTTATAATTTTTATGATTACAATCATATCATGTAGGAAAATGATTGCAAGAATAAACCGATCATCTAATTCATCTTTGGCATATTCAACATTTATAAATTTACCATGTGAAAATGATAGAGCTATCCGTAGGTATTTTGAGAATTTATCTTCTAATCAACAGAATGTGATTATGACCTGTCCTCTAGACGTGATGCAATGTCCGATAGTCTATGTTTGGGTGCCAATTTGTCCGGCACAAATCTTCAAAAACGCTGGCAGTCGATTTGAATTAGTATGCTTGCTACAGCTTAAAATTGAACCACCTTGGCACTAAAGTGAGGAATGAAAAGGCTGAACATTTTCTGGCTCTTTTGATTTGATTGGGAAAAAAATATGTGGAAAGTGTCATGTTATTGGAAATGAAAGTTTGTTTAAACAAGAATTTGATTCCAATGGTTTGGATAGTTGTTATATCAACTTAATATGAAATCAGTATTCTTAAATGAAGTTTGAAGGAAGATATCCATCATGTTTACTATTGAAGATCAGGAAATCAAAATCTATATGTTGAAGATTATACTTTATGGGTTGAAGCAAGCACCTCATTCATAATATAGTGAAATTGATGACTATTTCAATGCAAAATACTTTGTGAAGGATAAAAGGGAACCTAACTTTATACACTGAAGGAGGCTTAGATATAATTATTGTTGCACTTTATATTGATGATTTGGTGTTTGGGCAATGTGCATTTGTGGAAGTGAAAAGATTTGCATAATTGGTGTTCAAATAAAAAAGTTTAAAAAATTCATAATATTCTTTTTGTACTTGATTTAAATCAGAACATGGTGAGTGTTAGACAGATTATGGAGCATGGTTATTCGTTATATTTTGAAGGTGATAAATGCATCGTCTTTGATTAAAAAAATTAAAATATAATTATTGACACAAGTAAAATGTTGAATAGGAGTTTTTCACTTTCCTTGAAATATGTAAATGATGATCCTAGAAGAACATATGTGATGAATGATTCATGATTATGGTACAAGAGGCTTAATCATTTAAATTTTGATATCGTCAAATTTCTATTGCAAACATCAATAGCAGAAGGATTATCTTTTATTAAAAAAAATGATATATGTGAAGCATTTAAACTTGGAAAGCATCACAGATAGTCAATTTCCTAATAGTGTTGCCCCGAGAAAAAGAGAAAGACTATAGCTAGCGCATACAGATACTTGTAAACCCACAAAGACCATCTCTTTTGCATAGAACAAGTATTTTATTCTCTTTATAAATGATTACACATGCATGACTTAAGTTTATTTCATAAAACAAAAATCTAAAGTGTTCATTGCTTTTAAAAAATTTAAATACCTTGTTGAAAAGCAAAGTGATCATTATATTAAAACTCTTAGAAGTGATAATGATAGAGATAACTTACAAGTTGTAATTGTCTCAAAAAAATAATAATAATAATCTTCCTCGACTGAATGACAAGATGCCTCTTCCTCTAGTCCTTGAGAAAACTCACGATCAACTGATTAAAGCAGAAGTGGAAGAGGGCAAGAGTTGGTGGTACGCCATTGAAATAAAATTCGCCTATCAAGACAAACAGCTAGCAGTGATGCATTAGTAGTTGACGCATTCCATTATAAAAAAAGGATGCATTGGAAACCATAGTCTAAGTATCAAAGACGCTCATGTAAATGTACATCTAGGGCTGCTCCGGTTCAAAGGGGTGTCTGCTTGGCAACAAGCTATTAGTTGACTCGGGAGGAACATGATACTTCTCTCAATAGGATTCGATGTTCGAACTCATGTTCCAATAGGCCATAAGGTTTACTTTCTCCACGCTTCTATCTACACGCAAAGGAGGCAGGCCCACCACGAAGAGGAAAATACAACTAGGGTGTAGCTGGAACCAAGCAAGAGGAAGATAAGTACCAACGAGAAGGAGGATGTCTCATTTTAGGAATAGGGTCTAGACAATGGTTCAATACCCACAACGAAGAGTAATTAATCTAATACAGCTACAAGAAGGATCCATATCTTCGACTACAATTCGTCATAAGAACGTAAGATTAACTAGTGATGGAGGTTACCTCACTCGGGGAAGTTTCCTCACAACGCTATCAATAGATCGGCCATAACCGATCCAATTTACAAATTGTGCAGCATGGCCAACTTTTACCATGGCCATACTAATTTGTGTTGTCAAAAGCAAGAATTATCAGCGGTTTACTCTCCCAAGATCACAATTGACTTGGATTGTGCGTTAGGTCAACAAGTGAGGAATGATTCCACGTGCCATTCAGACACTAACATTGGCATCCTACATCAATACTCTAACTCTCCTGCATCTCGGTACTCTACATCATTTTATCATCTTTAAAAATCACCTGGATCCAAAACAAGCTCAGTAAACATCCTAGTTCATGTCCCCATGGGTTGTTCTCCGTCGTGATGACAAATTTCACTGGTCTGATAATTGCCAAAAGAGGTTATTCGTTCCTTTGGTATTGTATATCTATTCTGCCACTACAATATCTTCGAATTAAAATGACACAATTATTATTAAATCAAACATTTTCATCTGACACCATCTACGAAGAGAATCCTCTTCAATGACACGCCATAGTTCTTCTAGCCCTGCGCATGGAGACCTGTCTCCATATAAAGCCTTGAGAAATAGAAGAATTTTTTTTTATTCTCTTCATCGATCTCATAATGCTGCTCTATCTCTCTAAGCGGCCGTTGAAGGAGGATTGGTGGAAACCTTCGACATCTCCTTCTCTTTTGTAACACTGGACTTACCTAGGTATTGGGTTCAACTCTTCTTGGTGCTTTGGCCTTTGTTATGCGTGTGGCACCATTCCATCCTATGATGGTGGCTGCAATAGTGGCAAATGAAATTAGGCTGTCCTGCTTCTTATTATTATTTTTTATAAAAGATAAATGATGAATACAAAATTTGAATATAGGATCTTACCATAAATTATTAAAACCTTAGATTAGCTAACATATTCAAACGACACAAAAAAAATTTTATTTATAAATACTATTTCATAAAAAATATGATTATTAGGATGAATAACACAAAACAAAATAGATATTTGATTAGCTATTAAGTTCAAGGAGACTACTGAGATTAAAGCACAACAAAATTCTTTGTAAATACTATTTCACAAAAATATGATTATTTTCTTGCTTGATGTGAATGCATTTGTACGGCAACAGGCTTTTCCATAATAAAGATCCATGGACAAGAAAATTTTGTGATATCCATAAATACCAAAATCTGCTTTGTTTTAAATTACTAGAAGATTATTCTAAGAAGTAAATTTGATTACTTTAGTTTACAAAACCGGACAGAATTTTGTAGGAGCCATAACTAAGACCATGAAATTAGGTTGAACTTTCATTATAAGATCTTCATTTTTCTTTTTTTGAAATACCACACAAAATTATATATTGTTGGAAATATATCTTAAAAGTTAAATTTTATAAAAACAATTTTGGTGTTTATAAAAGCTATTACAATAAAAGGATATGCCCCTTAGGATAACATGGAGCTTTGGGGTACTTTCTAAGCTCTATAAATATGGTCCTAAACAATAATTCATTCAATTCAAATATCAATACAGTTCTTTCTTTTTAATCTTTTATTTAAATATATTTAAATTTTTATTTTGTGTCTCGATTCACTAAAAGAGACCACACAAGTCACTCCACTATCCTTAAGAAAACATTCACACGCCTTCGGATTCATTCTAAAAGTTATCCTTTTAATATATTATTTTAATATTTTATTAATTTTCTTAATCGAAATGTCTAAATCCTACTTTTTAATAAAGGGAAATCTAGAGGAATTTTGATTACGAGACTAATGACTAAAATTGATTTCTTGACATGTTTACTTTATTATTCATAACATCTACAATTTTTTTTCCCCCTAACCTGAGAATATAGTTGACAATTTGAGTCGAGAATGATCAGCATATAGGTTTTATTGTATTTTTATAGTGATTCCGATTTTCTTTTATTTTTTTCATTGTGTCCAGATAATTCACATGGATATTTATATTATTTAATATATTTAAAAAAAATCACCTCATCTCCACCAATACAATTGGTGAAGCATTAGCTCGGGGTCCGCGGCCATTGCTTCCTCCACAAATGACCTTATCTCCACGAAGCAAAGCAGAATGAATCCACCTTCGAAGAAGCAACTGTTGTTGCATGCCACATTTTGTAGCCCAATAAATTGAAGAGGACCGCAACTCTTGTCTTCTTTCTTGATTTGGACTGTTTCAGACTACGGTATCATAAACATCGGAGGATCTTGCGTACAGTATTATAGATTTCCTTCGTTATGGAAATGAAAGTGATCAAACAAGTTTTAGTAGTGCTGCAATAAAGAAAGAGTCCGATGAATCAAAATTAATCAGAAATGGGAGGCTTCGTTCTCGGCGAGTAGGAGCTTAATTGTTAAATGGTCTCACATTTCTTGCCTACGACCATAGGAAAAACTCAAATCTTTTTACAAGGATAATAAAATCAATAAATAAAACTGTATCATGATTTAACTAAAATTTAAGTTTGAAACCTCTTATATATGTCTTAATGTAAATTCTAAATATTTTTCTCTCAATATTTTTTGATTTACTAGAAAAACGTCTAGGAGTACCAAAATGTATTTTCCTTTTCTACATCAGCTCCATATAAACTTGAGATACATATGTTATTTATGGAATAAGTAATTATTTAATTTTTTTATGCTTGAATTTTTGTTTCACCAAATACCTCGGTTCTCCAAACAATTTGGTTACTGTTAAGAAATTTAAAAAATACATAAACATTCATGTAGAGGACATAAACTATGTCCTCTAGAGTATATAATGCTCTATCAAATATTTTGATTTTTTATTTTACTAATACCCATGGTTACCATTGTTGAATTATTAAACAAATTCAATTTATTAGTGAGTCCATTGTTTGGTGAATTTAAAAAGTTTTCTTTAAAGAAAACAAAAGTAACATAAGCAAAATCTATATATCAGCTTTTTTTTTTTTTGGAAAGATACATATGTGATTATATTTAAACATTATGAAAATAACTACGTCATCATCCTTTTACTTTTTTTATGAAAAAATAGTACTTGTTATAATCGTACTTTTTGTACATGTAGTATCAAACAGCATTTCAAAATCTAACTTTTGATATCAACCTACATCCTAAAATCTACCTTTATTAAAAGAATCATTCTTAATGCTTCATCGATTATATTTTTGTCTTTTATCTTTTATTTTCCTAGTAATAGAAGATAGTAATTTTTTTTAATTTTACTAGAAAAAGCACTAGCACTACCAACTCGCCTCACCGTTGAACCAATGAGACCACCTAATTAAAAATATGAGAGCTTCCACTAACTCTTTGTAGTCATCGACAAGAGATCAGGCCACGATCTCTACTTGTTTAGGCTTCTTAAAGAGAGCCTGTATAATCCACTCCTCGCTGACACCATGATTGAAGAAAGAGCCATGCCACCATATTAATGATCGATGGCATGGCTTGCCTCCCTCACACCTCCCTTCTAGATGATTGAAGGAGGGACCATTCTCCGCCTGATTCGAAGCAACTAAAAAGCTAGATAGGGAATGACTTCTCGACAACCTAGCATTGATGCTGGCATTAGGATTTTGTGCTTGTAAATCACCTCTCTTGATAGCCCTTGATGAGAGAGGACCCTCACCAATCCCCATTCTTGCTGTTGGGTGCCTAGGTATAAAAATCAAGCCCTAGGCTAAATAGGGGCAAGCGGGTGAACACCACACTTTCCTAAATACTACTAACTCTCTTCTGTCCCATCCCTCTGACTTAAGCATCAAAGGAGTCATATCGGGAGATAGCTCGATGCTGATCTGTTGTGTAGGATCCTCGATGTGGCAAAAGATATTGAATCCTAGATTTTGATGATAAAATCTGTTAGGATCAATACAAAACTACAAAACTAAAAGGGGGGGTTGAATTAGTATAGTAGTAAAGACATCAATTTATATTTCGAAAAATCGTTTCATATGATGAAAGTCGTATCAATGAAATTATATTAGAAAGATATTGATTTGAAGTAAATGTATAATGTAGCTAAGTAATGGAAATACACAGCAAGAAAAGAACACATCGATTTATAGTGGTTTCGTCATCCGATCTATGTCTACTCCCGATTCCCCCTTTATCAAGGCCACTAGCTTTCACTATTGGTCTTCATTCAATAGGCGAAGACCAACCACCCTGACAGCTATTATCCTTTTAATAGGTTCAAGAGTTAACCTTTTACAAGCCCACTCACCATTTTCTTAGACTTAACCAATATTATTTTAGAGGGGAGAATTTTTCACACTATTACAGTAGAGTTTTCCTCTTTTCTTTCTAAGTTGGTGTGTTGGCTAACAAGGGATGAGAGGGGTATTTATAGGCCTCAAGGGGATTTAAACTTGGAGCCAAAATTATCCCGATCTTCAGGGTATTGGCGGTTCCACCACTAGTGTTGGGCGGTTTCACGGCCTAGTCTGCCTTGACATTGAGCGATACCATCACCCGACATAGTCTCTGAGACTATATCTTGAAGATTGAGCCACCGACGGTTCCACCACCTATTCTGGTAGTGCCACCGCCTTGAGTCACTATTTGGGCCTTTCACTTGGCCCAACATAGCCCAAACTTGAGTCCAATTAGTCCTTAATTGAGTTGGTCCAATTTCAACCCAATTAAACTAAAACCTACTTTGATCTAGACAATTATTACAAAGCTTAATTGAATATTGTCCGGCATATCATTAGTTCATCCGGCACTTCATTCGATTCTTCGACGTATCATCCTCTCTTACGGCCTATTGCCTAATCAACTAACTCTGATCTTCTTAGCGCAATTCTGCTCTTCTTGGCCTAATGCCCAAATCCATCATTTGAAGCCTTCTGTCAATACGTCGATCGATCCTTCGGCTCGACGTCCAATCTTCTGACATGTTCTCCTCTGACCCAACATCGATTCTTCCTACTTCAATTATCTATTCCCGATCGAAGGTAGTCTTACGTTACTTAAAATGTAGATTAGATCTTAACATTATCAATTGGTTTTATTATCAAAATCTGAGATTCAACAATCTCTTCATTTTTTATGATGACAACTAATTGATGATGGAGTTAATCTTAACTCCCCCTATCAATATGATCGATGATAGAGTTAATCTTAACTCCCCTTATCAATATGTCATATTGATAAAAAAATTTAATATTCAAAAAATTTTGAATAAATCATGCATAATAAAAAAATTCATCATACAATGCATGATTATCATCATACTTCTCTTCCTTTGTCATCAACAAAAAGGAAAAGTTCATCTAGTAAGTTTTTAAGATATGTAAGTTTTACAATATACAAGATAACAATTTACAACATGCAAATATAGTAAGTTTTAAGGATGTGCAAGCATAACAATTTATCATTTGCTTCTTCTTGAAATGTGTAAGATTGTAAGTTTTTCAAGTTTGCATTTTTTGCTTCTTGAGATGTGTAAGATTGTAAGTTTTTCAAGTTTGCACTTTTTGCTTGAGATAGTAAATCTTTACTTTTTTTATGATATTCCAAGCTAGCATCTTTTATTTCTTCTCTTTTGAGAGATGTAACTAAGTTTGAATTCTTTTGTAATGTTAAAGCTAGCAAACTTCTTCTTTGTAGAAAAAAAAAAAAAAAAAGAGAAGGGAAGAATACAAATAGAAAGGACTACTTGCCTGGAGATATCTTGGCTGATACGCGAAAACGCGGTGAGAGATGCAAGCCGCAAATTTCGGTTTCCGAGGCAAGACTTCGATCAAGCCGTAACTCCGGAGATCAATTCGAAGGCAGGAGCGAAGCACAGTTTTGTTCATTATTGTCTGTAGGAGAAACCGATAGATGAAAGGCGACCAAGGTTAATGTATATTCACGTTGCAGTTGCACACCTTTGTCATCTCATGGATGACCAAGGTTAATACTGTGATCACTGTGATGCTGCAGTACATGCACCTTCGATGCATGTCCAATTGCACGCTGCGCCATACGTCTCTTAACGGTTCGGGAGCCGCAGTCAAGTCGATGCCTCCTTCACTGAACAGTCCTTTACGTTGCAACTGTCCACCTCTATTTAGTACCTCTCCGAATGCGGGTGGCCCAAAGCTTTAATCCGCAATTTGACACCCACTATTATTGTCTCCCCATCTTTGGACTTTGGCTCATAGGCCACGAAAGAGACGGGTTTCTGTCGTTCATGAGACCATTAATGCATGCTTGTGAGATACAAGATGGGAAGAGGCTCCTTTTTTATGTTTTACCATTTTGCTACTCCCATTTCAATAGCAATAGAATGGCAAAATCGTATATGATTATTTATTATCATGTCTACTACTTGGTATGCTTTATGACTTCAACATGGCAACATGGTTTTCTTTTGTTATGAATCAAGATCATGCATTAATCATCTTTTAATGTGTTTCCACTTCATGATATGTTACATGTAGCGGATCATGCATAATATTTCTCTTCTAATTTATACTTTTCAAATGACAAAATTAGGCTCACTGATTTTTTTACCATTTTTTACTCATGATAGCATGGGTGTATAGAGAACATGTTTCGTTTCTGATTTTACCATGAGCTGGTAAAACTAAAGCAGAAACCTCTTTGTTTTCTGGCGCTGAGCCATTTTTTCTAGAGAATATGTTTGATGACAGTTTTTATTTATTCGGAACATAATTAAGTAGTAGAGTGCAGTAATCATCGAAGTATCATGAAGCTAAAAGAAGACCAAAGGGAGAGCCTCAAGAATAATGAAGGCACCAGAGACACCAGTTGATATCCATCAATTCTTCTTCTTTCCTGTAAATTATGTAGCCATTAGAACGTATGGTTAGTGTAACCAACTGTTCTTTCCTCGCAAGTTGAGTCATGATTGAAGTTCAACATCTTCCTTCAAATACTATTGGTTATCTCTGTAAGCTTTATTACGAAGGAGTTGGATGGAATAAATAAATTTACTTTATAATAAAAGAGAATAAAAGATCAAAGCATCCGAAAAATGCAGAAGGGATAAGCGACTTTATCTTTATGTCATCATGATTATTTGGGATAAATTGTATAAGTATTATTTATCTTTACGTCATGACAATATGATTATTCATGTTATTGATGATCGTTTCATCATGATTATTTGGGATAAATTAGAAAAAAATATCTAGTTAAAAATTTGAGTAATAAATTATAATCAAATAGGAAGCCTTATAGGTCAATAACAAAGCAAGAAATAAACTTAGTGGAGTATTTAAACATGTTCAAAGAAATATTGAATTACCTAAAGAAAATTAATGAAGAATATGCAATACTATTGATTGTTATACTTTGTGGAATTATTACCATGCCAGAAAAATATAATAACTCTAAAACAAGTGGCAGAATCTTGATATCTTATGCTAGAATAGTAGGAAGAGTTTAAATATTATGATGAGATGTTAGTCGATCCATCAACGCACACGATTTTTACTAGAGGTGTGTCTCAGTACGACAATTCAAGAATAAAATCAGGTATTTGACACTTATGCTGCATATGCAATGCAAGTATACTAAGTGTTATTGTCAGAAGACAACAGAAAAAATAAAAAAAAAGAAAATAGTGATTATTCTCTTGCAACAGATGATGTTTGAGACATCTTGGCAGACTCTAAAAGTATTGATGCATCTTTCAGAAAAGTTGACATCCAAATACTATATGTGGTTTATATTTGATCTCATAAAAATTATTTTGATTCATTAAATGCTAGATTAACTAGTAAATTAAATTTGAATGGCTATTCAAAAGTGGACGTCATGAGCGTTAAATTAAGGATCAAGATAACTGATAGAGCAATGCCCAGAGAATATGGTTTATGTTTCAAGAATATAGAAGAATCTAAATTTTTTTAGTCTTTTAAATTTCTAGAACATAACTAGAAAGCCAATGCATTGGATGATAATGAAGAAAACAAGATATATGCTCATCGATTCTAAGAAATAGATGGTTGTGAATTAAAAAAAAAATCAATCGGCGATAGGACTTAATTAATAACATATAGGGTATTAATGTCTATTAAAATCAAGTATTAGATTATGAATTGATTCGTGTGTAACTATAATGTATTTTTGAAATCAATTATTTATAGATTGTTTTAAAGGGATGACGTAAAATGGGTAAAAGTATTCATCAAAATAGAGACTATTAAAATTGGTCATTTTTAAAAAAAATTCTAATGTGAATAAAATTGTTTGCACAACTATGTTAGTTGGAAGATAAAAAAAAATCAAAGTACATAAATAAGCCTTTGGTATTAGTGCTTTCTGGTGTCCTGTCTAAATGATTGATTTATAATATGATACCCATGGATCTGGAACCAGAACTATATATATATATATATATATATATATATATATATATATATATATATATATATATATACTGACTGAGAACCATTAAGTTGAGGAAATAATAAAGGTGCCTTTCAGGGTTTTAATGAGCTGTCCTTGTGTCCCATTAATAGATCATTGATACCGCCACGTAATTTTAGATCAAATTTAGACCAACTTCCTGTCGCACGAGACTTTTACTTTGTGTTCTTCTTCTTAAAAAAATCCACGCATATATTTGCAAATCCCTTGCTACTTTCATCCTTCCTCACATGATCTTTTCATTATTGCGCCAGATTGATGAAATGCAGATGACGAAACGGCAGACTGTCCTGTTGCAATGAATGTCCCCATCCAAAAGAAAAACCAACCATCTGTAATGTAATCATTGGATATGTATTTGAGATAATAACGTGAGGAAAATAACATTGAGAACGTGACAATGACATATAGCAACATAAACTGTTATTGATTCCACCCGAAGTAGCACCATTATTCAAGTTTGTCTCAATTATTCATGCTCATTTTGCATCAGATTCTTTTTTTTAATTTTTTATCACACAATAATCCTGAATTCTGTCCAGAGCTTGACTTTAAATTTGTACTATGGATTCTCACTTGTGATTCATAATCAACCCAATAGTAATCGTACCATAAAAAATTATATAATAATAATAATAATAATAATAATAATAAGTTTAAGACTCTAATTATATTTTTTTAATTTTATCTTAATCCTTATTTTCGGATCTTGCTATTTTAGAACTAATATTGATGTTGGTGCGCATATCGAATCATATTGCACTTGCAGGTTCAAATCCTAATCAGGCGACAAATCTTATGTGGATGGATGGTGTTATAATTGCACTTGCTTTTCTTTCCCACTTTCTATTTGTTTGACTTGTATAATGTGCATGTCATTACGTGGCCTTTTCTTAGAATAGGAGAAGAAGACTTTTGTTTTTTAAATGTCATGCTTCAGATAAGAATGAATTTAATCGAGTTTCTATTTACGAAACGATTTTTGACATTTGGCATATATTTGAAATCATACATCAATGTATTAGTAGAGTAAAGGAGTTTAAAATTAATCGTTTAGTTCATAGTTACTAATTGTTTCGCATGAAACTAAGTAAGACCATTGAAGACATGTACACCTAATTTATGGATGTCGTTAATAGTCTAAAAGCTCTTAGTAAAAGTTTTTCTAATTTTGAACTTGCTAATAAGATATTAAGATCTCTTCCAAAGAGTTGAGACCATAAAGTAACGACTATTCAAGAAACTAAGGACTTGAACAACTTTCCGCTTGAAGAACTTATCGAGTCTCTAATGACCTACGAAATGACTTACAATGCACATGAAGAACTTGAAAATAATCTTCCAAAGAACAAGAAGGATTTTGTACTAAGAACTCATGAAGACCACTTGAGAGAAAGCTCAAGTGATGAGGGCAATGATGATAATGACTTGGCACTTTTAGCAAAAAAATTTAAAAAATTCAATAAAAGAAATAAATCTAAAAATAACACTAAAAATAAAATTGAACTCAAGAAGTCGGGACACTTCAAAAGTGAATGTCCCTTAGTGAAGAAGAAACAACTGAAGGAGAAAAAAACACTCAAAGCTATGTAGGATGATTTAAGCACTTTTGAAGACGAGGAGTAAAATAACAAGGAGGTTGCGAACTACACGCTAATGACATTTGGTGATGAGATAAGTGTTAGGATCAAGAATAGCACTATGAGGGAGGGGGGGGTGGTGAATTAGTGCAACAGATAAAACGTCAATTTAAGCGATTTCAAAAAGACTTCGTACGATGAAAATATTTCGTTTAACGAAAATCATTTCAAAAAGACGTTTGATTCGAATAAGTTTATAAGTGAATAGATAGGAAGATGTTGGACAGTTGCAATTTGGTAAAATAGAATACAGTAAAAGTAAATTACACATCAAGAAGAGAACACACCAATTTTATAGTGGTTCGATCGTCCGACCTATGTCCACTCCCGATACCTCCTCTGATGAGGTCACCGGTTTTCACTATTGATCTTTCTTCAAGGGCAAAGATCAATCACCCCTTTATAGAACTTTTACAAGTGGCTCACTCTCCTTTTAAACTTCTAATACTTAGAATCGATGGAGGTGAACTCTCAACTTTTATAATCGCTTTTCACTATAGCCTTAGTTCTTTTGTTCACTTCTCTGTGTACAAGCAGCTGAGAAGCAAGGGGTATTTATAGGCCTCAATTGGCTTCAAAAATAGAGCTAAAATAGGTCTCATCCTATATTTTCGTGGTCTTGATGGTACCACTGCCAATGAGCTCTGACATTGGGGGTACCACTGCCCAGTCTGATGGTACTACCACTAAGCAGTCTTGACTATTGGAATTGGGCGGTGCCACCGCTTGGTAGTTAATAACTACCCGGCGGTACCACCACCCAGTCTAGGCAGTACCACTGCCAAGACTTTTGGGAGACTAAGCCTTAGGCAGTTCTACCACCCCAATCTAATGCTGCCATCGCCAAATAGGGTTCAACAACTTATTTGGGCTTTGAATCTAGTCCAAGCTTGTCCAATTATATGCCCGATTGGTCCCTGATAAAGTTAGTAGGATTACCTCCCAAACTTAACTCTAATTATGTGCTAACTATGACATATAAGACATATACTATAGAAAAAAAAGTTTGATAAGTCTAGGTTTCTTTCAGCGAGCTTCTGACAAACTTTTGGTGAACTTTTGACGAACTCTCGGTAATCTTCCAGTGGACTCCCGATAAGCTCCTGGACTTCACGACGATCTACTTGGTGAGTTCCAATGAGCTTCTTTGGCAAGCTCCGATCTTCTCCGTGAGCTCCGGCGAACTTCCGACGCATATTTCAGCAAGTTCCCAACGAACTCTTAGCCAATTCTAGCAACACTCCCTATGAACTTTCAAGCACTCGATGACCCTCGGACTCTCGATGAATCATTCGATTTTGATTCTAACACTTCATTTTGCTTTATGCCTTCATCACTATCATAGTTAGTCATGCACACTTTTCTCAACATATAGATTAGATCAAATAATTGACTAATTGATTTCATCATCAAAATCTGAGATTCAACAATCTTTCCCTTTTTTATGATGACAACCAATTGATGATGGAGTTAACCTTAACTCCCCATATCTATATGCTATACTTGAGAAAAGACACACTTGAATTCAAAGCCTTTGAATTCAAGCACCAAACCAATAAGTTATATGCATTTAAACTTATCGACATGCACAACATGATACTAATTATGACTTTTTATCTTGAAATATGATACCATGTATTTATCACAATACAAAAATGATGTCAAAGCATGACATCCATTTTCAAGTCCAAGATCAAATGATGATAGACAACCATCATTTCCAAGTATGATAAAACTTTAAATATGAAATTTAGCAAGATTCAGATTCAAGTTTGATACAAGATGACAATTTATCATTTCGAGGCATGATACCAATTGCAAGTAGGATAATTAAGCATGATAAGTTTGATATCAAATCAAAATGATAGACATTCTTTATTTTGATATGATAATGAGCATGATTAAAAGAATTGTCCTTTTAATGCACATATGTTACATTTCAATCATTTACGATGAGTTTCAAGTATTCATGATACATTTCAAGTATTTACGATGCATACAATATTTTTTACACTTTTACGATACAAACAATACATTTTACTTATTTATGATACAAAGCGTATTTCAAACATTCATAATGCCAAGTTTTCATCAATTTACCACTTTTCTCCCCCTTTGTCATCAACAAAAAGGAAATGAGCAATGATTTTGTGCAAGCAAATTATACGCAAGTAAATGCAATCGAATTCTTCTTGAAAGGGAAAAGGGAGAAGAAAAAAAAAAATCCATGAATAGTGCATTTATTAAGAAGAATCGAGATGTTAAAAATCCATGAATAATACAAGGAAAATAATCCTTTCGAGCTATTGAAAATTCATTTCATCATGAGAGATTCACAATAAGAGCTAAAGATGTAAATGAAATCTATATTTCTATCAAATAAAATTCATGAAGTAGAAGGAAAATAAATCATTCAAGCTATTAAAGATTTATAAAACTTCTTTTCATAAAGAACTCATGACATAAAGATGTGAATAAAGAGAAGAAAGTCCATGACATAAAAATTCATACAAGAGTCTAAGTGTATCACTTCATGACGTAAATGATATTTTCATAAAATCCATGAATGTCACTTTTATCAAATAAAATTTGTTGACATTGCAAAAATCCGCACAAGAATCAAGTATCATTAAAATATGTAAACAATATTTCCATCAAATGACACTTTTATCAAATAAGATCCGTGAATGATATTTTCATGAAGTAAAGTCCATGAATAAAATCCGTGAATTCTGTTTCTATCAAATAAATTCACAAGAGTGAAATCCATGAGAGATGCTTTTGTCAATAAAATCCATGAGTGAAAATTCATGAATAAGGGGAGGATTATAAGAGTATCAAAAGTCATCAAATGATAGAGCAAGGGTATCAAGAATTCATGAAATAAATTTGATACCAAGATAAGAGGAAGATAGAAATGAAATAAATTTGATAAAAGCTCTATTTATGAAATCAAAAAGATGATACCAAGATAGGAGGAAGATGATACAAAGTCAAAAAATTTCAAAAAATACATACAAAAAACTCATGCATTTGGACAATTTAGCATACCTAATTCCCTTCTAATAAAATCAAATTATTCTTCATTTAAGGGTTTCATAAAAATATCTACTAATTGATGTTTCGTATCAATA
The DNA here is from genome assembly GCA_024322285.1 of Musa beccarii. Lineage (NCBI taxonomy): Eukaryota > Viridiplantae > Streptophyta > Magnoliopsida > Zingiberales > Musaceae > Musa > Musa beccarii. The sequence goes on along the minus strand of CM044396.1, from coordinate 15,206,266 downwards.
AACTCTAAGGTTACATCATGATTATTAATGTGATCTCATATAAAGTGATGCCTAATGTCAATATGTTTAATTCTAGAGTGTTGAATAGAATTTTTTGTTAAACATATTGCACTTGTGTTATCACATTTTATGGGAATATTCTTTAAGTGAATTCCATATTCTTCTAATGTATTTTTCATCCTTACAACTTGTGCACAACATGCACTTGCTGTAATATATTCGGCTTTGGCCGTAGATAGTGCAATCGAATTTTATTTCTTGAAAGACCGAGACAAGTGCATAACCTAAGAATTGACATGTTCCCGATGTGCTTTTCCTATCTATTCTGCATCCAGCAAAATCAACATCGGTATAAGCAATTAGTTCAAAGTTTTTAGATTTTGGATACCATAATCCTAGATTAGGGGTTCCTTTAAGATATCTACGAATTCTTTTAATGGCTTTAAAATGAGATAGCTTAAGATTAGATTAAAATATAGCATAAAGTCCTATACTAAACATAATATCTGGTCTAGTTGTGGTGAGGTATAGTAAACTGCCTATATACCCCTATAAATTTTTTGATCAAAGCTTTCTCTACTATCATCCATGTCTAACTTAGTGGAGGTACTCATTGGTGTATTAATAGCCTTTGAACTATTTATATTAAACTATTTTAGCAATTCTAATGCATATTTGGTTTTACTAAGAAAAATACCATCATTAAGTTGTTTGATTTGTAATCCTAAAAAGAAAGTTAGTTCACCCATTAAGCTCATTTTGAACTCTTGGCTCATACTCTTGACAAATGATTCGTATAAGAACTCATTTGTAGAACCAAAAATAATATCATCAACATAAATTTGAATAACAAGAAAATTATTTTTAAAATTTTTAATAAACAATGTAGTATCAATCTTGCCTTTAAAGAAATTATTTTGGATAAGAAAAGAGCTAAGTCTCTCGTACCAAACCCTCAGGGCTTATTTTAATCCATAGAGATATGTATGTATGTATACATACATATGTATGCATATAAATGGATATATATATATATATATATATATATATATACATATATATGTAAACATATGTATGTATGTATGTATACATATATATAAACATATATGTATGTATATATATGCATAATAATATGTATATGTATATATATATATATATATGTTTATATAAATAGATGTATATGTATATAGAAATATATATATATATATATATATATATATATATATATATATATATATGTATATATATATATATATGTAAATATATATACAAATATATGTATATATATGTGTTTGTATATATGTAAATGTTTATGCATAGATATGTCTTTATATAAATAAATATATATATATATGTATGTATATATTATATGTATATGTATGTATATGTATATATATACATACATATACATATATATACATACATATATGTATGTATGTATATATATGTATATATACACATATATATATGTTGAATCTCGAATTTTGATTATAAAACTAATTGATTGTGTTTAGTTATCTAACTGTATTTTGAGTGACGTAGGTCTACTCGATCAGGATTAGACAATTGACGTAGGAGGAATTGACATTGCGTTGGAGGAAATCACGTCAGGATATTAGACGTTGAGCTGAAGGTCCGGTCGATAATCGACAAAAGACTTCAAACGTCGGGCATCGGGCCATGATGAGTGGTATTGCACCAAGGATATCGGGGTTGCAGAGGTTAATCGTCGATTGGGCAATAGGCCACAAGAGAGGATGATGCACCGAAGAAGCAGACGAAGTGCTGACCAATAATGAGTCGGGCAACAAAATATCAATTCGCATTGTAATAATTGATTAGATCGAAATAGAGTTAAGTTTTGTATGTAGGATTCACTATGATAATGATGAAGACGTAAAGCGAAACAAAGTGCCGGAGTCAAGTGCGATGGAATCATTGGGAGTTCGAGAGTTCGACAGAAGTTCGAAGATTCATCGGGAGTGCTATCGAAATTGGCCGAGAATGAGTTGGGAGCTTGCGGAAGGGTTTTCGGAAGTTCACTAGAAGGTTCATCGGAAGTTCATGGAGCTCGTCGAGAAAGATCGAAGCTTGTCGAAGAAGCTTATCAGAACTCACCAAGATCAATCGTGAAGTTTAGGAGCTTACCGGGAGTCCGCAGAATGGTGTCCGAGGGTTAATCGGAAAACCATTGGAAGTTCGCCGGAAGTTCACCGGAAAGTTCGCCAAAAAAAGTCTTGACTTTACAGACTTTGTATTAGCTTAGGAAATATCTTTAATTTTATAGTTAGTACATAATTAGGGTTAGGATTAAGTGTTAATCCTTTAACCTTATTAGGGGCCAACTAGGCTCTGTATTTGACTAGTTTGTGTTGGACCTGTCTGGCAGTGGCACCACCTAGGTCCAGTTCTCTTGGTTGTACTAGGTGGTGGTACCACCCAGACTGGGCGGTGGCACCACCCAGTGTCAGAACACTTGGGCGATGGTATCGTTAGCTGAGTGGTAGTACCGCCCAGTACACTGATTATGTCAATGTGTCAGGCGATGGTATCGCCAGACTAAGTAATGGTACCACCTAGTGTCTGAGTCAGACTGGCGGTGGTATCGCTAGTGACAAGCGATGGTACTGCTAGTACTCTGAAAAATCGGGATGGGAAGTGTTTTGGCTCCAAGTTTAAATCAAATTGGAGCCTATAAAAATCCTCCCATCCCTGGTTAGAACACAGCAAGCATACAAACTTTAAAAGTGAGAAAACGCTATAGAATTCTCTTTAGAAATCCCTCCTCTAGCTCTTATTTGTTTTTAGCAAAAGAGAGGAGTGTGTGAGTGCTTATAAGGGTTATCTCTTGAGCCCGTCAAAAGGAGAAGGTGCTGTAAGAGAACTTGTCCTCGTCCGTTGGAAGGAGGATAACCAGTGAAAAGCCGATGGCCTCAAGAGAAGAGGAATTGGGAGTGGACGTAGGTCGGATGACCCAACCACTATAAAAGTTGGTTTGCGTTTATATTCTTGCATTTACCTTTCTGCAAATCGTTTCACTTTACTGTAATCATCCGGCTTCTTCTTTATCCTCTTACAATCACTCTCAAGCTCAAGTATTTCTGATATGCTTTTTATCGAAACATATTTTTATCACACAAAGTTTCTGAAAGCATTTTGTCCTATGAAGTTTTCAATGTACGAACTTGTTTGAATCACCAAATTTATCGTTATTAACTACTGCACTAATTCACCCCCCCCCCCTCGTAGTGCCACTCTAGATCCTAACAATTGGTATCAGAGCTATGTTATTTCTCTTTCAGATTCACACTCACGAGAAATGGCTCTTCATAGCTTTCAAGAGGGTTTTTCGATTATTCGTCCCCCGTTCTTTATCGGATCGGACTACACATATTGGAAAACTCGAATGAGAGTTTTCTTAATTTCTTTGGATTTAAATTTATGGAATGTAATTGAAAATGACTTTCAACTTCCCTCTAAACCGATGAACGAATGGTCAGATTTAGAGAGAAAATCTTTTTCTTTAAATGCAAAGGCTATGAATACCTTATTTTGCTCTTTAAACAAAAATGAGTTTAATCGGATTTCTATGTGCGAAACGGCTTTTGATATTTGGCGGATACATAAAATCACGCAAGAGGGAACTAGTAGAGTCAAAGACTCGAAAGTAAACCTCTTATTGCATGATTTTGAGCTCTTCCGAATGACACTAAGCGAGTTTATCGGCGACATGTACACCTATTTCATGGATGTCGTCAATAACTTGAAAAGTCTTAGTAAATATTTTTCAAATTTTGAACTCACTAACAAGATCTTAAGATCTCTTCCAAAATGGTAGGATCCTAAAGTAACCGCAATACAAGAGACTAAAAATTTAAATGATTTTCTATTGAAAGAACTAATCGGATCATTAATGACCCATGAAATAAGTTTCTTAGAACTTGATGAACACATGAATCACCTTCCAAAGAACATGAAGGATTTGAAACTTTGGACAAATGAATGCCACTTGAGTGATGACTCAAGCGATGAGAACAATGTTAAAAACCTTGAACTTTTAATGAATCTTAATAAGTTTATTAAATAAAAATCTAAAACTAAAAATAACTTGAACAGAGGAAGAGGCTAAAGAAAAGGAAGGCACCCAAGGGCGAATCAAGTAAAGAAGAGACAAATTGGGCTTTAATGGTTTTCAACAATAAGGTAAGAAACTCACCCGAAATGTTTTACGTTATTATGAAATTACTTGATAATTTTTCATGAATTGCTTAACTTAGTTAGTAGGATATAATTTAGTTTTAATATCATGCTTTTTTTTATGTTTTTCAATATTAAAATGTTGCTTGCATAATTTATGATAATGCTTGTACAAAATTAAACCGATGAATTTTTATCTTAATAATTTTTGTATGGCTTTTCCTAAATGCATGATTTTGGCATAAATGCTTGGGCATGCTCATATGAAATCATGCTTGATTATGATAAAATGAAAGTATTAAACATATGATTTGGGCTTTAATCATGATGCTTAACGATTTTACATCATGCATGTGTATGATAAATTAAAATCCTATGTTTTGGAATGATGTGTTTTTCGTCTTGATTATTTTGACATAACCTTGTTTCGGAGTCATACAATGATGGCTTTCTTATAAAAAAAATATATAATAGAATATACTTAATAAATAAAATACATAAAAAGGAAAGCATATGATCATGATAAATTCATGAATCTTGATGATATTATATTGATTTTGGTTTCAAACAAGATGCATGATTTTTGACAAAAAAATTTAATGACATGTTTCAAGATAATACTTGCATATTAAGTATGATTAAAAGATAGAAGCAAGCATATTGATGGTTTCGCTTTCAACATGATGCATGGTCTTTACCTGAAAATTTAAACATGCTCAAATGAGATCAACCACACAAAATAAAACACATAAAAATCGAAAATATGTTATCATGATGTTTTTGGTCTTGACGGTTTTATGACGAAACTTATGTCTCATTTTTTTAATATTGATACATGTTTTCATAAAAGACTTGAACATGCTCACATGAAATCAATTACATGAAATGAAAATGCATTTTCTATCCTATTGAAATTAATGAACTAATTTCATGAATCATGTGAATCTCTTGAATCAATTTTGGAAAATGTCACGTGCTTAATGTGTTTCAACTTAATGATTTTTAAGACAAAATTTGTCTTTCCGTCTTAAATGTTGATACTTGTTTTATTAAAGGCAAAGGCTTGATTATAAAATGAAACACATTATCATAAATTAAATCTTATGTTTTAAAAAATATGTTATATTTTTCTCTTGATGATTTTTATGATGAAGTTTGTTTTTCGAGTTTGAATGCCATTATTTTTATTTGATTTGGCATATAGAGACAAATGCATGCTTAGACAAAATGAATTACTCAAAAAGAAAAAGCTTTTCCTATCTTATTGAGATTAAAAAAAATTTTAATCTCGCGAATGCTTTTGATGATTCGTTTTGTAAAATTGAATGAGCTAAAAATGATGAATATCTTAACAATGAAAGCTTGTATAATGCTTGATGAATTCATATTTTAAAGCATAATGTATCATACGTTTTGAACTTTTTATGCTTGTTTCTATTTGAGTTAAAAAGGGAAAGGCATGTTCATATAAAATTAATGCATGAATTGAAATCATTAAAAGGGAAATGCATGTTTCTTGAACATCTCTTTTTCTCTAAAGTTTCAGATTTTTCATAAAAGATAAGTGATAAATTCATTTATGATATCCTATTTATCACTTGAATTATGAATGAGATTTTGATGATTTGTTAAAGAATCCATTTAAATGAATCATGTTCGTCTTGATTTTTTCTTGAGCCTTGATGACTTAGAAATGACATGATCACTTTAGCTTATATGCCTTATGTGATGATTTAAAATCAATTTGCTTTATTATGAATCATTGAATTATAATCTTGATACCTCCTAAAAGGTTGTACTGGGCGGTGGCATCGCCCAGTACACTAACCGTGTTAGTGTGTCAGGTGATGGCATTGCCAGACTCAGCGGTGGTACCGCCTAGTGTCAAAGTCAGACTGGCGATGGTACCACTAGTGACAGGCGGTGATACCGCCAATACCCCAAAAAACTGGGATAGGAAGTATTTTGGCTCCAAGTTTGAATCAAATTAGAACCTATAAAAACCCCTCCCATCCCTGGTTAGAACACAGCAAGCACACAAACTTTAAAAGTGAGAAAACGGTATAGAATTCTTTTTAGAAATCCCTCATCTAGCTCTTATTTGTTTTCAGGAAAAGAGAGGAGTGTGTGAGTGCTTGTAAGGGTTATCTCCTGAGCCCGTCAAAAGGAGAAGGCGCTATAAGGGAACTTATTCTCACCCGTTGGAAGGATGATAACTAGTGGAAAGCCGATGGCCTCAAGAGAAGAGGAATCGGGAGTGGACGTAGGTCGGATGACCGAACTACTATAAAACTTGGTTTGCATTTATATTCTTGCATTTACCTTTCTGCAAACCATTTCACTTTACTGTAATCATCTGGCTTCTTCTTTATCCTCTTACAATCACTCTCAAACTCAAGTATTTCTGATATGCTTTTTATCAAAATGTATTTTTATCGCACAAAGTTTCCAAAAGCATTTTATCCTACGAAGTTTTCAACGTACGAACTTATTTGAATCATCGAATTTATCGTTATTAACCACTGCACTAATTCACCCCCCCCCCCTCCTCTTAGTGTTACTCCAGATCCCAACAATATACATACATACATATATATATATATATATATATATATATACATATATGTATGCATATACACATACATCTTAGTCATATATGCCTTACAAGCCAATCACATGAGTGATGGCACTTGTGACTTGATATGCACTCTTTCTTATTTCTTATTATTATTAGGTATTTTATCAATTTATCTTGCATATTGCATATATTGTGATGTCCTTGGATCTGTGCAATAAGAATCGGATCATGATGAGATCACGATAATGAGACCGATTTACCTTTAAACACAAACCCTAAATAATCTCGATCATAGGTTATTCGAAAGGGACATCGAGATAACCGGATAGACTAGTGTGCTATATACCTATCCATATGATGGAGGTGCTGGTCTTATAGCTACTCCTGTGGAGACACTAAGGATACAGTACAGGTGCTCATTGGAGAATGAGTTCACTGATTGATCCGCTTACGGAATGCTTGATGGTTATTGATACCTCACGTTAGACAGCAATTCTGTAGTCCTAGTAGTATATCTGGTCCTTAGACTTGAGACACCAAGGATGTCTTGTATGAGTACTCCACTCTTTGATACCGGACTTATAGGTTTGGAAGTTCCAGATCTAGTACAGCTAGTTATTGGGAGTGGTAGCCAACCTTACGAGGGCTATTGAGTATCAATAGAGGATCATCCGCTCTTAGTATCATAAGAGGAATATCCCATGTATTCTTGCTCGAACAAATCCTTGGCCAAGGTTATTCGGATTGAGAGAGAAAGAGTTCTCTGAGAGAATCCGATAAGAGCAAGACTCGAGGAGAGACCATATGAGCCTGACAGCACCATGCCCAATACAGGGTCTCTGGGATATTAGATGGATGAGGGACTATAGATATATGGTAACTGAGGATAGATAGATCCGAAGGATTGGATTTTCCTGTATCGTCTAGGGACTACGGCGTAGTGGCCTAGTACGCCCACAGTCGATGAGTCAGGTGAATTATTATGAAGATAATAATTCACTAAGTCAGAAGGAGTTCTAACAAGTATGACTCACGGCTAGCTCGATATTGGGCCTAGAGAGTCACACACATATGGTAGGTGTTGCGATGAGTAGAGGTTCAGATATGAGATATCCGTCGGAGCCCCTATCTTATTGGATATCCAATAATTTCCTCAATTATTGGATCCTAAAATGAGATCCAATAAGAGCTAATAAAAGATTACTAGGTAGAGACCCATTAATCTAAGACGCTTGGGTAATTGGATAAAGATCCAATACCCAATAGGGCAGGATCCATTAGGGTTTATAGGGGGGCCTCTGTAAATAGGAGGGAATTGAAGGCTCATACGTTGGGGCTCTCTTAGTAGCTACCTTTTGTTCTCCTCTTTGAAAAGAGGAGCATCGTCGTAGTCCTTACCGTGTGGATACCACTAGAGAGGAGGACGCTTGACCTTCTTCATCCTCTTTTATAGATCTGCAGAGATTCAGGGATATACGATCTCCCTAGGTACTATCATCCTTTTTTTTACACATGCAGTTTTCAACGAAAATCTAAGGGGTTTTGTTTTCTTTTCTTCCGCTGCACATGAGATATCGCCCCCTTGGATATTTCAATAGTGGTATCAGTGCTAGGTTGTTTGTGTGAAGATCAGATCTTAAACTGTGTGTGTTATGATTTAGAATAGTTTTTATCATCAAAATTGTTGGCGCAGAAGGTGAGGAAGGGCAGCAAGTGTTGCTGCCCTTGCTGCGCTCGCACAGCGGTCGCAAGGCTACTTGCAGCCTTGCTGCTTGCAACGGTAGCGACGGCGACTACGGGCAAGGGGCCCACAGGTTGGCTGTAGGTGGCAGATGGCCGAGCTCCAATCAGTAGTAGCACCGCGCGTAGGTCGCCGCCGCAGGGCGGGAGCGCTCAGTGGGCACTATCTTTGGTGGGGGCAAGGAAGGTGGCACCACCTGCGGGGGGCAAGGCCGCTTGAAGAGGCGGTGCCACCAGCGGATGAGTCGCTTGCTTGCGGGCGCTGTGCCCGCCTATTGCGGCAATGCCTATGGGCGTTGTCCGTGGTGGCGCTTGCTGTGCGAGCACGCCACTCATGGTGGGCAAAGACTGCGGCCAGGCCGCGCCCACTTGCTGGTTGCACCATCGGTTGGGTGGCGATGACTGTAATGCAATAGGCAAAAGGGCGAATTAGGGCTTTTTGGGCAAAAGATAGTTTTGCCCTGGGAATTTCAAAAATTTTCAATTTTATCCTCTTTGGTTGAATGACCAAAATACCCTTAAAAATTTTAAAAATTCTTTATATATCCTTGATTTTAGAAAAATATTAGTTAATTAAAATATTTAATTAACTATTATTATTTATCTAGTAGTCCTATATAATAACATATATATGTGATATATATTGTAGATAGATGATCATGGACCATGTAATGTGATGTGTATATATGTGATTATTATTATTGGGACCTATGAGCCTCTATTTTTCTCGTTTATTATCGAGCCTACGCCTTTATAATTATATTATAATTACAGGAGGAGGCGCAATGGGAGCAGGACCCACGAGGTCGAGACGGACGATCAGACACATGGAGATGCGTTGAGATACCGATGGAACCGACAATGCGAGATGGATGATCATAGGATATGGAGATGCGCTGATGCATGCATAGATCTTGATGCGAGTGATTGGGCCCACTAGCTTGGGCCTTATCACATTAGGATATGGTCCATAATCATCTAGTGTGATTGCTCATATGATGTGATTGATTATACACCTACTAGATATGTATATATATTTGCATGCGATGTAGATATATATATTAAATATGTATGTGTGTGACACATTATGTTAGGAGATCAAATCAAAAATCTCCTCTATTAATAATATTAAGTCGGTAAACGTGAGGTAATTAGATTGACCCATGTGGCCTTCTATCGTTATAGGTAGGAACCGATTCCCGATGTAGGTTGAGTTGGTCAAGTCTCTCGAGACTCACCTGTATCATGTTTCGCTATCTTATCTACATCATAGAGATGTCACCGGTGACCTGAGGACATGGTATGCTTGGTCAAGTCCCTCGAGGGTATATCATCGAATCTGACTCATCTTGTAACGATGGTGATGACTTAACCGAACATCATAGTTGGTCGAGTCCCTCAAGGCCATGGTGGTTCAGAGGCCAAACAGGACGGGAATCATAAGGAGTTGTGATTAGCAATAGTTGCCTACCTTTACGGGCTTAACGTGATTGGTCGAGTCCCTCGAGGTTACGTTAAGATGTTGATTGGATCCTGATCCCCACTAGAGATCCGTCGAGGGTCTCCGATTCACATATCGAAGGGTGTTGTGTGTCTCATGAAAAAATTAGTGAGAATACATTAAGATAGAAGTTCTTATCTTAGCTATTTAATTTTTGTAAAGTCTGCATGTTATTTATTTTTGCTACATCTTTAATTTCAGAAAAATATCTCTTTCAAATCCTTTACGTGATATATTTGATGCTAACCGCCTCACTGGTCCAAATTATACGGATTGGCTTCACAATTTGAGAATCATTCTCACGGTGGAGAAAATCACGTACGTCTTTGATATAGTGATCCTTATGCCCGATGAAGGGGCAAGCGAGGATGAGATTGCTTGTTATGTAAAGTACATAGATGATTTCACTCTTGCTCAGTGTTATATGTTGGCTTCTATGACTACTGAGTTACAGAGATAGCATGAAAATATAGATGCTAATTTCATACTCCTGCATCTCCGTAAACTATTTGAGGAACAAAGAAGAACTTAGCGATATAAGATATCAAATAGTCTTTTCCATGCCAAGATGACTGAGGAGACACCGGTTTAGAACCATGTCCTTAAGATGATTGAGTGGATCGAGAAACTCACAGGTCTAGGAATGGTCCTAAAGGATAACTTATGTGTGCATCTTGTGCTTTAGTCCCTATCAGATTCTTTTTCTCAGTTTATAATGAATTATAATATAAACAAGCTTAAGGTGACCCTAGTGCTCCTTAATATATTGAGAGAAGTAGAGAGCACCATCAAGAAAGAGAAGCCAATTCTCTATGCTGGTGAGACCAGAAAGAAAAGGAAGGCTGAGAAGTCCCGTAAGAAGGGAAAAGGCAAGGGTAAAATGGGTAAGGCAAAGGTTTCCAAGAAAGACCCAACAAAGGACAAAGGCTAGTGCTTCCATTGCGATAAAGATGGGCATTGGAAGAGGAACTGCAAAGAGTACCTTGCAGATAGGGCGAAACAGAAGCTTGGAGAAGCTTCAAATGCATTCATGATCAGTCTCTATTTGTTAGAATCTTATGATAACACATGGGTATTAGATACCGGGAGTGCTTATCATATTTGTAATTCATTACAGGTTTTGGCAAGACCTAAGAGATTGAAGAGAGGCGAGATGGACTTTAATATTGGCAATGGAGCAAAGGTTGCTACAGTGGCTATTGGCAAGGTCACTTTACATCTGCTTGGTAGAGCTATTATTGCATTAGATGCATGCTATTATGTTCCTTCTATTATCAAAAATATTATTTCCATTTCATGTTTGATAATCAGTGGATATAAATTAGTTTTTGAGAACAATGGTTCTTCGATAGCATTAGATGATGAGATCATCATGAGAGAAACATTGCATAATAGTTTATTTATACTAGATATAGCTTCACACATCATGAGTGTAAGTGAGTCTAAAAGGAAATAAGAAGAGGTGAATAATACATATCTGTGGCATTGTAGGTTAGGTCATATCTATGAAGGAAGGATTCAAAAGTTGCTATTAGATGGATATCTAGATCCATTCGATTATGAGTCATATGCGACTTGCAAATCTTGCCTTCAGGGAAAGATGACCAACTCTCCATTTAGTAGAACTGGAGAGAGAGCCACTGAGTTGTTGGAACTCATACATAGTGATGTATGTGGTCCCATGTCGACTCATTCCATAAGTGGTTACTCCTACTTTATTACTTTCACTAATGATTTCTCAAGATACGGATATGTGTACTTGATGAAGTACAAGTCTGAGGCTTTTGAGAAATTCAGGGAATATAAGAATGAAATAGAGTACCAGACTAGAAAGAGTATTAAAACCCTTCGATCAAATCGAGGAGGTGAGTACTTGAGTATAGAGTTCACCTAGTTTCTCAAAGACTATGAGATTTTTATCCTAATGGACACCTCCTTATACACCGCAACTTAATGGTGTATCAGAAAAGAGGAATCACACACTGTTAGACATGATGCGTTCCATGATGAGTTTCGCCGACCTACCCATCTCATTCTGGGGATATGCCCTAGAGACCGCAGCTTATCTTTTGAACAGAATTCCAACTGAGTCAGTAGTGTTTACCCCATATGAGATATGGAATGAGAAGAAACCCGATCTTAAGGTTGTTAAGATTTGGGGCTACCTTGCCCATGTCAAGAGACACAACCCCAACAAGTTGGAATCAAGGATAGAACGGTGCAAGTTCATGGGATACACCAAAGAAACTTATGGGTATTATTTCTATCACCCTGAGGACCGAAAGGTCTTTGTAGCTAAGAGAGCAGTATTCCTTGAGAAGGAACACATTCTTGGTGGAGACAGTGGGAGCTTGATAGAGTTAAGCAAGGTTAGAGAACTAGCTTAAGCACCATTCCATAGTCAGAATCTGTTCAGGTACCTAGTACATAAGTTCTAACTTTACATAGGTCCGGTAGAGTATCCCATTCTCTTGAGAGATATGTGGGACATATCAAAAGAGAGGATGTTAAGGATATTGATCCTCAGACCTACGAGGAGGTTATTATGAGCATAGACTCCGGGAAATGGCAAGAAGCCATGAATTTAGAAATGGATTCCATGTACTCAAACAAGGTTTGGAACCTAGTTGATGCACCCGAGGGTATCGTACCCATTGGCTGCAAGTGAATCTTCAAGAAGAAGATCGAAGTAGATGGAAAGGTAGAGACCTATAAAGTAAGGCTAGTGGCTAAGGGGTATTGCCAAAGATAAGGTATTGATTATGACAAAACTTTCTCACCCATAGCCATGCTAAAATCCATCCGAATTCTATTAGCTATTGCAGCACACTATGATTATGAGATTTGGTAAATGGACGTCAAAATCGCATTCCTCAATGGCAACCTCAAGGAGGTGTATATTGTTGAATCTCATATTTTGATGATGAAACTAATTGATTGTGTTTTATTGTCTAACTGCGTTTTGAGTGATGCGGGTCTACTATCGATCAGGATTAGATAATTGACGCTAGAGGAATTGACGTTGCGTCAGAAGTGATCACATTAGGATATTGGATGTCGAGCCGGAGGTTCGGTCGACAATCGGTATAAGGCTTCGTACGTCAGACATCGGGCCAAGAAGAGCGGAGTTGCGCCAAGGATATCGAGGTTACGGAGGTCAACCATCGATTGGACAACAAGCCGCAAGAGAGGACAATGCGTCCAAGAATCGGACAAAGCGTCGACCAATAACATGCTGGGCAACTGAATGTCAATTCATGTTGTAATAATTGTCTAGATCGAAGTAGAGTTTTGGTTTATGTGTGTAGGATTAACTACGATAATGATGAAGATGTAAAGGGAAATAAAGTGCTGGAAGACAAGTGTGATGGATCGTTGGGAGTTCAAGAGTTCAACGGAAGTCCAAAGATTCATTGGGAGTGCTGCCGGAACTGGTCGAGAACGAGTAGGGAGCTTGCCGAAGGGTTTTCGGAAGTTCACCGAAAGGTTCATCGGAAGTTCACAGAGCTTGCCAAAGAAGCTCGGTGGAACTCGCCAAGATCATCGTGAAGTCCAGGAGCTTACCGGCAATCCATAAAATGGTTTTCGAGGGTTCATCAGAAGTTCGCCGGAAGCTCGCTGGAAGAAGTCTTGAGTTGTCAGACTTTGTAATAGCTTAGGAAATGTCTTTAATTTTATAGTTAGCACGTAATTTGGTTTAAGATTATGTGTTAATCCTATAAACTAAGTAGGGGACAATTGGGCCCGATAACGGACTGGTTTGGGCTGAGTTTAAGGCTCAACCAATGAGTTGGAAATGCCCGGGCGATGGCACCGCCCAAGACCCGAGAGCCTAGGCGGTGGCATCGCCTAGTGGCTGAGAGCCCAAGCGATGGCACCGCTGGTTGGGCGGTGGCACCACCCAATACTGCCAAATATCGGGAAAATCAAGGCAATTCAAATTTGGGCTCCAAATTTGAATCCTCTTGAGACTTATATATTAGGATCGGACAAGCACTAAGAGGGGGGGGGTGAATTAGTGCAGCGGATTAAAATCGTAAGCTTGAAACCGATTTCGGTAAAAGGCTAGTTCATATGAAAACTTCGATCTGACGAAAAATGACTTGGTTGAAGTTGCTTGAGTAAAGGTAATGAAAAACTGATTGGTTTGCAGCCAAGTAAAGAGATGAAACAGAAATTTAAACACTCACACATTCAAGACGCTGCGATGTATAGTGGTTCGGTCAAAGTGACCTACATCCACTTCCGAAGCCTTCTCCAATGAGGCTCCCAACTTCCACTAGTAAATCCTTTTGAAGGGGAAGGACCAAACACCCCTCTTACAACTCTTTTACAAGAAGTTCACACTCTTATAGATTTTCCAAAGAGAAGAAGGAGGTGAACACAAGCTATTGAAAATAAGACTTTTGCAAGACTTTAGCTCAATTTCTAACTCTCAAAAGGGTGCCCTTTCAACTGAGAAAGGGGGGTATTTATAGATCCAAAGTAGATTCTAATTTGGGCTCCAAATTTGAAATCAATTTGATTTCCGGTCTTGGCGGTGCTACACTTTGTCGAAGCGGTGCTACTGCTTTGTCGGGCCGCCAGATCGACAAAGGTGCACAAAGCGATACCACCGCCCAAGGTAGGCAGTACTACCATCGCTGCACACAGACGCTAGGTGGTACTACCGCCCAGCACTCGACTGCTAGGCGGTTCCACCGCCTAGCCCATTCAGCATTACTAAATAGGCCTTGTTCAAGGCCCAAAAAGGCCTAGTAAGAACCTGGTTGGCCCCTACTAGATTTGAGCATGATTAATTCGAAATCCTTGCCCTAAGTATGTGCCAACTACAAAATTGAAACATAATTAACAGTGATTTGAACCGACATTCTTCAAGTCTTATTCCGACGAGCTTTACGATGAGACTTCGGTGGTCTTCCGATACTTCCCTCAGTTTTCTTCCGACGAATTCCCAGCATGCTCCCGGCTTGTATGGCACGCTCAACGAGTCTTCGGCAAGCTTCCGAACCTTCTCGGCAAACTCCGCGAATCCTTCGACGATCTTTGCAGTGATCTTCCGAAAACTTCGGTAAGTCCCCGATTCGATCTTGATTGGTTCCGACAATACTTCCGATGATCCTTCGGACTTCCGATGAACTCTTGAACACCCGACGGACTTGACCTCGACAAATCGCTTTATGTTTCTAACCTATCATAGTTAATCTTGCATACTTATCTTGATAATATAGATTAGCACAAATATTTCACCAATTGATTTCATCATCAAAATTCAAGATTTAACAATCTCCCCCTTTTTGATGATGATAATCAATTGATGATAGAGTTACTCTTAACTCTCCCTATCTATATGCCATATCATGAGAAGGTAAAAGCACTTGAATTCAATTTTTTTGAATTCAAGCCAAATCTGATAGATTTCATTTAACATAAAGCTTAATAAACAAGCTTAAGCATAAATACGAAAAGTTTATATTTTAAACAATGTCAAGGTATTTACACCTATAATAACAAGAAATATTAATTCCAACATGATAAGAATTAAGTGATATCCAAAAGAGTGTTTCAATATTAAGACATGATATCAAATGAAAAAGTAGCTTATCTCAAGAATAAGAATTTTTAAGCATTTACGATGCGATACAATTGATTCATATTTCACTTTAAGCATTTACTCCAACATAGCAATAATTACTCCATCATAGCAATTTACATTTTTCTCCCCCTTTATCATCAACAAAAATAATGGAGGTGGAGAAACCATTCATTACTTCGTAGAAGAAAAAAACTCATTTATCAGGCCATGAGAGGGAGAATACAAAAGTCGATCAATTATTGAGCCATGGAGGGAGCATGAAATCATTCGAGGAGGATATAAAGTCATAAAGTAATATGAAAGTGTCATCCAAAAATTACGATCGAACTGAAAAAAAAATTCATTCAACATCATAAGCATAACAGGACAAGTGTTTAAATGAAAATAACATCATGCAACATCATCCATAGTAGTCATAAGCATAACAGGACAAGTGTTTAAAAAGAGAACAACAGCTATTCCGGAGGGGGAATGCCAAAATGCCTATACAAGTGATCTATTTTACGGTTCATTTGTTGCACTTCCTTCAAAATTTCAGCTTACTGCATAGTGATTTGATTTAAAGCAAGCATGATCGGATCGTCAGTAGATGGAGCAGGAGCTAGCTCAGATGGTGCTGGATCAACGGGACTAGGTGGAGGAGATTCATTTCCCATAAAAATTGGTGTTTTAGGTCGCTCTACTGGTGGGGGAACTATATCAACCCTTCTAGGTTGCCTAATCCATATGATATCTCTAAAGGTATATCTAAGTCGCTTCATGAGACTTCTATTAATTATGTTATATCTATCAACCTGCATTATTTCCTCGTCGGGTGACACACAAATGTTATGGGCAAAAATGAATCTAGTGATCAACCCGCCATATGACAACATTGAGTCTCTAGAGAAAATTTTGATCATGTGTTGTCTAATCAAATAACCAAAGCAGTTATTTTGTCTAGTCATGATCCAATACATCGTACTTAGTTCTAACATACTCATTTCATCAGGGTGAAACTGCTTCGGAAGTAGAATGCTTATCATAATGTGTTGAAGTAATTTCGAATTAAAAGGTAATAAGTACTCGCAACTTTTAGGAATGATGCCTAGGTTAGGATTAGCAAAGATCGTCTCTAAGGCTTCAGAGTGGGTTGCTCTGATTGCATCCATATCTCATTGCCCTCTAAAATAACATCCTCTATTCTTTTCTTCAATTCCAAGTAGCTCACATATGATACAATCAGAAATCTGAATTGTGGTTCCTAATATATAGGTATTCAAAACATCATCTTCAATATTCATGTTAGCATAAAATAGCTTAACCAACCTAGGGTAGATTAGTTCATTAATTTGCAAGATAGGTAGATTATTTAGATTGGCAAACCATCTAATAGGTTCTAGGTTTCCTAGTTCACCTAGATCAACATGTTTACCCTTATGTATGGCTTTAGAATCAAAATTTGGGTATCTTAAGGCTACCTCATTAGATCTAAAAAGGGTTGGTCAAATGAATCTCCTTCCAACCTTTTCCCTTTGCCTCTTGATGATTTCTTAGGAGTCATATCTATTCAAGATGAAGAAACAAAAGGAAACAATAAGGAAAAGACAAGTAAATATGAAGAGAAGAGAAAATTATAGATTTTACCTTCTTTGAGTTTCCTAGGGAGGTGAGGAGCTTGAATCAAGAAAAAACCATTGATAGCCCTTTAGGATGAAGAAGAAATGGAGAGGAGAGAGTTTGGAGGAGTTTAGGAGGAAGAGGGCTGAATGGGTGGGTGTTTCGGTCGGTTCTACCACCGACCCTAACACCCCCTTTAATATGGGGGTGTTCGGGCGGTACTACCACCAACTAGGCGGTGCTACCACCTGGGAGCCGAGTACCCAGGCGGTACTACCGTCGGTCCTGGCGGTGCTACCGCTGGCCCTATAATTTTTTTTAATTTGTTTTCTAGTGTTGAAATGAGATGAGATGTAATCATAGATCACTCCTTGAGATATAGAATTAAAATGAGGGAGGCAAATCCGCAAGAGCCGAGTTTTCATAAAATCCATGAAAGCTGAAAGAATATATATATATATATATATATATATATATATATATATATATATATATATAATGCTGCTCATACAGAGACAATTTAACATGCCTATTTCCCTCCTAATGAAGTCAAATTGTTCTTCATTTAAAGGTTTCATAAAGATGTCCGCTAATTGATGTTTTGTATCGATAAATTCAAGAGTGACATCGTTACTTTTAACATGATCTCGTATAAAGTGATGTCTTATGTCAATATACTTAGTTCTAGAGTGTTGAATAGGATTTTTGGTTAGACAAATAGTACTTGTATTATCACATTTTATGGGAATGTTATTTAAATGAATTCCATAGTCTTCTAGTGTATTTTTCATCCAAATGACTTGAGCACAACATGCACTTGCGGCTATATATTTGACTTCCGCCGTAGATAGTGCAACCGAATTTTTTTTCTTAGAAGTCCAAGAAACAAGTGCATGTCCTAAAAATTGGCATGTTCCAGATGTGCTCTTTCTATCTATTCTACATCCACCAAAATCTGCATCTGCATAGGCTTTTAAATCAAAATTATCAGATTTTGGATATCATAATCCTAGATTAGGAGTACTTTTAAGGTATTTAAGAATTCTTTTAATGGCTTTAAGGTGAGACAACTTAGGATTAGCTTGAAACCTCACACAAAGTCCTACGCTAAACATGATATCTGGTCTGGTTGTGGTAAGATAGAGCAAGCTACCTATCATTCCCCTATATGTCTTTTGATCAAAACTTTCTCTACTTTCATCCAAGTCTAACTTGGTGGAAGTACTCATTGGAGTGTTGATAGCTTTTGAACCATCCATATTAAATCGTTTTAACAATTCTAATGTATATTTGGATTGATTAAGGAATATGCCATTACTAAGTTGTTTAATTTGTAATCAAAGAAAGAAGGTTAATTCTCCCATTAAACTCATCTCAAATTCATGACTCATACACATGGCAAAAGATTCACATAGTGATTCATTCAAAGAACCAAAAATAATATCATCAACATAAATTTAAACAATAAGAAAATTATTTTCAAAATATTTAATAAATAATGTAGTATCAACCTTGCCTTTAGTAAAATTATTTGAAATTATGAAAGAACTAAGCCTCTCATACCAAGCCCTAGGGGCTCGTTTTAGTCCATAGAGAGCCTTAGTTAATTTAAACACATGATTAGGAAGAAGAGAATTTTCGAATCTGGGTGGTTGTTCAATATATACTTCTTCGGAAATAAAGCCATTTAAAAAAGTACTTTTGACATCCATTTGAAATAGTTTAAAATCATTACTACTAGCATAGGCAAGGAGTATCCTGATGGCTTCTAATCTTGCCACAGGAGCGAAGGTCTCTTCATAATCAATACCTTCTTCTTGATTGAAACCTTTGGCCACTGATCTAGCCTTGTTTCTAACCACAATACCATATTCATCTTGCTTGTTTCTAAAGACCCATTTAGTACTAATAACTAAATGGTCATTAAGTCTAGGAACAAGCTTCCATACCTCATTCCTCTCAAATTAATTTAACTTTTCTTGCAATTCGATGACCCAATAATCATCTTTCAAGGCATCATCAATGCATTTTGGTTCAACTTGAGAAAGAAAAGCAGCATGGGCACAAAAATTCTTAAATAAAGAACGAGTTTGAACCCCTTTAGATGTATCTCTTATAATTAACTCCTTGGGATGACATCTATATACTTTCATTCCTTAGGTAAGGAAATTTAGAAAGAAGATGCATCTAAGTTGTCATTTTGAGGAGAGGGTTCATTCAAATTCAAATCATTAAAACCAAGATCATCATCAAAATCTTTTTTCTTAGATTCGAAAAATTCATTAAAAACCACATGAATAGATTCTTCTATAACTAAGGTTCTTTTGTTGAAAACCCGAAAAGCTTTAGAAATAGAAGAGTAACCAAGAAAGATGCCTTCATCGGATTTAGCATCGAATTTTCCTAAGGCATCCTTTTTATTTAAAATAAAGCATTTACAACCGAAAACTTTAAAGTAAGAGACATTGGGTTTTTTATTATTTCATAATTCATATGGAGTCTTAGATAGGGATGATCTTACTAGAACTCTATTCATAACATGGCAAGCTGTGTTCACGGCTTCGACCCAAAAATATTTTAGTAAATTATATTCATTTAACATGGTTCTAGTCATTTCTTGTAAATTTCTATTTTTCCTTTCCACTACTCTATTTTGTTGAGGATTCCTTGGAGTAGAGAAGTTATGGTTATATCCATTTATTTTACAAAAATTTTGAAAGTCATGGTTTTGAAATTCACCACCGTGATCACTCCGAATTGATGAAATCATGAAACCTTTTTCATTTTGAGTGAGTTTACAAAATTTAGAGAAACATTTGAAACAATCACTTTTGTGAACCAAGAAATAGGTCCAAGGATATCTACTATAGTCATCCACAATTACGAAGGCATATATGCTACCTTCTAGGCTTGTTATGTCAATTGGTCCAAATAAGTCCAAATGGATCAATTGCAATGGTCTAGTGATGCTAATTTGATTTTTTAATTTGAATCTAGTTTTTATTTATTTTCCTAGTTGACATGCATCACATACTTTGTCCTTGACAAACTTCATATTGGGGATTCCTTGTACTAACTCTCTAGATGAAATCTTAGATATTAGTTTCATGCTTGCATAGCCTAATCTCCTATGCCAAAGCCAAACATCATCATTCAAAATCGAAAAACACGTTTCATTGCTTAATTCATCAATATTTATGGTGTAGATATTATTTTGTTTTAAAGCAATCATGGATATGTCATTGTTTAGTTTTTCAATGATACAAACATTAGATTCAAATCTAACAACATAACCTTTATCGTATAATTGACTAATGCTTAAAAGATTATATTTTAAACCATCAACTAGCAACACATCATCAATTGAAAAACTTGATTTATTACCTATGGTTCCCTTGCCAATGATTTTACCCTTGTTGTTATCTCCGAAGGTGACATACCCTTCTTCTTTGCTAGTGAGCATAGAGAAATGAGATGGATCTCTGGTCATGTGCCTTGAGCATCCACTATCAATATACCATTTCTTGCTCCTAGCTTGTGAGTTTGTCTACAAAAGAAGATGGTTTTTAGGTACTCATTTGATTTTGGGTGCCTTACAAATTGATCTACTTAATTTGTAATTCAACATTAAATTGTTTATGGTTCCTTTAGGAACCCATATCAATTTTTGTGGACTAATTTTCTTGAATGGACATTTGTAAACAACATGTCCAGTTTTACCATAAAAATTACATTTCAAATGGGGTGATACATGCAATGTGGGTCCTTTAATGAAGGTGGTGGAATTTTGGTGAGATCCACTCACAAATCCGATTCCACTTCTATTTCTGACGTGACCCTTGTTAGCAAGGATCATGTCCAAGCTCTTGCTACCGACCTTAAACTTGTTTAGGGTCTCTTTGAGTAGCAAATTCTCATTTTTTATTGCTTTTAAGTGTTCACACTTAGAGCATGGGGGTAGAGAAGGAGTTTGGAGACTATTGAACTTATTTTGCAATAAAGCATGCTCTTTCTTTAATAAATTAAACTTTTTGCTAATAGTTCTACATTCATCAAATAACTCATGAAAAGCGATAGAAAGTTCATCAAAAGATAATTCTTCATTAAATAACTCACTAACCTCTTCTCCTAAGGCCATTAGCGTGAAGTTAGCCTCCTCTTTGTTGCTTACTTCTTCAACCTCGGAGTCACTTGAATCATCCCATGTAGCCTTCAATGCTTTCTTCTTCTTGGGTTACTTCTTCTTGGCTTACTTCTTCTTGGCTTGGGGGCATTCATATTTGAAGTGCCCCGGCTTCTTGCACTCATAGCAAATAACTTGGTCCTTTTTATGTTCAAGTTTATTTTTTGTGTCATTTTTAAATTTGTTCTTTCTTATGAACTTTTTGAATTTTCGAGTTAAAAGTGCAATGTCATTGTCATTGTCCTCTTCACTTGATATTCCTTTTAAGTGGTCTTCTTGTGTTCTTAGTACCATATCCTTCCTGTTCTTTGGAAGGGGGTTCTCGAGCTCTTCATGAGTATGGCACGTCATTTCGTAGGTCATTAGAGACCCAATAAGTTCTTCAAGAGGAAAAGTCTTAAGGTCCTTGGCCTCTTGAATGGCCGTAACTTTTGGATCCCAACTCTTTGGAAGGGATCTCAAAATCTTAGTTACTAGTTCAAAGTTAGAAAAACCTTTACCAAGTGCTTTAAGTCTATTGATGACATCCGTAAAACAGGTGTACATATCTCCAATGGACTCACTTGGTTTCATTCGGAAAAGTTCGTAAGAATGCACAAGAATATTGATTTTGGACTCTTTCACTCGGCTAGTGCCTTCATGAGTGATATCAAGAGTACACCAAATATCAAAGGCCGATTCACAAATTGACATGCGATTAAATTTGTTTTTGTCTAATGCACAAAACAAGACATTCATAGCCTTTGCGTTTAAAGCAAAAACCTTCTTCTCCGATTCATTCCAATCGCTCATTGGAAGAGAAGATTTTTGAAAACCATTCTCAACGATATTCCAAAGCTCAAAATCCATAGAAATAAGAAAGATCCTCATAGGGGTCTTTCAATACGTATAATCCGACCCATTAAACATAGGCAGACGTATAATGGAATGACCTTCTTGCATACCGGAATAGGCCATCTCTCTTGGGTTTTAGACCAAATATGAGAGTGAACCTGGCTCTGATACCAATTGTTAGGATCAGACAAGCACTAAGAGGGGGGGGTGAATTAGTGCAGCGGATTAAAACCGTAAGCTTGAAACCGATTTTGGTAAAAGGCTAGTTCGTATGAAAACTTCGATCCGACGAAAGATGACTTGGTTGAATTTGCTTGAGTAAAGGTAATGAAAAATTGAATGGTTTGCAGCCAAGTAAAGAGATGAAATAAAAATTTAAACACTCACACATTCAAGACGCTGCGATGTATAGTGGTTCGGTCAAAGTGACCTACATCCACTTCCGAAGCCTTCTCCAACGAGGCTCCCAACTTTCACTAGCAAATCCTTTTGAAGGGGAAGGACCAAACACCCCTCTTACAACCCTTTTACAAGAAGTTCACACTCTTACAGATTTTTCAAAGAGAAAGAAGGAGGTGAACACAAGCTATTCAAAATAAGACTTTTGCAAGACTTTAGCTTAATTTCTAACTCTCAAAAGGGTGCCTTTTCAGTTGAGAAACGGGGGGTATTTATTGATCCAAAGTGTATTCAAATTTGAGCTCCAAATTTGAAATCAATTTGGATTTTCCGGTGCTGGCGATGCTACCGCCTGTTAGGGGGGGTGCTACCACCTGTCAGTCACTAGACTAATAGTGCACAGACGGTACCACCACCCAAGACAGGCGGTACTATCATCGTTGCACACAGATGCTGGGTGGTACTACCGCTTGGCACAAGCGGTTCTACCGCCTAGCCCATTCAGCACTACTGAATGGGCCTTGTTCAAGGCCCAAAAAGGCCCAATAAGAGCTCGGTTGGCCCCTACTGCTAGTCATATGTGCCCTACAAGCCAATCATATGAGTAATGGCACTTGTGACGTAATATGCACTTTATCTCTTTGCTTATTATTAGGCATTTTATCACTTTATCTTGCGTGTTGCATATATTTTGATGTCCTTAGATTTGTGCAATGGGAATCGGATGGTGATGAAATCATGATAATGAGACCGATTCACCTTTAAACACAGACCCTAAATTATCCTGGTCATAGGTTACTCGAGAAGGACATCGAGATAACCGGATAGACTAGTGTGCTGTATACCCATTCATATGATGGAGGTAGCTGGTCTCATAGCTACTCGTGTGGGGACACTAAGGGTACAGTGCAGGTGCTCATTGGAGAATGAGTTCACTAATTGATCCGCCTATGGAATGCTGGATGGTTATTGATACCTCACGTCAGACAGCGATTCCGTAGTCTCAGTAGTGTATCTGGTCCTTAGACTTGAGACACCAAGGATGCCCTGTATGAGTACTCCACTCTTTGATACCGGACTTATAGGTTTGGAAAATTTCATATCTAGTACAGCCGGTTATTGGAAGTGGTAGCCAACCTTACCAGGGCTATTGAGTGTCAATAGAGGATCATCCGCTCTCGGTATCATGAGAGGAATATCCCATG
Organism: Musa beccarii; assembly: GCA_024322285.1. NCBI lineage: Eukaryota > Viridiplantae > Streptophyta > Magnoliopsida > Zingiberales > Musaceae > Musa > Musa beccarii. The sequence goes on along the minus strand of CM044396.1, from coordinate 15,182,434 downwards.
TGTTCTATAGGTTGAGGGTTTTTGGTAGCCACCTCCTATTCACCTCTCCCCATAGAGAGAGCTGCATCATCGCAATCCCTGCTATGTGGATACCGCTAGAGAGAAGGACACTTGACTTCCTTCATCTTCTCCTACAGATCTGTAGGAATTCAGGGATATACGATCTCCCTAGGTATCTTCTTTTGCACATGCAGTTTTTACAGATTTGTTTTTGACACACCGATCTTCGCACGACGACGGAATCTTTCTATGGGAAATCTAGGGTTTTGTTTTTTTGTTCTTCCGTTGCGCATGTGATGTCGCTCCCCTTTGCGCGAATTTCCCAATAGTGGTATCAGAGCCAGGTTGTTCGTGCGAAGATCGGATCTTAAATTACGTGTGTTGTGATCTAGAATAGGTCTTATCGCCAAAATTGTTGGTGCGAATAGCGAGAAAGGCAACAACTGTTGCTGCCCGCTCGTGCAACAACCTTGCAGCCTTGCTGCCTGCAGGGCAGCTCCAGCGCTGCGCCCGCAGGCCAGCGCCGCAGAGGCGCCGGTGCTGGGCGCCCGTGCCCGCAGGCCAGCGCCGTAGAGGCACCGGCGGTGGGCGCTGCGCCCATGGGGCAGTGGCGGCACCGCCTCCCTCCCCGCCCGCAAGGGGCAACGCAGCCCGCGGCTAGCCCGCAAGGGGGAGCGCCGCCCATGGCCAACCTGCAAAGGACAGCGCCGCCTGCGGGCGATCTGCCCACAGATGTGGGCGCACCCGCAAGGGGCATCGCCGCCACGCAGACGAGACCTGCTGAGCCAGCTGCGCGCTAGCAGCGGGCGGCGGCCGACCGCAGAGTGCCGCCGCCGGCAGGGTGGCGGCGGCCACAACGCTACAGAGGAGGGATTAGGGTTTTTCTGGCCAAAAGATGGTTTTACCCTTTGAAATTTCAGAAATTCCAGATTCTGTCCCTTTTGATAGAATTACCAAAATACCCTTTTGGCCGAATTATCGAAATAACCCTAGGAATTAAAAAATTCCCTTTATGTCCCTGAATTCAAAAAATTAAATATGTTAATTAAATAGTTTAATTAACTATTATTTTTTTATCTAATAGTCCTATAAAATAATATATACATGTGATCTATGATGTGGACAGATGATCATGGACTTATGATGTGATGTGCGTACATGTGATTATTATTATTGGGGTCTGCGAGTCTTTATTTTTCTCGTTTATTGTCGGGCCTGCGTGCCTGTAATTATGTTGTAATTACACGAGGAGGCGCAGCGGTAGCGTGACTCACGAGGCCGAGACAGATGATTCGACGTATAAAGATGTGTTGAGATGCCGACGGATCCGACGAAGCGAGATAGACGATCAGAGGGCATAGAGATGACCCACGTGGCCTTCCATCGTTATAGCTAGGAGCCAATTCCCAGTGTAGGTTGACTTGGTCGAGTCCCTCAAGACTCGCCTATATCGCGTCTCGCCATCTTATCTACGACATAGAGATGTCATAGGTGACCTGAGGACATGGTATGCTTGGTCGAGTCCTTTGAGAGTATATCACCTAATCAGACTCATCTGGTAATGATGTTAATGACTTAACCGAACATCATGGTTGGTCAAGTCCCTCGAGGCCATGGTGGTTCGGAGGCCGAACAGGACGGGAATCACAAGGAGTTGTGATTGGCAAGAGTTGCCTACCTTTACGGGCTTAACGTGATTGGTTGAGTCTCTTGAGGTTATGTTAAGATGCCGAATGGATCCTGATCCCCACTAGAGATCCGTCAGGGGTCTCCGATTCACATACCGGAGGGTGTTGTGTGTCTCACGAAAAATTAGTGAGAATATATTAAGATATAAGTCATTATCTTAATTATTTAATTTCTACAAATTCTGCATATTATTTATTTCTGCTACTTCTTTTATTTTAGAAAAATATCGCTTTCAAATCTTTTACATGGCATACTTGATGCCAACCGTCTCATTGGTCCAAATTATACGGATTGGCTTCGCAATCTGAGAATCGTTCTCACGGCGGAGAAAATCGCATATGTCCTTGATACAGTGATCCTTATGCCCGACGAAGGGGCAAGCGAGGATAAGATCGCTCGTTATGTGAAGTACTTAGATGATTCCACTCTTGCTCAGTGTTATATGTTGGCCTCTATGACTACTGAGTTACAGAGACAGCATGAAAATATGGATGCTAATTCCATACTCCTACATCTCCACAAACTGTTCGAGGAATAGGGAAGAACTCAGCGATATGAGATATCAAAGAGTCTTTTCCGTGCTAAGATAACTGAGGGGACACCGGTTCAGAACCATATCCTTAAGATGATTGAGTGGATCGAAAAACTCACAGGTCTAGGAATGGTCATAGAGGATAACTTGTGTATGGATCTTGTACTTCAATCCCTACCAGATTCCTTTTCTCAGTTCATAATGAATTTTAATATGAACAAACTTGAGGTGACCCTCCCAAAGCTCCTCAATATGTTGAGAGAAGCAGAGAGCACCTTCAAGAAAGAGAAGCCGGTTCTCTACACTGGTGAGACTAGAAAGAAAAGGAAGACTGAAAAGACCCTTAAGAATGGCAAGGGCAAGGGCAAAATGGGTAAGGCAAAGGTTACCAAGAAAGAACCAACAAAGGACAAAGGCCAGTGCTTCCATTGTAGTATAGATGGGCACTGGAAGAGAAACTGCAAAGAGTACCCTATAGAAAAGGCGAAACAGAAGCTTGGAGAAGCTTCAGGTACATTCATGATCAGTCTCCATTTGTCAGAATCTTATAATAACACATGGGTATTAGATACCAGGAGTGCGTATCATATTTGCAATTCGTTGCAGGTTCTGGCAGGACCTAGGAGATTGAACAGAGGCGAGATGGACCTTAAGATGGGCAATGGAGCAAAGATTGCTGCACTGGCTGTTGGCAAGGTCACCTTACATCTGCCTAGTGGAGCTATCATTGCATTAGATGCATGCTATTATGTTCCTCCTATTATCAAAAATATTATTTCCATTTCATGTTTGACAGTTATTGGATATAAATTAGTTTTTGAGAACAATGGTTGTTCAATAATATTAGATGATGAGATCATCACGAGAGGAACACTGCATAATGGTTTATATATATACTAGATACAACTCTACATATCATGAGTGTAAGTGAGTCTAAGAGGAAACGAGAAGTGGAGAACCAAACAGGAAAGAGTATTAAAACCCTTCGATTAGATTGAGGAGGTAAGTACTTGAGTACAGAGTTCACCCAGTTCCTCAAAGACTATGGGATCTTATCCCAATGGACATCTCCTTATACACCACAGCTTAATGGTGTATTAGAAAGGAGGAATCGCACATTGTTAGACATGGTGCGTTCCATGATGTGTTTTGCCGACCTACCCATCTCATTCTGGGGATATGCCCTAGAAACCACAGCTTACCTTTTGAACAGAATTCCAACTAAGTCAGTGATGTCTACTCCATATGAGATATGGAATGGGAAGAAGCTCGATCTTAAGATTATTAAGATTTGTGCCCTACCCACGTTAAGAGACACAACCCTAACAAATTGGAATCCAAAACGGAACGGTGCAAGTTCGTGGGATACCCCAAGGAAACTTGTGGGTATTATTTATATCACCTTAAGGACTGAAAGGTTTTTGTAGTCAAGAGAGCAGTGTTCCTTGAGAAGGAACACATTCTTGGTGAAGACAGTGGGAGCATGATAGAGTTGAGCGAGGTTGGAGAACCTAGCTCAAGCACCATTCCAAAATCTGTTCAGATACCTAACACATAAGTTTCAACTTTACGTAGGTTAAATAGAGTATCCCATCCTCCTGAGAGATATGTGGGACATATCAGAAGAGAGGATATTGAGGATATTGATCCTCAGACCTACGAGGAGGCTATTATGAGCATAGACTCCGGGAAATGGCAAGAATCCATAAATTCAGAAATGGATTCCATGTACTTCAACAAGGTTTGGAACCTAGTTGATTCACCCGAGGGTATTATACCCATTGGTTGTAAGTGGATCTTCAAAAAGAAGATTGGAGTATATGGAAAGGTAAAGACCTATAAAGGAATGCTAGTGGCTAAGGGGTATCGTCAAAGGCAAGATGTTGACTATGACGAAACTTTCTCACCTGTAGCCATGCTAAAATCCATTCGAATTCTATTGGCTATTGCAGCACACTATGATTATGAGATCTGGCAGATGTACGTCAAAACCGCATTCCTCAATGGTAACCTCGAGGAGGAGGTGTATATGATATAGCCTGAGGGATTCGTGTCCAGGGATAACCCAGATAAGGTGTGCAGGTTACTTATGTCTATTTATGGATTAAAGTAAGCTTCCCGAAGTTGGAACATAAGATTTAATGAGGCGATCAGATCTTATGACTTCGTTAAGAACGAAGATGAACCTTGTGTGTACAGGAAATTAAGTGGGAGCACTATCACCTTTTTGATATTATGTGTGGATGATATCCTGATCATTGGGAATGATGTAAGAATGCTCTCTACAGTAAAGACTTGATTATCTAGGCACTTCTCCATGAAGGACCTAGGGGAAGCATCCTACATATTGGGGATACGGATCTATAGAAATAGATCCAAGAAGATGCTTGGCTTGTCCCAGTCCAGATACATAAACACCATAGTCAAAAGGTTTGGTATAGAAAATTCTAAGAGAGGTCTCATACCAATGAGAAATAGAATATCACTTTCTAGGAGTATGTCCGCAAATACTCCTGAAGAAAGGGCACACATGGATATGATGCTATATGCATCAGCGATAGGATCTATCATGTATGCTATGCTTTGTACCAGGTCTGATATAGTGCATGCTCTAAGTGTCACGAGCAGATATCAGGCAGATCCGGGCTTAGAGCACTGGAAAGTAGTGAAATTTATCCTTAAGTACTTGAAAAGGACTAAGGATCTTTTACTGGTATATGGAGGTAGTAGCCTCAAGGTTGAGGGCTACACGGACTCGAGCTTCCAATCCGATGTCAATGATAGTAAGTCTAATTCAGGGTATATGTTCACCCTGAATGGAGGAGCAATATGCTGAAAGAGTTCCAAGCAAGACACTACTGCTGACTCGACCACAGAGGCGGAATACATTACTACGGCAGAGGCAGCAAAAGAGGGAGTCTGGATGAAGAAGTTCATCACAAATCTAGGAGTCGTCCTGAGCAGCGAGGAACTGATTCCTTTATATTACAACAAATATGGGACGATTATTCAAATAAGAGAACCTGGGTCTCATCAGAAGTGTTCTGAGGGGGTTCCAACTTATTAGAGAGATCATGGCCCGAAGAGATGTAGTAGTGGAACGAGTTCCATCCGAAGATAACATTGCAGATCCACTGACAAAGCCATTGACTCAGATTGTTTTCGAGCATCACAGAGGTCTGATGGGGATCAGACATGTTGGTGATTGGCTTTAGGTCAAGTGGGAGATTGCTAGTCATATGTGCCCTACAAGCCAATCATATGAGTGATGACATTTATGACGTGATATGCACTTTATCTCTTTGCTCATTATTAAGCATTTTATCACTTTATATTGCATGTTGCATATATTGTGATGTCCTTCGATTTGTGCAATGGGAATCGGATCATGATGAGATCATGATAATGAGACCGATTCACCTTTAAACACAGACCCTAAATTATCCTAGTCATAGGTTACTCAAGAAGGACATCGAGATAACCGGATAGACTAGTGTGCTGTATACCCGTTCATATGATGGAGGTAGCTGGTCTCATAGCTACTTGTGTGGGGAAACTAAAGGTATAGTGCAGGTGCTCATTGGAGAATGAGTTCGCTGATTGATCCGCCTACGGAATGTTGGATGGTTATTGATACCTCACGTCAGATAATAATTCCGTAGTCCCAATAGTGTATCTGGTCCTTAGACTTGAGACACCAAGGATGTCCTGTATGAGTACTCCACTCTTTGATATCGGACTTATAGGTTTGGAAAGTTCCATATCTAGTACAGCCGGTCATTGGGAGTGGTAGCCAACCTTACGAGGGCTATTGAGTGTCAATAGAGGATCATTTGCTCTCGGTATCATGAGAGGAATATCCCATGTGTTCTTGCTCGAACAAATCCTTGGCCAAGGTTATTCGGATTGAGAGAGAAAGAGTTCTCCGGGAGAATCCGACAAGAGCAAGACTCGAGGAGAGACTGTATGGGCCTGACAGACACCATGCCCTTATAGGGTCTCTGGATATTAGATGGATGAGAGATTATAGATACATGGTAACGAGGACGAGATAGGTCCAAAGGATTGGATTCTCCTGTATCGTCTGGGGGCTGCGGCGTAGTGGCCTGGTACATCCGCAGTCAATGAGTTGGATGAATTATTATAGAGATAATAATTCACCATGTCAGAAGGAGTTCTGACAAATATAACTCACGGCCAGCTCGATTTTGGGCCTAGAGGGTCACACACATATGGTAGGTGTTGCGATGAGTAGAGGTTCGGATATGAGATATCCGTTGAACCCCTTATCTTATTGGATATCCATTAAGCCCCTGAATTATTGGATCCTGAGATGAGATCCAATAATTGCTAATAAGAGATTATTGGGTAGAAATCCACTAATCCAAGAGGCTTGGGTAATTGGATGGAGATCCAATACCCAATAGGGCAGAAAGATCCATTAGGGTTTTCAGGGTGCTCTATAAATAGGAGGGAACCAGAGTTCTATAGGTTGAGGGTTTTTGGTAGCTATCTCTTATTCGCCTCTCCCCAGAGAGAGAGGTACATCGTAAGAATCCCTACTGTGTGGATACTGCTAGAGAGGAGGACACTTGACTTCCTTCATCCTCTCCCACAGATTTGCAGGAATTCAGGGATATACAATCTCCCTAGGTATCTACTTTTGCACGTGCAGTTTTTGCGGATTTGTTTTTGACGCACAGATCTTCACACAACGACGGAAACTTTCTATGGGAAATCTGGGGTTTTGTTTTTTTGTTCTTCCGCTGCGCATGTGATGTTGCTCTCCTTTGCGCGGATTTCCCAACACCTACCATATTTAAGCAGGATTAATTCGAAATCCTTGCCCCAAGTATGTGTCAACTACGAAATTGAAACATAATTAATAGTGATTTGAACCGACATTCTTCAAGTCTTATTTCGATGAGCTTTAAGATGAGACTTCGGCAGTCTTCCGATACTTCCCTCGGATTTCTTTCGGCGGATTCCCAGCATGCTCCCAGCTTGTATGGCGTGCTCAATGAGTCTTCGACAAGCTTCTGAACCTTCTCGGCAAACTCCGCGAATCCTTCGATGATCTTTGTAGCGATCTTCTGAAAACTTCGGTAAGTCCCTGATTCGATCTCGGTTCGTTCCGGCAATACTTCCAATGATCCTTCGAACTTCCGATGAACTCTTGAACACCCGACGGATTTGACCTCGGTAAATCGCTTTATGTTTCTAACCCATCATAGTTAATCCTGCACACTTATCTTGATAATATAGATTAGCACAAATATTTTACCAATTGATTTCATCATCAAAATCTGAGATTCAATACTATAAATACCCCTCTCATTCATGGTTGAAAGGGAGTCTAGAACTAAGAAAGAAAAAGAGAGAACTCTTGTCAAAATCTTCCCTCTAAGCTTTAAGTGTGTTCTAGTCTAAGAGAGGGGTGAGAGGCCTTGTAAGGGTTTCCTCCTAAGCCCGTCAAAAGGAGAGAGCTGTAAGGGAGTTGATCCTCGCCCATTGGAAGGAGGATAGCTTGTGGAAAACTGGTGGCCTCAAGCGAAGAGGAATCGAGAGTAGATGTAGGTCGAATGATCGAACCACTATTAAAACGGTTTACGTTTATGTTCTTGCATTTACCTTTCTGCAAACTATTTTTTCTTTGCTGCTCAACTTACTCATCACTACCTTCTTCCTCTCTAAACACTCCCTACTTTAAGCACTTTCCATTACGCTTTAATCGAAATCGATTTTAGTCAAAAACGTGATTTCTATCATACGAAGTTTCAGAAGTTGTTTTAAATCGTAGAAATTTATTGTTCTTTACCACTGTACTAATTCACCCCCCCTCCCCCCCTCTTTATACCACTCGATCCCTAACAATCGGTATCAAAGCCTCGTTGTTTCTCATTCAGATTTACACCCGTGAGAAATGGCTCTTCATGGCTTTCAAGAGGGCTTTTCGGTTGTTCGTCCTCCATTGTTTAACGAGTTGGACTACACCTATTGGAAAACTCGAATGAGAATTTTCTTGCTTTCAATGGATTTGGATTTATGGAACATTATTGAAAACCATTTTTAACTTCCCTCTAAACCAATGAACGAATGATCGGATTTAGAGAGAAATTTTTTTTCTTTGAATGCAAAGGATATGAATGCCTTATTTTGTGCTTTAGACAAAAATGAGTTCAATTGGATTTCTACGTGCGAAATAACTTTTGAAATTTGGTGAATACTTGAAATCACACACAAGGGAACTAGTAGAGTTAAAAACTCGAAAGTAAACCTCTTATTGCATGATTTTGAGCTTTTTCGAATGAAACCAAGCGAGACTATAGGTGACATGTATACTCATTTCACGAATGTCATCAATAGTCTAAGAGCTCTTGGTAAATCTTTTTTGGATTTTGAACTCGTAAGCAAGATCTTAAGATCCCTTCCAAAAAGTGGGATCCTAAAGTAACCGCAATACAAGAAGCTAAAAATCTAAATGACCTTCCGATAGAAGAACTCATTGACTCATTAATAACATATGAAATGAGTCTTTTGGAACTTGATGAACACTTGAACTACCTTCCAAAGGATAAGAAGGATTTGGAACTTCGAATAATTGAATACCACTTGAGTGATGACTCAAGTGATGAGAACATTGAACACATAACAATGCATTTTAATAAGTTCATTAAACAAAAATCTAAAACTAAAAATGAACTTGAATGAAAGAAGAGGCCACTAATGAAGAAGAAGAAGGCTCACTAAGAAGAATCAAGTAAAGAAAAGGCAAATTGGGCTTTGATGAGCTTCATCAACAAGGTAAGTATCTCACCCGAAATGCTTTTACCATTGCTTTATGAAATTACTTGAACTTTTCATGAGTGCTTAATTTAGTTGGTAGGAAATAAAAATTATTTTTAAAAATTATATAATGCTTCTCCCTTTAGCGGTTTTGAAAATTTAAAAATTTTGATCATAAAAAAAATTATTATATTGTTTCATGCATGTTATGATTTTGAATGATGTATGCAATGTTATGGATGATATTCACATGATATGTGATAATACAAATTCCATGCTTTCCATATCATTTTTTTTTTGTTTTAAACATGATGCACATCATTTACACAAAAAACAAGAGCATGCTCATATAAAAATAATTTGCACGAAATGAAATACATAAAAATGAGAAAATGCACTATCATGATGTTTTATGTGTAATGCTTTTGATCTTAATGGGTTTAATGATAAACTTGTATTTTGAATTTATACAATGATGGCTTTCATATAAATATTTGAACATACCTTATGAAATCATCATTGATTATGATGAAATGAAAATATTAAAAGTTTTTTGTCATGCTTAATGATTTTATGATATCATGAGAATTTAAAGGTGTTATATCTTCATGACAAACTCATGTTTAGTTTTAAAATTTGATACTCATCTTTTGAAACATGAGTACACTTATAAGGAACAAACAACTTAAAATGAAACATATTATCATGATAAATTGAATCTCATATCTTGAAATAATGTGTTATATTTTTGTCTTGATGATTTTTATAATGAAACTTGCCTTTCGTTTTTTAATACTTATTTTGATTTGACATAAAAAGACAAATGATGAATCCATGTACACTATGTTCATATAAGTCTCTTGAATCTCGAGAATGATTTTGATAATTTGATTATGAGTTTCGAGTTGACAAAATGAGTTTGAATGATTTTATGACTTCTCTCTTGATCTCTTAAAATCATGACTTTAAATTCTTGACTTGAGATATTTTTGTGAATCAAAATACTTTTCTCTATGATTGTTTCATTTTATCATTTACCAAAGAGGAAAACAATTCAAATCCATGTTATTTATGAATCTCATAAACTATGTTAATGATTTTGATGATTCGAATTTGAATAAGTTTTATCACAATCCAAGTCTTGATATCTTAACATCTATATACTTGGAATTTCTTTTAAAATATAATCTTGATGAAAACTATTATGCATGAATTAAGTTGTTTTACTATCTATTCTCAAATGAATCATGTTCTTCTAAAACCTACACATTATATCCTAGAAGTGATATGATTTCTTTGCCTTGAGTGGTAAATTGAATATTTGATATAAATGAAATTTACTTTATGATGAATCATTGAATCATGACTTGATCTATGAGAATGCTATGTTTTTATGTATCATGATTCTTGGTTGTATATCCTTTATCATGAATTGAAAATTGATGATAAAGAAAATATTTGTGAATCATGATATGTTTAGAATTTATTTTAAAATCATGATCTTGATCTTGATAAAAAGAATAATTATAAAACATGAATGACATCCCTTGGTATTGATCTTCGTTGATTTTTCATATTGATACCCTTCATGACTTGATTTCTTTACATTTTTTGCTTTGTATGCATCATGTGATAACTAATGTATATTTTAATGCAAATGTATTTGAAAGTGAATGTAAAGAAAACTTTGTATATCCTCCCTTCTTTTTGACAAAAACAAAGGGAAAGTTAGCTTGCTAGCTTGTGTATTACAAGAAAGAAATATTGCTAGCATGTGCATCACAAAGCAAAATAGCTAGCTTGTTGGCTTAAATGTTGAATTCATACTCATGACTTAAATTTTGATGATAGAAACACTTATGCCAATATTTGTTTCTAATATCTCATTTGCTATTTTGATGAAAAGGTAAATCAATTACAACATTGCATCTTCCCTTCTTTTTGAAAATGATAAAGGGGGAGAAAAATTGCTAGCTTGCGCATTGAAAAAGAAAGCAAAACTTGCAAGCTTGCTCTTCTCAAAAGAGAAGAAAGAAATTACAAAATTACATGCATATCGCAAAGGAAGCAAAGAAAGTGTAACTTGCACATCTTTAAATACTATTTCCTTGCACTTCTCAGAGATGAATAGAAAAACTTGAGATCATGAATACCATCACAACAAGTGTTATCTTATATATCTTTAAACTTGCTATGATTGAATGGTATGATTGGATATTGTATTGCAAAGATATGCTTAAATTGTTAGGGATCGAGTGGCACTAAGAGGGGGGGGGATGAATTAGTGCAGCGGATAAAACGATAGATTTTTCAGCGATTTAAAACAAGCTTCGGAAACTTCGTACAATGAAAGCAACGTTTCGTTTGAACCCGGAAAGATTACGTTTTAACTTTAAAGCATGCGTACGAAGATGAAAAGGAAGTGGACTAAGTAAAGTAAAGGCTTGTAGCAAAGCAAAGAGATAAAACAGAAATTTAAACACTCACACAATCAAGACACAGCGATGTATAGTGGTTCGGTCAAAGAGACCTACATCCACTTCCGAAGCCTTCTCCGATGAGGCTCCCTTCTTCCACTACCAAATCCTTTGAAGGGGAAGGATCAAATATCCCTCTTACAACCCTTTACAAGTGGTTCACACTCTTACAAGATTTCACAAGAAGAATGAGGTGAACACTTAGCAAGAATAAGACTTTTCAAGACTTAAAACTAAGATTCTAACTTTTCAAAAGGGTTCTACTTTCAACTGAGAAAGAAGGGGTATTTATAAGCCTCAAAGTGATTCAAATTTGGAGCCTAAACTTGGAGCCAAAAATTTGAATCTTTTAAGTTTTTCGTGTCTGTCGACCCCGGCAGATCGACACACCAGTGGTGCTACCGCCACATAAGAGCTGATAAGGCGGTGCTACGCTTCACCCAAAGCGGTGCTATATATAGTAGCCAGGCTATAGTACCCGGGCTACAACACCATGCATGTAGCATGCATGCATGCTGCTGGTGCTGCTAGGCAGTGCCACCGCCCAGCACATTAGCTGCTGCTGGGCGGTGCCACCGCCCAGCACAAATCAACGTTTGGTTTGGGCCGAAAACTCGGCCCAAACTGGTTCCGAACAAGGCCCAATGGGCCCATACTTGGGTTAAAGGATTAACCCCTAATCCTAACCCAAATTGATGTGCTAACTACGAAATTAAAGTTATTCCTAAGCTATTATAAAGTCCGTAAGTCAAGTCTTCTTCCGGCGAGCTTCTGGCGAACTTCCGGCGGTCTTCCGGCGGTCTTTCGGCGGTCGCGGAGCTTCTGGCGACCATCCTGCGGACTCCTGGTAACCTCTCGGACTCCACGATGATTTTGGCGAGTTCCCCCGAGCTTCTTTGGCAAGCTCCAATCTTTCTTGGCAAGCTCCGCGAACTTCCAACGAACCTCCCGGCGAACTTCCGAAAACCCTTCGGCAAGCTCCTACTGCTCTCGGCCGATTCCGCAGAAGACTCCCAACGAATCTTCAGACTTCCATCAAACACTCGAACTCCCAATGATCCATCGCACTTAACTTCGACCCTTTGTTTCGCTTTACGTCTTCATCCTTATCGTAGTTACTCCTGCACATAAACAACAAACACTCTACTTCGATCTAGACAGTTATTACAACACGAATTGATATTCAGTTGCCCGGCACGTCATTGGTCGGCACTTCGTCCGATCCTTCGGCACATCGTCCTCTCTTGCGGTCCGTTGCCCAATCGGTGATTGACCTCCGTAATCCCGATATCCTAGGCCTGATGCCCGACGTACGAAGCCTCCTGCCGATAGTCGACCAAACCTCCGGCTCGACATCCAATATCCTGACGTGATCACCTCTGGTGCAACGTCAATTCCTCCAGTGTCAACTGTCTAATCCTGATCGATAGTAGACCTGCATAACTCAACACGCAGTTAGACCACAAATCACACTCAATTAGTTTCATCATCAAAATCCGAGATTCAACAATCTCCCCCTTTTTGATGATGACAACTAATTGATGACTGACGGAGTTAACCAAAACTCCCCGGAGTTTAACACAAACTCCCCCTATTAATATGCCATTGATAGAACACTTGGATTATCCCAAATCCAAGCAACATTCATTTATGTAGTGAGAAAACAACAAACCATCATGCAAATATATAAAATATTCAATCAATACATGAAGTCATCAATCTACTTCTCCCCCTATGTCATCAACAAAAAGAAGAAGTTGCATCATAGCTAGTTTAAAAGATATGCAAGTTTTTACAACATACTAGCTATCAATCATATCATACAACATTTTTGCATAGCTTTGCATTACAACATCCAATCATACCATTCAATCATAGCAAGTTTCAAGGATGGGCAATGATGGTAATTTTTACTTGCTTCTTGAGATGTGCAAGTTGCACTTTCTTTGCTTCCTTTGCATGTTCTAGCTAGCAAAATTTTTCTTTGCAATACATAAGCTAGCAATAATTCTTCTCCCCCTTTGTTTTGTCAAAAAGTGGAGTACAAATAGCCAATGCTTTGATCATGACAAAATAACAAATTTACAATATAAATTTTTAGCATATTAAGTCATGAATTTAAGGGAGTCAAAAATCAAGATATGAGATAAAAAGATGATAAGCAAGTAATCAATAATGATAAGCAAGCTAACATCCTTTGCGACACGCAAGTTAGCTTCCTTTCAATTCTTCTCTTTTGTAACTAAGTTTCACCTTTGCAAGCTATTAACTTTTGTTTGCAATGAGCTAGCAATTATATATGATCACTTTAAACATATATGCTAACTTTTTATTTAAACATACAAACATAAAGGCATGTAACATTTCAAATTTTTGAAGTTTTGCATTTTGCTTCTTTTGATATAGTCAAGATAGCAATATTTGCATCCTTTGAAATAGCAATCCTTCTTCTTCTTGTGAAATTGCAAGGTAGCAATTTTTCTCCCCCTTTGTCTTTGTCAAAAAGAAGGGAGGACTAAATGGCTAAAAATTTCAATCATTATACAAGTTATTTTTCATATCAATTAAAAGTTTGCATCAATAAAAATATACATCAATTGTTCAATCATGATGCAAATAAGACAACAATGCAAAGAAATCATGTCATGACGGATATCAATATATAAATTCAACAAGAATCACAACCAAAAGATATCATTCATGATTTATAATTTTCTTTTTAGCAAGATCAAAATTCATATTTATCAATTTTTTAATTCAAGATAAATATCATACAACCAATAATCATGATATATAAAAGCATATCAATCTTATAGATCAAGTCATGATTCATAATTTATCATAAAGAAAATCAAATATTCAATTTACCACACAAGGTAAAGAAATCATATCACTTCTAGGATCATGAAATATATGACATCAAGGCTCATGATCCATTTGAAAAAATATAGCACAAAGAGTAACTAGATTCATATATAAGAATTCCAAGTATCAAATATCAAAATATCAAGACTTGGATTATGACAAAGCTCATTCAAGTTCGAATCATCAAAATCATTACCATAGTTTGTGAGATTCACAAATGATATAAACTTGAATTATTTTCCTCTTTAGTAAATGATAAAAAGAAGTAATTATTTTCGAGATTCAAAATGCTAGCCATCATGACAAGTGATACATCAAAAGTCTACATCATTATTTCAATCAAGTCATGAAGCATACAAAGTAGTATTGAAACATGAGAGAAAAGTTTAAATTATCAAATCATAATCAATTCATCGAAATCACTTCTATAATTTATGAGATTCTTAAGATATCATGAAATCATTAATCTCGATAAGATAGTAAATATAATTTCTTTATGTTTCATATAAGTATGTCTTTTGCCTTTATATGCCAAATCAAAATATTCAAAACCGGAAGACAAACTTCATTATAAAAATTGTCAAAACAACACATTGTTTCAAGACATGAGATTTAACTTATCATGATAATGTGTTTCATTTTGTTTCAAACAAGTGTGCTCATATTTCAAAAGATGAGTATCAAATTTAAGACCAAAACATGAGTTTGTCATCAAGATATGATATCACAAAGTCATTAAGCATGATAACAAACTTTTAGTATTTTCATTTCAATGATGATTTCATAATGTATGTTCAAACATTTATATGGAACCCATCATTGTAGAAATTCAAAACATAAATTTGTCATTAAATCCATCAAGATCATATGCATCAAACATCATGATAATACATTTTCTCATCTTTATGAGTTTCAATTTAAGTGATTTGATCTTTCATAAGAATGTTCAAATTTTTCATATGAAAATGTCATGCATCATATTCAAAAATGAAAATATCATCAAAATCATTTTAATTCTTTCTTACATTAGTTATAACAAGATGATCGATGCTCAAATTTTTGGTAAAATCATACATCATTTTATAAATCTGAAAAATAATTTTCGTCATGAAAATCATCAAGTCCAAATGTAATACACGGTAACATTAAAATCACATTTCTTTCATTTGGAAAAAATTTATGGGTTAGGTCTTTATAATTGATTTCATGAAGATATGTATCATTTAAAAATTTCATCATAAAAAAGGTTAAGACCCATTAATGCAAGATAGAAGTTTTTAGATCAACATCACTTCAACAACTCATGCATGATATAAAATCATCAAGCATCATGTTTAGAGACAATGTAAACCATCAAGATACTCAAGCATGGTTTAATCCTAAGCATTATCATAAATCTTACAATCGTCATTCATATTTTTACTTTTCAAAAATACTATAAAGAAAAGCATAGTATAATTTCGATTTTTTTTTTAATTTCTAAAAACACAAGAAAAGCATAAAAAAAAATTCCTACTAACTAAGTTAAGCATTCATGGAAATCATCAAATAATTTCAAAATAATTCAAGGAAGTTAAGTTACTTACCTCATTGTCGAAGCCCATTAAAGCGTAGTTTGCTTCTTCTTTTCTTGATTTTTCTTGGTGAGTCTTCTTCTTCTTCATTGGTCTCTTCCTCCG
This sequence comes from Musa beccarii, assembly GCA_024322285.1. NCBI lineage: Eukaryota > Viridiplantae > Streptophyta > Magnoliopsida > Zingiberales > Musaceae > Musa > Musa beccarii. Next base: position 15,166,406 of record CM044396.1, on the reverse strand, counting down.
TTCAAGTTCATTGTTGATTTTAGATTTTTGTTTAATGAACTTATTAAGATCGATTAAAGGTTCAAAGTCCTCTTCATTGTCCTCATCACTTGAGTCATCACTCAAGTGGCATTCTCTTGTTCTAAGTTCAAAAACCTTCTTGTTCTTTAGAAGGTGGTTCAAATGTTCATCATGTTCATCATGTTCCAAGAGTGTCATTTTATAGGTCATTAATGACCCGATTAATTCTTCAAGTGAATAATCATTCAAGTTTTTAGACTCTTGAATAGCCGTAATTTTTGGATCCCATTCTTTTGGAAGGGATCTTAAAATCTTGTTTACTAAATCAAAACATGAAAAAGATTTACCAAGACTTTTCAAGCTATTGACGACATCCGTAAAGCGGGTGTACATATCGCCAATAGTTTCGCTTGGTGTAATTCGGAAGAGCTCAAAATCATGCAACAAGAGGTTTACTTTCGAGTCTTTAACTCTACTAGTTCCCTCATGCATGATTTCAAGTGTTCGCCATATATCAAAAGCCGTTTCACAAGAAGAAATTCGATTGAACTCATTTTTGTTTAAAGCACAAAATAAGGCATTCATAGTCTTTGCATTTAAAGAAAAAGATTTTCTCTCTAAGTCCGACCATTCGTTCGTCAGTTTAGAGGGAAGTTGAAAGTCATTTTTGATGATGTTCCACAAATCCAAATCCATTGAAAGCATGAAAACTCTCATTCGAGTTTTCTAATAAGTGTAGTCTGATCCGTTAAAGAACGGTGGACGAAAAACTGAAAAGCCCTCTTGAAAACCATTTAGAGCCATTTCTCACGGGTGTAAATCCGAAAGAGAAAGAACGTGGCTCTGATACCAATTGTTAGGGATCGAGCAGTACTAAGAGGGGGGGGTGAATAAGTGCAGCAGATAAAACGATAGATTTTTCAGTGATTTAAAACAAGCTTCGGAAACTTCGTACGATGAAAGCAACGTTTCGTTTGAACCCGGAAAGATTGTGTTTTAACTTTAAAGCATGCGTACGAAGCTGAAAAGGAAGTGGAGTAAGTAAAGTAAAGGCTTGCAGCAAAGTAAAGAGATAAAACAAAAATTTAAACACACACAATCAAGACACTGCGATGTATAGTGGTTCGGTTAAAGAGACCTACATCCACTTCCGAAGCCTTCTCCGATGAGGCTCCCTTCTTCCACTACCAAATCCTTTGAAGGGGAAGGATCAAATACCCCTCTTACAACCCTTTACAAGTGGTTCACACTCTTACAAGATTTCACAAGAAGAATGAGGTGAACACTTAGCAAGAATAAGACTTTTCAAGACTTAAAACTAAGATTCTAACTTCTCAAAAGGGTTCTACTTTCAGTTGAGAAAGAAATGATATTTATAAGCCTCAAAGTGATTCAAATTTAGAGCCCAAACTTGGAGCCAAAAATTTGAATCTTTTGAGTTTTTTCGTCTTTGTCGATCCTAATAGATCGACACACCCAAGCGTGCTACCGCTTTCTCTGATGAGTCGGGCTATAGTACCGAGACTCGGTGCACCATGCACGTAGCATGCATGCATGTTGTCTTTGGCTTTGTTAGGCTTCTGCACACGGTGCCACATGCATGCATGTTGTCATTATTTTTCTGTTTCAGGGCGGTGCCACCGCCCAGCACAAATCAACGTTTGGTTTGGGCCGAAAACTCAGCCCAAATTGGTTCCGAATAAGGCCCAATGGGCCCATACTTGGGTTAAAGGATTAACCCCTAATCCTAACCCAAATTGATATGCTAACTACAAAATTAAAGACATTCCTAAGCTATTACAAAGTCCGTAAGTCAAGTCTTCTTCCGGCGAGCTTCTAGCGAACTTCCGGCGGTCTTCCGACGATCCCTCGGAAACCATCCTGCGGACTCCCGGCAACCTCTCGGACTCCACGATGATTTTGGCGAGTTCCCCCGAGCTTCTTTGGCAAGCTCCAATCTTTCTTGGCAAGCTCCGCGAACTTCCGATGAACATCCCGGCAAACTTCCGAAAACCCTTCGGCAAGCTCCTACTGTTCTCGGCCGCCCGGAAAGACACTCCCAATGAATCTTCAGACTTCCATCGAACACTCGAACTCCCAATGATCCATCGCACTTGACTTTGACCCTTTGTTTCGCTTTACGTCTTCATCCTTATCGTAGTTACTCCTGCACACAAACAACAAACACTCTACTTCGATCTAGACAGTTATTACAACACGAATTGACATTCAGTTGCCCGGCACGTCATTGGTCGGCGCTTCGTCCGATCCTTCGGCACATCGTCCTCTCTTGCGGTCCATTGCCCAATTGGTGATTGACCTCCGCAATCCCGATATCCTTGGCGCAACACGCTCTTCTTGGCCCGATGCTCGACGTACGAAGCCTCCTGCCGATAGTCGACCGAACCTCCGGCTCGACATCCAATATCCTGACGTGATCACCTCTGGTGCAACGTCAATTCCTCTAGTGTCAACTGTCTAATCCTGATCGATAGTAGACCTGCGTAACTCAACACGCAGTTAGACCACAAATCACACTCAATTAGTTTTATCATCAAAATCCAAGATTCAACATAAATGTTGTATGATATGATTAATAGCTAGTGTGTTGTAAAACTTGCATATCTTTTATACTAGCTACGATGTAACTTCTCCTTTTTGTTGATGACATAGGGGGAGAAGTAGATTGATGACTTCATGCATTGAATTGAATATTTTATATATTTGCATGATGAATTGATGATTCTCATAATATGTGATGAATGTTACTTAGATTTAGGATAATCCAAGTGTTCTATCAATGGCATATTGATAGGGGGAGTTTGGTTAAACTCCGGGGAGTTATGGTTAACTCTGTTAGTCATCAATTAGTTATCATCATCAAAAAGGGAGAGATTGTTGAATCTCAGATTTTGATGATGAAACTAATTGATTGTGTTTTATTGTCTAACTGCATTTTGAGTGACGTAGGTCTACTATCGATCAGGATTAGATAGTTAACACTGGAGGAATTGACGTTGTGCCGAAAGTGATCACGTCAGGATATTGGATGTCGAGCCGGAGGTTCAGTCGACAATCGACAGAAGGCTTCGTACGTCGAGCATCGGGCCAAGAAGAGCGAAGTTGCGCCAAGGATATTAGGGTTGCGGAGGTCGACCATCGATTGGGAAATAAGCCGCAAGAGAGGACGATGCGCCGAAGAATCGGACGAAGCGCCGACCAATGACGTGCCGGGCAACTGAATGTCAATTCGCGTTGTAATAATTGTCTAGATCGAAGTAGAGTTTTGGTTTGTGTGTGCAAGATTAACTACGATAATGATGAAGACGTAAAGTGAAACAAAGTATCGGAAGACAAGTGTGATGGATCATTGGGAGTGCTGCCGGAACTGGCCAAGAACAAGTAGGGAGCTTGCCGAAGGGTTTTCGGAAGTTCACCGGAAGGTTCATCGGAAGTTCGGGAAGCTTGCCAAGAAAGATCGGAGCTTACCAAAGAAGCTCGGTGGAACTCGCCAAGATCATGGTGAAGTCTAGGAGCTTGCTGGGAGTCCGTAGAATGGTTTCCGAGGGTTCATCGGAAGACCGCCGGAAGTTCGCCGGAAGCTCGCCGAAAGAAGTCTTGACTTGTCAGACTTTGTAATAGCTTAAGAAATATCTTTAATTTCATAGTTAGCACATAATTTAGTTTAGGATTAGGTGTTAATCCTATAAACTAAGTAGGTATCAATTGGGCCTGATAACGGACTGGTTTGGGCTGAGTTTAAGGCCCGACCAGTGAGTTAGAAATGCTTGGGCGGTGCCACTGCCCAGCCACCAGTGAGCTAGAAATGCCCGGGCGGTGGCACCGCCCAGGACCCGAGAGCCCAAGCGATGGCAACACCGGGCTAGGGTAGTGGCACCGCCCAATGGCTGAGAGCCCAGGCGGTGGCACCGCTAATTGGGCGGTGGCATCGCCCAGTACCGCCAACACCGGGAAAACCAAGGCAATTCAAATTTGGGCTCCAAATTTGAATCCTCTTAAGGCCTATAAATACCCTTCTCATTCATGGTTGAAAGGGAGTCTATAATTGAGAAAGAAAAAGGGAAAACTCTTATCAAAATCTTCCCTCTAAGCTTTAAGTGTGTTCTAGTCCAAGAGAGGGGTGAGAGGCCTTGTAAGGGTTACCTCCTAAGCCCATCAAAAGGAGAGCTATAAGAGAGTTGATCCTCGCCCATTGGAAGGAGGATAGCTAGTGGAAAGCCGGTGGCCTCAAGCGAAGAGGAATCGGGAGTGAATGTAGGTCGGATGACCAAACCACTATAAAAACGGTTTGTGTTTATGTTCTTGTATTTACCTTTCTATAAACCATCTTTTCTTCACTGCTCAACTTACTCATCACTGCCTTCTTCCTCTCTAAACACTCACTACTTTAAGCACTTTCCATTACGATTTAATCGAAATTGATTTTAGTCAAAAACGTGATTTCTATTGTACGAAGTTTTGAAAGTTGTTTTAAATCGTAAAAATTTATCGTTCTTTATCACTGCACTAATTCACCCCCCCCCCCCTCTTAGTGCCACTCGATCCCTAACATATATGATATAGCCTAAGGGATTCGTGTCCAGGGATAACCTAGACAAGGTGTGTAGGTTGTTTAGGTCCATCTATGGACTAAAGCAAGCCTCCCGAAGTTGGAACATAAGATTTGATGAGGCGATCAGATCTTATAACTTCGTTAAGAACAAAGATGAGCCTTGTGTATATAAGGAAGTAAGTGGGAGTGCTATCAGCTTTTTGGTACTGTATGTGGATGATATCCTGATCATTAGGAATAATGTAGGAATGCTCTCCATAGTAAAGACTTGGCTATCTAGGCACTTCTCCATGAAGGACTAAGGGGAAGCATCCTGCGTATTGGGGATACAGATCAATAGAGATAGATCCAAGAGGATGCTTGGCTTGTCCCAATCCAGGTATATAGACACTATTGTCAAAAGGTTTGACATGAAAAATTTTAAAAGAGGTCTCATACCAATGAGACATGGAATATCACTTTCTAGGAGTTTGTCCCCAAAGACTCTTAAAGAAAGGATACACATGGATAGAATACTATATGCCTCAACGATGGGATCTATCACGTATGCTATGCTATATACCAGGCCTGATAGCGTATGCTCTGTGTCACGAGCAAGTATCAGGTAGATCCTGGCTTGGAGTATTGGAAAGCAGTAAAATACATTCTTAAGTACTTGAGAAGGACTAAGGATCTTTTACTAGTATATGGAGGCAGTAGCCTCAATGTTGAGGGCTACACGGACTTGAGTTTCCAATCCGATGTCGATGATAGCATGTCTAATTCAGGGTATGTGTTCACCCTGAATGGAGGAGCAGTATGCTGGAAGAGTTCCAACCGAGACACTACTGTTGACTCAACCATAGAGGCAGAATACAATGCTGTGATAGAGGCAGCAAAGAAGAGAGTTTGGATGAAGAAGTTCATCACAGATCTAGGAGTCATCCTGAGCAGCGAGGAGTCGATTCTCTTATATTGTGACAACTACAAGGCGATTACTCAAATAAGGGAACCCGGGCCTCATCAGAAGTGTTCTGAGGAGGTTCCAACTTATTAGAGAGATTATGGCCCGAAGATGTAGTAGTGGAAAGAGTTCCATCCGAAGATAATATTATAGATTCACTGACAAAGCCATTGACTCAGATTATCTTTGAGCATCACAGAGGTTTGATAGGGATCAGACACGTAGGTGATTGGCTTTAGGTCAAGTGGGAGATTGCTAGTCATATGTGTCATGTAAGCCAATCATATGAGCGATGGCACTTGTGACTTGATATGAGCGATGGCACTTGTGACTTGATATAATGTAGGTGCTCATTGGAGAATGAGTTCACTGATTGATCCATTTATGGAATGCTGGATAGTTATTGATACCTCACGTCAAATAGCGATTCCGTAGTCCCAGTAGTGTATTTAGTCTTTAGACTTAAGACACCAAGGATGTCCTGTATGAGTACTCCACTCTTTGATACTGGACTTATAGGTTTGGAAGTTCTAGATCTAGTACAGCCGATTATTGGGAGTGGTAGCCAATCTTACGAGGGCTATTGAGTATCAATAGAGGATCATCCACTCTCGGTATCATGAGAGGAATATCCCATGTATTCTTGCTCAAACAAATCCTTGGTTAAGGTTATTCGGATTGAGAGAGAAAGAGTTCTTCGGGAGAATCCGATAAGAGCAAGACTCGAGGAGAGATCATATGGGCCTGACAGCACTATATCCGGTATAGGGTCTCTGAGATATTAGATGGATGAGGGACTATAGATACATTGTAACTAAGGATAGATAGGTCCAAAGGATTGGATTCCCCTGTATCGTCTGGGGATTGCGGCGTAGTGGCTTAGTACATTCGCAGTTGATGAGTCGGGTGAATTATTATGAAGATAATAATTCACTAAGTCAGAAGGAGTTCTGACAAGTATGACTCACGGCCAGCTCGATATTAGGCCTAGAGAATCACACACATATGGTAGGTGTTGCGATGAGTAGAGGTTCGGATATGAGATATCCGCCGGAGCCCCTATCTTATTGGATATCCAATAAGCCCCTCAATTATTTGAACCTAAGATGAGATCCAATAAGAGCTAATAAAAGATTATTGGGTAGAAACCCATTAATCTAAAAGGCTTGGGTAATTGGATAGAGATCCAATACCCAATAGGATAGGATCCATTAGGGTTTACAGGGGGCCTCTATAAATAGGAGGAAATTGAAGGCCCATAGGCTGGGGCTCTCTCAGTAGCCACCTTCTGTTCTCCCCTCCCAAGAGAGGAGCATCATCATAGTCCCTATCGTGTGGATATCGCTAGAGAGGAGGATGTTTGACTTTCTTCATCCTCTCCTACAGATCTATAGGGATTCAGGGATATACGATCTCCCCAAATAATATCATCCTTTCTTTTACATATACAGTTTTCGTGGATTTGTTTTTGAAGCACACCGATCTTCGCACGATAACGGAACCTTCAACAGAAATCTAAGGGGTTTTGTTTTCTGTTCTTCTGCTGCACTTGAGATGTCGCCCCATTGGATTTCCCAATAGTACATATATGTATATATACGTATATATACTTACATATATATATACACATATTTATACAAATCTATGTATATGTATACATATATAGATTTATATATGTATATATATATATATATACACACACATATATATATATATATATTATATACATATATATACATATATATATATATATGTATACCTACATACATACATACATGCATATATATATGTTTATAGGTATACGTATATATAGGTATAAATATATATATATATATATATGTAAATATATATGTGTATACATATATGTATATATGTATATATATACATACATATATATGTGTTTATAGATACAATATATATATATATACAATATATATATATATACATATATATATATATATACATATATATATATATATATATATTTATATATATATATATGTATGTATATATATATATGTATATATGTATCTATATATATATATATATATATATATATATATATATATATATATATATATATATATATATATATATATATATACATATATATATATATATATATATTATATATATATGTATATATACATATACATATATATATATGTATATATATATATACACATATATATATATATATTTATATATATATATATATATATATATATATATATATATATACATATATATATATATATATATACATATATACATATATATATATATACATATATCGATATACATATATATTTATTTATACATATATATATATATATGTATATATATGTATGCATATATCTGTATACATATATGTCTATACATTTATGTGTATACTTAAATATGTATACATATATGTGTGCACATATATGTATACATATATATATACATATATATTTACATATATATATATACATACATATATATATATATATATATATATATATATATATATAATATATATATATATATATATATATATAATATATAATATATATATATATATATTGTGAATAATCCAATTGACCATGTCGCCCTGTCCGTTAAAAGATTCCGAAGCTCTTCACTAATTCTACAGTGTTTGCGGCGGAATCCTTCATCTCGTGCTGCCGTAGGACAAACGAAATCTTCATCTTTCGCCAACCTCGGCTGGAATAATTTCATCCATCTCTCGAGTGGGAAAGGAAGAATTGGAACCACACATTTTGGTCAACCAGATTTTTTCCTCGCGAACCAGTCAGTCTCAGTTTATTCAAATCAGCAAGCAAATGATTTCACACCCTCGTCCTCTTCCTCCCCTCAGTTGCTCTCTCTGCCTTATATCTTCCTCCGCCACCGTGGAACTACAGCAACCTGCATTTTCTTCAGTCAGCCATGAAGCTGATCCATGTAAGAACGACCCTCCTCACCCTCCTCTTCCTCCTCTTCCTCCTCTTCTCCTTCTCGCCTTCGAACACCGCAGCCGAAACAGAAGCGCAAGCTCTTCTTGCGTGGAAATCCAGCCTGCTCCAGCCTGACTCTCTTGCCTCATGGTCTCTCCCCAACTCCACCAACCCATGCGAGTGGTTCGGCGTTCGCTGCGACTCCGGCGGCAGAGTTGTCGTGCAGCTGAGCTTACCGTATTCCAACCTCGTCGGCAGTCTCGATAACTTGGACTTCTCCGCTTTGCCCAACCTCACAACCCTCGATCTCAGTTACAATAACCTCGCCGGCGCCGTCCCTCCCAACATCTCTGCTTTGTCCAAGGTCACCTCATTAGACCTCAGCAGTAACAACTTCAGCGGATCCATTCCGGCGGAGATTGGGCATCTGTCAGACCTGCTCGAGCTCCGTCTCAATAACAACAGCCTGGGCGGAGAGATCCCCTACCAGCTTACGGGTCTGCAGAAGGTGCAGCTCCTCGACCTCGGATCCAATTTCTTGGAAACACCGGACTACGCCAATTTCACCGGCATGCCTTCTTTGACATACCTCGATCTGTTCCTCAACAGCCTGACAGAAGAGTTCCCTCCGTTCATACTGAAATGCACCAACTTAACCTACCTTGATCTCTCAGGGAACGGACTCACAGGTCCAATCCCGGAGTCATTGGCTATCAACTTAGTAAGCCTCGAGTACCTGAATCTTTCATTTAATTCCTTGGAAGGAGTAATTCCAGCCTCTCTTGCTAAGCTACCGCGGCTTCGAGACCTTCGCGTGGGAGGAAACAACCTCGTCGGAGGGGTGCCGGCGACTCTAGGATCCATTTCCAGCCTTCGAGTTCTTGAGCTTTACAACAACTCATTGGGTGGACCGATTCCACCTTCGCTAGGTCAGCTCCAGAAGCTGGAACGCCTCGACATCAAATTGGCAGGACTGAACTCCACCATCCCTCCTGAACTCGGCAACTGTACCAATCTGAACTACATAGAACTGTCTACCAATCGGCTCGAGGGAGAATTGCCAGGATCCTTTGTGAAGCTCACCAATATGAGGGAGTTCGGGATCTCCTCCAACTCGCTTTCCGGCAAGATCCCAACAGACTTCTTCGGTAGTTGGCCTCAGCTTATTTCCTTTCAGGTGCAGAACAACTCCATCACTGGGCGGATTCCCTCGGAGATTGGACTAGCGACGAATCTGACATACCTCTTCCTCTACACCAACAATCTTTCCGGTCAAATTCCGGAGGAGATCGGGAATTTGGTGAACTTGATCCAGTTGGATCTGTCAGAGAACTCGCTGACGGGTACAATCCCTTCGACAATCGGCAACCTCACCAACTTATTTGTCTTGAATCTCTTCTACAACAATCTCACCGGCTCGATCCCGAAGGAGATTGGAAACATGACTGCACTGGCTAGAATAGACCTCAACACCAACAATTTAGAGGGGGAGCTGCCAGGTACCATCGCTGAGCTTCCAAACCTTGCTTTTCTCTCCGTCTTCACCAACAACCTCGCTGGTAGCATCCCCCAAGACCTCGGACAGAATGGCCTGTTGCAGAACGTGAGCTTCTCGAACAATTCCTTCTCCGGTGAACTGCCTCGAGGATTGTGCACCGGCTTCGCCCTTCAGCACCTCCAGGTGAATAGCAACAATTTCTCCGGCTCTTTGCCGTCTTGTTTGCGGAATTGCTCGAGGCTGCTTCGAGTCCGGTTGGACTCGAACCACTTCAGTGGGAACTTAGAAGAAGCTTTCGGAGTACACCCCGACCTTGTTTACTTAGACCTCACTGGAAACCAGTTGACTGGCACGCTCTCGCCGGACTGGGCAGAGTGCAAGAGCCTCACTTACTTGCACGTAGACGGCAATAGCATCTCCGGTGACATTCCCGCAGCATTGGGAAACACGACCAATCTACAAGATCTGAGCTTGGCGTCAAACTATTTGGCAGGAGGCATCCCACCTGAAATCGGGAAATTGGAGTTCTTATTTAAGCTCAACTTGAGCAGCAACATGTTAACAGGTTCGATTCCTTCAGAGCTAGGAGAGCTTGATCCACTAACACATCTTGATCTATCGGGAAATGAACTCACTGGCCGAGTAACTGCGGAGCTCGCTAATCTGAACGACCTGTTGTTGTTGGATCTGGGCAAGAATAAGTTGACAGGGGAGATACCATATCAGCTAGGAAACTTGAATTCTCTCCAAATCCTATTAGACTTGAGCAGCAATTCTCTCTCCGGGACGATACCATCAAATCTTGAGAAGCTGACGAGGCTTCAAAAGCTCAACATCTCCCATAACAATCTTTCAGGTGAAATCCCAGATTCTTTATCAGAAATGGTCAGCCTGGAATCTGTGGACTTCTCCTACAACAATCTCACAGGTCCGATTCCAGAAGGAGGTGCTTTCCGGAATGCGTCTTTCGAAGTCTATGTTGGTAATCTGGGGCTATGCGGAGATGTGAGAGGCTTACTTTCTTGTTTCTCTACCTCCGGTGAAGTTTCTCACAAGCATCACAAACGACTCGTCATCGCGATCGTTGTTCCAGTTGTGGGAGTGTTCGTGTTGGCGGCCACAGTCATAACGATCATTGTATTATGCAGGGATGACCATCGAGAGAAGCTTGAGATGGAGAAAGCTACCAGGGAAAGCTCCGAGTCATTGATATGGGAAAGAGACGGCAAGTTCACTTTCATGGACATCGCGAATGCGACGGGCAACTTCGGCGAAGCTTGCTGCATTGGAAGAGGACGATTCGGAAGCGTCTACAAGGCGGAGCTGCCGACAGGGCACGCAGTTGCTGTGAAGCGTTTTCACGTTGCACATTCTGAAGAGATGGTGGACGTGTATCAGAAGAGCTTCGACAACGAGATCGCAGCTCTCACAGAGGTCAGACACCGAAACATCGTGAAGCTGCACGGGTTCTGCCTGAAGAGCGGATGCATGTATTTGGTGTACGAGTACGTCGGCATGGGTAGCTTGGGGAAGGTGCTGCATGAGGAGGAAGGGGGGACGAAGCTGGACTGGGCGATGAGAGTGAAGGTCGTACACGGGTTGGTTCATGCTTTGGCCTATCTGCACCACGACTGCTCCCTTCCGATCGTGCATCGTGATGTCTCGGTTAACAACATCTTGCTGGAGTCGCATTTCGAGCCTCGTTTGTCCGATTTCGGAACAGCGAAGTTGCTGAACCCTGACTCTTCCAATTGGACCTCCATTGCTGGATCCTACGGCTACATGGCTCCAGGTAACAACAGCGCTTCCATTCTCATACTGCATTCACCTGGACATTATATGATTCAACCTGATGAACTTGTTTTGCAGAGCTCGCTTACACAATGAGGGTGACAGAGAAATGCGATGTCTACAGCTTTGGGGTTGTAGTACTGGAAGTCATGATGGGGAAGCACCCAGGGGAACTCATTTCCTCTCTGCCTTCGTTGCCGGAAGGAAAAGAATTGTTGCTGAAGGAAACGCTGGACCAACGATTGCCTGCTCCGGCCGGCCAGTTAGCAGAGGAGGTCGTCTTCATCGTGAAGGTGGCACTCGCGTGCATTAGCAACAATCCATCGTCGCGTCCTTCCATGCGTTTCGTCGCGCAGGAGATAACTGCTCAAACCCAAGCTTGCATTCCTCAGCCGTTCGAAACGATTACAATCGGTATGCTAAATAGTTTTCAGGAATGATGAATTAATCGAGCTGGAAGAGAAGAAATTGTTTTGGCAGAGGGAAGAAGAAAAGCATGTGCAGGCTGTATGTGTAGCAGTACAGTTTGGTATTTCATTTTCTTTTGTATACTTGTACAGATAAGATGTCACAAATCCCGTCAAAGAAAAATGTTTTGTATTTAAGGAACATATCTCACATCATTCATGGAAATGCTGAGTCTCGAGAATTTTTCGTTTTTTATGTTCAAAAGATTCAGAATAATTCAGCTTTTATTTATATCTTTGGTCAGCTTAAGACGATGACCTCTAATTTGGCAGATCCAACGAGAAATGATGGACCAGATGGGTGGGAATAGTGAATAAGAAGAAAAAAAATTGTTTGTGTTAGAACAATGAGGTTAGACTAATTTTTTTATATGATTCAAAAGTTTCTTGTGGAAAATTTATTGCATAAGAGCATTTACTATATATTAAAATGCCAATGACTCGTGGCTATCTGACCCTTGCCATTGTCATCGTGCATTCTTACTCCACTCTCAGATGAATTAGTCTTTATCTTAACTAGTTTCATATTGTTGGTCAAATTCTTAACCTTTTTTTGGGTCAAATTCTAAGTGTGGATATCATCTATTTAGTAGTTCAGCATCAACGGCATGTGTGGTTGACTATTTGTGAGATTTCTGAATTTTTTTTATGATAACCAAATATATTTGACAAGAATGGTCAATATTTTCCATCATCCCTGGCCTTTTATAGTCCTCAAATGTGAAACCCAGCTCAAAATTTGACCAGTTTAGTCCCATAATGAAAATAAAAGATGAATTCAATTGATTTATAGAATTTACTATTTTTTAATAATCAGATTTATGATTTAGACCGCTTGACCTTTGTATTAATAATCTCATAAGATTTTCTTTTTGGCCAAGTAATAGAATAATTTAATCGTAAGACCACTAAATAAAGCTAATCTTTTTGTTGAAAGTCTATTAGAGAATATATATATATATATATATATATATATATATATATATATATAAGAGAGAGAGAGAGAGAAATTTTAAAAAGTCATTAGTTTTCAGAAATTTCCTCGTATCATTCATTATAACTTTCAAAAAAAAAATTAGAAAGCTTATTTTTTCATAAATGATGATTTTACCCTCTAATTACCTTTATCGTTGATCGCCTTAATTAGAAAGCCATACTTACACCTCTACTATTAGCTAGTGACTTGGTTATGTTAAATCTCGGATTTTGATGATAAAATCAATTGATTGTGTTTTGTGATCTAATTATATTTTGAATGACACAGGACTACTCTCGATCAGGATTAGACAACTAAAGCAGGAATAATCGACATTGCGATCGGAGGAAAACATATCAGAAAATTAGACATCGAGCGAAAGGATCGGTCGACGTATCGGTAGAAGGCTTCGGACAAAGAATTCGGGCATCGAGCCAAGAAGAGCAGAGTTGTGCTAAGGAGATCGGAGTTGTGGATGATAACTATCGATTGGGCAACAGGTCGCAAGAGAGGACGATGCGCCGAAGAATCGAACGAAGCGCCGATGGACCAATGACATGCCGAGCAACAAATTTAATTCGTTTTGTAATAATTATCTAGATTGAAGTAGGATTAGGTTTAATTAGATTAGAATTAAGCCAACTTAATTAGGGGACAATTGGGCCTGTATCCGGATAGGTTTGAGTCAGACTCAAGACCCAAACAGTATTGCTGATCCCTATTTGGCGATGGCACCACCATATTGGGGTGGTGGAACCGCCCAGGGTTCAGTCTCTTAAGTGGTTTGGGCAGTGGTATCGCCCAGGTCCAATAGCCGAGACTCTACTTGGGTGGTGGTACCACTTAGTATCAAGCAACCCTAGCGGTGGTACTGTCCAATGTCAGTGTGCCAAGCGATGGTACCACCAGCACCCGGAAGACCCAGGATGGGATTGGTTTTGGCTCCAAGTTTGAATCCATTTAGAACCTATAAATACTTCTTTCATCCCAGGTTAGAATATATAAGCACAAAAAGTTTAAAAGTAAGAAAACGTAAGAAAACACTATAGAAATCACTTTAGAAATCCTCTCCTCTAATCTTCATTTATTTTTTTATTTAAAAGAGAGGAGTGAGTGCTCATAAAGGTTCTCTCCTAAGCCTGTCAAAAGGAGATAGTATTGTAAGGGTGTTTAATCTTTGCCTATTGGAAAGAAGATCGATAGTGAAAATCAGTGGCCTCGAGTGAAGAGGAATCAGGAGTAGACGTAGGTCGAATGACCGAACTACTATAAATCGGTTTGCATTTCTATTATACTGATTATTCTTATCATAAACCATTTTACTTTATTGTAATCACTCAGCTTCTTCTATATCCACTTACAATCGTCTTCAAATTAAACATATTTTCGATATCCATTTCAAAAAGATGGGATTCGAAAGTAACGACGATACAAGAAACAAAAGATTTAAATAATTTTTTTATTGAAGAATTCATTGGCTCATTGATAACATATGAAATGAGTTTCTTGGAACACGATGAACATGAGAATCACCTTCCAAAGAACATGAAGGTAATTGCACTTAGAATGGAAGAAGACCACTTGAGTGATAACTCAAGTGATAATGATAAGAACCTTGAACTTTTGATAATAAAACTTAAAAGGTTCATAAAACAAAAAACTTAGAAGAAAAATGAACTTAAAAAGAAGAAAAGGCCACAAAAGAAGAAGAAAAGACTCAAGAACGAATCAAGTGACAAAATGGTGAATTGTGCTTTGACGACCTTCAACAATGAGATAAGTAACTCACTCGAAATATTTTTATATTATTATAAAATTACTTGAACTTTTCATGAGTTGCTTAACTTAGTTTGTAGAAAATAAATTTTTTTTATAAAAATATATCATGCTTTTCCTTCTAGTAATTTTTAAAAATTAAAAATTATAAATGATAATTACATGTTTTATGATAATACTTGCACACCAAATCTATATGAAGCAATCATGTGTATCTTGATGATTTTGTATTGCTTTTGATTTTGAACATGATACTTTACCCTTGTATGAAAAATCTGAATATACCTTATGAAATCATGCTTGATAATGATGTAATAAAAATTTTCAAAATTTTGTATCATGCTTAATAATTTTATATTATAGTATCATGCATGAGGATTTGAACCAATGATAATTTGAAATCCTATGTTTTTGGTATTAATGGTTTTGACGAAATTTGTTTTTCGGATTTATACGATGATGTAAGATTTTAGCAAAAATTTGAGCATGACTATTGATTTCTTACACTAAGCTAGAATCATGTAAGAATGAAAACATCTTATTACAACTAACAACAATAAAAGAAAGATCATTGAAATTAAAATGATTTTGAAGATGCTTTATAGAATCATACTTGATGATTTGTTTTATAAAATTTACTTTTCGGTCTTTAACGTTGATGCTTGTTTTTATTTGGCATAAAAGACAAAGACATGTTTATACAAAATCAATGCATGAATTGGAATCACTAAAAGAGGAATGCATATTTTTTGAAAAATCTCTCTATCTCTAAAGTTTTCGATTTTTCAATAAAAGATAAGTGATGAATTCATACCATTATTGATGAATCTCTTGAACTATAAAATTGATTTTGATGATTTGAATTGAATAAGTTAAAGCAATGATGGTTTGAATGCATGAATCAATAATTTTTTTGTCTCTTGTTTGATACTCAAAATTTCTTGATGACTCAATGTTTCTTGAATGAGCTTTATCATGATTTTGACCTCTTGATATTTGATACTTGAATTTTTTTTTATGTGATCTTGATGAGACGTTTTATGCTTGAATTAAGAGTTTTTCTCCTATGTTTCTACTTCTTATTTACTAAAAAGGAGAACTTTCTAAATGTATCATGATTTTTTTTGAATCACAACTTAGATTTCTTATGATTCATGATCAATTTAGAGATATTATACATAAATCGTGATCTTTTCTTTGTTTTCCTAAGATTTTTTGCTATTTACAAAAGAAGAGACATATCAAAATGAATCATGAATTGATTCTCATAATCATTAATAATTGATATCTTTTATATCATGATTCTTTTGCATTAGTTGTCATGATTTGAAAATTTATTGTAAAAAGAAGAAACTATATCATTGTATTAATTCCTCCCCTTCTTCTTGATAATGATAATGGGGGAGAAAGAATTTGCTAGCTTACATACTTCAAAGAAGATGCAAAAACTACTTTCTAGTATATCGCAAAAATTGTTAACTTGTGAAAAAGGCAAAGCTTGCACTTCTCAAAAGAATAAAAAAACAAAACAAAACATACTAGAATGGAATATCACAAAAAGAAACAAAGAGTTGCTATATCAAAAGAAGGAAAAAGTATCAACTTAGAAAATTTATAATCTTGGACTTGCTATGCTGCTATGCTTTAATGTTGTAAAGTGATCGCTAGCTTGAAATTGTAAAAACTTGCATATCTTTAACTCTTGTTAGATACCACTTCTCCTTTTTGTTGATGACAATGGGAGAGAAGTATGATGATTTTATGCATTGTATGATGTTTTAAATATTTTGAAATATTACATAATTTTTTTGATGACATGTTACTTGGATTTTTTGAAATCCAAATGTTCTATCAATATGGCATATTAATAGGGGGAGTTTGTTTAAACTCCAAGAGTTAAGGTTAACTCCATCATCAATTGGTTATCATCATAAAAAATGGGAAGATTGTTGAATCTCGGATTTTGATGATGAAATCAATTGATTGTGTTTTATGATCTAATTATATTTTGAGTGACGTAGGACTACTCTCAATCAGGATTAGACAATTGAAGTAGGAATAATCGATGTTGTGATTGGAGGAAAACATGTCAGAAGATTAGACATCGAGCAAAGGATCGATCGATATATTGACAAAAGGTTTCGAACAAAAAATTCGATCATCGAGCCAAGAAGAGTGGAGTTGTGCTAAGGAGATTGGAGTTATAGAGGACAAATGTCGACTGGGCAATAGGCTGCAAGAGAGGATGAAGCATCGAAGAATCGGACGAAGCACCGATGGACATATGACATGCCGAGTAATAAATTTGATTCGCTTTGTAATAATTGTTTAGATCAAAGTAGGATTAGGTTTAATTGGGTTAGAATTGGGTTAACTCAGTTATGGGCTAAATGGGCCCATACCGAACAGGTTTGGGCTAGATTCAAGGTCCAAACAATGTTGCTGAACCTTGTCTGGCGGTGGCACTACCAGATTGGGGTAGTGGAACTACCCGGGTTCAGTCTCCCAGGTGGTCTGGGTGGTGTTACTGCCTAGGTCCAATAGCCAAAGTTTTGCTTGGCCAGTGGTACCACCCAGTATCAGGCAGCCCTAGTATTGGTACCACCCAGTGTTAGTGTGCCAGGTGGTGGTATCGCCTAGCACTGACAATGGTACCACTAGCACTTGGAAGATCCAGGATGAGATTGGTTTTGGCTCCAAGTTTGAATCCATTTGGAGCCTATAAATACTTCTCTCATCCCAAGTTAAAATATACAAGTACAAAAAGTTTAAAAGTGAGAAAATACTATAGAAATCACTTTAAAAATCCCCTTCTCTAGTCTTCATTTGTTTTCAATTTAAAAGAGAGGAGTGAGTACTTGTAAAGGTTCTCTCTTGAGCTTGTCAAAAGGAGAAAGTGTTATAAGGGTGTTTGATCTTCGCTTGTTAGAAAGAAGATTAATAGTGAAAGTCGATGACCTTGAGTGAAGAGAATCGAGAGTGGACGTAGGTCGGATGACCGAACCACTATAAATCGGTTTACATTTTTATTATACTGATTATTCTTACTATAAATCATTTCACTTTACTGCAATCACTCAGCTTCTTCTAATATCCACTTACAATTGCCTTCAAGTTAAATATATTTCTGATACACTTGTAATCAAAATCGGTTTTCATCGTATGAAGTTTTTTGAAATCGTACGAATTTGATGTTTTTAACCACTGCACTAATTTACCACCACCACTCTAATAGGCTATACTAGCTCTAATTGTCTCTATTTTTGGTACAATGCTAAAATTATTGAAATGGAGGGGGGCATGATCCATGCACCATCGCCGTTGCATATAGACCCCCTTGCAATTGGCCATAAGCGATGAAGGAGAGAGGCTGGGTTCATGGGTCCTCACTATTGCTCACAAACCCCTCTCATTATCGACCATGGGCAAGGAAGGAAAATGTGTGACTCAAGTGTTCTCTTGTCATTAGCCATAGGTAAAGGAGGGTGAGCAGGTCCATGCACAAAGGCGGCGACAAGTTTGGTGAAGGTAAGGGTAAGATAATTTTTTCATATTAGAAGAGATTGTGAGAATTTCTCAAAACTAATTTTTTTTAGAATTCATATATATATATATATATATATATATATATATATATATATATATATATATACATGTATATATATATATATACATGTATATATATATACATATACATGTATATATATATATATATATATATATATATATATATATACATATATATACATGTATATGTATATATATACATATATGTATATATATATATATACATATATATATGTATATATATATACATATATGTATATATATGTACATATACTGACGAAGTGAAATATGAAAAGATATCACGGAAGAACGCTTTGGATAGTATGATTAGATCGACTTTGATGAGACGACAATGCCCTCCTTACTATTTTCTATATTGGGCCTGACATTTGTGCGGGCCTTTACGGACATCCGATGTCCTTTCCCTCCGATGATCGAAACACGATTCTTCCAATTCCGATATCTGACGTGATCATTCGCTTTCAATTGAGTTCTCAGGAAGAAGTTAATTGTTCACCAAGTGGTCCACCAGGAACCCACAGGAGCGTCGACTTTCGGGAGGCGATTCAAGGTATGGAGCTCGTTTGAGGTATAAAAAACTGGATTTTGATGGTTTCCGTGGATGTGAGAGAGTTCACGCGGAGCAATTTCCTTCGGGTGAGATGGCTTTAGGTTTGTGTCTTTCTGTATTGCTTTGCTTAAATCAATTCTTGTAAACGAGGTAATACCAATGACCTTGATGTAATTACTGTATATTTTTCATATTGTCTGTTAATTAGAACATAAATATATGGTTGCAACTATAAAATGATAACATAGCCGATGCTTGTTTTATTTATAAGCTTGTGAACTGCTTTCTATGACTGATGATTGAAAAGTATGCTGCAAATTATCAGTAGCACGGACTTAACATTGTTTAAGATTTAGTTCTTCGTAGAAGAGATGTAGCGGCAAGTGTTTGTTGTGCACAAATAATTTAGATGAAAATACTTTGAAATATTATGAACTTTATCTGAAAAATATTCCTATAAAATATGATAATACTAGTATAATTTATTTAATAAAGAATCATATTTAAGACTAAACATATTGATATTAGATATTATTTTATTAGGGATCATATTAGCAATCATGATATATCTTTAGATTTCATTGACATAAGACATCAATTGGTATATATTTTTACTAAACCACTTAATGAGAAATAATTCGATTTTATTAGAAGAGAATTAGGCATATTTAATCATTCAAAAGTATGAATCAAGATGTCTTATTAATTCTTCTCATATGATTTTTTTTTTCTTTTACTAAAGCCGAGATTCATCCAAATGAATTATTATTTTTCATTTGACTTTTTGATATTTCATCCAAATAAATTATTATCTTTAACTTGAGTTCTCGATATTTATGATGTTTTTGAGATTTATTTCATATGACTCTTTTGTATTTATGACTTGTACACCGCATCATTAATTGACCTCTTATAACTTGAATTTATTTTTAATATTAATAGTCTTCATGATACTATAATATCCTTGTCTTTTTTTTTTATGATGACAAAGGGGGAGAGAGAAATAGTAGCTTGTACATTTTTTCTTTTTTTTTTGTTGATGATAAAGGGGGAGGAGTAATTTTTTTTTTGTTGATGACATTGCATTCTTATATATGTTGTATTTGATGATATTTGTTTAAAGATGTGTAACTTGATGACATTAACTTATGATATTTGTTTGAGATGTGCGACTATTTTGACAGTCTAACTATGCATATGATGTATATGATTCTTATAATGATTATTATTAAAAGACACTATGATTTCTGATTAAAATTGTTTCGACTTGAATTCAAAGTATAGCATTGAAAAATTATCATTTTTTGAATTTGAATTCCTTATAATATTTTAAAATGGCATATAAATATGGAGAGTTTAGTTAAAACTCCATTATCAATTGGTTGTTAACATAAAAAAAGGAGAGATTATTGAGTTCTGAATTTTGATGATAAAATCAATTGATGAATTTATGGACTAATATGATTTTAAGATAAGTAACGCATTGAAACTTTGATCATGAACTCGAATCATCAAAGGACAAATTGTTAAAGTAGGAGAATCAAACATTGGGCTGAAAAGCATCATATCAGAGATTAGACGTCGGGTTAGAGGATTGGTCGATGTGTTGAAGGATGGACTTCGTGACATGAGTTCGGGCATCGAGCTAGAAGGATCAGGTATTGCATCAAGAAGACCAAATGTTGTGGGAGATTAACATGTCAATAGATCAGGTAATACATTGAAAGAAAAGACGATGCACCAAAAGTTCGAAGCAAATGACATACTGGACAACATGCTAAAGGCTTCATGATTATAATTATAGTGCTTGAGTCTTGATCAAAGTTGTTTTTGGGCTATAACTATGTCAAGTTAATTAGAAGCTCATTGGGCTTGAATCAGGGTTGAATTAAGCTTGTTGGAAGGTTAATTCGGCGACCTGAGATTAGCTCAAGCAATAGTACCACCTGAGAGTCAGAAAGCACAGGTTGTGTTTTTCTAGTAGTTTCGATGGTAGTATCGCTGGTGCCAATGGTGGTACCACCAAAGCCTAAATTCCTAGGCTCTGTTCGATGGTAGTAGTACTAGTATCCCAAAAACTAAGAGATTTAAATTTTTAGCCCTATTTTTGAAGTCATTTGGGGTCTATAAATACTCCACTCATGCTTACTTGGTGTAACAACAAACACTTGTGATTTAAAGTGTGTAAACTCTCTTGAAATATATTGAGTCTCTTCCTCCTTAAGTTTAGAGGTTATACTACGAAGGTGTGAGGTCTTTTGTAAAAGAAAAGTGTGAAGGTTCTCTCCTAAGCTTGTGAAAAAGAAAAAAGGTTGTAATAAGGGTAATATTGAATCTTGAATTTTGATAATGAAATCAATTGATGAGTTTATGAACTAATGAGTATTTGAGAAAAGTAACACAAGAGAAACTTTGATCATGAACTTGAATCATAAAATAGAAGAATCAGATATTGGGCTGGAGAGCTTCATGTTAGAGATTGGATGTCGGGCTAGAGGATTGATCGATGTACCAAAGGATGGATTTTGTGCCATGAATTTAGGCATCGAGTCGGAAGGATAGGATAGTGTGCTAAGAAGATCAAATGTTGTAGGAAGTTAACATGCCAACGGGTCGGATAATACACCAAAGGAAAAGATGATGCGTCGAAGGTTCAAACAAAGTGCCGGATGAACAGATGACATGTTGGACAACGTAAGCTTCATGATTGTATTTATTAAGTCTTGATCAAAGTTATTTAGAGTCTAATTAAGTTAGTTTTGAAGTGTAACCAGGCCAACTTGATTAGGAGCCCATTGGGCCTAAGCCATGGTTGAATTGGGCTTATTGGAAGGCCAACTCAATAACCAAGGGTTGGGTCAAGTGGTGGTAATATTTATGAGCTAGAAAGTATGAAATGTATATTTTAGGAAAACCCAACGGTGGTATCACTAGGGTCAACGATGGTACCACCAAATGGCAGACAATGATACCACTTAGTCAAGCGATGATAGCACCAGAACATAGTCTCCCATGCTATGTTAGGCGATGGTACCACTATAACATTGTCTCCTAGCTATGCCAAGTGGACTGGGTGATACCACTAGAGTCTAATCTCCCAAGCTCTATCAAGCTGTAGTATCATCCAGTGTAGGCGGTAGTATCGCTAGTATCCTAAAAACTAGGGGATTTAAATTTTTGGCTCTATTTTTTAAGTCATTTGGAGTATATAAATACCCCACTCATACTTGCTTGATGCAAGAACGAAAACTTATTATTATAAGTATGAAAACTCTCTTGTAAAGTGTTGAGTCTCTTCCTCCTTGAGGTATGAGGTTACTTATAAAAGAGAGATGTGAAGGTTCTCTCTGTGAAGAGGAGAAATAGTTGTAACAAGAGTAGTTAATCTTCGTTTATTGAAGAGAAGATTGTTAGTGAAAGCTAGTGGCCTCGAGGGAGGAGGAATCGAGAGTGGATATAGGTCACACCCAAGAAAGATTAAATGACTTTTTTTGATAATCAAGAGGGTCACTCTATCACTTTAATAAGACGGACTATACGTATTAGAAAACTAGATTTTTTTACTTTCTATAGATTTTAAACTATGAAATGTTATTGAGTTTAGTTTTCAAATATCCTCTAAACTAATGAATGAATTGAATGATCTTGAAAAAAAAATTCTTTAAATGCTAAAACTATGAATGCTTTAGACAAAAATGATTTTAATCATGTTTCTATATGTAAAACTGCATATGATATTTAGCACACACTTGAAATTACTCATGAAGGCATAAATAAAATAAAAGAATTCAAGATTAATCGTTTGGTACATAATTATGAATTATTTAGAATGAAGCCAAGCGAAACCATTGATGATATGTATACCCATTTAATGGATATTATCAATGGTTTAAAAGCTCTTGGTGAATGTTATATTAATCTTGAACTTATTAAGAAAATTTTAAAATTTATTTTAAAAATTTGAGATCCAAAGGTAACTATAATTCCAAAAGCAAAAGACTCAAACAACTTTCTTCTCGAGGAACTCATAAGATCATTAATGACCTATGAAATGACTTGCAAGACATATAACGAATAAGATGACAACCTTCTAAAGAATAAGAAGGATATTGCACTTAGAATCAAATAAGATCACTTGAGCGAAAGCTCAAATAATGATGATGACTTAGCACTTCTTACAAGAAAATTTAAAATTTTTATGAAAATAAATAAAATAAATTCTATAAAATAAGAATATAAGAATAAAAATGAACTTAAAAAGGATACAATAATTTGTTATGAATGCAAAAAGCCAGGTCACTTAAAAATGAGTATCCACTACTAAAGAATAAGCTGTTAGTATAAAAAAAAAGAAAACACTCAAGGCAACTTGGGATGAATCAAATGCATCAGAAGATGAAGAGCAAACCAATGAAGACGAAGTGGTGAACTACACATTGATGGCTTTCAACGATGAGTTATATGACTCACCTAAAATCTCTTTATCTAATGATGAATTACTTTATGCATTTCATGATTTATATGATGAACTTAAAATAGTTAGTAAGAAATATAAATTACTAAAAAATAAATTTGATAAACTAAAAAAATGAGTATAACAAATGCTTGTTAACACCTTGCACTAAATGTGAAGAGTTAGATTCATTTAAAAATATATATATTATTACAACAAACATTAGAAAATTTTAAAATTGATAATAAATCATTAAACATGATTCTTGCCAATAAAGGTTATATATATAGAAATGAAGGAATCGACTTCGTGAGTAATAACACTCAACAAAAGCCAACTATATTTGTTAAAAGACCCACATTACATGTTTCTCCTAAAGTTAAATATAATTTTTATGGAAGATATGGTCATTATACTTATACATGTTCATTTAAAAAATATAACTCGTATAAATTAGTTTGGATTCCTAAATGAATCATAAATGACTTAATGCCAAAAGTCAAGATAGATAGATCTAACCATGAAGGACCCAAAGTTAAATGGGTACCTAAAGCAAAACCCCCTTTCTTATAGATATGTCTATAATCAAAAGCTAGGAGCAAGAGATAATATCTTGATAGTGGATGTCAAGACACATGACCGGAGATCTAACATATTTCTTTAAGCTTACTAGCCAATACAAAGGATATGTCACCTTCGGAGACAACAATAAAGAAAAAATTATTAGCAAAAAAAATATAGGTAACAAATCAAATCTCTTGATTGGAGATGTTTTGTTAGTAGATGGTTTAAAACATAACTTACTAAGTATTAATCAATTGTGTGATAAGGGATAAATTTAAATCTAATACTTACATTATAAAGATATCATATAAAAATAAATCTATGATTACCTTAAGGAGCAATAATGTATATACTATTGATCTTGATGATTTTTATGATAAAACTTTTTTTTGATTTTAAACGATGATGCTTGGCTTTGGCATAAGAGATTAGGTTATGCAAGTATGAAATTGATCTCACAAATTACAACTAAAGAACTTGTAAGAGAAATGCTTAGTATTAAATTTGTCAAAGATAAAGTTTGTGATGTATGCCAACTAGGTAAATAAATAAAGAGTAACTTTAAACCTAAAAATCGAGTGCCTCTAGACTATTACAATTAATTCATATGGATCTATATGAACCAATTAATATAACAAGTCTAAGAAATAGTAAATATGCCTTGTGATTGTTGATAATTATAGTAGATATACTTGGACATATTTCTCAGTACATAAAAGTGGTTGTTTTAAATGTTTTATAAAGTTTGGCAAATAAGTTCAAAATGAAAAAGGTTTTATGATTTCTTCTATTCGTAGTAATTATGGTAGTGAATTTAAAAACAATAATTTTCAAGAATTTTATGATTCAAATGGGTTCAACCATAATTTCTCTACTTTAAGAAATCTATAATAAAATGGAGTTATTAAGAGAAAAAAAATAAGAGTTTTCAAATGATGGCAAGAACCATGCTAAATGAATATAATCTACCCAAATATTTTTGGGTCGAAGTAGTTAACACGACGTGCTATGTCATGAACCGGGTTCTCATAAAACCACTATTATCTAAAACTCCGTATGAATTATAAAATAATAAAAGACCCAACATTTTATATTTTAAAGTTTTTGGTAGCAGATTTTTTTTAAAATTAAAAATGATGTCGTAGGAAAATTTAATACAAAATCCGATAAAGGTATTTTTCTTATATATTCCTCTGTTTCTAGAGCTTATTAAGTTTTCAATAAAAGAACTTTAGTTATTGAGGAATCTATCCATATTATTTTTAATAAGTCACTCGAATTTAAGAAAAATAATTTGGATGATGATTTTAAATTTGATACATTGAATTTGAATAAGAATTCTCCTCTTCCAAGCAATTTAGAATTATCTACTTCCAAAGAATCCTTACCTAAGGAATGAAAGTATGTAAATGCACATCCTTAGAAACTAATAATTGAGAATACATCAAAAGATGTTCAAACTTATTCTTCATTTAAAAATTTTTATACAAATACTATCTTTTTGTCTTAAATTGAACCAAAATGCACTAATGATACTTTCAAAAATGACTCATGGGTCATTGTATTCAATACATAAAGAATTAAAGCAATTTGAGAGAAATAATATTTAGATGCTTATTCCTAGACCTAGTGATCATCTTGTAATTGATACTAAATGAGTTTTTAGGAATAAGCAAGATGAATAATGTATCATGATTTCAAACAAGGCTAGATTAGTGGCCAAAGGTTTCAACCAAGAAGAAGACATTGATTATGAAAAAACTTTCACTCCTATGGCAAGAAGTGAAGCCATAAGAATACTTTTTCCCTATACATATTTTAAAAATTTTAAGTTATTTCAAATGGATGTGAAAAGTGCTTTTCTTAGTGGTTTTATTTTTGAAGAAGTTTATGTTGAGCAACTATCTAGATTTGAAAATGTTCCTTTTCCAAACCATGTTTATAAGTTATATAAGGCTCTCTATGGATTAATGCAAGCCCCTAGGGTTTGGTATGAGAAACTTAGTTCTTTTCTTATTCAAAATAATTTCTCGAAAGGCAAGGTCGATACCACATTATTTAATAAATATTTTAAAAAATAATTTTTTTATTATTTAAATTTATGTTGATGATATTATTTTTTATTCTATAAATAAATCTTTAAGTGAATCATTTGCTAAAAGTATAAGCCAAGAATTTGAAATGAGTTTAATGAGTAAATTGATATTTTTCTTAGGATTACAAATTAAACAATTAAATGATGAAATTTTTATTAGTCAAATGAAGTATATTGTGAAACTATTAAAACAATTTCACATGGATGGTGCTAAGGCTATTAGCACACTAATGAGTGTTTCTACCAAATTAGATATGGACAATAAAGGAGATTGCTTTGATCAAAAAACTTATAGAGGTATGATAGGTATCTTACTATATCTCACAGCAACTAGACCTGATATAATGTTTAGTGTTGGACTTTATATGAGATTTTAATTGAATCCTAAATAATCTCACTTTAAAGCAGTAAAAAAAAATTTAGATACCTAAAAGGAATATCATCTTTAGGATTATGGTATCCTAAATCTAATAACTTTGATTTGATTACTTATGCTGATGTTGACTTTGCAAAATGTAAAAAACATTGAAAAAGTACCTCTAGAACTTGTCAATTCCTAGGTCATGCACTTATTTCCTGGTCATCCAAGATGTAAAACTCTATCACATTATCTACAACCAAGTCTGAATATATAGCGGCAGGTGCATGTTATGCCCAAGTAATTTGGATGAAGAATACCTTGGAAGACTATGGACTTTACCTAAAAAACATCCCTATAAAATATGATAATGCTAGTGTAATTTGTTTAACAAAGAACCCCACTCAATATTCTAGGACTAAGCACATTAATATTAAATACTATTTTATTAGGGATTATGTTAATAATCATGATATATTTTTAGATTTTATTGGCATAAAACATCAATTAACATATATTTTTACGAAACCATTGAATAAGGAATAATTCGATTTTATTAGAAGAGACTTAGGTATGTTGAATCTTCCAAATGTATGAATTCTTCTTATATGATTTTTTTGTTAAATGGATTATTATCTTGATTTCTCAGTATTCATGACTTGAGATTTCTTCTATATGAATCAAATCTTTTGTTATCTGATCTCTTATGATTCTTTTTTTTATTATTTACTAAAGAGAAGTTTTATCTAAACGAATCATGATATTTTTTTTTATTTCTCGATATTCATGACTTGAGATTTCTTTTATATGAATCAAAATCTTTTACGAATTGATCTTCTATGATTCTTTCTTTTTATCATGATCTTTCGATATTCACGACTTGAGATTTATTTATTTAATATAACCCATTTGTATTCATGACTTATAATACCCTATCATCAAATTGATCTCTCATAATTTGAACTTACCTTTGATATTAATATCTTTCATATTATGATTGGAACATTGATATAAAGGGAGAAAAATTATACCATTGTATCATTCCCTTTTTTTTATGATGGTAAAAGGGGAGAGAGAATTGCTAGCTTATAATATCACATCTCAAAGAGAAGCAAAAAAACTTACTAACTTGTACATTTCAAAGAGAAGCAAAAACTTGCTTGCATATTTTAGGAAAAATAAAAACTTGCTAACTTGGCATATTTCGAAGAGAAGCAAAAACTTGCACATTTCTCCTTTTGTTGATGACAAAGGGGGAGATTTTGACTATACTCCTTGATGATTTAAAATCTTGATAATTCAGAATTATGCATGCAATGATATCTTAACATATGATTTAAAATTATGTTATATGCAATTATTTTTTAACTATGCATATGAAGTATGCAATAATTATTTTGATATGACCTTTGCAAAGAAAGTCACTATGATTAAAAATTGTTGTGGCTTGAATTCAAAGACTAGCATTAGAAGGTTATCTTTTTTTTAATTCGAGTTTATTTCAATATGACATATAGACATGGGGAGTTTAGTTAAAATTTTATCATCAATTGGTTGTCATCATCAAAAAGAGGAAGATTATTAAATCCTAGATTTTGATGATGAAATCATGAGTTTATGAACTAATGAGCATTTGAAAAATGTGACGTAAGAGAAACTTTGATCATGAATTTGAATCATGAAGCAAAAGAATTAAACATTGGGCTAGAGATCATCATGTCAGAGATTGGACATCCGGTCGGAGGATTGGTCGACATGCTAAAGGATAAACTTCGTAACATGAGTTCGGGTATTAGGTTGAAAGGATTGGGTAGTGCGCCAAGAAAATCAAATGTTGTGGGAGGTCAACATGTTGATGGGTCAAGCAATATGCCAAAGGAAAGGACGATACGTCGAAGGTTCAAATAAAGTACTAGATGAACAAATGACATACCAAACAATGTAGGCTTCATGATTGTAGTTATTAAGTCTTGATTGAAGTTATTTAGAGTCTAATTAAGTTAGTTTTGGAGTGTACTTAGCCAACTTGATTAGGAGCCCATTGGGCCTGAACTAGGGTTGAATTGGGCCTATTAGAAGGCTAATTCAGTGACTTAGGGTTGGGTTAAGTGGTGGCACCGTCAGGTCAAGTGGTGGTACCGCTTGTGAGCTGAAAGGTATAGAGTGTACATTTTCAAAAAACCCGACGATGGTACTACCTAGTAATAGGCGATGGTACCGCCAGAATATAATCTCTTAGGCTATCTCAGGTGGCGGTACCGCTAAAGCCTGGTCTCTTAGGCTTTGTCAAGCGATAGTACTGCCCAGTGCAAGCAGTAATATCGCCCAGTGCAAGTGGTAGTACTGTTAGTACCTCAAAAACCCGAGGATTTAAATTTTTGGCTTTACTTTTGAAGTCATTTGGAGTCTATAAATGCCCCACTCATGCTTGCTAGATGCAAGAATGAAAACTTGTGATTGTAAGTATCAAAACTCTCTTGTAAAGTATTGAGTCTCTTCTTCCTTGAGTTTAAAAGTTTTTCTAAGGGAGGTGTGAGGTTACTTGTAAAAGAAAGGTATAAAGGTTCTTTCCTAAGTCTATGAAAAGAAGAAAGAGTTATAACAAGCGTAGTTGATCTTTGCTCATTGAAAAGAATATCGTTAGTGAAAGCCAGTGGCC
The DNA here is from genome assembly GCA_024322285.1 of Musa beccarii. NCBI lineage: Eukaryota > Viridiplantae > Streptophyta > Magnoliopsida > Zingiberales > Musaceae > Musa > Musa beccarii. The sequence continues at coordinate 15,137,176 of CM044396.1, read as the reverse complement.
TCGAGGAAGGAGGAATCAAGAGTTGATGTAGGTCATGATGACCAAACCTCTATAAATATAGTTTACATTTCTTTTTATACTCTTCATTGCTATTACTTACTAATTTAATTACTTATTACTCTTACTCATATTCTAAGCTAAACACATTTTCAATACTAGTTTCATCGATCAAAATTTTCAAATTGGTTCTTTATTTCGAAAGCATAATCTACTCCCCCCTCTTAGTGCTTAGTGCCTTTACAATCCTTACAGATAGATGATCTTCACTCATTGAAAAGAGAAGCGAAGAAGAGAAGAAGGCCGGCCACGATAAGGCTAGGAGGAGATGTGCCCGAGTTGTGTAGCTTGGGAAGAGAAGAAGGCCTATCATGATGAGTTCAAGAAAAGAAACACCAAAGTCATGCAACTTGGGAAGAGAAGAAGACTCGCTACAACAATGCTAGTCATAGGTGCCTTGCAATCCAATCACGTGAGTGATGACAAATGTAATATGATATATACTCTTTTTGCTTATTATTTATTTAATATTTTTTCTCATTTTATATTGCCTATTGCTTATATTATGATGTCTATGGATCTGTGCAATGAGAATCAGATCATGATGAAATCATGATAATGAGACCGATCACTTTTAAACATAAACCTTAAATAATCCCAGTCATAGGTTACTCGAGAGAGAAATCAAAATAACTACACATACTAGTATGATGTATACATATCTATATGATGAAAATTGCTGATCTTATAGCTGCTTGTGTAGGGACACTAGGGATACAGTGCATGTGCTCATTGGAGAATGAGTTAACTGAAACATCCACTTATGGAATGCTGGATGTTTTGATGATACATCATTATCAGATAGTGATTCTACCATTCCAGTTGTGTGTGTGGTCCTTAGACTTGAGACACCAAGGATGGCTTGTATGAGTACTCCACTCTTTAATATTGGACTTATAGGTCTAAAAGCTTTAGATCTAGTATAGTTGGTCATCGAGAGTGACAGTCAACCTTACAAGAGTAATTAAGTATCGATAGAGGATCATCTACTCTTAGTGTCATGAGATGAATATCTCATATGTTCTTACTCAGGTAAATCTCTGGTCAAAGCCATTAGGATTAAGAGAGAAAAAGTTCTTCGGGATAATCCGATTAAAGCGGAATTTGAGTAAAAACCATATGGGTCTGACAACACCATACCCAAAATACTATCTCTAGGATATTAGATAGATGAGGGACTATAGATACATAGTAATTGAGGATAGATAGGTCCAATGGATTGGATTCCCTTGTATCGTCTAGGGACTATGGCGTAATGGCCTAGTACGTCTATAGGTGATGCATCGAGTGAATTATTATAGATATAATAATTCACTAAGTTAGAAGGAGTTTTGATAGGTCTAACTCACAACTAGCTCAATATTGAGCCTAGAGGGTCACACATATATGCTAGGTTTTGCGACGAGTAGAGGTTCGAATATGAGATATCCGTTAGAGCCCATATCTTATTGGATATCTAGCAAGCCCTTGAATTATTAGATCCTATGGATGAGATCCAATAAGAGCCTATGAGAGATTATTGGGTAGAGATCTACTAATCTAAGAGATTTGGATAGTTTAATAGAGATCTAGTGTCCAATAGGGCAGGATCCATTAGGGTTAAGTTGATAGGGAACCTCTACAAATAGGAGGGAACCAAAGGACTAGAGGTTAGACCCCTTTTAGTTACCACCTCCTATTCTTTTGTGCCCCTCTCCTCCTCAGCCTGCAATCCCTGTTTAGAGCGTGTAGATAACAAGAAGGGTCGACCCTTTCTTAATTATATGGTACGCATGAAGAGGAGATTTGTGCAGCAATTTGAGGAGCATCTTCGCAGCCCTTGCCATATGGATCACTACTAGAGAGAAGGATAATTAACCTCCTTCATCTTCTCCTATAGATCTACAAGAATTTAGAGATATATGATCTTCCTAGATAACACATGCCCCTTAACACGCGTGGATTTTTTATATTATGATTTTTGTGCACCAATCTTCATACGATAATGGAACCTTCATTTTCTGTGAAAATCTAAGCTTTTTATTTTCTGTTTTTCTACTATGAATGTGATGTCACCTTAGATTTCCCAACAGTGGTATCAAAGCCAGGTTGCTTGTGTGAAATATTGACTTTTAAACTATATGCGCTATGTTCAATCATGTAGAATTATTTTTACTCAATTGTTGTGATTTGTCATAATTTTCAAAGTTGAACTGCACATCTTCTCTCTATTAAAAGGAGCTTTAGATTACTGTTATGTCGTCAAAATTATCATTGCAGAATAGAGAGAAAAAGGGCAATAACTATTGCTGCCCTGTAATTTGGCGAAGGCTTCTTATAGCCTTGGTCGAGAGCACAACTTGCTGCTGTCGGCCTGTCCAAAATTAGCAAGGTCACAAATAGTAAGGGTGGTCTTGATTTGCAGGATGGCAACCCCTACAGCTAGGTTTCTTGGCTGTAAGGAGCACCTTTGTTAGCTAGGGCTTCTTGGGCATAGGGGTTGCCTTGGCGACCAGGACTCCTAGCTACATGGGATAGTTTGGCATCCAAGGTTTCCTAGCTGCCCATGCACACCCTGCAGCCAGGGTTTCTTGACTGTAGAGGTAACCTAGGGGGCCAAGGGTCCAGAGTCACCCAAGGCAATCTTGTGGCCAAGGATTCCTGGCTACAAGCATGGCCTTGGTGGCCAAGGTTTCCTAGCTGCATGGGGCACCCTAGTATAGGGTACCCTAAAGGGCTACAGAATAATTAATTAAAAGAATTTAATTAATTTTTATTATTATTATCTAGTAGTCCTACATTATGATGTATACATGTGATGTGTGATGTGGACAGATGATCATGGACCATGTGATGTGTATATACATATAATGTTATTATTATTAGAGCCTACATGCCTATGATTATATTATAATTACATGAGGAGGCATAGCATAAAGGTAACAACGGGACTCATAAGCTAAGACGGACGATCATGACATATGGAGATATGTCGAGATGTTGACAAAATTGACGAAGATGAGATGGACGATCACATAACATGGAGACGCGCTGATGCACACATAGATCATGATATGAGTGATTGGGCTCACTAGCTTGGGGTTGATCATATTAAGCTATGGTCCATGATTATCTAGTGTGATTGCTCATGTGATGTATGATTGCTTATACACCTACTAGATATGTATATATATTTGCATGCAATGTAGATATATATTAAATATGTATGTGTGTGTGTTAGAACCCTTGCGGATTCTAAGCTTAGGGTTGATCTCTTTAGGGGATCGGCCTCCTTAGAACTTTATAAGGATTCCTTCCTCTAAGTTGCTGCTCACATGCTACTAAAAAGATGATCTATTCATCATGAAAAGAGGGTGAATACATGGCTATTTATAGGGCTTTTGAACCCCAACTCCTAATAAGACTCCTACTCAAGACTCCTACTTCTAACCAACTCATACTTCTAATTAGGACTCCTTCTCTAGTATGACTCCTAATTCTAATAGGACTCTTTCTCTAACAGGACTCTTACTTATAATAGGACTCCTTCTTTAAGAAGCAACCTAATCCTAACCTAGCCGGCCTCTTCACCTCTTTAATAGGGGTCGACTAGATAGGATTTACATGAATGCCCTTATCAATAAAACTAAATCAGGACTCTCTTAGTTAGAGTCCCAACATATTAGGACTCTCCTAACTAGAGTCCTAATAGATTAGGACTCTCTTAGCTAGAGTCCTTACAGACCCACCCTCTTCAAATCAGCCTTGTCCTCGAGGCTGACGTTCTATGAATTCTGAGAATTTGATTTTCAAGTCATCATAGTTCTCCCAAATGACATTTTCTGCTAGTAGGTCCACCCATTATATTAGCACCTCAGTAGTGGGTCGTCGTCGTCGAGTCACGATCTGTCGATCAATAATGGCACTCGGTTGGGCCTAGAGCTCTCCTTGGGTAGTCATATTTGGTATATGGCTTTGGGCTATCTCGTTTTGTCCCAACTTGGGCTTCAAACATGACACATGGAAGACTGGATGGATTCGGGAGTTGGCGGGTAAGTCTAATCTGTATGCTACTGTCCTGATACGCTCTAAAATTTAGTAGGGTCCATAGAATCGAGATGAAAAGTTCATAGATGCTCTGGTCTCTGGATCATCTTGTCATTCCCCCCTATTATCCTCAAGGAAGCCATTGGTCGAAAGTGAAATGGTCAAAAATTCAACTTGCTTATGTAGCCGCGAAAGCGCATCTGCAACAACATTCTCTTTTCCTTTTTCATAATCATATCCAAGAAACTTTGTTACCATTTTTGCTGCTCGAGGGAAAATATCTTTTGCTCTAAGAAATATTTTAAGCTTTTATGATCAATCTTGATTTGAAAGCATCACCCGATAAAGTACGATCTCCATTTGGCCACCGTATGCACAATTGCATCTCCTTATCGTAAATAGTTATCTTGAGATGGGAAGGAGATAATGCCTTACTAGTATAATCGAGGGGGCAGCCATCTTACATTAGTATAACACTAATTCCAACTCCGAAGGCATTGGCTTCAATAATAAAAGTCTTGCCGAAGTCGGATAATGTTAGCATGGGCGTTATCGTCATTGCGGCTTTAAGTTCGTCGAGGGTGGTGGTGGATTTGTCTGACCATTAGAAAGCATCTTTTTTCAGCAAGGAAGTAAGGGGTGCACTGATCTTTCCATAGTTTTTTACAAACTTACGGTAATAGCCTATTAAACCAAGAAAGCTACGCAGCGATTTTATGTTCCTCGGGGTCGGCTAATTCTGCATTGCTTCAATTTTGGAGGGGTCCACTACCACACCTTCCTCTGATATGATATGCCCAAAATATTTCACTTTTTGTTGAAACAAGCTACACTTGGATTTTTTGACAAAAAGAACATGTTCTCGTAAAATCGTCAAAACAAGTCATAAGTGCTGAATATGACTTTCAATAGAAGGGCTATAAATAAGAATATTATCGAAGAAAATCAGCACAAACTTACGAAGATAACTCCAGAAAATATCATTCATAAGGCTCTGAAAGGTGGAGGGAGCATTAGTGAGACCAAAGGGTATTACCAGAAATTCGTAGTGATCGTTGTGCATTCGAAAGGCAGTTTTTGGTATGCCTTCTTCGTACACTCGTATTTGATGATACCCGGATCGAAGGTCCAGCTTTGTGAAGACTCATGCTCCCTTTAATTCATCAAACAATTCATCTACTATTGGAATAGGGTACTTGTCTCTGATGGTCATGTCATTGAGAGCTCGGTAATCAATGCACATTCACCATGTTCCGTTATTCTTTCGTACGAGGAGCACTAGTGAAGAGTAGGGGCTACAACTTGGCTGAATAACTCCTATTTCGAGCATCTCTTTTACAATCCTTTCTATTTCATCCTTCTGGAGATGTGGATACTGATATGGCTAAGTATTTTCTGAAGGTTTGCCCGGAAGAATCGGTATACGATGATCATGCCGGCGGGTAGGAGGTAGGCTGCGCGGTTCATTAAATATATCTGAAAATTCAACAAGCAAGGGAAGTAGATTTGGATCTTCAAATTCGGTTGGCTCTCTCTTAGATTGCTGCTCAAGTTGTACTAAAAAGCCACTGCATGCTTTGTGCAAAATTTTCTCCATTTGTTGTGTGCAAATTGTCATCATATCGCCCCTACGTTTTTCGTGCAGTATCACCTATTTTCCCTTATTGTAAAATTTCATAATTAATTTCAAAAAATTCCATAAAATATCACCTAATGTCATCAGCCATTCGATGCAAAGCATGACCTCATAATCATCAAGAGGGAAGAGAAAGAAATCTATAATTATCGCTTGGTCCTGTAGCGATAGTTTCACTCGCGGGCACCTATGATCACACTTCAAAACTCGTCCGTCGGCGACCTTAACATCAAACCTGTTATAATTTTCGATAGGCAAGGCCATCCAAATAGCAACCTTACTATTCATAAAATTATTAGTGCTCCCGGTGTCAATAAGAATAGTGATCGATTGTTGCTTCAGAAGTCTTCCCACTTTTATTGTTTGCGGGTTTATGTAACCAGTAAGGGCATGCCTCGTAATATCAACTGGCTACTGTTCTTCATCCATGACCTCTTCCTCATATTCCTGGACCTCCTTCTCATCTATGTCTTCAAGAGGTTCAATCAGTAGGAGGTGGCTCCTTTTGTAGCGATGATCGCGGTTCCACAGCTCGTCGCAATGCCAACAAAGACCCTTTGCTGATCGGTCATGTATTTCTTCTCTTGTAAATTTTTTTAACAATGAAGGATAGCTGGGAGTTGAAGGAGGTTTATATGCTGCAGGCCTAAGAGAGGTTCTCATCCTCCGAGCATCTTGGTTGAGTCATTCTTCTTATATTTGGGCAAAAGAAATTACAGCCATCATGGTACGGGGCTACCGCGCATTAACCTCCCCTTTTATCTCTAGCTTGAGTCCTTCGATGAATGTTCCTAATAGTTGATGGTCAGTCCGATCACAAGCAAGGTAGGATAGCTTCTCAAACCTGGTTTGGTACTCTTGAATCGTAGAGGTTTGTTGAATCTTTGCGAGTTGGCTTTCGATATTTTCATACTCCATAGGTCCGAAATGATTCAGTAGTGCATTCTTAAATTAATTCCACGTTGGAGCCCCATAATTGTATTTCAGCTAATTGTACCATTGAATAGCATCTCCTTCAAGGTGGATGATAGCAATTTCCACCATAGCATCATCGGATGTTCGGTAGTAGTGAAAGTAACGTTCGGCGCACGAAATCCACCCTGTCGGGTCTCCTTCCCATCGCGGGAAGTCCACCCTCATGCATGGTTGAAGCATGTCTGAGGGTTGTCCCTCCTTCTCTGGAGGCCTCTCTAAACTCTCTCCTTACTGAGATTTGGTTGGACTCGGTGGTTGTCCAATTCTGAATTCTGCAAACAAAGCGCATAATTTGTCCTCCAAGCGTGATTCAAGCCGTGATTCAATTCGAGAGTCCCATGCTTCAAATTTGGCATCAATTGGATCTTGAGAAGCCATAGCATATACTTGGAGATCAGAAATGTCCTTTCTGTTGATGGGTTAATGGCATGGGGTGGTGGAAGGTTCGAACAATAGATTGGTGATAAAAGGGTTCAACTATAATGGTTTACTGTTTTGGGCTACAGTTTTTGACGCTGTTAGAATTATGAAAATAGGTTATGATGGCTGCATCTTAAGGCTAGAGAGATGCCCTAAAGACATCTTGGTTGGTGGTAGCAAGATGGCTAGGGTTTGGTAGGTTACGGAGAAGAAAAAAGGACAAAGGTGCAGCACCAGATTTTTTGCCAAAAAAATTACAGTAGTAAAGTTGTAATTTTTTCTAGAAATTTTCAACAGAGATTCAAGTAAAACTCAAATGAAATCTACTGGTAAGGGAGAGATAATACTGTTAAAAATTTCTTAGAAAGAAACGACAGTAAAAGGTTTGGCAAAATTGAGGATCACGGAGAGATACTACAGCAGATTTTTATGTCTAAAGTGCAACAGCTTGGATGTAAAAGATAAATGGTTTATATTGAGAATTTTTTGATAAAACCAAAGGGAAAACCACTGTTAGGAAGTGTCAAAGCCATCATAAAAATTTTGTGAAGATTTGGATAGAAAAAATGTAGTAGCAAGATAAAACAGACAGTGCTATGCGGTTGGAATTCTACAGTTCACCTTTCATTGTAGAGATGAAAACTTTACGATGAAAAGTTTATGCAGCAATATAAGAACGAATTTTTTAGATTTTTTGAATAAGGATAACTAAATTGCAACATCAGTAAGGTAGAAAACTAGAACCCGTTGCAATTCACAGAGAGATCAAAGGATGATCTGCGGTGGGGGAGATGACGACGGAATTCGGTAATGATCTTCTAAGCAATTGTGGGAATTGCTTTGGGCAGTTGTGGAGGGCTAGCAGATGGCTATGGAAGGGCAGTGAGATGCCAAGAATGCTGCTTTGATACCAAGTATTAGAACCCTTATGGATTCTAAGCTTGGGGTTGTTCTCTTTAAGGGATCGACCTCCTTGGAATTCTATAAGGGTTCGTTCCTTCCTCTAAGTTATTGCTCATAGGCTGCTAAAAAGATGATCTATTTATCATGAAAAGAGGGTGAATACATGGCAATTTATAGGGCTTCTAAACCCCAACTCCTAATAGGACTCCTAATCAAGACTCCCTACTTCTAACCAACTCATACTTCTAATTAGGACTCCTTCTCTAGTAGGACTCCTAATTCTAATAGGACTTTCTCTAATAGGATTCTTACTTCTAATAGGACTTTTTCTCTAAGAAGCAACCTAATCCTAACCTAGCCAATCTCTTCACCTTTTTAATAGGGGTCAGCTAGATAGGATTTACATGAATGTCCTTATCAATGAAACTAAATTAGGACTCTCCTAGCTAGAATCCTAACAGATTAGGACTCTCCTAACTATAGTCCCAATAGATTAGGACTCTCCAAACTAGAGTCCCAACAGATTAAGACTCTTCAAGCTAGAGTCCCAATAGATTAGGACTTTCCTAGCTAGAGTTTTAATAGTGTGACATGTCATATTAGGAGATTGAATCAAAATCTCCTCTCTCGATAATATTAAGTCGGTAAACGTGAGACAATTAGATTGACCGACGTGACCTTCCAACGTTATATGGAGAAATCAATTCTCAACGTAGGTTGAGTTAGTGATAGGACCCTAGCAGGGTAAGGTCCTACTCAACCATGTAGCAGCTAATAAAAACCCTGTGAGAATGTAATAAACCCCACTTAGCCACCTCTATCCTATAAAGAAGAGAGGCTAGGGTTTATATTTGGGTCTTTGGGCTTCTTAGCCACCGCCCCCTTGTTACTGGGCCGGCCCGCTAAGGTTGAGGGCAAATTAGGTAGTTCACTTAGGAAGCAGCCTCTAGGGCTAGGGTTTGGAGCTCTATATAAGCTTGTAGCCTCCACCTCTTTGGAATAAGAAAGATCAATCTACAATTGCAGCCACCAGGCTACTTGGAGGGTGGAACCCCTATAGCGTTCCAAGGGTTGATCCCCCTCAAAGATCAATCACCATAGAATTCCTCTAGGGTTCTATCATCTGGTATCAGAGCAGCGATCTTACTTCTTTTGCTGCCATCCCTGCCGCCCACCATTAGCCAAGCAATTCCCATAATTGCTCTTGACGTCGTCGTCTCCACCGTCATCTCTTGACGTAGATCAAATCAATCTACAGTCGTCACCTCTAATTGCATCAAAGATCTGGTATTTTTCTACCACCAATACCTTTTGCTACTATAATTTTTCATCTAAAATATCAAAAAGAAGTTTTTCTATCGATCCCTTGCTGCGAATTCCTTGCGTCACAAAAGTTACCATCTTTGCGAACGAAGGATTGCTACAGAAAATTTCAGCCGTGTGTTGCTGCCTTTAACCGATCTAATCGTTATCCTTTTTGAACGAAATTTTTTGTGCACCTCATAGATCATCTTGGCTCCCATCCATGATTGATCTATTGTGGAATTCATCACAAAAACAAATTCATGTGTTGATGCAATCTCTCGTCACAAACTGCTGAAATTTTTTGACGAGAATTCTGCTATCGCAACTTGCACCGATTTCTTTACTGCTTTGCTACCGAAATTTCTTGATCCAATTTGTTATCCTTGTTTCTATCTAAACTAAGATTCTACCATCAAACCCCCTCCTCAAACCCCTGAGTTTTCGCTAGAAATTTCGTCGAGAAACCGCTATTTCTTCTACGACAATTCTGCTCTTACGAGACAACGCATATAGGCAGCAATTTCTACTGATTTTTGTCAAATCTTTGCTGCGAGTTACCACAGATCTAAAACCCTCTTCCCTAACCTTCATCCACTACCATCTTAGCCCAAAATTCCATCAAATCGCAGCCCCAAACAGCACCCAAAACAACCACAAAACAAGCCTAAACCGCAGCCTACATTCACCAATCCACCAACCCTTTCAACCACCACTTCTCTCAACCAATACATGCCTTTAACTCAATAGCAAAAAAAAGATCTTAATATTATAGATTTGGAGACATATGCTATGGCATTCGAGGAGGCAATTGATGCTAAATTTGAAGCCTTTGAGACACGAATGGAGGAGAAGATTTGGACTCTCTTTGCCGAACTTAGTTTGGGTCGACCATCGAGCCCAAAGAAATCACATCAAGGGGAGAGCTCTAATCAAAGAGAAGACCTCCAGGAGAGGGGAGGCTCTATGACCGATCCCCACTATCCACGCATGAGGGTGGACTTCCCTAGATGGGAAGAAGGAGACCCGATTGGTTGGATCTCGTGCGCGGAACGATATTTTCGGTACCATAAAACCGTAGATACATCTATGGTCGAAATTGCAGCTATACATCTTGAAGGAGATGCCATACAATGGTTTGATTGGTTTGAACATACTCATGGAGTCCTCTCATGGCAACAATTCAAAGAAGGACTGCTGATCCGTTTCGGACCAACCGATTACGAGAACATCGAGGACAACTAGCAAAGATCCGACAAACCTCCACCATCCAGGAGTATCAAACCAGGTTTGAAAGGTTATCTAATCAAACTCGTGATTGGTCTGAAAAATAGTTATTGGGGACATTTATTGAGGGCTTGAAGCCGGAGATCCGGGGAGAAGTTAAAGTGCGACAACCGTACATGCTTATGGCAGCCATCTCTTTCGCACGACTTCAGGAGGAGCAATTGAACCATGAAGCTCGAAGGACTAGGGTCGCTCCTCGACCAGCAATATTGAAGCCCTCAGCCCCCCTACTATCAGCTGAGCTCCTGCACCAAAAAGGTTGACAAGAGAAGAGCTTCGAGACCAATCTGCCAAGGGGTTATGTTGGCATTGTAACGAGCCGTGGAGCCGCGAGCATCGCTGTAAAAAAGGGAGACTTCTTGTGATTGAACCAGTGGAAGAAGAGATCAGTGAACAGCGAGAAGAGAGTCTTGAACATGAGGATAAAGATGTGGAAGAAGAGCCACAATCAACCGACTTTATGGTACATGCGCTAGCCGCTACTCAAATCCGCAAACGATGAAAGTTGGAGGCCTGCTCAAACAACAACCAATCACCGTTCTCATCGATACAGGCAGTACTAATAATTTTCTAAATAGTAAGGTTGCTTCTCGGATGGCGCTCTATATCAAAGGTTGCAGCAAGTTCGACGTAAAGGTTGCCGAGGGTCGAATCCTAAAATGCGACCAAAGATGCCCACAGGTGAAACTATTACTGCAGGGACAAGAAATTGTTGCCGACTTCTTCCTCCTACCAATTGATGATTATGAGGTCAGTCTTTGGGCATAGAATGGTGACGACACTAGGTGATGTCTCTTGGAACTTTTCCAAATTGATTATGAAATTCTATTACAAAGGTAAACAGGTCACCTTACGCGGGAAGCGCGGAAGCAACGTAACCACTATTTCAATCCAACGAATGGAGAAAGTTTTACACAAGATAAATGGTGGCTTTCTTATGCATCTTTAGTAGTAACCAAAGGGGGAGGAATGGAAGAAGGATCCAGAAACCAGCAATATCATCAAAAAATTGGAGGAGGATCCAAGCACAATAGCTCACTATACTTGGGATTCGAGGGATCTACGCTATAAAGGTCGTATTGTGCTTATACCAAACTCCCCTTGCATCAAAGTCATTCTGCACGAAATGCACTCCACACCTTTAGCAAGGCACTCCGGATTTCTAAGAACCTACAAAAGAGTGAAGCAAAACTTTTATTGGAAAGGGATGAAAAAAATTATTTCTGAATACGTAGCACAATGTGATGTATGTCAATAGCAAAAAGGTGAAACAGTGGCGAGTCCAGGGAAACTACAACCACTACCCATACCAGACTCGGTGTGGACTGACATCTCCATGGACTTCATCGAAGGGCTGCCACCTTCCAAAGGTAAAAGCACAATCCTTGTGGTGGTTGATCGACTTACGAAATATGCTCATTTTTGTGCTGTGCGAAATCCCTACACTACTGTTAGTATTGCTCAGATTTTCATAGAAAATATTGTCAAACTACATGGGATGCCAAGGTCCATCGTAAGTGATCATGACAGGGTCTTCACTAGTAAATTTTGGATCGAGTTATTTCAGTTACAGGGCACCAAACTCAAGATGAGCACTGCATATCATCCACAAACTAACAGCCAAATAGAAGTGGTGAACAGATGTTTAGAGATATACCTTCGGTGTTTCGCTAGTGATCGACCAAACGAGTGGACGAAATGGCTCCCCTGGGCCGAATGGTGGTATAATACTACATATCATTCATCTACAAAATGTACCCCATATGAAGCATTATATGGTCGGCCGGCCCCTGTGATTCCAAAGTACGTAATTGGCTCGGCTAAGGTAGATCAGGTCGACCAAGATTTAATTGACAGGGATAAACTCCTACAGCTGCTAAAGGATAATCTCTCTACCGCTCAAGCTAGAATGAAGCAGCAAGCTGACACACGAAGAAGTGAAAGAGAATTTTTAGTAGGAGACTGGGTTTATCTTCGCTTACAACCATACAAGCAACTATCCATCAACACACGAGCCTTCATGAAGCTATCTCCACGTTTTTATGGGCCCTATCAGATCATAGAGCGTATTGGAGCCGTGGGCGCATGCACTTAAATTACTTGAAGATGCCAAAATTCACCTTGTCTTCCACGTGTCATGCTTGAAGCCCAAGTTGGGAGAACACGAGACACCCTGCATCCAACCGCCCAACACCACCGATGATGGAAATATTCAAGCCCAACCACAAGCCATCCTCGACCGCAGAGTCGTGATGCGTCATCGACGTCCCTCTACTGAAGTACTAGTACATTGGACTAATTTACCACTCGAAGATGCCATATGGGAATCATATGAGGAGCTGAAGTCCCGGTTCCCTGAGTTCGTGGAACCCCAGCCTTGAGGACAAGGCTGATTTGAAGAGGGCAGGCTTGATAGGACCCTAGCAGGGTAAGGTCCTACTCAATCATGTAGCAGCTAATAAAAACCCTGTGAGAATATAATAAACCCCACCTAGCCGCCTCTATCCTATAAAGAAGAGAGGCTAGGGTTTATATTTGGGTCTTTGGGCTTCTTAGCCGCCGCCCCCTTGTTACTGGGCCGGCCCGCTAAGGTTGAGGGCAAATTGGGTAGTTCACTTAGGAAGCAGCCCCTAGGGCTAGGGTTTGGAGCTCTATATAAGCTTGTAGCCTCCACCTCTTTGGAATAAGAAAGATCAATCTACAATTGCAGCCACCATGCTACTTAGAGGGTGGAACCCCTATAGCGTTCCAAGTGTTGATCCCTCTCAAAGATCAATCTCCATAGAATTCCTCTGGGGTTCTATCAGTTGGTCGAGTCTCTCAAGGCTCACCTATATTGTAATTTGAATTCTTTCCTATAACATAGAGATGTCACCGATGACCTGAGGACATTGTATACTTGGTCGAGTTCCTCGAGCGCATATCATCGAATCATACTCATCTTATAGCGATGGTGATAACTTAATTAAACATCATGGTTGGTTGAGTCCCTCGAGGCCATGATGGTTTAGAGGCCGAACAAGATAAGAATCATAAAGAGTTGTGATTAGCAAGAGTTACCTCCCTTTTCAGGTCTAGCATAATTGGTCGAGTCCCTCAAGGTTCCGTTAAGATATCGATTGGATCTCAATCCTCACTAGAGATCTATCGAGGGCCTCCGATTCACATACCAAAGGGAGTTATATGATTCGCGAGAAAATAATGGGAGTAGATTAAGATAGAAGATCATATCTTAATTGTTTATTTTTGTAAAATTTGCATATTATTTATTTCTACTGCATATTTATTTTTAAAAAATATTACTTTCAAATCCCTTATATGACATGCTTGATGTCAATGGCATGCTTGATGTCAACTATCTCACTGGTCTAAATTACATGGATTGGCTTCGCAACCTGAGAATTGTTCTCATGGCAGAGAAAATCACATACATCCTTGACACAGTGATGCCTACGCCCGAGGAAAGGGCAAGCAAGGGTGAGATTACTCACTACATGAAATATATAGATGACTCCACTCTTGCTCAGTGCTACATGTTGAGCTCCATGACTCCTGAGTTAAAGAGGCAGCATGAAAAGATCGATGCCAAATCCATTCTCTACATCTTCGTAAATTATTTGAGGAACATAGGAGAACTCAGCAATATGAGATATCCAAGAGTCTTTTTCACACTAGGATGACTGAGGGGATACCGGTTCAGAGCCACGTCTTTGTTAGGATTGTAGTGACACTAAGAGGTAGGGGGGTGAATTAGTGCTTTCAAAAAATTACGTTGATTCAAAAAATTCATTTGATAAAATATATCAGAAATGCGTTTTGACTTGGAATATAAGTAAAAATATTAAGTAACTAGCTTAGCAAACAATAAGAGTGAAAAACACAAAGAGAAAAGAGCACATTAGATTTATAGTAGTACAGTCCTCTGACCTACATTTACTCCCGATTCTCCTCTATCGAGGTCACCAACTTTCATTAATGATCTATTCTTAATGGGCCCTTTTACAACTTTTTCTTCTTTTTATAGGTTTAGGAGATAACCTCTACAAGTCTCACACCTCCCTTAAACAGAAATCTAAACTTTTCAAGAAGAGGGAAGGAACACTCAATACTTTTCAATATTACAACATTGATTCATCAAAGTTTTAGTTCACTAATTCTTGTGTAATCCCAATAGGGATGAGTGGGGTATTTATAAGCCCCAAATGACTTCAAAAATGAAGCCAAAATTTAAATTTTCAAATCTTCCGGATACGAGCAATACCATCGCCTGCACTGGGTGATACTATTGCCTAGTGTACTACCATCTACAACACCTTGAAAACAGGGGCTCTAGCAGTGCTATTGCCAGCCTCGGTGATACAATCATCTACCAACTTTACTACTAGTGGTACCACCACCTGCAGCTTGAAAAAGTATACTTTTTTATTTTTTCAGCTCATAAGCGATTCCACCGCCTGACCAACTTTATGGGTCACTGAATGGGCCTTCCAATGAGTCTAAATTAGTCCCAATTCAAGCCCAATAAGCCCCTAACTGAGTTAGTAAGGTTATACCAATCAATTTAAGACCTAACTATGATAATTAAGACCTAAACAATTACAAGACATAAATCTAAGTTGTTCAGCATGTCATTGTTCATCCGAGCTCCCTATCACAAACTTAGTTAGTTTTGTCTAAGTCGTGTGGCACCCTTGTGTATCCGTCTACAAAGGTCAACCTCCCTGAAATCTCTTACGATCTCTTAGGACCTGCAAAAGAGAAAATGAGACAGAGAAAGTGTAACACCCCTAGTTAGTCCAATAGTCCCACATCGGAAGTGAGTGAGACTAAGATTGGCTTATATGGGCCTGATGAGTGCACTACTAATAACTTCAGCTTAAGCATTTTGGCCAATGGTTGATAGGCCAAAATGAAGTTGATGGGCTAGTTAGCCCATCAGGCCAGGTCATGACAAAAAGAGCTTCACACGGGATCTATAAGCAACCCTTTCAACAAACACTTTATAGTCAATGCAAATTCTAACCATGGACTTTACAAGCTCTTGCGTAACTAAGGTATAAAATTGGTCCACTATAGATCAAAATCTATTATAAGTGTCCACATGACACAAACTTTATGTACAAGCCTACAACGACCACCAAACTCACTCAAACAGGGCTGTTAAGCCTTCGGTCAACTGTTTACATACTGTGTAACTCATGAACAAACAAAAAGACATGGACATGAATAAGCATTATATTGAACACCCTGTTTACAAGTTTTGACCATGATATTCTCCCCCACTTATTCCTTTGATGCCCTCGCTGAAGCCTTTGCTAACATTGTAACTCCTCGCCTTAGCTGAATCTTCAATCTTCCACTCCTATTGCAATGCCCCCTCTTGGCTCCCAATTGCACTACACCACTGTTATTAAGTAGTCAAACTTTAATCTGCTATACTGCTTTAACTCACCAATGACTTTGACTCTGGTGTGGGGTCGGTCGAGTTGTGCTGATCCTTTTTGGTTCTTGCGGATTCTTCAGGTGAAGGAAAAGACCATCCTTGATGTGCGTTAGTCTTCAAATGTCTCATATCGCTCAAACTGAGTGGATGCTTGTTAGAGCTTTAATGAGCATCGTCTCGTAAACTTTAAAGCTTTTAGGCCCTTCCTCCATAAAATTTGCTCATTGAATCTTCTTCCACTTAGTTGTCTCGTCCAAGTAGGTTCGCATCACTTCCGCTTTCGATTAGTATTCAGTTGGGTAATAAAGTGAACAATCTACTCTTAGTAGCACTGATCAACATTGGTGAGGGCTTGACAATTGTTATCTTCCATTAAGTTCCTTCGAAGGGTCTTTGAATTTGTGCAGAGCTCCTCTACGGGATAACTAAGAGAATTGGGGTACTCGGTTTCGCCCATTCTCTTGAGAGTTGAGAAAGTAAAGGTTACTTGACTTCGCCCGCCTCCTCGAGGATTGTACTTCGTATGTTGCGCTGGTTACTAGCCTTCGCTTGCTCTTAGCTCACACTTCCAAAGCACTCGAAGTGTTTATAATCCTTGCATTGAGTCAGCTACAGTGATTCACCTTTTCAATGCTATTGAACTTCTAAAATACAAGAAGTTTCCACTCTAACCTGGAACAAGTCTTTGATACTTTTGGTCGCCTTTGGGTATGTATCGTCTTCTCTATCATTTCTATCACCTACTCCTCTAAGTACCAAAGATACAGCAACATGTATTGTCTGCTTTATTCCTTGGTCATGCACTCTTGCATCGACCCAAAATCCTTCACTTTTGGCTATCTTGATGAGAAGCCCATTGGCACCGGTCTTACGAAGTGCCTTGGCCTTTGCCATTTAGCCTTATCTTGGTACTTAGATTTTGCCTCTGCATTCTCCTCCTCCGCGGCCCCTTTCATAACCAAACATTCTCCCTCCATGAGAGCAAGGGTTCAATGTCTTTATGGAAGTCCTATCTCTGCGGTACCATGGCGCTGCTATACCCATGATACTACTATCTGTTGCCTCATATATGCATCCCTTCTTCGCAATTAATAGATCCGCCTCTATGGTACTATGACACTCCTCTAAGCCCACCTTCCTTCTAACTGATGTTTAGTTTTGGGTAGTTGAGTCCCTCTAGACTCGTCATTGCTTCCTCATCTTTTTTTGACCACATGCTTCAACACCTATGTGTTCTCTGAGTAATTCCCCTTGGGTGATGGAAAGATAAACTGTAACTTCCATGCATGGCCTTGGACATCATGTTGTAGGGCTTGTGTCGATTCTATTCTCTTTAACTTCATTGGTCACAACATTCGCTTACTTGACCTTGTTCTCTAACTTGCCAAGCTCCCTTAAGCGAATGTGAACTCTAAAGTAGTACAACTCTTCAGTCGCTCTGATCATACCTCTGCATGATCTAGTCCCCCCATGAGACTCACTAGTACATGCATATAAACTTCTTCCTCGATGATGCATAGCCTCCATATGCTAATACCCAAGACTTTCATTCAATACAACATTCGATGCATGCATTGAAGACCTACCTCTACGATACCATGGCATTCCCTCCTTGAATCCATAGCCCTTCTAATCATCATATTGTTCACCAAAGTAGAGCTCCTAGTAGCACTCCCGATCATACCTCTATATGATCTTGTCCCTTACAGGACGGTCTTGTGTGTATCGCATTGCCTTGAACTATTACATCATGATCCATTGCACCTTGTCACCTCCTAGTGACATCTCCTTACATTCTGATCAATATGGTATGAACTTGAACTGCAATCTCTCCATGTATGGCCTTTGCCAACACATCGCAGGGCCTCTACCACCTTCGACTTTGTTCGCTCCTTTGGCAATCGACCTTTGTCCACCTGCTCTCAGGTCACACTCGGATGAAGCATAGCTCTACAATAGTCTATCGCCTAGCAGCTCCTGAAGTCCCGTGACTTTGCTGAAATGGGTGCACCATTGTCTGGATCCTAAGCCTCTGCCCCTACTAGCACAATCTTCGTTGTGCATCGCTTTCCTCATGGCAACTCGAACGATAACACTATGGCATATTCTTCAAGAGTACCCACCTCTGTATCCTCTTGCCCCATGCCAAGGCCTCATGACACTAACTTCACCTCTACAAGTTGTATCACCTTAGTTCCTCTGTCAAATGCTTCACTGAGATAAGGTACATGTGCCTCGAAGTTCTCTTCATCTTTGGTACTATGTAAGATGAGTCTGCTCTATTAGAATAAGGAACCCATGGAACGATATGATCCTACTCTTATCTCTACAAGAGTTCATGTCCTTCACCTTTGTCTAAGGAAAGCTTCATGCCTTCACTCCATGCTCCATATTCTATGCCAACTCCCTTCGTGTGGCTTAGACACATTACCAAGTTACCCCCAAGTTGCTATACTTCTTGATTTGCATTGAGTTAATGGTAACTCTCGTGCCCACCATTCCACGGGTCAGCCCTCTATTAAGTTTGATCTTTATATCGGCTCCAAGTGTGCCTTCATTTTGTATTGCCTTAGGTCACTTCCCCACTTGATCTCGCTATACGTCCACCAATGCATTACCTCTTGCGAGATCATGCGATGACTCTTCGCCACTCGCTCGGTCCATTGAGCTTTATGGAGCTATTATTGTCTTGAGGTACTTCTCCTCAACATATATGATCTGTTACATATGATTCTCTTTTTGGAGAACTGGGACTTATCCCTCCTAGATATCTGCCCCATTGGAGTAACTTCTCTCTTCATATCCTTCCCTTTGAAAGTTTCAGAGACCACCATCCTCTTGGACTACTTTGCCTTGCTGAATAAGCTATGCATTATTCTTTCTTCACAAATGTACCTATTAGATTGTGACTCTTCGTTAATACAGCTCCCACTGCACCTCTCTGGGTCTAGCAACATGCTGAATCTATTGTACACTTTGGTCTCTTACGGACATATCCTTTCCATGTCAAAGAGAAAGTTTCAATGCTCCATGGTGTCGACCTTCGGTCGCCTTGGGATGGCTATGGACAGTCCGTCATCCGTATATAAGCCCTTGCATGAGTATTGAATTCCTTGAGTTTGTAATTCCTCTCACCTCTATGAGCTTTACATAACTCTTTCGATCGCTAAACAATCCCCTCCACCTTGCACGGTCTCATCCTTTACCAAGCGCCCTACTTACCTCGAGCACCGTTAAGTTTGGTTGCCAATGTTGAGCCATTGCTCGAACTCAGCCATCTCAACCTTTATGCACTATGCATTCTTCTTAGCTTGTTTGTCCTTATGGTGTCTCTTGTGCAAAGGGTTTGTCATTCCTCTAAATGCTATTCTTGGATGTCCGCTCCTATGAGCGACTCCTTTCCTTATAACTCCATGTTTGTTTACCCTAAACAGTCACGCATGCTGACTGCCCTCATGTAGCCTCGCTAGATCTCCCACATTTGCATGCTAAGTGTTTCTATATGTACTTGTCCCGCTCTGATACTAAATGTCATGAACTTAGTTGGTTTTGCGTAAGTCGTGCGGTACCCTTGTGTGTCCATCTACAAAGGTCAACCTCCCCAAAACCTTCTATGATCCCTTAGGACCTACAAAAGAGAAAACGGGACAAAGAAAGCACTTCACATGGGATCCACAAGTAACCCATTCAATAAACACTTTATAGCTAATGTAAATTCTAACCATGGACTTCATAAGCTCAGAACGGTTGCGCAACAAAGGTATAAAATTGGTCTACTACAGATCGAAATCTGTTACAAGTGTCCATATGACACAAAATTTATATATAAGCCTACAACAGCCACCAAACTCGCTCAAATGGGACTATTAAACCTTCGGCTAGCTCTTTTACATACTATGCAACCCATGAACAAACAAAAAGACACAGACATGCATAAGCATTACATTGAACACCTTGTTTATAAGTTTTATCTGTGACATCCCGATGAACTTCTAGTGCATCGTCCGAACCTTGGGCATATCACCCAATCCTTTGGCATATTGACTCTTATAATATCCAATCTTGGTGCAACGTCCAATTCCTCCAACTCGATGCCCAATTTCTAACTCCCGCCCAACGTCTGATTCTTCTTGCATTAATTGTTTTGCCTTTTCTGATCGAAGTTAGTCCTATATCAATTATCTCAAAGCATAGATTTGATCACAAACTTATCAATTGATTTTATCATTAAAATTTGAGATTCAACAATCTCTCCCTTTTTTATGATGATAATCAATTAATGATGGAGTTTAAATAGACTCCTTTTATTTATATGCTATATCGAGATAAACTTGAATTCAAAGAAATGATAAGCTTCTAATTCAGGTTAAAACAATTTTAATCATATGCAACGCATTGTATCAACATAAACATCATAAGTTGATGTATTACATGCATAATTCTAAATCATCATGCATAATTTCAAAATATAAAAATCATCAAGCACGATACAAAAATATTTACATTAATCATTATTTATAATATTATTTTCAACTCATTTATCATTACTTCTTCCACTTTATCAACAACAAAAATGAGAAAAGTGCAACTATCAAGTTTTTGAAACATACAAGTTTTACATCACTTTAGAACATACAAGCTAGCAAGTTTTTGGAGATGTAAACGTTAGCAATATTTGCTTCTATTTGAAATATACAAGCTAGTAATTCTTGCTTCTCTTTTGAGATGTGCAAGTTTACAAGTTTTGTATCTTGAGATGGACAAGGTAGCGCTTTTACTTCTTTTGAGATGTGTAATTTTCTTTCTCCTCTTTTGTCATTAAAAAAAGAAAGAAGAAGAGGAGAAGAGTTCAATGGTACAAAAATTTTACATCATCACATGAACGAATAAAAGATCTAAAATATTATGAATTATTATGACAAGTCTTCTTTTGTAAATAGTGAAAGAGGAAGGAATCATAGGAAATGATCATCACATGAAAAATAAAAGATCATGTTGTGAATACCAAAAGTCCATGAATCAAAGCTCTTCTTTTTGTAAATAGCAAGAGGAAGGAATCATAGTAAGCAATCTTGACTCAAGAGAAAACTCAAGTCAAGAATATTAAGAGAAAGATCCTGATTCGTTTGAAAGAAAATCTTCTCTTTAGCAAAAGAAGGAGTCATAGGAAACAATCTTGATTCAAAAGAAAAACTTAAGTCATGAAAACTGAGAAATCAAGATAACAATCCGAAAACATATAAGAAGAATTCATGTATTTAGAAAATTTAACATGCCTAATTCTATTCTAATAAAATCAAATTATTCCTCATTTAATGTTTTTATAAAAAATCTGCTAATTGACGTTTTGTATCAATAAATTCTAAAGATATATCATGATTATTTGTATGATCTCTAATAAAATAATATCTAATATCAATATATTTAGTTCTAGAATGTTGAATAGGATTCTTTGTTAAACATATTACACTAGTATTATCGTATTTTATCAGGATGTTTTTCAAGTAAATTTCATAATTTTCTAAAGTATTTTTCATCTAAATAACTTGTGCACTACATGCACATGCTGCTATATACTTAGCTTCGTCTATAGATAATGTAACTAAATTTTATTTCTTGGAAGACCAAGAGACAAGTGCATGGCCTAGGAGTTGATATGTTCTAGATGTGCTTTTTCTATCTATTCTACATCTAGTAAAATTAGCATGGCATAAGCAATTAATTCAAAAATTTTAGATTTTGGATACCATAATCCTATATTAGGAGTTCCTTTTAGATATCTAAAAATCCTCTTAACTGCTTTATAATGAGATTATTTAGGGTTAGATTAAAATCTAGTACAAAGTCCAATACTAAACATAATATCGGGTCTAGTGACAATAAGATATAGTAAACTATATATCATACCCCTATAAGTCTTTTTATCAAAACATTCTCCATCTTGGTTTGTATCTAATTTTATAGAAGTGCTTATTAGTGTTTTAATAGCCTTAGCACTATCCATATTGAATCATTTTAATAGATCTAAAGTATACTTAGTTTGACAAACAAAAGTTTCATCACTAAGTTGCTTAATTTGTAATCCTAAGAAAAATATTAACTTTTCTATTAGACTCATTTCAAATTCTTAGCTTATACTTTTGGCAAAAAAATCATACAAAGACTCATTTGTAGAACCAAAAATAATATCATCAACATAAATTTAAATAATAAAAAAAATATTTTTAAAATATTTAATAAACAATGTGGTATCGACCTTGCCTTTTGAAAAATTATTTTGAATAAAGAAAGAACTAAGTCTCTCATACCAAGTCCTTGGAGCTTGTTTTAATACATAGAAAGTCTTGGATAACTTGTAAACATAATTTAAAAAAAGAACATTTTCAAAACCAGGTGGTTGTTCAATATAAACTTCTTTGAAAATAAACCCATTAAGAAAAGTACTTTTAACATTCATTTGAATTAACTTAAAATTATTACAACAAGCATAGGCAAGAAGTATCCTTATGGCTTAAAGTCTAGCTATAGGAGCGAAGGTTTGTTCATAATCGATACCTTCTTCTTGGTTGAAATGTTTGGCCACTAATCTAGCTTTATTTCGAATCACAATATCAAGTTTATCTTGCTTGTTTCTAAAAACTCATTTAGTGCTAATTACTAGATGGTCACTAGGTCTAGGAACAACCTTCCACACCTCATTTTTCTTAAATTGATTTAGCTCCTCATGTATTACGAAAACTCATGAATTATCTTTTAGGGCATCATCAATGCATTTCGATTCAATTTAAGATAAAAATATCACATTCGCACAAAAATTTTTAAAAGAAGAACAAGTTTGAACATCTTTTAATGTATCTCCTATGATTACTATCTTAAGATGAGTATCTATATACTTTCATTCGTTGGGTAAAGGCTCTTTGGAAGTAGATGCATCCAAGTTGCTTGGGAGAGAAGAATTGTTATTTAAATTTAAAGTATCAAAATCATCATCAAAATTATTTTTCTTAAATTTGATAACCTTATTATAAACAATATTGATAGATTCCTTAATGACTAAAATTATTTTATTGAAAACACGATAAGCTTTAGAAATAGAAGAATATCCAAGAAAAATACCTTAATCGAATTTTACATCAAATTTTCCTAAGGCATCCTTTTCATTCAAGATAAAATATTTGTAACTGAAAACTTTAAAATACAAAACATTAGGTCTTTTATTGTTCTACAATTCATATAGAGTTTTAGATAGGAGTGGTCTTATGAGAATCTTATTCATGATATAGCATGTCATGTTAATGGCTTCAGCCCAAAAGTATTTGAGTAGGCTATGTTCATTTAGCATGGTTCTTGCCATCTCTTGTAAACTCCTATTTTTTCTCTCAACAACTTTATTTTTTATAGATTTTTTAGAGTAGAGAAATTATGGTCATACTCATTTAACTGACAAAAATCTTGAAAATCATAGTTTTTAAATTTACTACCATGATAATTACAAATAAATGAAATCATAAAACCCTTTTCATTTTAAACTAATTTATAAAATTTTGTAAAATATTTAAAAGTATCACTTTTATGTGCCAAGAAGTATGTCCAAGTATATCTACTAAAGTCATCAATAATTACAAAAATATATTTAATACATCCTAGACTTGTGATATCAATTGATCTAAATAAATCCATATGGATTAATTTTAGTAGTCTAGAGGTATTTATTTGATTCTTAGTTATAAAACTACTCTTTATTTATTTACCTAGTAGGCATACATTACAAACTTTGTCTTTGATAAATTTAATGCTAAGTATTCCTCTTATTAGTTCTTTAGTTGTAATCTGTGTGATTAGTTTCATACTAGCATGACTTAGTCTCCTATGCCAAAGCCATGCATCATTGTTTAAAGCCAAAAAATAAGTTTCATCACAAAAATCAACAAGATCAATGGTATACACATTATTAGTCCTTAAGACAATCATTGATCTATTTTTGTGTAGTATATCTATAATACAAGCATTAGATTCAAATTTGATATTATAACCCTTATCACACAATTGACTAATGCTAAGTAGATTATGTTTCAAATCATCTACTAATAAAACATCTTCAATTAAAAGATTTGATTTGTTATCTATATTTTCTTTGTCAATAATTTTTCCTTTATTGTTGTCTTCGAAGGTAACATATCCTTCATTTTGGCAGTGAGTTTAGATAATATATTGAATTTCTGGTCATGTGCCTTGAGCATCCACTATCAAGATACCATCTCCTGCTCCTAACTTTTGATTATAAATATATCTACAAGAAAGGAGATTTGCTTTTAGGTACCCATTTAACTTTGGGTCCCTCATGAATAGATTTTCCTATCTTGACTATTGGCATTAAATTATTTATGACTTCTTTAGGAACCTAAACTAACTTATGTGAACAATCTTTTAAATATACATTTGTAGGCATAGTGATTATATCTTCCATAAAAATTATATTTATTGTTAGGGGAAACATGCAATGTTGAGTATTGCTACTCACAAAACTGATTTCTACTTTTCTATGTACATGACTTTTGTTAGCAAGGATCATATTTAAAGATTTATTATCAATTTTAAATTATTCTAATGTTTGTTATAGTAATACATTTTCCTTCTTAAGTGAATCTAACTCTTCACACTTAGTGCAAGGAGTTAACATACAATTATCATACTTATTTTTTTAATTTTTTAAATTTACTAGAAAGAGAAGCATGATCTTTTTTTAATAATTTATATTTGTTACCAACTAATTTAAATTCATCAAACAAATCATGAAATGGATTAAGTAATTCATCGTAAGATAAAAGAGATTCATTTGAGTTATATAACTCATTACCAAATACCATTAATGTGTAGTTTGCAACTTCTTCCTTGTTGGTTGGCTCCTCATCTTCGAATACACTTGAATTGTCCTAAATCGCCTTGAGTACTTTCTTTCTCTTTGGTAGCTTCTTCTTTACTTGGGGATATTCATTTTTGAAGTACCATGACTTTTTACATTCATAGCATATTATTATGTCCTTTTTTAGTTCATTTTTATTCTTAGTGTCCTATTTTGTTTTCTTTCTTTTTAAGAATTTTTTAAATTTTCTTGTAAGAAGTGCCAAGTCATCATCATCATCATCATCATCATCATCATCATTATCATTATTATCACTTAAATTTTCTCCCAAGTGGTATTCTTTGGTTCTAAGTGTCATATCCTTCTTGTACTTTGAAAGATTGTTCTCATATTCATCATGTGCCATACATGTCATTTTATAAATCATTAAAGACCCGATAAGTTCTTCAAGCGAAAGATTATTTAAGTCCTTCGCTTCTTATATTGCTGTTAGTTTTGGATCTCAAATTTTTGGAAGGGATTTTAGTTTTTAATTTACAAGTTCAATGTTAGAAAAACTTTTATCAAGTGCTTTTAAATCATTAACAACATCCGTAAAATTGGTATACATGTCTTCAATAGTTTCGCTTAGTTTCATTCGAAACAACTCATAATTGTGTACTAAAATATTAATTTTAGACTATTTTACTCTACTTGTGTCTTCATGTGTGATTTCGAGTGTGTGTCAAATATCATGTGTAGTTTCACATATAGAAATCCGATTAAATTTATTTTTGTCTAAAGCATAAAACAAAGTGTTCATTGCTTTAGCATTCAAAGAAAAAATCTTTTTCTCCAAATCATTTCATTTGTTCATTGATTTAGAATACTTTTGAAAATCACTTTCAACCATATTCCATAATTCAAAATCTATAGAACTTAAGAAAATCCGTATATGTGTTTTCCAAATAAGTGTAGTTTATCCTATTAAACATAGAAGGACGAGTGATAGAATGACTATCTAGATTGCTAGCAAAAGTCATTTAGTCTCTCTTGGGTGTTAAACCAACTGAGAGAAACTTAGCTCTGATACTAATTATTAGGATCGTAGTGGCACTAAGAGGGGGGGTTAATTAGTGTTTTCAAAATATTACATTGATTTAAAAAATTCATTCGATGATTGGAAATATCTTTTGACTTAGAATATAAGTAAAAATATTAAGCAACTAGCTTAGCAAGCAATAAGAGTGAAAAGAACAAAGGGATAAGAGCATACCGAATTTATAGTGGTTTGGTCCTTCGACCTACGTCCACTCTTGATTCCTCCTCCGTTGAGATTACCGATTTTCACTAACAATCTTCTTTCAATGAGCGAAGATCAACTACCTTTTTACAACTCTTTTTCATTTTTATAAGTTTAGAAGATAACCTCTACAAGTCTCACACCTCCCTTAGATAAAATTCTAAACTATTCCATAGGAGGGGAGGAACACTCAACACTTTTCAAGATTACAACTTTGATTTACTAGAGTTTTAGTTCACTAATTCTTGTGTAATCCCAGCAGGGATGAGTGGGGTATTTATAGGCCCCAAATGGCTTCAAAAATGAAACCAAAATTTAAATTTCTGGGTCTTCCGGGTATAGGCGGTACTACCACTTGCAAAACCTTGAAAATAGGGGCTCTGGTGGTGCTACCACCAGCCTAGGTGGTACCATCACCTACCAGCTTTAATGCTGGTGGTACCATGGCCTACAACCTAGAAAAGCGTACTTTTGGACTTTGCTAGCTAATAAGTGGTTCTACCGCCAGTTTGGCGGTGCCACCTCTTGACCAACTATATGGGTCACCAAATGAGCCTCCCAATGAGCCCAAATTAACCCCAATTCAGGCCTAATGGGCCCTAATTGAGTTAGTAAGGTTACACCCAAAATTAATTCAATTTAAAACCTAACTACGATAATTAATACCTAAATAATTACAAGACATAAATTTAAGTTGTCCAACATGTCATTGGTTCATCCAAGCTCTCGGCGAACTTCCGACACATCGTCCAAACCTTTGGTGTATTGCTCGATCCATCGACATGTTGATTCTCGCAACATCCGATCTTGGCGTAATGTCTGATTCTTCTGGCCTGATGCTCAATTTCTAACTCCGACCCAACATCTAATTCTTCTTACTTTTATTATTTTACCTTTTTGATCGAAGTTAGTCTTGCATCACTTATCTCAAAGTATAAATTAGATCACAAACTTATCAATTGATTTCATTATCAAATTCTGAGATTTAATAGTTCTTAAGATGATTAAGTAGATAGAGAAACTCACAGATCTAGGAATGATCCTAAAGGATAACCTGTGTGTGGATCTTATGCTTTAGTCCCTACTAGATTTCTTTTCTTAATTCATTATAAATTTTAATATGAACAAGCTTGAGATGACTCTCCCTGAGCTCCTCAATATATTGAGGGAGGCTAAGAGCACTATTATGAAAGAGAAGTCAATTCTCTATGCTAGTGAAACCAAATGGAAAAAGAAAGCAAAGAAGTCCCTTAAGAAGGGCAAGGGCAAGAGCAAACCAAGTAAAACAAAGGTTGCTAATAAGGGTCTAGCAAAGGACAAAAGCTAGTGGTTCCACTACTGTAAAAATAGACATTGGAAGAGGAACTACAAAGAGTACTATGCAGAGAAGGCAAAACAAAAGCTTGGAGAAGCTTCAAGTACATTCATGATCAGTTTTTATTAACATATAGGTATTAGATATATAGTACTTATCACATCTATAATTCATTATAGGTTCTAGCAAGACCTAGGAGATTAGCAAGAGGTGAGATGGACCTAAAGATAGATAATGGAGCAAAAGTTGCTGTAGTGGCTATTGGCGAGATCACCCTTCATTTGCATGGTGGAGCTACTATTATATTGGATACATGTTACTTTGTTCCTTCTATTATCAGAAACATTAATTCTATTTCATGTTTAATAGTTAATAGATATAAATTAGTTTTTGAGAATAATAGTTGTTCAATAATATGGATGATAAGAACATCACTAAAGGAACATTGCATAATGGTTTATTTATCCTAGATATTGCTTTATATATCATTAATATAAATGTGTTCAAGAGGAAACTATTGAATCTCAGATTTTGATATTGAAACCAATTGAGAGTGTTTGTGATCTAATTACGTTTTAAAGTGACGTAGGACTACCTTCGATCAGGAATAGATAATTAAAATAGGATGAATCGACATTAGACTATAGGAGAATATATCAGAAGATTGGACATTGAGTCGAAGGATCGATCGATGTATCGGTAGAAGGCTTCGGACAATGGGTTCGAGCATCGGGCCAAGAAGAGCAAAATTGCACTAAGGAGATTGGAGTTAGCTGATTGAGCAATAGGCCACAAGAGAGGACAATGCACCAAAGAATCGGATGAAGCACCGGATGAATCAATGACATGTCAGACAACATTTGATTAAGCTTTGCAATAATTGTCTAGATCAAAGTAGGGTTTATGTGTAATTGAGTTGGAATTGGGCCAACTCAATTAGGGGCCAATTAGGCCTAAGTTTGGGCTGTGTTAGGCCAAGTGAAAGGCCCAAACAATGACCCAAGAGGTAGGTCAAGCAGTGGCACTAACAGAATAGGCAATGGAACCATCAGTGGCTAGGTCTCTAAGACACAGTCTCCAAGACTGTGTTAGGCGGTGGTATCGCACAGTGTTAAAAAGCTTGTGCGGTGGTACCACCAGTACCCGGAAGACCTGGGATGAGACTAGTTTTGGCTCCAAATTTAAATCCATTTAGAGCTTATAAATATCTCTCTCATCCCTGGTTAGAACATTCAAGCACAGAGAACCTAAAAGTGGAAAAACACTACTATAATCCTTTCCCTCCTCTAGTCTTTAGTTGCTTTCAGTTTAAGAGAGGAGTGAGTGAGTGCTTGTAAAAGTTGTTCTCCTGAACCAATAAAAGAAGAAGAGGGTTGTAAGGGTAGTTAGTCTTCACTCATTTGAAAAAAGACAGCTAGTGAAAGCCGGTGACCTCAACGAAGAAGGAATCAGGAGTGGACATAGGACAGATGACCGAACCACTATAAATCAATATGCTCTCTTTTTGTGATCTCTTCCTTGCTATTTACTCTTATTGCAAAATCATAATACTTGCTCACTGCACTCTCAAGTTTATAGCACTACTGAAATGTGTTTTGATCGAACGAATCTTTTCATCGTATGATATTTTTCGAAATTGATGTTTTTACTATTGTACTAATTCAACTCCCTCAACCCCCCCCCCCCTCTTAGTGTCAAACTTGATCCTAACAATTAGTATTAGAGCTTTGATTATTTTTCGTTTGGATTAACACCCAAGAGAAATAGCTCTTTTGGGCTTCCAAGAGGGTTTTTATATCGTTCGTCCTCCCATGTTCAATAGGACGGACTACACTTATTGGAAAACTTGAATGAAAGTTTTCTTGCTTTCTTTGAATCTTGATTTATAGAATATTATCGAATATGATTTTCAACAACTCTCGAAACCTATGAATACATGGATGGATATTGAGAAAAAATTATTTTCCTTGAATGCAAAGGCTATGAATGCCTTGTTTTGTGCCTTGGACAAAAACAAATTTAATCGAATTTCTATTTGTGAAATGACTTATGATATTTGGCATATACTTAAAATCACACACAAAGGCACTAGTAGAGTCAAAGACTCGAAAATAAATATTTTGATACACAATTTTGAACTCTTTCAAATGGCACCAAATGAAACTATTGATGACATGTACATGCATTTTACGGATGTCATCAATAGTTTAAAAAGTCTTAGTAAATATTTTTCTAATTTCGAACTTGTAAACAAGATTTTAAAGTCCCTTCCAAAGAGTTGAGATCCGAAAGTGATGGCTATATAAGAAGCAAAGAATCTAAATAACTTTCCGATTTAAGAACTTATCAGGTCATTAATGACCTATGAGTTGACTTGCAATATACATGAAGAACTTGAGAACCACCTTCCAAAGAACAGGAAGGATTTGACATTTTGAACTATAGAAGACCACTCGAGTGAAGGCTCAAGTGATGATGACCTTGAATTCATAACAATGAAATTTAAAAAGTTCATAAAACAAGAATTAAAAAATAAAAATAAACTCAATCCAGATACAACCACTTGCTATGAATGCAAGAAATCAAGACCTCTCAAAAGTAAATGTCCGCAACAAAAGAAGAAGGCACTCAAGGACGAATCAAGTGATGAATCACGCTTTGACGGCTTTTGACAATGAGATAAGTAACTCAATCAATTCGATTTTACCTTACCATGAAGTTACTTAGTGTTTTTCCATGATTTGAATTAGTTAAAAAAATAAACAAATAAATAAATAATATTATTTTATCATGCTTTTCTTTCTAGTGATTTTTAAAAATTAAAAATTATGAAAGATGATTGCATGTTTTGTGATAATGCTTACATACTAAATAAGATTAAATCTATATATATTTTAAGAAGCATGTATCTTGATGATTTTATTGCTTTTCATTTTAAATATGATACTTAGCTTTCATATGAAAAGCTTAAGTATGCTTATATGAAATCAAAGCGCATGAATTGAAACATATAAAAAGAAAAATATATTATCATGATGAATTGAATCTTTTATTTAAAGGTGCTTTATGTTTAATGTTAATGATTTTTATGATAAAATTTATTTTTCGATCTTAAACATCGATGCATGCTTTTATTTGTCACAAAAAAAGACAAAGGCATGCTTGTACGAAATAAATCACTTAAATAGAAACAACTAAAATAAGGAAAGCATCCTTTGAAAATTTATCAATCTCTATCTTTAAAGTTTTGAAGATTTTTCATCATAAGAGATCCTTAATAATGAATCCATGGATATTATGTTTTGTGAATCTCTTGAATCATGAAATTAATCTTGATGATTTGATAATGAGTTTTTATCCAAAATCTATTTATGTTATTTATGAATCTATGAGAGTGATTTTAATGATGGGTTTGGAGTTGACAAATTGAATTTAAATTATTTTTTTAATGATTCATGACTCTTCTCTTGATCTCTAAGAATCATGACTTATTTTAATGAATCATGATGAATTGAGATTTCTTATGCATGAATCAAGTTGTTCTTTTTGCTATTTACTATCAAATAAATCATGAATGGTATCATTGCTATTTTATCTCCTATATTTCATTTTGTAGAGAAAGTGTTTATGAATTATGATCTTGATTTCTCGTAATTATAATTTGAATTTCTATTGAATGAATCAAGATTGTTGTCTACTTAAAAGGAGGTGTCAAAAGTGATTCATGTCTTTTGGTAATCATGAATTTAGCTTTATTGATTTTTCATATTAATAGCTTTCATGATTCCTTTGTATTTAGGATTTATATACCTCATATGATGATTTAAAAATTGATATAAAGGAAAAATATTTTTTTTATTATTGTATTCTTTCCTTCCTTTTGACAATGACAAAGGGGGAGAAGATCTTATGCATCGTAAAGAAAACAAATTGTTAGCCTAGAAAAGAAGAAGAAAACTTGCCAGCTTGAACATTGAGAAGCAAAAAGTTTCTATCTCAAGAGAGGCAAAAATTTTGCTAAGAACTTCACTTTCTCAAGAACTTGCTAACTTGTAAATCTCAAGCAAAATCACTAGCTTGCACTTCTCAAAAGAGAAGAAAGAACTTGTCATCTTGAACATTACCAAGAAGTGCAAACTTGCACAAGAAGCAAGTGATAAATTGCTATGCTTGCACATCTTTAAAACTTGCTATACTTGCATGTTGTAAAGTAATTGCTAGCTTGAATATTGTAAAACTTGCATATCTTAAAAACTTGCTAGATAAACTTCTCTTTTTTGTTGATGATAAAGGGGGAGAAGTATGATGAAAGTATAATCATGCATGGGATGAATGCTTTATTTATGTATGGGCTGAATGCTTTGTTTTTATGATGCATACAATGATGTGATCAAATAGATTTTTTTTAATACTTATGATGCATGCAATATTGAAATACTATGATTTCAAATGATCTATCAATATGGCAACATTGATATAGGGAGTTTGTCTAAACACCCTTATCAATTGGTTGTTATCATAAAAAAGGGGGAGATTATTGAATCTCATATTTTGATATTGAAACTAATTGATAGTGTTTGTGATTTAACTATGATTTGAAGTGACGCAGGACTACCTTCAATCAGAAATAAACATTTGAAGTAGGAAGAATCGACGTTGGGCCGAAGGAGAATATGTTAGAAGATTAGACGTCGAGTTGAAGGGTCGATCGATGTATCGGCAGAAGATTTCGAACGATGGGTTTGGGCATCGAGCCAAGAAGAGCGCAATTACGCCAAGGAGATTGGAGTTGGTCGATTGAGCAATAGGCCGTAAGAGAGAATAATATGTCAAAAAATCAAACGAAGCGCCGGATGAACCAATGATATATCGGACAACATTCGATTAAACTTTATAATAATTATCTAGATCGAAGTAGGGTTTAGGTGTACTTGAGTTGGAATTGGACCAACTCAATTAGGGGCTAATTGGGCCCAAGTTTGGGCTATGTTGGGCCAAGTGAAAGGCCTAAATAGTGACCTAAGAGGTGGGTCAAGCGGTGGCATTATCAGAACAAGTTATGGAACCACTGGTGACTCGGTCTCCAAGACAGTCTCCGAGACTGTGCTAGGCGGTGGTACCGCCTAGCACTGGTGGTGGTACTGCCCAACATTAGCGGTGGTACCACTACTACCCGGAAGACCAAGATGAGACTAGTTTTGGCTCCAAGTTTGAATCCATTTGGAGCCTATAAATACCCCTCTTATCCCTGGTTAGAACATACAAACACATAGAACTTAAAAGTGAAAAAACATTGCTATAATCCTTTCCCTCCTCTAGTCTTTAGTTACTCTCAGTTTAAAAGAGGAGTGAGTGAGTGCTTGTAAAGATTATTCTCCTAAACTTGTAAAAGGAGAAGAGGGTTGTAAGGGTAGTTAGTCTTCACCTGTTTGAAAGAAGACAGCTAGTAAAAGTTGATGGCCTCGATAAAAGAGGAATCGGAAATAGACATAGGTTGGATGACTGAACCGCTATAAATCAGTGTGCTCTCTTTCTATGATCTCTTCCTTGCTATTTACTCTTACTGCAAAATCATAATACATGCTCACTACACTCTCAAGTTTATAACACTATCAAAACATGTTTTAATCGAATGAATCTTCTCATCGTATGAAGTTTTCTAAAATTGATGTTTGTACTGTTGCACTAATTTACCCTCCCCCCTCTTAATGCTAAACTTGATCCTAACAGAAACGAGATGAGATGAATAGTATATACCTATCGCATTATATGCTAGGTTATATCCATGAAAAAAGGATTTAAAAGTTGTTAAAGAATGGATACCTAAATCCATTTGACTATGAGTCATATGTAACTTGCGAGCCTTGCTTTTATAGAAAGTTGATCAACTCTCTATTTAGTGAAACTACAGAGAGAGTCACAAAGTTACTAGAAGTCATACATAGTGATGTACGTGGTCTAATATCCACTCAAGCCATAGGATGTTATTCTTACTTCAATATATTCACTAATGATTTCTCTAGGTACGAACATATGTATTTAATGAAGTACAAGTCCGAGGCTTTCAAGAAATTAGATAATAGAAGAATGAAATAAAAAAACTAGACTAGAAGGGGTATCAAGACTCTTCGATTAGATCGAGGAGGTGAGTACTTAAGTGTTGAGTTCATCCAGTTCCTCAAGGACCATGGGATTTTATCCCAATGGACACCTTCTTATACACCTTAGCTCAATGGTGTATCAAAAAGGAGGAATCACACGCTATTATATATGGTGTGGTCGATGATGAGTTTTGCCAACCTATCCGTCTCATTCTAGGGATACACCTTAGAGTCTACAGCTTACCTTCTAAATAGAGTTCCAACTAAGTCGGTAATGTCTACACCATATGAGATATAGAAAGGGAAGAAGCATGATCCTAAGGTTGCTTAGATTTGGAATTAC
The DNA here is from genome assembly GCA_024322285.1 of Musa beccarii. NCBI lineage: Eukaryota > Viridiplantae > Streptophyta > Magnoliopsida > Zingiberales > Musaceae > Musa > Musa beccarii. The sequence continues at coordinate 15,103,223 of CM044396.1, read as the reverse complement.
CTTGCCCACGTTAGGAAATACAATCCTGATAAGTTAAAATCTAAGACAGAATAGTACAAGTTCATGGGATACCCCAAGGAAACTTATAGGTATCATTTCTATCATCCGAAGGACCAAAAGGTCTTTATAACTAAAAGGGCAGTATTCTTTTAGAAGGAACACATTCTTGGTGGAGACAGCGGGAGCATGATAGAGTTGAGCAAGGTTAGAGAATCTAGCTTAAGCATAATTTCATAACCAGAGTCTATTCAAGTACCTAGTATACAAGTTTCGACTTTACGTAGGTTTAATAGAGTACCTTATCCTCCTAACAGATATGTTGGACATATCAAAAGAGATGATATTGAGGATATTTATCCTCAAATCTATGAGGAGGCTATTATGAGTATAGACTTCGGAAAGTGACAAAAAGCTATGAATTCTGAGATGGATTCCATGTACTCCAACAATGTTTGGAACTTAGTTGATACACCTAAGGGTATCGTACCCATTGGTTGCAAGTGAATCTTTAAGAAGAAGATCGGAGTAGATGGAAGGTAGAAACCTATAAAGTAAGTCTAGTAACTAAGGGGTATCGTCAAAGGTAAGATATTGACTATGACGAAACCTTTTCAAAGAGAAAGGTAAGGTATTGATTATGACGAAACCTTTTCACCCATAGCCATACTAAAATCCATCCGAATTCTATTGACCATTGCAGCACACTATGATTATAAGATATGATAGATGGATGTGAAAATCACATTCCTCAATGATAACCTCAAGGATATTATATATATGATACATCTTGAGGGATCTGTGTTTAAGGAGAGTCCAGATAAAGTGTACATATTACTTAAGTCTATCGATGGACTAAAGCAAGCTTCTCGAAGTTGAAACATAAGATTTGATGAGATGATCAGATCTTATGATTTCATTAAAAACAAGAAGAGCCTTATGTGTATAAAAAAAGTAAGTGGGAACACTATCACCTTCTTGGTGTTGTATGTAGATGACATCCTGAATATTAGGAATGATATATGAATTATTTTCATAGTTAGGCTTAGCTATCTAAATACTTCTCCATGAAAGACTTAGGGGATGCATCCTATATTTTGGGGATTCAGATCTATAGAGATAGATCCAAGAGGATGCTTGACTTGTTCCAATTTAGATACATAGACACCATTGTCAAAAGGGTTTAGTATAAAAAATTTCAAGAGCTATCTCATACCATGAGACATAGAATATTACTTTCTAAGAGTATATCCCCAAAGACTCTTGAAGAAAGGACAGACATAGATAGGACACTCTATGCCTCAGTGATAGGGATCCATCATGTATGTTATACTATGTACGAAGCCTGATATAATGTATGCTTTAAGTGTCATAAGTAAGTATCCAACGAATCCAGGCTTGGAACACTAGAAAGTAGTAAAGTATATCCTTAAGTACTTGAGAATGACTAACGATATTTTACTAGTATATGGAGGAGGTAGTCTCTGCTACTCATATGTGTCCTGCAAGCCAATCACATGAGTGATGGCACTTGTGACTTGATATGCACTTTTTCTCTTTGCTTATTATTAGGCGTTTTATCACTTTATCTTGCATGTTGCATATATTGTGATGTCCCTGGATCTGTGCAATGGAAATCGGATCGTGATTAGATCACGATAATGAGACCAATTCACCTTTAAACACAAACCATGAAATATCTTGGTCATAGGTTACTCGAGAAGGATATCGAGATAACTGGATAGACTGGTATGCTGTATATCCGTCCATATGATGGAGGTAGCTGGTATCATAGCTACTCGTGTGCGGATACTAAGGGTACAGTGCAGGTGCTCATTGGGAAATGAGTTCACTGATTGATCCGCCTACGGAACGTTGGATGGTTATTGATACCTCACGTCAAATAGTGATTCCATAGTCCCAGTAGTGTATCTGGTCCTTAGACTTGAGACACCAAGGATGTCCTATATTAGTACTCCACTCTTTGATACCGGACTTATAGGTTTGGAAAGTTTCAGATCTAGTACAATCGGTTATTGGGAGTGGTAGCCAACCTTACGAGGGCTATTGAGTGTCAATAGAGGATCATCCGCTCTCGATATCATGAGAGAAATATCCCATGTGTTCTTGCTCGAATAAATCCCTGGCCAAGATTATTCGGATTGAGAGAGAAAGAGTTCTCCAGGAGAATCAGACAAGAGCAAGACTCGAGGAGAGACCGTATGGGCCTAACAGCACCATGCCCAGTATAGGGTCTCTGGGATATTGGATGGATGAGGGACTATAGATACATGGTAACTGAGGACAGATAGGTCCAAAGGATTGGATTCCCCTGTCTCGTCTAGGGGCCGTGGCGTAGTGGCCTGGCACGTCCGAGCGATGAGTTGGGTGAATTATTATAGAGATAATAATTCACTAAGTCGAGAAGGAGTTCGATAAGTATGACTCACACCACTTTCGATATTGGGCCTAGAGGGTCACACACATATGGTAAGTGTTGCGACGAGTAGAGGTTTGGATATGAGATATCCGCTGAACCCCCTATCTTATTGGATATCCATTAAGCCCTTGAATTATTAGATCCTGAGATGAGATCCAACAATTGCTAATAAGAGATTATTGGGTAGAGACCTACTAATCTAAGAGGCTTAGGTAATTGGATGGAGATCCAATACCCAATAGGGCAAAAGATCCATTAGGATTTTCAGGGGGCCTCTATAAATAGGAGGGAACCAAAGCTCTATAGGCTGAGGGTTTCTTTTAATAGCCACCTCCTGTTCTCCTCTCCCTAGAGAGAGAGGTGCATCGTTGCAATCCCTGCCGTGTGGATACCGCTAGAGAGGAGGATGCTTGACCTCCTTCATCCTCTCCCACAGATCTGCAGGAATTCGAGGATATACGATCTCCCTAGGTATCTTCTTTTATATGTGTCTTTTTACGGATTTATTTTTGATGTACCGATCTTCGCACGACGACGGAAACTTTCTATGGGAAATCTGGGGTTTTGTTTTCTGTTCTTCTGCTACGCATGTGATGTCACTCCCCTGACGAATTTCCCAACAGTGGTGTCAAAGTCAAGTTGTTCATGCGAAGATCAGATCTTACACTACGTGTTGTATTTTGGATCTGCTTTTGATACCAAAATCATTGACGCAAAAGGGCCATGAAGGATAGCAACTGTTGCTGCCCTTGCTACGCTCATGCAATGGTCGCAAGGCTGCTTGCAGCCTTGTTGCCTGCACAGGCAATAACCGTCGGTCGGCGGGCTGCTAGCCCCAGGCAAGATGCCTACGGCTGCCCACGTACCGCCTGCGGGCGCCAGCCGTGGCCGGCGGCGCCATGCCGCATAGCTGGCGGCGTCGGCGCTAGGCGCTCGCGTCCGCGGGCCAACACCGCAGAGGCGCCGACGCTGGGCACCCGTGCCCGCATGCCAGCGTCATACAGGCGCCGGCGCTGGGCGCCCGCGCGCAAGGGCGCCACCGGTAGAGTGGCGGCGACCGTAGGCACAGTAAGGGTGAGGGATTAGGGTTTTAGGACAAAAGATGATTTTGCCCCTCGAAATTTTAGAAATTTCAGATTCTGTCCCTTTTGATAGAATTACTAAAATACCACTCGAAATTTTAAAATTTTCAGATTCTGTCCCTTTTGACAAAATTACCAAAATACCCTTTTGGTCGAATTACCAAAATACCCCTAGGAATTCAAAATTTTTCTTTATGTCTCTACTTTTAAAAAAATAAATATATTAATTAAATAGTTTAATTAACTATTATTTTTTTATCTAGTAGTCCTACAAAATAACATATACATGTGATGTATGATGTGGACAGATGATCATGAACCTGTGATGTGATGTGTGTACATGTGATTATTATTATTGGGGCCTGCGAGCCTCTATTCTTTTCTCATTTATTGTCAGGCCTACATGTCTATAATTATGTTGTAATTACATGAGGAGGCGCAGCAGTAGCGTTACTCATGAGGCCGAGACGGACGATCCAACGCATGGAGATGCGTTGAGATACCGATGGATCCGACGAAGCGAGATGGACGATCACAAGGCATAGAGATGTGCCGAAGTACACAGATCTTGATGTGAGTGATTGGGCCCACTGGCTCGGGTCTAATCACATTAGGATGTGGTCCATGATCATCTGGTGTGATTGCTCATGTGATGTGTGATTAGATATATACATACTAGATATGTATATATATATATATATATATATATATATATATATATATTTGCATGCGATGTAGATATATATATTAAATACATATGTGTGTGACACATTATGTTAGGAGACCAAATCAAAAATCCTCTCCATTAATAATATTAAGTCGGTAAACGTGAGGCAATTAGATTGACCCACGTGGCCTTCCATCGTTATAGCTAGGAACCGATTCCCGGTGTAGGTTGAGTTGGTCGAGTCCCTCGAGACTCACCTATATCACATCTCGCTATCTTATTTACGATATAGAGATGTCATCGGTGACCTAAGGACATGGTATGCTTGGTCGAGTCCCTCGAGAGTATATCACCGAATCAGACTCATCTTGTAACGATGGTGATGACTTAACTGAAAATCATTGTTGGTCGAGTCCCTCAAGACCATGGTGGTTCGGAGGCTGAACAGGATGGGAATCACAAAGAGTTGTGATTGGCAAGAGTTGCTTACCTTTACGGGCTCAACGTGATTGGTCGAATCCCTCGAGGTTACGTTAAGACGCCGATTGGATCCCGATCTCAACTAGAGATCCGTCGGGGGGCTCCAATTCACATACCGGAGGGTGTTCTGTGTCTCACGAAAAATTAGTGGGAGTAAATTAAGATAGAAATCCTTATCTTAACTATTTAAATTTCTACAAATCTGCATGTTATTTATTTCTGCTACATCTTTTATTTCAAAAAAATGTCGCTTTCAAATCCTTTACGTGGCATACTTGATGCGAACCGCCTCACTGGTCCAAATTATATGGATTGGCTTCGCAATCTGAGAATCATTCTCACGGTAGAGAAAATCGTGTATGTCCTTGATATAGTGATCCCTATGCCCGACGAAGGGGCAAGCAAGGATGAGATCACTCATTATGTGAAGTACTTAGATGATTCCACTCTTGCTCAGTGTTATATGTTGGCCTCTATGACTCTTGAGTTCTGAGACAAAGATGAAAATATGGATGCTAATTCCATACTCCTGCATCTTCGTAAACTGTTTGAGGAACAGGGAAGAACTCAGCGATATGAGATATCAAAGAGTCTTTTCTATGCCTGGATGACTAAGGGGACACTGGTTCAGAACCATGTCCTTAAATAATTGAGTGGATCGAGAAACTCATAGGTCTAGGAATGGTCTTAGAGGATAACCTGTGTGTGGATCTTGTGTTTTAATCCCTACCAGATTCCTTTTCTCAGTTCATAATAAATTTTAATATGAACAAACTTGAGGTAACTCTCTTAGAGCTCCTTAATATGTTGAGAGAAGCAGAGAGCACCACCAAGAAAGAGAAGCCGGTTCTCTATACTGGTGAGACTAGAAAGAAAAGGAAGGCTGAGAAGACCCTTAAGAAGGGCAAAGGCAATGGCAAAATGAGTAAGGCAAAGGTTGCCAAGAAAGACCCAACAAAGGACAAAGGTCAGTGCTTCCACTACGGCAAAGATGGGCACTGGAAGAGAAACTACAAAGAGTACCTTGCAGAGAGGGCAAAACAGAAGCTTGCAGAAGCTTCAGGTACATTCATGATCAGTCTCCATTTGTCAGAATCCTATAATAACACATGGGTATTGGATACCGATAGTGCTTATCATATTTGTAATTTGTTACAGGTTCTGGCAGGACCTAGGAGATTGAATAGAGGCGAGATGGACCTTAAGATGGGCAATGGAGCAAAGGTTGCTGCATTAGCTGTTGGCAAGGTCACCTTACATCTGCCTAGTGGAGCTATTATTGCATTAGATGCATGCTATTATGTTCCTTCTATTATCAAAAATATTATTTCCATTTCGTATTTGATAGTTATTGGATATAAATTAGTTTTTGAGAACAATGGTTGTTCAATAACATTAGATGATCAGATCATCACGAGAGGAACATTGCATAATGGTTTATTTATGCTAAATACAGCTCTACATATCATGAGTGTAAATGAGTCTAAGAGAAAACGAGAAGAGGTGAACAATGCATATCTTTGGCATTGCAGGCTAGGTCACATCCACAAGAGAATGATTCAAAAGTTGCTAAAAGATGAATATCTAGATCCATTTGACTATGAGTCATATGCGACATGTGAACCTTGCCTTCGGGGAAAGATTACCAACTCTTCATTTAGTGGAACTAGAGAGAGAGCCATTGAGTTACTAGAACTCATACATAGTGATGTATGCGGTCCCATATCGACTTATGCCATAGGTGGTTACTCCTATTTCATTACTTTCACTGATGATTTCTCAAGATATGAACATGTGTACTTGATGAAATACAAGTCTGAAGCTTTTGAGAAATTCAGGGAATATAAAAATGAAGTGGAGAACCAAACAGGAAAGAGTATTAAAACCCTTCAATCAGATCGAGGAGACGAGTACTTGAGTACAGAATTCACCCAGTTCCTCAAAGACTATGGGATCTTATCCCAATGGACACCTCCTTATACACCATAGCTTAATAGTGTATCAGAAAGGAGGAATCGCACACTGTTAGACATGGTGCGTTCCATGATGTGTTTCGCCAACCTACCCATCTCATTCTAGGGATATGCCCTAGAGACTACAGCTTACCTTCTGAACAGAATTTCAACCAAGTTAATGATGTCTACTCTATATGAGATATGGAATGGGAAGATGCTTGATCTTAAGATTGTTAAGATTTGAGGCTGCCCTGCTTACGTTAAGAGACACAACCCTGACAAGTTAGAATCCAGAACGGAACGGTGCAAATTCGTGGGATACCCCAAGGAAACTTGTGAGTATTATTTCTATCACCCTGAGGACCAAAAGGTCTTTGTAGCCAAGAGAGCAGTGTTCCTTAAGAAGGAACACATTCTTGGTGGAGACAGTGGGAGCATGATAGAGTTGAGCGAGGTTAGAGAACCTAGCCCAAGCACTATTCCAGAATCTGTTCAGATACCTAACACACAAGTTTCAACTTTACGTAGGTCCGATAGAGCATCTCATCCTCCTGAGAGATATGTGGGACGTATCAGAAAAGAGGATGTTGAGGATATTGATCCTCAGACCTACGAGGAGGCTATTATGAGTATAGACTCCGGAAAATGGCAAGAAGCCATGAATTCAGAAATGGATTCCATGTACCCCAACAAGGTTTGGAACCTAGTTAATGCACCCGAGGGTAATGTACCCATTGGTTGCAAGTGGATCTTCAAAAAGAAGATTGGAGTAGATGAAAAGGTAGAGACCTATAAAGCAAGGCTAGTGGCTAAGGGGTATCGTCAAAGGCAAGGTGTTGAATATGATGAAACTTTCTCACCTATAGCCATGCTAAAATCCATTCGAATTCTATTGGCTATTACAGCACACTATGATTATGAGATCTGGCAGATGGACGTCAAAACCGCATTCCTCAATGGTAACCTCGAGGAGGAGGTGTATATGATACAGTCTAAAGGATTCGTATTCAGGGATAACCCAGATAAGGTGTGTAGGTTGCTTAGGTCCATTTATGGATTGAAGCAAGCTTCCCGAAGTTAGAACATAAGATTTGATGATGCGATTAGATCTTATGACTTCGTTAAGAATGAAGATGAGCCTTGTGTGTACAGGAAATTAAGTGGGAGCACTATTACCTTTTTGGTATTATATGTGGATGACATCCTGATCATTGGGAATGATATAGGAATGCTCTCCATAGTAAAGACTTAGTTATCTAGGCACTTCTCTATGAAGGACTTAGGGGAAGCATCCTGCATATTGGGGATACAGATCTATAGAGATAGATCTAAGAGGATGCTTGGCTTGTCCCAGTCCAGGTACATAAACACTATTGTCAAAAGGTTTGGCATGAAAAATTCCAAGAGAGGTCTCATACCAATGAGACATGGAATATCACTATCTAGAAGTATGTTCCCAAAGACTCATGAAGAAAGGGCACACATAGATATGATGTCATATGCATTAGCGATAGAATCGATCATGTATACTATGCTATGTATCAGCCCTAATATAGCGCATGCTTTGAGTGTCATGAGCAGATATTAGGCAGATCCAAGCTTGGAGCACTGGAAAGCAATAAAAAGTATCCTTAAGTACTTGAGAAGGACTAAGGATCTTTTACTGGTATATGGAGGTAGTAGCCTCAGGGTTGAGGGCTACACGGACTCGAGCTTCCAATCCGATATCGATGATAGCAAGTCTAATTCAGGATATGTGTTCACCTTGAATGGAGGAGCAGTATGCTGGAAGAGTTCCAAGCAAGACACTACTGTTGATTCGACCACAGAGGCGGAATACATTGCTGTGACAGAGGTAGCAAAGGAGAGAGTCTGGATAAAGAAGTTCATCACAGATTTGGGAGTCATGTCGAGCAGCGAAGAGCTGATTCCCTTATATTGCGACAACTACAGGGCAATTACTCAAATAAGGGAACCCGAGTCTCATCAGAAGTGATCTGAGGAGGTTCCAACTTATTAGAGAGATCGTGGCTCGAAGAGATGTAGTAGTGGAAAGAGTTCCATCTGAAGATAACATTACAGATCCACTGACGAAGCTATTATCTCAAATTATCTTTAAGCATCACAGAGGTCTGATAGAGATCAGACACGTAGGTGATTTGCTTTAGGTCAAGTGGGAGATTGCTAGTCATATGTGCTCTGCAAGCCAATCACATGAGTGATGGCACTTGTGACTTGATATGCACTTTTTCTCTTTGCGTATTATTAGGCGTTTTATCACTTTATCTTGTGTGTTGCATATATTGTGATGTCCCTGGATCTGTGCAATGAGAATCGGATCGTTATTAGATCATGATAATGAGACCGATTCATCTTTAAACACAGACCCTGAATTATCCTGGTCATAGGTTACTCAAGAAGAACATTGAGATAACCGGATAGATTGGTGTGTTGTATACCCGTCCATCTGATGGAGGTAGCTGGTCTCATAGCTACTCGTGTGGGGACACTAGGGTGCAGCAGTCAGGTGCTCATTGGGAATGAGTTCACCGATTGATCCACCTACTGAAATGCTTGGATGGTTATTGATACCTCACGTCAAATAGTGATTCCATAGTCCTAGTAGTGTATCTCGGTCCTTAGACTTGAGACACCAAGGATGTCTGTATTAGTACTCCACTCTTTGATACCGGACTTATAGGTTTGGAAAGTTCCAGATCTAGTACAGTCGGTTATTGAGAGTGGTAGCTAACCTTATGAGGGCTATTGAGTGTCAATAGAGGATTATCCGCTCTCGGTATCATGAGAGGAATATCTCGTGTTCTTGCTCGAATAAATCCTTAGCCAAGGTTATTCGAATTGAGAGAGAAAGAGTACTTCGGGAGAATCCGACAAGAGCAAGACTCGAGGAGAGACCGTATGGGCCTGACAACACTATGCCCGGTATAGGGTCTCTGGGATATTGGAAGGATGAGGGACTATAGATACATGGTAACTTAGGACAGATAGGTCCAAAGGATTGGATTCCTCTGTATCGTCTAGGGATCGCGGCGTAGTGGTCTGGTACGTCCGTAGTCGATGAGTTGGGTGAATTATTATAGAGATAATAATTCACTAAGTCAGAAGGAGTTCTGACAAATATAACTCATAGCCAGCTCGATATTGGGCCTAGAGGGTCATACACATGTGATAGGTGTTGCAACGAGTAGAAGTTTGGATATGAGATATCCGTTGAACTCCCTATCTTATTGGATATCCATTAAGCCCTTGAATTATTGGATCCTGAGATGAGATCCAATAATTGCTAATAAGAGATTATTGGGTAGAGACCCACTAATCCAAGAGGCTTGGGTAATTGGATGGAGATCCAATACCCAATAGGGTAAAAGATCCATTAGGGTTTTCAGGGGGCCTCTATAAATAGGAGGGAACCAAAGCTCTATAGGCTAAGGGTTTCTTTTGGTAGCCACCTCCTGTTCTCCTCTCCCTAGAGAGAGAAATGCATCGTTGCAATCCCTGCCGTGTGGATACCGCTAGAAAGGAGGACGCTTAACCTCTTTTATCCTCTCCCACAGATCTGTAGGAATTCAGGAATATACGATCTCCCTAGGTATCTTCTTTTACACATGTAGTTTTGTGAATTTGTTTTTGATGTACCGATCTTTGCACGACGACGGAAACTTTCTACAGGAAATCTGGGGTTTTATTTTCTGTTCTTCCATTGCGCATGTGATGTCGCTCCCCTGACGGATTTCCCAACAGTCTCTAGGTTGAGAGCTACATGGATTTAAGTTTCTACTCTAATGTCGATGATAGTAAGTCTAATTCAAGATATATATGTTCACCCTAAATAGAGGCGTAGTGTGCTAAAAGAGTTCTAAGCAAAATATTACTATTGACTTGACTACAGAAGCGGAGTACATTATTGCAATAGAGGTAGCAAAGGAGGGAGTGTAGATGAAAAAATTTATCATAGATCTGGGAGTCATGCCGGGCAGTGAGTCGATTCCCTTATATTGCGACAACAACATGGTGATTACTCAAGTGAAGGAACCTAGATCTCATTAGAAGTCTAAGCACATTCTGAGGAGGTTTCACCTGATCAGAGAGATCGTGGCCCAAGAAGATATAAAAATAGAAAGAGTTCTATCCGAAGATAATATCGTAGATCCACTAATAAAGCCATTGTCTCATATTGTCTTTAAGTGTCATAGGGGTCAAATGGAGATCAGACATATATGCGATTGGCTTTAGGTCAAGTGGGAGATTGCTAGTTATAAGTGTCTTACAATTCAATCACGTAAGTGATGGCACATGTGATATGATATGTACTCTTTTTGCTTATTATTTATTTGATATTTTTTTCTCACTTTATATTGCCTATTGCTTATATTATGATGTTCATATATTTGTGCAATAAGAATCAGATTATGATGAGATCACGATAATGAGATCAATTCACCTTTAAACATAGACTCTAAACAATCATGATCATAGGTTATTCAAGAAGTATATCCAGATAACCGGACAGACTAGTGTGTTATATGCCTATCCATAGAGATAACTAGTCTTATAGTTGCTCGTGTGGGGACACTAGGGATATAGTGTAAGTGCTCATTAGAGTATGAGTTCACTAATTGATCCGCTCATAGAATGTTGGATGGTTGATGATGCCTCATTATCAAACAATGATTTTGTCATCTCGGTTGTGTGTCTGGTCCTTAGACTTGAAACACCAAAGATGTCTTGTATAAGTACTCTATTATTAGAATCCTTACGAATTCTAAGCATAGGGTTGATCTCTTTAAAGGATCGACCTCCTTGGAACTCTATAGGGGTTTCTTCCTCCAAGTTGCTACTCAAAGGCTGCTTAAAAGATTAATCTATTCATGAAGAAAAGAGGGTGAATACATGGCTATTTATAGGACTTCTAAACCCCACCTCCTAATAAGATTCCTACTCAAGACCCCTACTTCTAATCAACTCCTAATACTTCTCTAAGAAGCAACCTCCAAACTAATCCTAACCTGGCCTGCCTCTTCACCTCTTTAATAGAGGTCGACTAGATAGGATTTATATGAATACCCTTAGGATTTACATGTTTGCCCCCTTCAATGAAACTAAATTGGACTCTCCTAGCTAGAGTCCTAACACACCCGCCCTCTTCAAATCAGCCTTGTTCTCAAGGCTGACACTCCATGAATTTTGAGAATTTGATCTTCAAGTCATCATAATTCTCCCAAGTGGCATCTTCTATTGGTAGGTTTTTCCACTATATTAGCACTTCAGTAATGGGTCGTCGTCATCGAGTCATGATCCATCGATCAATAATGACACTCAGCTGGGTCTGAAGCTCTCCTTGGGTAGTCATATTTGGTGAGTGGCTTTGGGCTGTCTTGTTTTATCCCAACTTGAGCTTCAAATACGACACATGGAAGACTGGATGGATTCGGGAGCTAGCGAGTAAGTCTAATCTGTATGCTACTACTCCGATGCGCTCCAAAATTTAGTAGGGTCCATAGAACCGAGGTGAAAGCTTGATGGATGCTCTGGTCTGGATTGATATTTGCTTGTATGGCTAGGGCTGTAGGAAGACCCAATCTCCTACTGAAAATTCTCTTTTACCTTTGTGTTGATCATATTATTTTTTCATCCTTGCTTGAGCTACAGTGATATTATCTTTTAGCAACTTCAGTATTTTGTCTCTGTCTTATAGTTCCTTGTCTATTTGTTCTATTTTAGAGGTATCCAACACATATTTTAGGATTACAAGGAGAAATCGGCCATACATAGCCTCATAGGGAGTACATTTTATGGATGAATGATAAGTTGTATTATACCACCACTCGACCCAAGAAAACCACTTTGTCCACTCTTTTGGTTTGTCACTAGTGAAGTATCTGAGGTATGTCTCCAAACACTTGTTCACCACTTTAGTCTGACCATCAGTTTGTATGTGATATATCGTACTCATCTTCAATTTAGTGTCATGCATCTAGAATAACTCTTTTCCTTATAATGAGGGAAGCCCTTTAATGAAGTCCATTGATATATCAATCCATATTGAGTCTGGGATGAGTAGAGAATGTAGCTTTTCGGGACTTGCCATTATCTCGCCTTTATGTCATTGACATACATCACATTATGCTACAAATTCAGCAAAAATATTTTTCATCCCTACCCAATAAAAATTTTGCTTAATTCTCTTATAGGTTCTAAGGAACCTAGAGTGCCCAACCGTAGGTGTGGAATGCATCTCTTGAAGGTGTAAGGATCAAAAGGCACTAAGAGGGGGGGGGGGTGAATTAGTGCAGCGGATTAAACTCGTATTCTTGAAACCGATTTACTCAAAGAAAAACACAAGTTAGTAGGAAGATTTCGATTCGACGAAAGAGAACTTGAAATTAATTGCTTGTGAAAAGGAACTAACTATGAACTTGCAGCCAAGAAATGAAATGATTCAGAAATATAAACACTCACATATTTAAGGACACAATGATGTATAGTGGTTCGGTCAAATGACCTACATCCACTCTTGAAGCCTTTGCGATGAGGCTCCGCTCTTCCACTAGCAAGTCCTTTGAAGGAAGGATCAAACACCCCTTTTACAACCCTTTACAAGATGTTCACACTTGTACAAGATCTCTCAAGAAGAAGAAGAAGAAGGTGAACACTTAGCAAAGAAAACAACACTTTTCAAACTCTTCAAAAGCTCAAGACTCAAACTTTTTCTTGCTCAAAAGGGTTAATTTTTCAGCTGAAAAGGAAGGGGTATTTATAAGCCTCAAAGTGATTCAAATTTGGAGCCCAAACTTGGAGCCAAAAATTTGAATCCTTTGAGTTTTTCATCTTGATCAAGTCTTGGCGATGACACACCCAGCGGTTCTATCCGCTTCACCAGCGGTGCTACGCGCTGGCTTTCCCGAGCGGTGCTACGCCTGACCAGGCGGTGCTACCGCCCACCAAAGCGGTGCTACTGCCTGGCTCGATAGCTGAAGCGGTGCTACGCTACCTTTCACAGCGAGCGCGCTACGATGGCGCGTCTGATGGCGGGCTCGCTCTGAGCGCACTTTCTCATGATATCGGGCTTCGCTTCTGATAGCCGGGCGCGCTACTGATAAGCGAGACTACTGGAAGATGCACGTAGCATGCATGCATGCGTAGCCGATTCGGTTTGGGCCAAAATTTTGGCCCAAACTCATCTAATCAAGGCCCAATGGGCCCCACTTTGGGTTATCTAATCCTAACCCAAAATACGTGCTAACTACGAATTTTAAAGACGTTTCCTAAGCTATTATAAAGTCCACATGACAACTTCTTCCGTGAGCTTCCGGTCAACTTCCTCAGTCTTCCGACGAACCTTCGGAAACCATTCCGCGGACTCACAAAGCAAGCTCTCGGACTTCACGATGATCTTGGCGAGTTCCCCGAGCTTCTTTGGCAAGCTCCGATCTTTCTTGGCAAGCTCATGCGAACTTCCGATTTAACCTCCCGAACGAACTTCCGAAAACCCTTGGCAAGCTCCTACTCGTTCTCGGTCGGTTCGACAACGCTCCCAACGAATCTTCGGACTTCCGTTGAACACTCGCACTCCCAATGATTCATCAACCTTGTCTTTGGCCCTTTGTTTCGCTTTTACGTCTTCATCCCTTTCGTAGTCAATCCCTGCCGATAGTAGACCTGCATAGCTCAAAACGCAGTTAGACCACAAATCACACTCAATTAGTTTCATCATCAAAATCCGAGATTCAACAATCTCCCCTTTTTGATGATGACAACTAATTGATGACTAACGAGTTAACCATAACTCCCGAGTTTAACACAAACTCCCCTATCAATATGCAATTGATAGAACCCTTGGATTATCCCAAATCCAAGTAACATGTATCATTCATGTAGTGAAATAAGAACAAACCATCATGCAAATATAAAATATTCAATCAATCAATGCATGAAGTCATCAATCTACTTCTCCCCTATGTCATCAACAAAAGGAGAAGTATTATTATAACTAGTTTAAAAGATATGCAGATTTTTACAACAAACTAGCTTGCACTTTGTAAGATATGCAGATTTTACAATATCATACAACATTTTGCAATACAACATTAAGTTATACCATTCAATCATAGCAAGTTTCAAAGATGGGCAATGATGGTAATTTTCACTTGCTTCTTGAGATGTGCAAGTTTGCACCTTGTTTCTCACGATAGCAATATTTGCATCATTTGATATAACAATTCTTAGCTTCTCATGAAGTTGCAAAGTAGGAATCAAGATGGCAAATTTTTGCAATGTTCGAGCTAAAAACTTTCTCCCCCTTTGTTAGCATCAAAAAGAAAGGGAGGATAAAATACTTCAAATAATCTTGCATAAGATTCAACAATAATTTGTAACAAAAATGCAAGCAATTTTGAAGAAGTGAAATTGAGCAAGATTTTTGCCTCTCTTGAGATAGCAACTCTTTGCTTCTCAATGTTCAAGCTAGCAAAATTTTCTCTTTTGAAGCACAAGCAAGCAATAAATCTTCTCCCCCTTTGTTTTTGTCAAAGAGAAGGGATGAATATTATCTCAATCAAATAATTTTGCATCAATCAATATATCAATCATCACATGATGCATACGAGATGATATTGAAACATGAGAAATCATGTCATGAAGGATATCAATATGTAAATTCAACAAGAATCAAAACCAAAAGATATCATCCATGATTCATAACTTTTCATTTTAGCAAGATCTAGATTCATATTTATCAATTTTAATTCAAGATAAATGTCATACAACCAAGAATCATGATATATGAAAGCATATCGATATTAAGGATCAAATCATGATTACAAGTGCTAACATATTTTCTTTTCATTCATTTTTAAGCCATGATAAAAGAATAAATCAATGATTCAAATATTAAGCACAATTCTTTTTCATCAAATTTTCAATCGTATAAGGCTTACATGGCAAATATCAATTCATGATAAAGGGTATACTATCTTGAATCATGATGCATAAAACATATCATTCTCATAGATCAAGTCATGATTCATTGATTCATCATAAGGCAAATTTCTTTTCAATTATCTATTTTTCAATTGCCACATAAGACATACAAGCCAAAGAATCTTTGTCATTTCTATATTATGAAATATATGATAATAAGACTCATGATTCATTTAAAAGATATAGCATAAAGAGTAACTTGATTCAAGTATAAGATTTTTCATCAAGATCACATTTCATAAGAATCAAGATCACAAATTCATAAAAATTCAAGGATTGAATTCGAGAAATCAAAAGACAAGTTACATTTCATTTAAGGAATTTTCTTTTGATAAGACAGAAGGAGCATGGTAAAAGATCTTGATTTATAAAGAGTTTCAAGTCATATTTGTCAAGATCATGATTTCAATAAAATTTCTTTATAGCAAAATGAAATCTTTTAGAACTTGATTCAAGCATTAAATATGTCTTAACAAATCATAATTCTAGAAGATTCAAGAATCATTAAAAGAAAAATCATTCAAGCTCAATTTATCAACTTATGACTCATAATTAAATTATTATTTTGAGATTAATAACATGAATAAAGTCATTACCGTATCATCAAAATCTCATTCGTAATTCTAATGATTTATAAAATATCATAAATGAAGTTATCACTTGCCTTTCATCAAAAATTGAAAATCAAACTTTATCATAAAAATTGTCAAGGCATAAATGCAACATATTATTCCAAGACATGAGATTCAATTTATCATGATAATATGTTTCATGTTTCAAAAGATGAGTATCAAATTTTAAAACCGAAACATGAGTTTGTCATCAAGATATGATATCACAAAGTCATTAAGCATGATAACAAACTTTTAGTATTTTTATTTCAATGATGATTTCATAATGTATGTTCAAACATTTATGTGGATCCCATCATTGTAGAAATTCAAAACATAAGTTTGTCATTATATCCATCAAGATCATATGCATCAAATATCATGACAATACATTTTCTCATCTTTATGAGTTTCAATTTAAGTGATTTGATCTTTCATAAGAATGTTCAACTTTTTCATATGAAAATGTCATGCATTATATTCAAAAACGAAAATATCATCAAAATCATTTTAATTTATAAGATTCATAAGATATCACAAAATCATTAAGCATGACAACCAACTATTATTATCAATGATGATTACATAAGGTATGTCCAATTATATATATGAAAATCATCATTGTATTACTTTGAAATACAAGTTGTCATGTAGTCCATTAAGATCAAAAGCATTACACGTAAAGCATCATGATAGTGCAATTTCTCATTTTTATGTGTTCCATTTCAAGTGATTTGATGTGAGTATACTCATGTTTTCATATAGATCCAAAGAGCAAGTTTCAAGAGAAATCATTAAGACCGAAAACATGAAGCACATTTTTTAAAATATTCATCATGTTTATTTTCATGAGATTCACAAGACTCATAACATGAATTCATTCATCTCAATAGAATAAAAAAGATATTTTCATTTTAAGCAATTTGATGTGAGCATATTCAAAATTTTATGAAAACATGTATCAAAATAAAACACAAGCTTAGTCATTAAATCGTCAAGACCAAATATGTAAAAATGATAGCACACTTTCAATTTTTATGTTAAAATGCCATGTTCAAATTTTTGCCAAAATCATGCATCTATTTATAAATTCGAAAAATATGTTTCATCATCACAATATGACACTTTATTACTTCAAAAGCTCATGCATGATAAAATCATCAAGCATCATATTTGGAGACAATGTAAACCATCAAGATACACATGCATGGATTAATCTAAGCATTATCACAAATCTTGCATCATTCATATGTTTACTTTTCAAAAATACTATAAAGAAAAGCATAGTATAATTTCGAATTTTTTTAATTTCTAAAAACACAAGAAAAGCATTAAAAAAAAATTCCTACTAACTAAGTTAAGCATTCATGGAAATCATCAAGTAATTTCAAAATAATTCAAGGAAGTTAAGTTACTTACCTCATTGTCGAAGCCCATTAAAGCGTAGTTTGCTTCTTCTTCTTGGTGAGCCTTCTTCTTCTTCATTGGTCTATTCCTCCGTTCAAGTTCATTGTTGATTTTAGATTTTGTTTAATGAACTTATTAAGATTGATTAAAGGTTCAAAGTCCTCTTCATTGTCCTCATCACTTGAGTCATCACTCAAGTGGCATTCTCTTGTTCTAAGTTCAAAAACCTTCTTGTTCTTTAGAAGGTGGTTCATGTGTTCATCATGTTCATCATATTCATCATGTTCCATTTCATAGGTCTTTAAAGACCCAATGAGTTCATCAATAGAATAATTATTTAGATCCTTTGATTCTTGAATCGCCGTTATTTTAGGATCCCACCATTTTGAAAGGGATCTTAAGATCTTGTTAGTGAGTTCAAAATTCGAAAAACTTTTACCAAGACTTTTCAAGCTATTGACGACATCCGTGAAGCGGGTGTACATGTCGTCGATAGATTAAGCTTAGTGTCATTTGGAAGAGCTCAAAATCATGCAACAAAAGGTTTACTTTCGAGTCTTTAACTCTACTAGTTCCCTCATGCGTGATTTCAAGAGTTCGCCAAATGTCAAAAGCCGTTTCGCACATAGAAATCCGATTAAACTCGTTCTTGTTTAAAGCACAAAATAAGGCATTCATAGCCTTTGCGTTTAAAAGAAAACGACCTTTTCTCCAAAACCGACCATTCGTTCGTCGGTTTAGAGGAAGGTTGAAAACCATTTTCAATGATGTTCCACAAATCCAAATCCATTGAAAGCATGAAAACTCTCATTCGAGTTTTCCAATATGTGTAGTCCGTACCGTTAAAGAACGGTGGACGAAAAACCAAAAGCCCTCTTGAAAACCATTTAGAGCCATTTCTCACGGGTGTAAATCCGAAGAGAAAGAACGTGGCTCGATACCAATTGTAAGGATCAAAAGGCACTAAGAGGGGGTGAATTAGTGCAGCGGATTAAACTCGTATTCTTGAAACCGATTTACAAAGAAACACAAGTTAGTAGGAAGATTTCGATTAAGACGAAAGAGAACTTGAAATTAATTGCTTGTGAAAAGGAACTAACTATGAACTTGTAGCCAAGAAATGAAATGATTCAGAAATATAAACACTCACATATTTAAGGACACAATGATGTATAGTGGTTCGGTCAAATGACCTACATCCACTCTTGAAGCCTTTGCGATGAGGCTCCGCTCTTCCACTAGCAAGTCCTTTGAAGGGGAAGGATCAAACACCCCTTTTTACAACCCTTTACAAGATGTTCACACTTGTACAAGATCTCTCAAGAAGAAGAAGAAGGTGAACACTTAGCAAAGAAAACAACACTTTTCAAACTCTTCAAAAGCTCAAGACTCAAACTTTTTCTTGCTCAAAAGGGTTAATTTTTTCAGCTGAAAAGGAAGGGGTATTTATAAGCCTCAAAGTGATTCAAATTTGGAGCCCAAACTTGGAGCCAAAAATTTGAATCCTTTGAGTTTTTCTCTGATCAAGTCTTGGCAGATCGACACACCCAGCGGTTCTACCGCCCCGGCAAAGCGGTGCTACGCCTGCTCACGATAAGCTGGCGGTGCTACCGCTGCTCGATGGCAGGCGCCTCTACAGTAAGGCGCTCGATATCAAGAGGCGGGCTCGCTACGATGGCGCTTCTACAATATCGGGCTTCCTTCATGGCGGCGGCGCGCCACGATAGCGAGGCTACAAAGAAGCATGCACGTAGCATGCATGCATGCGTAGCCAGTTCGGTTTGGGCCAAAATTTTGGCCCAAACTCATCCTAATCAAGGCCCAATGGGCCCCCACTTTGGGTTATCTAATCCTAACCCAAAATACGTGCTAACTACGAATTTTAAAGACGTTTCCTAAGCTATTATAAAGTCCACATGACAACTTCTTCCGACGAGCTTAGGTCAACTTCCGACAGCTCTTCCGACGAACCTTCGAAACCATTCCGCGGACTTACGGCAAGCTCTCGGACTTCACGATGATCTTGGCGAGTTCCCCCGAGCTTCTTTGGCAAGCTCCGATCTTTCTTGGCAAGCTCCGCGAACTTCCGACGAACCTCCCGGCGAACTTCCGAAAACCCTTCGGCAAGCTCCCTACTCGTTCTCGGTTTCCAACGCTCCCAACGAATCTTCGGACTTCCGTTGAACACTCGCACTCCCAATGATTCATCAACCTTGTCTTTGGCCCTTTGTTTCGCTTTACGTCTTCATCCCTTTCGTAGTCAATCTTGCTCGATAGTAGACCTGCATAACTCAAAACGCAGTTAGACCACAAATCACACTCAATTAGTTTCATCATCAAAATCCGAGATTCAACAGAAGGATGGTCTTTATGCAAGTAGAATTTGGCACAAGCATAATGCATCCCTTATAACGCAAGTCTTTTGAGTCCCAATTGTGATAAGTCACGGAGCTTAGTGCTTCCTACAATTATTATGATCTTACTGGTCTCCGGATCATCTTGCCATTTCCTCCTAATATCCTTAAGGAAGTTGCTGGTTGGAAGGGAAACAGCCAAAAATTCAACTTGCTCGGGTAGTCGCGAAAGCGCATCTGTAACAATATTCTCTTTCCCTTTTTTGTAAGTTATTTCATAATCATATCCAAGAAGCTTTGTTACCCATTTTTGTTGCTCAGGGGAAGATATCTTCTACTCAAAAATATTTTAGACTTTTATGGTTGGTCTTGATTTAAAAGTATCGCCCGATCAAGTACGGTCTCCATTTGGCCACCGCATACACAATCGCAAGCATCTCCTTGTCGTAAATAGTCATCTTGAGATAGAAAGGAGATAACACCTTACTGGTATAAGCGAGGGGATGGCCATCTTACATTAGTATAGCACCAATTTCGACTCCGAAGGCATCGGCTTCAATAACAAAATTCTTATCGAAGTCGGATAGCGCTAGTACATGCGTTGTCGACATTGCAGCTTTAAGTTCGTCAAAGGCAGTAGTGGCTTTATCCGATAATTAAAAAGCATTTTTTTCAGCAAGGAAGTAAGGGGTGCACTGATCTTTTCATAGTTTTTCATGAATTTACGATAGTAGCCTGTTAAACCGAGAAAGCCGTATAGTGATTTTATATTCTTCAGGGTCGGCCAATTTTACATTGCTTCAATTTTGAAGGGGTCCACCCCCACACCTTCCTCTGATATGATATGCCCAAGATATTCTACCTTCTATTGAAGAAAGTTGTACTTCAATTTTTTTACAAAAAGAACATGTTCTCGCAAAATCGTCAAAACAAATCATAAGTGCTAAAAATGACTTTCAAGAGAAGGGTTGTAAATAATTATATCGTCGAAGAAAATCAGCACAAACTTACGAAAATAACTCTGGAAAATATCATTCATAAGGCTCTGGAAGGTAGAGGGAGCATTGGTGAGACCAAAGGGCATTACCAGAAATTCGTAGTGGTCGTTGTGCATTCGAAAGGCGGTTTTCGGTATGTCTTCTTCGCACACTCATATTTGATGATACCTAAATCGAAGGTCCAACTTTGTGAAGACTTGTGTTCCCTTTAATTCATCAAACAATTCATCTACTATTGGAATAGGATACTTATCCTTGACGGTTATTGTAACATCCCTCGCATTCCTTGTTTCTAAATTTTCGTATAAGAGTTTAATAGCAAAGTTACTATCCATTTTAAATTTGATAGATGAGTTTGAATGAAATTGAAAACCTATTTATAAGATGTGAGGATCTGTTTGTAAAATTCTGAGGACCTATTTGTAAAATTCGGAGGACTTAATTGTAAAAATATGTAACACAAGGACTAAATTGCAAAATGTACAAAATAACAAATCTCACCGTTTAAGACTCTCTGCCTTCGTTCCTAAGGAAACTGAGAAGGCAGCATACGTGGAGAAGAAAGGGAGAGAAAGAGAGAAGAAGATAAGAAGAAGAAGAGAAGGAGAATTGGGGATTTAGGGTTCTTGGGCTCAATACTTTTCATTGGGATCAAAATTGATCAAAGGCAAGTGTTCTAACCCCTTCCTACAGTTAGTTTGATCCTTGTTCTCATCTTAATCCTGGAAATTTTAGAGAATTGAAGCTTCATAAGGATATTTCTGCAAGCTATGCATCAAATAGTGAATCTGGGTTTCTTTTCCAGATTCTGTCCTTTCTGCCTTATCATATCTATAACTCTCTGTACTGAATTCGTATTTAAGTAAAATTAAATCCATACGAAATTATACTTGTATATCTTCATTTTGAGACCAAGATGTATGAATTTGGAGTTCAATTGCCTATCTAAACTTCTGTTTGAATTGACCCTATAGAATCTGTAAAATAGAGATTTCGAGTTCTGAACTTTAGGCATTCTATCACTTGTAACTCACTGTGAACAAATCCAATGGTGATAAAATTAACCTTATTAGAAAGTAGACTCGTAAAGCTTTCCGTGCATACCTTATTCGAAATATTTGGGGTACAGATACCAACTAAAATATTTGTTTAAGTCGACCCTATACATTCTGTAAAATAGAGATGATATTTTCTGACCTGCTGTCACTAAATTACTTATAACTTCCTGTGGAGACCTCTAATTCATACCAAATTTTGTTAATCCGAATTTAGATTGTTATATCGTTCAAATGACACTAATTTAGAGTGAATTGGAGCATATTTGGTTACTCAAATAACTCAGTAATTATACCTCTCGAATTCTGTCAGAACCAGATTTGTTGTCAAGTTTGCCTATTCTTGTTTTGTCCTTTTTGTTGGAAACTGAATTCAGCTAAAGCCTTTTCTTTCGGTTGAGCTGTATACTCTTGTTTCAAATCCTTGTATGCCTATGCTATTATTTTCATTTTAAATTTGAATGCATTGTGAAAGAATATGCTTGCATCGTCTTTGTTTAAAGCGCATGTACGTTTTATTATTCGCATGTGCTTCCGATATGTGCCAAATTATTATTCACACCTGTCCTTTTGTACTCTGGTGTCTGTGGGATTGTCTGAACCTTTGCTAGAAATAGTAAAGGGATTGTTTAGACCTTTGCCAAAAATGGTAAAGGGATTGTGCTTAGAGCCTGAGATGCTCTACCGGCCCCCCTATCGGCTTCATCCAGACGTGGATGATGATTCTCCTAGACGTGGGAGATATCGTTGAGATCCCACTGCACCCTCTGTATTTTTTATATGATATCCAAAGCATTGTTTGTGTTTATATGTGCGCTTTGGATGATATGGAAGTGAATGATCAGATTTGACATTTGAACTTCTGTTATTTGTTTGTTATTCTGATATGTTATGAGAGATCACCCATGCACCATTGATATGTTTCGTATTGTTCTGTGTGTCATTGGATATGCTCCAACTTACCACTATCATCGTCTGATATACTCTAATTATTCCTTACTCTATTTGTTATGAATTAAATAAGTTAAATAAGAGGACATTCGTGATTCTGATATGATGATATATATATTTCCCTGTATCTGGCCTTACATTTTGATATCAGGCTTATTTAAAGCTATTCTCCTTCCTTATGGATATGTTAGTCACTTGCTGAGCTTTGTCATGCTCACCCCGTTGTTATATAATATTTTCAGGTTAGCTTATCAAACTCTGGGATGTTTAAATTGGGCTGAGGAAGGGAAAGCTAGAAGATTTTGGGTTGATCTGTAGTGGTGGATAAGTTTTTATTGTATAAGTACATTTTGTGTTTAGTGAAATGTTGATGGTACCTCTAAACTTATATGTTTTGTATAGGTTGAAGGACCCCTCACATTAGGATTTGTAATGTTAAGTTTAAATGGTGTGATGATATGAACCTGTGGTAAATGTAGTTTTGTAATTATATGGATTCCATCACTCGTGGATTTTATGATGTGGATATTGTTTAGTCTGAGTTGGCTTTGGATTTCATGAATCTTGGAGTGATGTGGTATATGAATTATTAAATTGCACAGGGTTTATGAATTATGAGTTGTGGATGTGATTTACGACTTAAATGATCGTTAGTGTCCTCAAATATCGTTATGGATCCTGGGATCGGTTTGTTGCTAAAATTTTAATGTTATGAATTTTGAGACAGGGTCACACCTCCTGAATGAGATTAAATTTCAGGGGGGCGTGATAGTTATACCATTGAGAGCTTGGTAATCAACACACATTCATCATGTTTCGTCCTTCTTTCGTACGAGGAGCACCGATGAAAAGTAGGGGCTGCAACTTGGCTAAATAACTCCTATTTCGATCATTTCTTTTATAATCCTTTCTATTTAATCCTTCGGGAGATGTGGATACTGATATGGTCGAGTATTTGCTAGAGGTTTGCCCAGAAGAATCAGTATATGATGATCATGCTAGTCGTTAGAGGTAGGCTACATGGTTCGTCAAATATATCTAAAAATTCAGCAAGCAAGGGAAGTAGGTTTGGGTCTTTAAATTTGGTTGGCTCTCCCTTAGATTGCTACTTAAGTTATACCAAAAATCCGATGTATGATTTGTGCAAAACTTTCTCCATTCGTTGTGTGCAAATTGTCATTACATCGTCCCCACATTTCCCGCGCAGTATCACCTATTTCCCCTTACTATAAAATTTTATAATTAGTTTCAAAAAATTTCAAAAAATATCATCCAATGTCATCAGCCATTCAATGCTAAGCATGGCCTCATAGTCATCAAGAGGGAGGAGGAAGAAATTTGTAATTATCTCTTGGTCCTACAGCAATAATTTCACCCGCGGGCACCTATGATCATACTTCAAAATTCGTCCGTCGACAACCTTAACATCAAACCTGATGCAATTATCGATAGGTAAGGCCATCCGGACAGCAACCTTGCTGTTCATAAATTTATTAGTACTCCCGATGTCAATAAGAATGGTGATCAGTTATTACTTCAAAAGTCCTCCCACTTTCATCGTTTGTGGGTTTGCATAACCGGCAAACGCATGCATCGTAATATCAACCGACTACTATTCTTCATACGTGACCTCTTTCTCATGCTCCTGGACTTCCTCCTTCATATCTTCAAGAGGTTCAATCAGTAAGAGGTGGCCCCTTTTGTAGCGATGATCATGATTCCATGGCTCGTCGCAATGCCAACAAAGACCCTTTGCTAGTCGGTCACGTAGTTCTTCTCTTGTCAATTTTTTTGGCAGTGAAAGATGTTTGGGAGCAAAAATAAGTTTATATGCCATGGGCCTAGGAGAGGTTCTCATCCTCCGAGCATCTTGGTTGAGCCATTCATCCTGTATTCGGACGAAAGAAATCATAACCGTCACAGTACGGGGCTATTGTGCCTTAACCTCACCTTTTATCTCTGGCTTGAGTCCGTTGATAAATGTTCCTAATAATTGATAGTCAGTCTAATCACAAGTAAGGTAGGATAGCTTCTCAAACTTAGTTTGGTACTCTTGAATTATAGAGGTTTGTCAAATCTTTACGAGTTGGCCGTCGATATTTTCATACTCCATAGGTCTAAAACGGTTCAATAGTGCGTTCTTAAATTGATTCCACGTTGGAGCCCTATGATTATATTCCAGCCAATTATACCATTGAATAACATCTCCTTCAAGATGGATGACAACAATTTCCACCATAGTATCATCTGACGTTCAGTAGTAGCGAAAGTAATGTTCGGTGCACAGAATCCACCTCGCCGGGTCTCCTTCTTCCCATCGCGGGAAGTCCACCCTCATGCATGGCTAAAGCATATCTAAAGGCTGTCCTTCCTTCTCTAAAGACCTCTCTGAACTCTCTCCTCACTGAAATTTGGTTGGACTCGATGGTTGTCCAATTCTGAATTCTGCAAACAAAGCATGTAATTTATCCTCCAAGCGCGATTCAATCTAATATTCCAATGCTTCAAATTTGACATTAATTGGGTCTTGAGAAGCCATAGCATATGCTTGTAGATTAGAGATATCCTTTTTTTTTGTTGATGAGTTAATGGCATGGAGTGGTGGAAGGTTAAGACAATAGATAGGTGATAGAAGGGTTCAGCTGTAATGGTTTACTGTTTTGGGCTGTGGTTTTTGACACTATTAGGGTTATGAAAATAGGTTATGACAACTACATCTTAAGGCTAGAGGGATGCCCTAAAGATGTCTTGGTTGGTGGCAGCAAGGTGGCTAGGGTTTGATAGGTTACAGAGAAAAAAATTGACAAAGGTGGATTTTTTGCCAAAAAAAATCTAATAGTAAAATTGCAATTTTTTCTAGCAATTCTCAATAGAGATTCAAGTAAAACTCAAAGGAAATCTACTGGTAAGGGAGAGATAATATTGTTAAAAAATTTGTAGAATGAAATGACAGCAAGAGGTTCGGCAAAATTGAGGATCACATAAAGGTACTACAATAGATTTTTGTCTAAAGTGTAGTAGATTTGACATAAAGGATCAGTGGTTTATATTAAGAATTTTTCAATAAAACTAAAGAAAAAATCTGCTGTTAGGAAGTGTCAAAGTGTCATAAAAATTTCATAGAGATTGAACAGAAAAAACATAGTAGCAAGATCAAAAAAACTATACTATGCGGTTGGAATTCTATAGTGCATCTTTTGTCGTAAAAATGAAAACTTTACAATGAAAAGTTTATACAACAATATAGGAACAATTTTTTTAGATTTTTAAATAAGGATAACTAAATTACAACAGCAGTAAGGTAGGAAACCAGAACCTATTACAATTCACGGGGAGATCAAAGGATGATCTGCGGTGGTGGAGATGACAGCAAAATTCGGGGATGATCTTTCAAGCAATTGTGGGAATTGATTTGGGTAGCTGTGGAGGGCTGATGGATGGCTGTGGAAGGGTAGCGAGATGCCAAGAATGTTGCTCTGATACCAAGTGTTAGAACCCTTATGGATTCTAAGCTTGGGGTTGATCTCTTTAGGGGATTGGCCTCCTTGGAACTCTATAGGGGTACCTTTTTCCAAGTTGCTGCTCAAAGGCTACTAAAAGGATTGATCAATTCATAAAGAAAAGAGAATAAATACATGGCTATTTATAGGACTTCTAAACCCCAACTCCTAATATGACTCCCACTCAAGACCCTTCTTCTAATCAACTCCTAATGCTTCTCAAAGAAGCAGCCTCCAAACTAATCCTAACCTAGCCGGCCTCTTCACATCTCCAAACTAATCCTAACTCGAGAAGAGAAGAACGCCTGCCACAATTAGATTAAGAGGAGATGTGCCCGAGTCGTATAACTTGGGAAGAGAAGAAGACCTGCCATGGCGAGGCGAGGAGGAGGCATGTCCGAGTCATGTAACTTGGGAAAGGAAGAGGGCCTATCATAGCGAGGCCAAAAGCTATGCCCGAGCCATGTAGCTCGAGAGAAGGAGATGCTCCCGAAAGATATAGGCCGACATGATGAAATTCGCCCTCAAAGCAACCACTACCCCACCAAAAGTGGGATGATAAGACTCGACATGAACCAAGTCCACCAAAATGCATCGTGAGTCTAACCAGTCATGACCCGACCTGATGGGCTAACTAGCCTATCAATTTCGTTTTGACCTATCAACCACTTATGATACTGAGTGATTTTTTGACATCAGACTCCAGTTAGAGACCAAGGTCGAGTAAGCAAACATTGCGACCAATGAAGTTAAGGAGAACAGAATCGACACAAGCCCTACAACATGATATCTAAGGCCATGTATGGAAGTTACAATATGTCTTTCCATCAACCAAGGGGAATTGCTCAAAGAACACATAGGTGTTGAAGCATGTGGTCAAAAAAGGGCGAGGAAGCAATGATGAGTCCAGAGGGACCCAACTCCCCAAAACCAAACATCAGTTAGAAGGAAGGTGGGCTTAGAAGAGTGTCATAGTATCGCAGAGGCGGATCTACCGATTACGAAGAAGGGATGCATATGCAAGGCAACAGATAGTAGTGCCATGGGTATAGCAGCGCCATAGTACCGCAGAGATAGGACTTCTATAAAGACATTGATCCCTTGCTCTCATGGAGGGAGAACATTTGGTTATGAAAGGGGCCGTGGAGGAGGAGAATGTAAAGGCAAAATCCAAGTACCAAGATAAGACTAAAGGACAAAGGCCAAGGCACTTCGTAAGATCGGTGCCAATGGGCTTCTCATCACGATAGCCAAAAGTGAAGGATTTTGGGTCGATGCAAGAGTGCATGACCAAGGAATAAAGCAGGCAATACGCGGTGCTGTATCATTGGTACTCAGAGGAGTAGACGACAGAAATGATGGAGAAAACGGTACATACCCAAAGGCAATCAAAAGTATCAGAGACTTGTTCTAGGTTGGAGTGGAAACTTCTTATATTTCAAAAGTTCAATGGCATTGAAAAGGTGAATCACTGTAGCTGACTCAACGCAAGGATTGTAAACACTTTAAATGCTTCAGAAGTGTGAGCTAAGAGCAAGTGAAAGCTAGTAACCAGCTCAACGCACGAAGTACAATCCTCGAGGAGGTGGGCGAAGTCAAGTAACCTTTGCCTGCTCAACTTTCAGGAGAATGGGCGAAACTAAGTACCCCAGTTCTCTTAGTTATCCCGTAGAGGAGCTCTACACAAATTCAAAGACCCTTTGAAGAAACTTAATGGAAGATAACAATTGTCAAGCCCTCACCAATGGTGATCAATGCTACTAAGAGTAGATTGTTCACTTTATTACCCAACTGAATACTAATTGAATGCAGAAGTGATACGAACCTACTTGGACGAGACAACTAAGTGGAAGAAGATTTAATGAGCAAATTTTGTGGAGGAAGGGCATAAAAACTTTAAAGTTTGCGAGGCAATGCTCATTAAAGCTCTAACAAGCATCCACTCAGTTCGAGCGACATGAGACATTTGAAGACTGACGCACATCAAGGATGGTCTTTTCCTTCACCCAAAGAATTTGCAAGAACCAAAAAGGATCAGCACAACTCGATCGACCCCACACCAGAATCAAAGTCATTGGCGAGTTGAAGCAGCATAGCAGATCAAAGTTTGACTACTCAACAATAGTGGTAGAGTGCAGTTAGGAGCCAAGAGGGGGCATCGCAATAGGAGTGAAAGATTGAAGATTCAGCTAAGGCGAGGAGTTACAGTGTTAGCAATGGCTTCGGTGAGGGCATCAAAGGAATAAGTGAGGGAGAATGTCACAGACAAAATTTATAAACGGGGTGTTCAATGTAATGCTTATGCATGTCTATGTCTTTTTGTTTGTTCATGAGTTATACAATATGTAAACGGTTGACCGAAGGCTTAACAGCCCCATTTGAGTGAGTTTGGTGGTCGTTGTAGGCTTGTACATAAAGTTTATGTCATGTGAACACTTATAATAGATTTCAATCTATAGTGGACCAATTTTATACCTTAGTTGCACAACCATTTTGAGCTTATAAAGTCCATGATTAGAATTTGCATTGACTATAAAGTATTTGTCGAAAGGGTTGCTTGTGGATCCCGTGTGAAGTGCTTTCTGTCACGACCCAACCTGATGGGCTAACTAGCCTATCAACTTCATTTTGACCAATCAACCATTGGCCAAAATGCTTAAGCTAAAGTTATTAATAATACACTCATCATGCCCATATAAGCCAATCTTAGTCTCACTCACTTTCAATGTAGGACTATTGGACTAACTAGAAGTGTTACAATCTCCCCCACTTAAATGACTTAATGTCTCCGTCAAGGTCCAGATCAGACCCTAGCATGGTGCATATGAGGCATAGCCTAGTGGTGGCTCCACACTGTGATGAGTTCTCTAACTTCATCCACAGGTAACCCTTTCCTACTCAAGTCTACCTCACCATGCCCGAATACTAGGTCGGCTCTGATACCAAAAATCACGACTCGGCCTGATGGGCTAACTAACCTATCAACTTCGTTTTGACCTATCAACCACTGGTCAAAACGCTTAAGCTAAAATCATTAATAATACACTCATCAGACCCATATAAACCAATCTTAGTCCCACCCACTTTCGATATGAGACTATTGGACTAACTAGAGGTGTTACATAACCGAGGAGTAAAACCTCAATCGTCGAAAACACCAAATGATGTGCCTTGGACCCAACTAAGCATGCCTTTAGGGGGGAGTGATGAATGATAAAAAACGTCCTCACCCCATTTGCAAAGCGACACCTGACAGCCACCTAGGAGCTAATGTAAAACAACCCGATGCATGGCCAAGGGGGAAAGGGGTTGACCTGGCAAACAGTGGACGATCGACTCCATGCCACCCGAATTGTCGTACGGGTCGATCCGCGATTGACCTCACCTTCTCGACCTCCTTTTTCCCGAAGACCCACTTGGATGGCCTCGGAGATTTGGATGAGACCAAGCCACTCGCTTGCCAACCATGATATAAAGTTGTACAACAATAAGAATTTCTCAAAACTAAGAATATTTTTTAAAAATTTATTATCATTTATATATACACACACTAAAAGAAGTAAGTTTACGAATATAAAAGGATATCGAAGTCAAATAAGAAAAGATATCACGGAAGGATGCCTTGGTATTTTGTATAGATCAACGTTGATGGGGCGACAACGCCCTCCGTCCTGTTTTCTATATTAGGCCTGCTATTAGACGGGCTTTCATGGACATCCGATCTCCTTTCCCTCCCTCGATCCAGACACGATTCTTCCAATTCTGATATCCGACGCGATCATTCGCTGCCCTCCCTTCTGCCAGTTCGATCGCAGTCCCTCAAACCCCTCTCCGCCGCAATCAATGCTCCAAGGCCTGTCAAATGCTCCACTTATTGTGCTCCAATCCTTCCCCAAGAGCTACAGGGCCCTGAAACGCCTCGATCCGACCGGAACCTCCCTTCCGTTGCGATCGGGAGGCCTAAAGCTTGAATTGGCGCCATCAATCTTCTCAGATACACGACCCCCACCCCCCGGATTGTCCGCTGGTCAAGGGTTCCTGAAACGTTACAACTGAGTTCTCAGGGGCAGTTAATCGTCGACCAAGTGGTCCACCAGGAACCCGCACGAGCGTCGACTTTTGAGAGGCGATTCGAGGTATGGAGCTCGTTTGAGTTATAAAAAACCGGTTTTTGATGGTTTCCATGGATGTGCGAGAGTTCTTCATTCAGAGCAATTTCCTTCAGGTGAGATGGCTTTAGGTTTGTGTCTTTCTGTATTGCTTGCTTTGCTTAAATCAATACCTGTAAACGAGGTAATACCAATGACCTTGACGTAATTACTGTATATTTTTCATATTGTCTGTTAATTAGAACATAAATATATGGTTGCAGCTGTAAAATGATAACATAAGCTTGTGAACTGCTTTCTATGACTGATGATTGAAAAGTATGCTGCAAATCATCAGTACCACGGACTCAACATTGTTCAAGACTCAGTTCTTCATTGTCATTATCACTGAGCTTGTTGAAGAGGAGATTGCTTATTCATTTGTCATCTATGCTACATTGACTGGAGATGTATAATATGGTATTATGAGTGGCTACACCTATTTCAGTCAGTCAAGTCAGAAAAAATAATCTCAGGATTTGGATTAAGGCTTTCTTCAAGTATTAGACAACGGATTAGGGAGACAGTAGCTGAGTGAAATGCTCTTTTGAAGAGGAAAAACATATCCGTTATTGATAAGTGCCATCTTACCGTATTCCGGATTTTGTACCAAAAAGAAGTTGCACCTTACATTCCTGATCATTCTTGTTAAGACCAACAATACATTCTTTATCATGTCAGGATCTTTTTTATTCCATATTGTTTATTTAATTACTGTATCTGCTGAAGATCCAGAACACTCGAGAACCCACCATTTCTTATGTGTGTGCTGTCATGATACATCTTGCCTTTCCTGTTTCATAATCAAACTGGAGTCTGATGTCAAAAAATATTGATCCGAAGTTTCTTGCATTGAACAGGTGGAATGCATATCCCTGAGAAACTTCTGCTTTGTGTATCTTTGTTGACATTGCAAAATGTTGATCCAAAGTTCTCGTGCTAATTAGGTACAATGCATCCGTAAGAAACTTTTTCTTGTAAGTCTTTGTTTTTCTCACTCTATTTTTTTGTTTAAAAAATCATGTATAAACTTACATGTTATTCAACCTTTGTAACTTACAAATCCTATGTTGTTAAGGTTAAAGATATGTTTCTTGTTGCTGAAACAATGGCATGAGTAAATGGGGGCAAAAAACTTTGTGGTACTAACATCAGTTTCTGGGTCATTCATTTTATTAAATGGTGATATTGCCTACATCAGCTGTTGAATGGCTACAGATGAAAACAACAACCAAAACTAAAGACTTCTCAGATCTTAATTTCTGTGCTCATATCCAAGATTCTAGAGTAAAGTTGTATGAAAAAGAGTTCACACCACTAATGTGCGCAAGGATGTCCGAGTCAAGTGTGTCTTCTTCTTTCACCACCACCTGCGAATAGAAACAACAATATGTTACAAGAATTTTGGAAGATGTGCTTTCTCATAGTAGGAGCAACTTCATGAAGTTAGCTTAGATACCGAGGCTCAAAATCATGTTTCCTGTTGATTCAAATTTTGGAAGATATGCTTTCTCCTAGTGAAGTAGGAACAACTTCTTGAAGTTAGCTTCGATATGAGGCTCATTTATGAAATCTTGTTTCATGTAGCTTCAAATTTTGGAAGATATGCTTTCTCCTAGTGAAGTAGGAGCAACTTCTTGAAGTTAGCTTAGATACTGAGGATCATTTATAAAATCTTGTTTCCTGTGAACCCATGATTTAAATCATGCTACAGCCTGTGAGTAAATTCTGAATGGAGCCTTTTTTGGTAAGTGTTTGATTCTTTTATTCTGATAATAAGAAAATTGAATCTTCAAAATGTGGCTTGAATTTGTACATTGATGGTCTTTTAAGCTTTTTAACCTCAATAACATTGATTGTATTAGTTCTTTTTTCATATATTTTACGTTTTTATATTCCGCATGGTACTGTCAAGTTAGTGTCAGATTTCATCATGTTTTGATCATTTGTATTGAAGACATAAAATGAGGTGGGCTATTCATTTCTCTAGTTTTAACAAGTGCTAACAAAAACTGCTAGAAGTGAAGCATGAGAGTGTGGAAGCAAAAATTGTCTATTATATTTCCATAAAATTGTAATGCAAAATAATATCGGAGTAATTTTCTGGATTATGGTTTCAAGTTCTATATCATTTTTTAATTTCGAAATTTTCCTTGCAGCTAACCTCAAAATCTTTTTACCTTTTAGCAGATAAATTCTAGTTTTTCATGAACTCAAAAACTTCTGTTGCCTTGCTAGATCCTCTTTGTTTTGTTATGAATGTACTTATGAGACAGATTTCTAAGCTGTGAACTGTAGTATATTAGACCTGAAGTCTGAACTCATCTTGGAAGAATGCATCTTGCGTAACATGCAACAACGGAAAAGAAGAGTGCTTACTTCTCCCTCATCATCAAAATCATTGTTACTGGAACCAGACTTTGCTGTCTCTCCAAGTTCATCATTCTTTGCAAAGCGCCCGTGGATTCTTGGTCTGCTGTCTGCTAGAGTTTTTCTACAAGCATACTGCAGGTATTGTGATCAACTTGGCTGTTAGAGGATGAAATCATTTAGGCTTACATCTCATGACCAGTTAAATTAGTTTTGATGCCATCGATTTTTACCTTGATCTTTTTGCTGAAGTTTCTCTCAGCTCGCTTCTTCATGTATCTGTCGATCTTCTCCTTCCTCTCCTCCACTGACAGGCGGCCTACTTTGAAGCTGGAATCATCCATTGCCGATATATCAGTAGCTGCGAGAGGCGTTGGGCTGCGGCCACTTCCTGCCATCGACACCTTTACCCGGCAAATGAGACTTTTAATAGAAGGCCAAGATATAAGGTGCCTAATTACTGTCATGATTTGACAATTTGTACTTGTTGTGCTGAATCTCTTTGGTGGTGATGTGGTCAACATAAATAATAGGCTTCGATTCCCAAATCTTATGTAGAATAATGGTTTAACAGATCAGGCATCTGAAAACTTTTTGTCAAAGGAGTGCTGCTGGAGAGATACTATTCCCGTCTCTAATAATTGGTTGTTCAACAGTTCAGGCATCTCTATTGGGCTTTTGAATTGGGTGAACATTATCTCAGACCCTTTTCCTCGATGCTCTAATAAATTCGAAGAATAAGAATCAAGTAAATCTAGGTCATGGACCCACTAAAGTAATCGAACCAGTCAACATGATTTTGAATAGGCAACATGGGACCCAAACATGTCATGCAGTGCCAAATAAGGATTTCAAGTGAATGATGTGGTTTTCCGGTTAGGAGTTAGATCGCGAGGATGTTGAGGCGGCGCTTGTATTTTTATTGCTAGATCTTTTGGTTTCTACGACTCGTGTACGGTTGACCAATCATAGTGCCACTTAAATCGTGCTTGCCATGCAAAATATGACGGCATTTAAAGACACAGTAACAGTTAGTACCCGTAAGTCGTCCGTGCCGTACGCTGTTGGCGTCGTCTGTGACTGCCCGTCCCACGCATTGTCATTCTTCCTCCACTGGTTTTCCGCCACGTTCGCTGGCTTCACGAGCGCCTGGTGGGGTGCCATCACATCTCCCGCATAAAAGAAGCGGTACGGTCCACCGCACGCCTCGATGCCACCAGCCTCCAGTAGCGCCCACGTCGGCACCGCCTCCATCGCCGCGAGCGCCTGCCGCTGCTGCACGTGCGCCGCCGCATGCTGGTGGCTCGGTGGGAATGCCGGGGCATCGGGGGAGTACGGCGGGTAGCCGTTCGTGATCGCGTCGACGCTCATGGGATTCTGGTGGTCGAAGGGGTTCAGGTGGTGGTTTCCGGCGTACGGCGGCGGGACCGGGAACATGGCGGGAAGAGGAGGGTTCAACGACGAGGAGGAGGTGGAGGAAGGGTACCAGACAGCGGGGACGGGGTCGGGATGCTGGGCAGGAGGGGTGTCGAAGAGCGCGTCGAGGGAGGGGAAGGGGGAGAAGGAGACGACGTCGTCCCAGCAGCGGGGAGGGGTGGAAACCGAGGTGCCGGTGTTCACAGCGGCGGCAGTCGCAGAAGATGATGAGGAGCAGACGTCGTCGGCGTAGATGAGGAGCGCGAGGGGGGAGACGTCGTCGTCGTCGACGTCAAGGATTCGGGGGGCGATTGAGCCGCAGATGCCCTCCTCATTCTCTTCCTGCTTGCGCAAAAGCCATTTAAATAAGGAGCCACAAGAAGTGTGCAAACTGTTGCTACAGTTCGATTGTTCGAGCAAAAAGAACACACAAAAGAGACATTTTAAAGCGTCTACGTTGAATAAGCCACATGGAAAGAGACATGTAAAAGCGATTAAATTAAGATAAATAAAGATATTCTCACCCACTATAAACTACGCCGCTTCCATCAAGAAGCGTCAGAGATACTGAGATCAACACTGCATAGTAAGTAGTGATAAGATACTAACAGATTTTGATGTCTATGGTGTTCCAAATAAATTGTTCTCATTTTTCTTAAACGTATTATTAGTTTTCAATTGTAGTGAAGAGGGAGAAGACAATTGGTATGTGATAAGGTGGCGTGCTTTTGGCGCGTACTTACCATTCTGGATTCGATAAGGCAGGCAGGCACGGCACATGTTATGCTGTTGACTTGAAATGTCAAAGTGTATGGTTGACTTCCGGTGGTGGTGGGGTGGGGGATGGCCAGGGCAAGTAGGGTTGGCCGTGAAGAGACTTAGGACGGAAACACGCAGCTCCTAGCAATCATGACAGCGAGTTCACCAGAACTGTTGAGGATGACCTACGTCTCATGAGACAGCTCCATGATCTCACAAGGTCAACCATGGAGGAGGAGGAGGAGGAGAGATGGCTGCTCCTTGATGTTGGCATTTACCCATATGCCAGTAGATCAGATCTACTAAATATATTCCTCAAGACATGAAAGCTCATTCTTTGATTTATTTTTTTTTATTTCTTATTCTTCGTTTTGCTGCTCGGAAAACAAGATAAATATGAGATTGACAAGTCAATTTTGATTTTTTTTTTAATTATCATGTAGATGTTAGACAAACTTCAACCAATAAGTTATTTACAGAAATATGTAAAGTGAAAAGTATGCAAATATCATTTTAATCCCATAAATCTAAGAACATCAAAGTGTGTAAACAATAGTTCAGTTTAATCAATCAATTATCCCGTCGATTATTGAAAGTGCGTAAACATTTGAATTGACTTATAAAAGTCTAATAAATATACTATTATTAAATTGATAGATGTACTATTATTAACATGAGCAACATATGTACTATTATTAAATTGATAGATGTACTAAGTCAATTAAACTAACACGTGAGTAAAAGGTAAAGTAACACGAGCCAATTCAAACCTAGAAATAATACCCGAGTTCATGTAAAGAGCAACCACAAGTCAACATAAAAGAAGGGAACTCAACTTGTTTGTATTGCAACAGTGACAGATATATGCTCAGCAGCATTTACAACAGTTACCAGTTGTACAAAGCTGACACGTTTAGGGATTGAGAGCTACCTTTAAATTTCAGGACTTTGAAGCTGATGACCAGCGAGATCACCGGTCCTCTGGTGGATGCACTAAAGCCAAATCTAAAAGATTCTCCACAAGGAAGTGCTCTTTGCCTTGTCCAAATTGATATGGATTGGGATTGGGTTCCCTTTATGTATTGGACATCATGTGAACTTGGGAAGGGCAAGCATTAGGAAGAGATTTCTTAGAAGAAAGGTGAACACCTTCCTCATATTACTGTTTACTACACCCTTCTCTCTCTCAACCACCAAAAGTATGTCGCCCATTAACAAGGAGAGCAATTGCCTGCAGATGTGATTCCTATTGTCTGATCTGCTAAGCCAGCAGGATGCATGCTAATCCAGATCGTAAAGGGACCACCTTTTCATGGTGCTAAGACTCACCCTCTAAGAAGTTTCTGTAAAGATTAATACTTTCAGGCATTAATGTTTCTTGATGAACATAAATAACTCCAGCGATATGGACTTATGATTAGGAGTTTTCTGAATTTTGAATCGAGAACAGAACATTCAGGTGCAAGACATAAGTGAAAAGAAAAAGAGATCATGCAATAAATGAGGTAGAGGATTGAAGGAGAAGAGGATGAAACCCTTGGTAAACGTTGGGAACATCATAAAGGATGTCGAGCTGCATAAGGAATATGGAAATATCTAAAGATCTAGTGAAAATAATGAATAGAAATATTAGAAGTTTTGAGTTCCAAGGTAGTCTAGATTACGATACAAGAGAAAAAAAAAAGATACTCAGCTAGCTGTGACTTAAACTGACGAAAGAGAATGAGATTAAAAATATGCAAAGCATTATTACCAACAAACAAGCTTATGAGATTCACATGGAAAATTCCCAGATGAAACATCAGAGACTGAGAAAGAGAGAGAGGAGTGATGAATCCTTTTTACAGACTGAAAAACCTTGATGAGAATTAATGTGAGAACTACTTCAAACAATTTCACGATAGAAAGGTAAAAAACACAAAGGTCTCCACAACACAATCTGATACAAGTTATATGTGCATAGTGATCACGTAAAACTCTGAATATAAAATAAAAATACAAAGAAATAAACAAACCACGAAGCATTATAAGATACTTACACCGAAGAGATGCGCTGCCGCTGCATGAAAAACCAAGTCCTCCTGCATGTCCTTGTCGCCTACTCCCCGCAATATTAATGAACTACAAAGTAAGGACAAAGAGAAGGGAGTAGTATTGTTTGCTTCTTGTCTTTGACCCTAAGCCTACTCTAAGACAAATCGTTGTATCATCTCAAAGGAGACAAAATATAGGGAAAAAAAATTGGATAGAAGGAAAGGAAAGACTTAACCCACACCATGCATGGACCTCCGTCCATGTATATGTAAGAGAAGACGGGGAGGGAGCGAGAGAGATATAGGAGATGGTTGGGAAGGAGAGAAGGAGAGGTTATTCGCGTCTCTAAGAATAGGGGAAGGAGAAACGATGCAACGATGAAGAAGGTGGAAATTTAGAAGGGAGCGAGTACAACAGCCGCCGTCGGGCACGTGCAGAGAACAAAGCCGCACGTGCCGGCCCGTTCCTGTTATGGCCGGACCATGTGACTTGGCAAATCACGAGATCGGTTCCGGCCCGAAAGGAGTGCGAAATGGCTTTTATGCCCTTGATCGGGGGCGTGAATCACATATCTGTACCCATGCCACGTTGGAGGATCCCGTGCAACCCATCCAAAGACGTGCACTGTTACGATGACATGGCATCCCGGTGGCAGATATCACTGCGACTGACACGAGTCACGTTGTCTACGGAGACTTGCTTTAATTTGTGTACCAAGTAAAGACGTGGGAGGAAATTGCATGTGACACGTCCAACGTCAATTTGTTTATAAGACACTTCGATGATGGTACCTCTGCATTAGTAGATCAACTTGAAAGATGTCAGCATCTTTGCATCAGTAAATTAGTTTCGATGAAATCGATACCTTTATATCGATCAAAATATGTTCTACAGGCAAGAAAGAACAGATGGCTATAGCCCTTCAACAAGTCTAAATATATATCTATACATGCTCGATGCTTTTGGAACTTAAATCTCCTCAACAAGTTCTCTCTCAACCTCTTCATGAACCTATAGTCTTCTTTGTAGAACAACTTCTAACCTATGTATCAAAGGAGGATCATGGGGAACCTCCGACGTCTGTTTCTATTTTGAGTCAGCTGCCAATACAACTTAACAGATTTCTCCTCGAATCGAAGCATTCACTCCCCTGAATTCATTCGTCTAATTGTGCTATTTAGGTCTATAGCATTAACTATGCTGGTGAAAACACATGTTTGACTCCATCCTCCATGACCAAAATCGGACCTATCACTGTGATTTTGTTATCAAAGGTAAGAGAAACATAAGGAGTATAGCATACTTCGACTATTATTCTATAGTGAATTTTCACTTTAACCGATACATGCACTTTTTAATTACTGTTAGATATCCACCTACGTACATTTAAGTTAAAAAGGGATATTGAAGTCACAGGCGGATCAAAATCTAATGCAAACCTGCAGGCAAATCACCACTTGGCACATCACCACGATGCATAAAATTCTCATCGCTTCCAATACTATTTTCAGGCAAGACAC
The DNA here is from genome assembly GCA_024322285.1 of Musa beccarii. Lineage (NCBI taxonomy): Eukaryota > Viridiplantae > Streptophyta > Magnoliopsida > Zingiberales > Musaceae > Musa > Musa beccarii. The sequence goes on along the minus strand of CM044396.1, from coordinate 15,064,479 downwards.
CAGCGAGAATCCAACGCATTGGATAACTGCTGGTTGCAGACAAGACTTGCAGCATAATTCAACTGTGAAGTTAAACACTATGCGACGTGTCATATGTTTCGAAAACCTCAAGAAAACACATTAGAAAGAAAAGCTGATGCGCCTGTTAACTTTATTCAAGAATATGATTCAAGTCATTGTTCTGTCATCTAATAGCAAGATTAGGGCAGTGCTGTCAACATGACTAGTTCAGAGTCGTGCCACTACAGCATTTATTAATGCCCATCCATCTCAAAAAAGGAGGCCTTCCATTAGACTTAAGGTATATATCTTATCCCCCACATAGTAGTACTACAGGGACTCCACTGTAATGTTGGCAAAGTTTAAAGAGAGATGGGAAAGGAAAACACGCAAGACTGACATCTTCCTCAAAAGTGGTGGTTGCTGCTTCTTTAGGCGTGTATGGAACTCCATGCCTTTCATTCCTCTTAGAACAATGGTTGATGCCTCCACTTCGATGACTTGGGCTGCTGCCTATGCCTTAAGTATGACGCCCAGACATTAGCAAACTATCTCACCGTCGTCAATGAACCGGAATGCTTGGAGTTGTGCCTCATGAGGAGGACGTGAAATTCGCCAGCTTTGAACCTCGGATTGTGTTCCAATATATTGCAAAAGAGACGATATTCTAGTCGATGCTGACAAGACGTAATATCCTCGGAGAACCATCATGCTCAATTTATTCATTAAAATATTATAAATGAGATAAATTGACTTGTAATTCAATTATAAAATAGCTCATCTATATAAATAAAATTTCAAATAGGTATCAGTGAAGGAACAAGAACAACCAAATACGAAGACTTCTGTACTAATTAAAAGTGCTTTTGAATAAGCTCATAGTATTCTTGGCACATCTAGCAAATATATTATAAATTTATTCAAAAATACTATATTTAAAAATACTAGTTAAAATGTTTTTGGCACATCTACCAAATATACTATAAGCTTATTTTAAAACACTATAATTAAAATATAAGATTGATTCATGGATCGATCTATAGAGTGAGCTGATACGGTTTCAATTGTCTTGGCATGATATATCTTAGGGATTTCAACAAATGAAGAATGATATCTTTTGGGAAATTAAAAAAAAAGACATCTTTAGAAAGAAAATTAAAAAGAGAATTTTTTTTACCAAAATTCATCCTATATTATTAATATTTTTAAATAATTCTTTTGGCATGATGCATGGAGAAGTAAAAAAAAAAGGTAAAAATGGGGAAGCAAGACGATGTGGATGCTTGTACATCGTTCTCAAACCACTGCAGCTTAATCGTCTCAGCAGTAGGAGCAATTCCACAAACAACCTGTTCCGAGAACGATGTTCACCGGGCGGCACTTCACCCACTTTAGAACAGCTCCACCAAATCACATCTCCTATCACTTCATTGGATGTGCGTGGCTGTCAGGTCCAATTCATATGCGGAAATTGATGAGCAGATGAAGCCGAATAAAAATCTCAAGGCATATCGCTAATATGGCAACAAAGAATGCATGCGTTTACCTAACAAGTAGCCAATATGAAGTCGGAATGGAATCTAATCAAGAAGATTTTTTCAGGAACAAGTGCAGATAGATAGATTCCCTGCTGCCAATCCATAATCTACCGTGACATCCTATTTTATTCTTCGTGGTTGTCAAAATTGATAAGCTTCAGCTATTAGAATGATCCAATATACCTGTAAACTTTAACATCTTCTCTCATGTCTAAGTCAATCTATACTTGATGTTTTTTATTTTGCCTTTTTTATTTTGAGACACAGGATAATAGTGGACATCAACATGATAACCATGGCATGATTATTTAATTTAAATACCTCTAAATTCATTAAAATATTTATTTATTTTTCCGTTTAAGGAGCTATTAGACTATGATTGGAATTAGGCTAATGCATTCGAGGTGCAATATATTTGTAATCTTTACAAAAAAATTAAAATTATTCTCATGTGATAGTGTTATATGAATGTTGTCACTTTCGGAGGAGATTTATGTGTTGGAGTTGCATTTGAGGAGTGATATATAATTTGGAAGATCACTGGTTGATATCGGTAGCCTCGACAGATAAAAAATTAAGAGTAATTAGATCAAACCACAATTAATGATATTATATATATCACTTTTTTTATTCGTGTGTTTCACTTCTTAAATTTTTTTTTTTATGTCAAACCACTATTAATGCCATCACTTATAATATCAAAGCTCGATTTTCTGAATAGTAGGATTAATATCCTCGAGAGATATTTCACAACTCATCTATGTTCCATATGATGGACTATCTAAGTCTTGTTGGATTTATGACTTGATTGTGATTTATGAATTAATATTAAAAATAAATTTTAAAAATATTCTATAAACGTAAATGGATTTGTGGTGACAAAATCATTGAAAAATGATATATTTTAAAAAAATAATTATTCGATTTAAATATCAAATTCATGTATGCGTTGTATAACACTTTCAATTTAAAGAGTTCAATTAAATTTCTATGAAATTATTTTTGATATTTTTTATACTTTGAAAATTATTAATATAAACTTGATTTTTTTAATGATAAATCCAAAGTATATCATTAGTGATGTATTTACTTGATTTTGAGATATTGACATCTCAATTTAGTTCTACACCACTAAAAGTTGATAAGATATGTAACACCTTAATTTAATCTCACATTAATATTGGGTAAGATTTAGATTGACTTAAGAGTGACTAATGTATGCATTATTATTATTTTAAGTTTGAATATTTTTGTTCAATGGTTCATATTTAATTAATAAGTTAGTTATCTCATTGGGTTGGATTATCATAAATTATCGATGGATTATTTTTATACAATAATATGTAAGATTTTAATATCCTATCAAAAGGTTGGAACTCAAAAGAGAAAAATGGTGTCCTCTTCTTTAGTTCTCTCCTCGTTTGGCCTCCTTTGAAACGAGGAGGATAAGTATTAGCTCCTCTTCTCCAGGAAACGTATATCTTCTCCCCATCTTTCTTATATATTATTTAATCCTTTTGTCCGTCGTAATGCCACAACTTCTCTTCCTCTCTCCTCACTATTCCTCCAAGTCTCTCAACTCTTTTCATTTTTCTGCTCAATCCATTCCTTCATCATAGTAATCTTTTTCACCACTCATTCTTGACAGAGCTCTCCCACCTCATGAAGCTTCGGTAGCCAAGGTTTCGAAGGCTTTTAACAATAGTTGCTAATGCTGCTACAAAAATCGAGAGAAATTGTCTACAAGATAATGATCCTGTATGGACGAGATTTTTTAAGAAAGAGGGCCCTAAAGCTCCCAATAAACCTCCCCACCTTATTGCTCTTAAACACACCAAAAAAAAAAAAAACTCTTCCTTATATGCTACTGTTCATGCCATGGTCTTATGCCAAGAGAATCTATCCTCTACTTCTGCTTAATATATTTGTATTATCTTAGAATTGTCAAGGTGGCCACAAGTAGGGGCAAGACTATCTTAATTTTCTTCTCAATAAACATAATATTTTTTTATTAGTTTTTATTAAAAAATTATTTACAATAATTAGACAATGTTACCGGTCCGACAACACCTTAAGAGAAACTAGAAAGGATATTTTACTCCTAATGAAAAAGTTGATGGCATTTTTTAGGCTTGGAGGTTAATAAGTTACTTATGACAGAACAAGATAAACCTAGGAGGTTAATAAGTTACTCAAGACAGAACAAGATAAACCTACTTAGCCCCTAACTATAGTTTATACGAATGTGTTTTTTCATTCGTAGATTTTTTTTATATTACATTGGTTGTTCTTAGTATTAATGGTTTTTCTTGACTTTTATGTGATGACATAAATTATATCTTATCCTCTAATGAAAAACTAGGTTTCTAATAATTTTATAAAGGATTGGATGATGTTGAAACTCATGAAAAGGTGGGCCTTTAATTATCAAAGGTGAGTCTTAAATAATTTCTCTACTATATTTTCTTGAAACTCATTTACAAGAATTGGACAATGTTCACTTCCTACAACATCTTTGGAGAAACTAAAAGGGATATTTCACTCCTAATGGAAGAGTTGGTGGCATTTTTGTAGCTTAGAGGTCGGATAGTGTTAGTGTATACAACTTTACGCCGTGGCCTCGGGGCCAAAGTGGCTTGGTTCGGGTTCGGATGAGCGGGGATCCTTCAGTCCGAGCTACGATTCCGTTGGGACTACCGAAGGGGTAGGACTCGAGACGTCGGGGGCGTCGGCTACCGGTCGATGAGGAGGTCCTGGATCGTGCCCAATGCGAGGCACTCTGTCTTCGCTCCTGCAAATAGGTAGGGTCGGGAAGAGCTCCGCCCGACCCCTCCGATGACCAAGTTAGTCAAGATTACCTCTAGAAAGGGTGTCCTCTTATCCAGAGTCCGGAGCCTCCCCCACTACGCTCATCTACCTCCGCTTTTATGGGCCAGACTGTTGCTCCTCGATGTAGCTGCGCCTCTGATTGCATCTGACAACGCATCGAGGACCTGGCCCCTACGAGATGGTGATGTGTCTCGGTGGCCGTGTGGCCTGCGAGGGACAGGTGGTGTCACATCCGTCGGTTAACCGTGGCTACAGTCGGCTGCGAGGGGGATAAGAGACGTCATCCGGGTACAGGTGGTATGGGCTTACGTCACGTCCCATTTATTACCCACATTATTCTCCCCCCCGAAGGAAGCCCTGCCTCGGTGCTCGCTTCGAGGTCCGAGGCTGGCTTCAGGCCATGGGGATCGCCAGGCGGGCCTCTGATTTGCATGGAGAAAGCTTTCCCGGGGCTCGCGGCAGACGTCTGTTGGCTCGTCATCCAGGGTGAGGCGTGCTCGGGGCGCCAGACTCGAGTGGTTAGGTCGAGGAGTGGGCACTGTGAGGCTGTGGTCGAGGTACATGCTGAGGCTGGCAGGCTGCACAGAGAAGTACTCGGGCGGTCGGCGACCGAGGTAAATGCTCAGGCAGGTGGGCTGCGCAGAGAAGTACTCGGGCGATCGGCGGCCGAGGTACATGCTCAGGCAGGTGGGCTGCGCAGAGAAGTACTCGGGCGGTCGGCGGCCGAGGTACATGCTCAGGCAAGCGGGCTGCGCGGAGAAGTACTCGGGCGGTCGACGGCCGAGGTACATGCTCAAGTAGGCGGGCTGCGCAGAGAAGTACTCGAGCGGTCGGCGGCCAAGGTATATGCTCAGGCAGGCAGGCTGCGCAGAGAAGTGCTCGGGTGGTCGGTGGCCGAGGTACATGCTCAGGCAAGCGGGCTACGCAGAGAAGTACTCGGGCGGTCGGCGGCCGAGGTACATGCTCAGGTAGGCGGGCTGCGCAGATAAGTACTCGGGCGGTCGACGACCGAGGTACATACTTAGGCAGGCGGGCTACGCAGAGAAGTACTCGGGCGGTCGGCGGCCGAGGTATATGCTCAGGCAGGCAGGCTGCGCGGAGAAGTACTCGGGTGATCGGCGGCCGAGCCGCTACTTGGTAATATGGTAGCCCTTTATTTTGACTCACCTAATGCGGACAACTGAGAACTCCGTTGCTCATGCGTGGCCTCGAGGGTTGGTTCCCCGGGTCCTGTTTGCGGGCGTCGAGGTCGAGGCACCTTCGTTCCGTTGTTTGGTTCGCCCGCTCCAAAGTCGCCACGTTTGGCCTTCATTTATGAAAGGGGGCATCCCTTGGCCTTCCCGTCGTGATGTGGCTTGTGGGTAGGTGCGGAAGCGAGCTGTCGCCCACTTTCGGGAGACGAAAGGGCGCTGCTTCTGGCAGGATTTTTCCTTTAAATAGCGTGCATCTGGCCTCCCTCTCATCTCTTGCTACCTGAGTTTTCCATCCCGGGTCTCGCCATCCCTCCTTTCCGGTCGTCTTCCTTGACTCCAGCGTCATCTTCCTTCTTCAAATCGGTCTTTCCTCCGCTCCTTCCTAAGGTCAGTGAGAATGGCCTCTTCTCCTTCTCCTTCTTCTCCTGCCTTTCCGTCCCCCGGTAATGCTAACGAGGGGATGCTTCCACCGTCCCCCAGTCAATCCTCCGATGGGGAGGCGACGCGGGCTCTTGAGGCCTTGATGTGGCCGCACTGTCACGAACGGTCGTCGCACACCCGCAGCAACTTCGTTCAACGTTCCGTTCGTCGCTTGCCCATGCTTGTACATACCCTTGGCAGCCTGTTTTGCCATGTTTTGGTGTGTTTTTCCTTGTAAAACTACAGAAAACAGCTGGCATGCGCAGCAGAAACGATCGCTTCATTGCATCGCCCGAAATCCAAAAACAGCTCCGTTTTGCGTGTGCCGCGGGCTGATTTCTGCAGCGCGGCCATGGAAATTTTGTCAGCCATCTCAGCCCTTGGAACCACCCGGTGGCACATGGCTGGATGGGGCTTCGATATGTTGTCGGGCGTTGAACATTTTCACAAGTTTGCACGCACTTGGCGGAAACTTGCCTCGCGCCCGGCACTTGGGAGTAGTTGTTTGCGGACTTGCAGCTGCTCATTCACCCCTCTAAAGTCCTTGTTTTCCTCCTCTCTTTCTCTGCTTTCTTGCACTCCAAGTGCTCGCTCAATTGCTTGTAAAGCTTCCTCTTCGCGAGACGTCGGGACTTGTCCGTCGCTCTCCAACAACTAATCAACTTCTCTTTTTACAGTCCTACGGACCTGCAGACGAGGTTGCAGTCGGTGACCCTTTGGGACGCCAGATGTCGCATGGGCGCCTCAAGACTTAGGCAATCCAAGCTAAGTCCGACCGAAGTGGGCGCAGGGCGATTCTTGACTTAGGCAACTTCAGCTAAGTCGGTGGCTTGCCGCAGGTGCCTCACCACTTAGGCAATTCTTGCTAAGTGCGTGACATTGTGGTATCGAGCGAGGCAAGCAATTTGAGCAAGCAGCGAAGAAACTTCGCAAGCTCACCATGGCGAAACAGCGTGGTGAATCGAAAGCGAGGATGGGGCAAGCCGAATGTTGCCCCAGCAGCTGAGGGCTGCATGTGCAAACTCGCTCTCACGCTGCAGAGGCGCTCATGAGGAGCGGGCAGTGAGCATGAGGAGCGAAAGCGGGCTGCTCGCCACGAGCGGAGGAGGCGCAACTGTGCGCCAACCGGAAGAAAGACCCATAGAGAAAGGGTCATAGCGGTGGAAACCATGCATGGATGTCCTTGAAGCGAGCTTGGATGAACTCTACCAAGGCCAAAATAGGCTTCTTGGCGTAGAGAGCTCGCAAGAAGAAGTGAATCCAGGATCGACAAGGTTGAAGCCTTAGTCGACCGATCGTCGGATGACACAAAGGACTCCGTGCAACACTTGCAGAAATGGTGACGGAACTCACTTCCAAAGTGGCAATGCTCACAAGGGCGTTGAATGCGGCGAGGCAACACCGCGTTGCGCCAACACAAAACTTCAGGGCACCACCCACACTTTGTTATGGGGGTGCTAGAGATGCGAAGGAGCTTGAGAATTTCCTGTTTGATATGGAGCAGTATTTTCGAGCTCGAGGCCGGACTCGAGGACACCAAAGTTTCGATAGCGACAATGTATCTGAACGGTGATGCAAAGCTTTGGTGGAGAACCCGTTGGGAAGAGATTCAAAGCAAGGTCGGTGTCGAGTGGACACATGGGACGACTTGAAGCGGGAGTTGAGAACTCAATTCCTACCCGAGAACACGAGTTCGCGCAAGGAGGAAGTTGAGGCAACTCCATCAAACGACTTCAATTCGGGACTATGTGAAGCAATTTTCTGCTCTAATGTTGGACATTCAAGATATGTCTCAAAAGATAAGTCGTTCAGCTTTCTTGATGGCCTGGCCATGGGCTCAACAGAACTTCATCGACGGAATGTCACCGATTTGGAGCAATTGCAGCCCAGAAAGGCTTACCGACTTTACTTCTTCAGAGGACCCGAGGAAGAAGAAGCGATCCACGAAATCACCAACCAAGGCACCCTCCTAGGAACGAACCTAGGGGTGACCAAAAGAAGAAGGGTTTTCATAAGGGGCCGAACTCAAACGGCGGGACCTCAAAACCTTGAAATGTTTCTTGTGTGGAGGACCACATGTGTATGGGACTCCCGCAAAAAAAGGCACTCAATGCCTTGCGCTTCCATCAAAACTCTAAGCCGATAAGGGCAAGGCAAGCGTCGCCCTCGCTCGAGTAGCTCGAATCGGGCAGCGATGATGAAAAGTCGCAAGGACCCCGAATGGGTGCGATCGGTTTGCTGAATGCCTTGCGGGGTCAAGTGGGGGAGAACCTGAAGCCAAAGCAACAAAAAGCAGGGAGCAGTGAGTTGATGTACGTAAACATTAGACTCAATGGCCAAACCACCCGAGCAATGGTGGACACAGGTGCTACCCACAACTTCATCGCCGACCGTGAAGCAAAGCGGCTTGGGTTAATCTTAGAGAAGAACCCAAGTCGGATGAAGGCGGTTAACTCGGAGGCTAAGCGAATCTCTGGGTTAGCAAAGGGAGTCTCCATCAAGATCGGATCATGGAGTGGGCACACAAACATGATGGCAGTGCCCTTGGATGACTTCCAAGTGATTCTTGGAATGGAGTTCATGCATGCAGCGAAGTTGGTGCCGATGCCGTTCCTAGACTCCATTTGTCTAATGGGAAGTGACAACCCCTGTGTGGTTTCTGTCACTCGAAGAGGAACCCAGATCCCCAGCCAGCTATCAGACAATCAAGAAGGGCATACGCAGAGAGAGTTAACCTTTGTGGCTGCGATGAAGCTTGAAGCACTCGATGGGAGGCCCGTAAAGAACTCCGCTTTGTGGTGGCAAATGTCCTGAAGGAGTTCAAGATGTTATGCCACCCGAGTTGCCGAAAATTCTGCCTCCACGTGGGCGTGGATCATCTTATTGAGCCGGAGCCGAGTGAAGCCTCGGCGAGACCACCATACCGCATGCCCCCTCCCGAGTTGGCGAACTCGAGCGCTTAGATGAACCGCTAAGGTGGTCTCATTCGTAGTTCCAAAGCACCATTCGAGCTCCGGTTCTCTTCCGAAGAAACAAGATGGGAGTCTCCGACTATGCGTCGATTATCGAGCCCCGAACAAGGTGACTGTGAAGAACAAATATCCCATCCCTCTTATTGCGGACTTGTTCGATCAAGCTCGGGCAAAGCAATGTATTTCTCGAAACTCGACCTTCTGGTCGGGGTATTGCAAAAGCGGATTGCTTTGAAGGTGACGGCGAAGACTACTGTGTGACCAGGTATGGAGCGTTTGAGTTCTTGGTGATGCCTTTCGGCTTAACCAATGCTCGACCACATTCGTACTCTTATGAACCAACTATTCAAGGAGTATTTGGATAAGTTTGTGGTTGTCTACTTGGACGATATCGTCTCTGACAGGCTGGGAGGAGCACATCGAACACCTCCGAACAATCTTCAAAGTTCTCGGGGAGAATTCATTGTTCGTAAAAAGAGAGAAGTGCTACTTTGCTCGTAAAGAGATCTTATTCTTGGGGCATCGGATCGCGACGGTTCCATTCAGATGGATAAAGCAAAGGTGCAAGCATTTGTGGATCGGCAAACTCCAAAGAAGGTGCCTGAATCGAGATCCTTCCTTGGGTTTGTGAACTACTATCGGCGCTTCATCTTGGGTATTCAAGCGTGCGACTCCACTGAGTTCTTGAAGAAAGAGCAGCCTTGGAGATGGTCCGACAAATGTGGCGGCATTCCAAGACCTAAAGGCTGCCATCCCGAAGAACCAGGCTCAAATTGCCGACTATGGGAAGCCCTTCAAGTCCATACAGATGCTTGAGACTTCGCTATCGGGGAGTACTTATGCGGAGGGCCATCCAAAGGCCTATGAAAGCCGAAAACTCAACGAGACCGAAGCGGCGGTATCCCAGTGCATGAGAAGGAGATGACAGCGGTGATCCACTGCTTGCGAGTGTGGCGACACTACCTTCTCGGATCGCGATTTGTACTGAGGACAGACAACATCGCTTTGAGTTACTTTCAGACTCAAAAGAAACTCTCCCCAAAGCAAGCACGATGGCAGGACTTCCTGGCGGAATTTGACATGGCAATGGAGTACAAGCCCGGAAGAGCAAATGTCGTAGCTGATGCCTTGAGTCGAAAAGTGGAGGCCGTGAATGCGATGCAACTAGAGGGCAGAGGCCAAACAAGTCAGTTGCAATCCAACTTCCTTTCTCGAATCAAGGATGGACTGTGTAGTGATCCCCAAGCAGTAACCTTGATGCAATTAATCCAAGAAGGCAAGGCACGACGATTTTGGGTCCAGGAGGGACTCGTCTACACCAAAGGGAATAGAGTTTATGTTCCTCGGGCGGATAATCTGAGGCGTGAACTTTTGAAGGAGTGTCATGATTCCCTTTGGGCAGGACATCCGGGTATTCATCGAACATTGGCTCTCATGGAGAGGGCCTTCTATTGGCCAAAAATGGGGACAGATGTGGAGGAATATGTTCGACGTGCCTAACTTGTCAACAAGACAAAGTGGAGCAACGAAGCCGGTGGGACTTTTAGAGCCGTTGCCTGTACCAGAAAGGCCGTGGGAGAGCATTTCTCTGGACTTCATATCTAGCTTGCCGACAGTAGGGGGACTCGGATCGATACTTGTGGTGGTCGACCGATTTTCAAAGTATGCAACCTTCATTGCCGCACCCTACACTTGTTCAAACAGAGGAAGCGCGGCTAATGATGAAGAATGTGGTGAAGTATTGGGAGTCCCGCACAACATTATAAGTGATCGAGATGCTCGGTTTAGGGACGATTCTGGACCGAGTTGTTCAAATTATTGGGATCGAAGCTATACTTCTCCACAAGCCTCCACCCCTAGACGGATGGCCAGACTGAAAGAATAAACTCGCTCCTTGAGCAATACCTTCGGCACTACGTGAGTGCCAACCAACGAGATTGGGTGAAGTTGTTGGACATAGCCCAATTCTCCTACAACTGCGCAAATGGAGCTCTGCATCCAACAAGAGCCCCTTTGAGATCATCACTAGACAACAGCCATCAACTCCTCACACTTTGGCTATTGGATATACAGGAGTAGTCCGTCCGCGTATCACTTGGCCAAAGAATGGCATCGAAATGCAGATATTGCGCGGGCCTACTTGGAGAAGGCGGCCAGAAGATGAAGAAGTGGGCGACTTGGGAAGGCGACCCAGAATACAAAGTCGGTGATTTGGTGTTGGTGAAGCTCCAACCAAAGATCACTCCAATTCTTTAGAAACAAGGTGCATAAAGGATTGGTGCGCAAGTATGATGGCCCCTTCCCAATCATCGATGAGGGTGGGCAATGTTTCCTACAAGTTGCAACCGCCGGCGTGGCTCAAGATTCATAATGTTTTCCATGCCAAAGAACTTGAAAGCCTACCACTCCGATCGCAAGATGCTTCTCGAGGCGCTTTCAACTCGTCAACCTCCCACCAGAGCTTCCTACGAAGCGAGTTGAAACAATTTTAGCAGATCGTAGGACAACGCTACCCAATGGAGGAGCAGATTGAATACTTGGTGAAGTGGCGAAACTTCCCAAAATCGAAGCCGCTTGGGAGCCGAAGACACCCTCCGACATGAAGAAACAATTATCAAAGCCTACCAAAGAGTGTCAACGAGGGCGTCGGCGACTTAAGTGGGGAGAATGTCACGAATCGGTCGCCGTCGACACCCGCAGAAGAACTTCGCTCAACGCTCCGCTCGTCGCTTGCCCATGCTTGTACATACCCTTGGCAGCCTGTTTGCCATGTTTTGGTATGTTTTTCCTTGTAAAACTACAGAAATTGCATTGCAGCAGCGCAGCGAACGATCGTCACGTGCATCGCCTAGAAATCCAAAAACAGCTCCGTTTTTAGCGCGCGCGGGCTGATTTCTACAGCCGCGCCATGGAAATTTTTGTCACCATCTCAGCCCTTGAACCACCCGGGTGGCACATGGTGGATGGGGCTTCGTATGTTGTCGGGCGTTGAACATTTTCACAAGTTTGCACGTCACTTGGCGAAACTTGCCTCGCGCCTCGGCGCACTTGGGGAGTAGTTGTTTGCGGACTTGCACCGCTCATTCACCCCTCTAAAGTCCTTGTTTTCCTCCTCTCTTTCTCTGCTTTCTTGCACTCCAAGTGCTCGCTCAATTGCTTGTAAAGCTTCCCTCTTCGCGAGACGTCGGGACTTGTCCGTCGCTTCGTTCCAACAACTAATCAACTTCTCTTTTTACAGGTCCTACGGACTGCACGAGGTTGCGTTCGGCTGACCCTTTGCGGACGCTGTATGTCGCATGGGCGCCTCAAGACTTAGGCAATCCAAGCTAAGTCCGACCGAAGTGGGCGCAAAGGCGATTCTTGACTTAGGCAACTTCAGCTAAGTCGGTGGCTTGCCGCAAGGGTGCCTCACCACTTAGGCAATTCTTGCTAAGTGCGTGACAGCACGACCTCGACTCCACCGTGAGTGGGTCATCCTTAAGAATCCTCCGGAAGCGCTATAGCATCCCGGAGGATTATGTCCTCCTAGCTCCTAAACCGGGGCAATAGGCTTATGACCCGATTCCCAAGGGTTTCGCATTGACCCTAGACACCCTTGAGGCGGGGCTGTGTCTTTCTCTTCACTCCATCATCGTCGCTTGTATCTCCTGGTGGCGAATCTCGCCGTCGTAGGTGGCGCCAAACTCCTGGCCCTATCTGGTGGCATTCCTAGGGGAATGCCATTACGCTAATATCACCCCGACTCGAAACCTCTTTTTGTCCTATTTTCGCCTCTCCAAAGGGTGGGAGGGCTACTTTCTATCCGCCCGAGCGGGCTTCCGAGTCAGCGGGGCTCCTAACAGCAACAAAGGGTGGAAGGGGCAGTTCTTCTTCGCTTGCTGCAAGAAGGACTGGGACTTCGGGGTCCGATAGTCGGTGAGGGCAATCAATAACACTGCCCCGAACCTGAGTGACACCGAGCACTAGGATCTGAGGAGGCTCAAGGAAATTCTTCCCTCCTCACAAGCTATCCGGAATATGACCGAGCGATGGCTGGTCGAGGCGAGTCTCAACCTGTCAGCTCTGGGTACGCCCAAGGTGTTTGGTTTGTAGGTATTACGAATAGCCCCGAACACTAACCGCCACTTGGTTTCCTGCAGAAATGGTGAATCTCCAATCTCTTCACGGTGGGCGGTCCTCAACGGTCTCTTCTCCACGCCCAGCGACTGACCTGAGGCCCGGCTCGAAGGACACTCCGCTGGAGGTTGAAGTCGTCCGTCCGCGAAAGAAGGCTAAGACCCTTGCTTCCAAGGGGTCTGAGAGGGCCACGGGCCATCCGAGGGGTGCGATCGCAGAGCAGGCGGACCGAGCGGGGTCGGGCCTGCAGCGAGAGGAGGCCGGCCCCAGTCGGGAGGCGACAGGGAAGGACCTCCGACTTCCGGTGGTGTGGGACTTGTGCCGTCTTCCCACGGGCAAGGACGAGCCTCTCCTGGCTCGGGCGATGGGCGAACTTCCTGCATGGGAGGCGAGCGACCCACTAGTCACCCGATGGGCCGGTCTGTCCCAAGGGGACAGAGTGTGGGCCGGAGGAGATTCCTCCGCCGCGTTCCTCCGAGGTGCACTCCATCCCGATATGGCTCGGGATTTGTACACCTTGCCCTCGGAGGTTCTGCTTGGCAAATCAACCAAGTCGTTGATGTGGGTAAGTATCGCTCTTCTTGCTCACCACTATCTCTAAACAGCATCGATCCTGACCTCGCTTTTGTAGGGCTTCCACTACACGACAACCTTGATGGATCGGGTGCGCCGCCGGTCGGATCATCGGGGGATTGAGCGAACGCAACGCCGAGTTGCGTCAGCAGGTCGAGGAGGCCCGGGCCGCGACAGGCCCCGAGGCGATTGCGGCCACCGAGAGGCAAGCGTCCGATCTGGATGCGGAAGTGGCTCGTCTCACCTCTGAGCTCCAGGCGGCAGAGGAGGTGAACAACGAGCTACAGAGGCTACTGCGGGTGGACCGGACTGAGCTCCATTTGCTGAAGAAGGAGGCGTCCATGTTGACCGCGAAGCTGGAGGAAGCGTAGGCCGCGGCGAAGATAGCCTCCAAGGCTCTTGCCGAAGAGAACCGCCTTCGACCGGAGAAAGACAAAGAACTGATCGAGACTTATAAGAAGTCCGAGAGGTTCGACCTTGGGCTAACTCGGACAAGGCAGGTATCCTACGAATACGGGTACCGGATCGCCCTGGCGCACTTTCGAGTTCGCCATCCTGGTCTTGAGGTCGAGGAGGATCCTTTCACCTCCTATCTTGAGGACCTGGAGGTGAACATGCCCGAGGAGGTCCCCTTCGACGACAGCTTGGAGGCCCCGAAGGCCTGAAATGGTCCTGTAAACTTTATAATCTTTTCTAAGGGGTCAGTCAGTCTGTAAGTCGGTCGAGTCTTGTAATCATGTTTTTACTGAACTAAATGGAATTTCCTTTTTGACTCTTGCTCATCTTGTCTTTACCGTGATGCTTACACGAAATATTTCTTAACATTCTGAACATTCCACGATCTTGGCAATAGGCAGTCTGACATCGTCGCTAGTCGGAACGCATCCGCTCGGACGATCTCAACGATGCGGTAAGGTCTTTCCCACTTGGGAGCGAGCTAATCTTGCGTTCAGGTCTGGTTGCTTATTTCTGACTTGCACAAAACCAAGTCACCTAATCCAATGGGCCAAGGGTGCACCCTTCTGTTGTAGAGCCTGGCGACAGCCCTTTTATAAGAAAGGGCTTTCAAGTGTGCGTCGGCTCTGCGCTCCTCGAGCAGGTCCAACCCGGCTCGGAGCCCGTCGGCCGACATCGCTTCCTCAAAGGCTTCCACCCGAGGAGTGAGGATGACCACCTCGGCCGGCAGGACGGCCTCGGTGCCGAACGCCAGACTGTACGGAGACTCTCCAGTTGCGGTTTTGGGTGTGGTCCATAGGGACCATAGAATGCTCGATAGCTCGTCGACCCAACTAGAGCGGGCCACGAGGGTTCTCTTTCTAAGCCCGTCCAGGATCGACCGATTAGTCACCTCCGCCAGGCCGTTGGTTTGGGGATGGGCTACCGAACTGAACCTCAGTTGTATCTGGTGGGTCGCGCAGAACTCCCTGAATCGAGCACTGGCGAACTGAGTCCCGTTGTCGGTGACAATGACCCTAGGCAATCCAAACCGGGTCACAATGTTCCTCCATATGAACCGCTCCATCTGCCACTCAGTGATCGCTGCCAACGGCTCTGCGTCCACCCACTTGGTGAAGTAGTCCACGCCGACAACAATGTATCTCCGCTGCCCCGCTGCCGGAGGGAAGGGTCCGAGAAGGTCCATCCCCCACTGCGCGAAGGGCCAGGCGCAATCTAAGGGGGTAAGTGGGTCCGCCGGGTGCCGGGGGGTTCGCGCGTGTCGCTGGCATGCATCGCACCATCGCGCGTAGGCCCTTGCGCCCCGGGATAGGGTGGGCCAGTAATAGCCCTGTCGAAGTACCTTGAACGCTAAGGTATGCCCGCCGATATGCTCTCCGCAAACCCTATCGTGGACCTCGGCGAGGACCAACTGGGCCTCGTCGAGGTCCAGGCAGTGTAAGAGGGGGCGTGAGAACGACCTCCTGTACAGTCGGCCACCGATCTCGCAGTACCAGGCCTGGGTATGGTGCAGGTGTCGGGCCGCAACTTCGTCAGCGGGGAGCGTTCCGTCCCACTTAAACTGCGGCATCTCCTGAACCCACGTTGGCTGGGCGTTGGGCTCAACCATCGCGATGGTGGCGATGGCGCGGAAGGGAAGTTCCTCCACCTCGGGCTCCCCTTCGGGGGCCGATCTTGAAGCCAACTTCGCCAATGCGTCCGCTCGCTCGTTCTGGTTTCTAGGCACTTTGGATAATGTAAAGCGAGAAAAGTTGGCGGCCAGGGCTCTTACCTCTGCCAAGTATTTCGACATGGTCGGGTCTCGGGCTTCGTACCCACCACCAAGTTGCTCAGCGATGAGCTGTGAGTCGGTGAGGACACGTATCGCGCCCACCTGCATCTCGACGGCTAATCTGAGGCCTGCCAGGAGCGCTTCATATTCCGCCTCATTGTTAGTGGCCTCGAAGCCGAAGCGGAGGGAGCGCTTGAATGTGCGCCCGTCGGGGACTTCCAACGCTAGCCCGGCTCCCGCACCCCTCAAGCTGGATGACCCGTCCACTCGCAAAACCCATTATGCTTCAGCCTATTCAGATCCCCCGTCCTCAGGCCGGATCAACTCTGAGATGAAGTCAGCCACAGTCTGTGCTTTAATGGCGGTTCTCGGCTTGTATTGTAAGTCGAACTCAGCTAGCTCCACCGACCATTTGAGGAGGTGACCTACTACATTAAACTTCGATAGAACCTGTTGGAGTGGTTGGTCAGTGATTACCTCAATCGGGTGGGTCTGGAAGTACGGGCACAAATTTCGAGCTGCCAATACAAGTGCTAGCACCAGCTTCTCGATGGGCGGATACCGTTCCTTGGGCCCTCTCAGGATGTGGCTGAGATAATAGACTGACAGCTATTCCCCGGATGCCTCCTTAATTAATACCAAACTCACCGCGTATTGGGAGGCAGCTAGGTAGATACTGAGCCTCTCTCGGGAGGAGACCGAGGCAAGGCGAGGGAGGGCGGCCAGATGTTGCTTCAAACGCGCGAAGGCTTCTTCGTACTCTATCATCCATTCAAAACTCTTCGGGTTCTTCAAGACCTGAAAGAAGGGGAGGCATCGGTCGCCCGACCGGGATAGAAACCGAGACAGGGCAGCGAGCCTCCCATTAAGGCACTGGAGGTCCTTGACCGTTTGAGGTGCTTGCATGTCAATAATTGCTCTAACCTTTTCCGGGTTTGCATCGATTCCCCTTTCATGCACGATGAACCCGAGGAACCTGCTTGAGCTGACACCAAAAGCGCATTTGGCAGGGTTGAGGCACATGTCGTACTTCCTCAGTGTGGCAAACGTCTCGGCCAGGTCAGTCAGGTGGGCTGGGCCTGTGCGGCTCTTTACGATCATGTCGTCGACATAGACTTCCATGTTTCGCCCTATCTGATGGGTGAACATCCTATTCATAGTTCTCTGATAGGTGGCTCCTACGTTCTTTAGCCTGAACAGCATGACCTTGTAGGAATAGACCCCCTGATTGGTGAGGAAAGCCGTGTGTTCTTGGTCCTCGGGTGCCATCCTGATTTGGTTGTAGCCGGAGAAGGCGTCCATGAATGAGAAATGAGCATGTCCGGCGGTCACGTCGATCAACTGGTCGATCCTCGGAAGGGGGTAGCAATCCTTTGGACACGTGCGGTTAAAATCGGTGTAGTCAACGCACATCCTCCAGCTCCCATTAGATTTCTTAACGAGGACTACATTTGATAACCATCGTGAATACTTGACCTCCTCGATGAAGTCTGCCGCCAAAAGTCGCTCCAACTCTTCTTGGATAGCTAGCTGCCGTTCGGGAGCGAGTCGCCGAAGCTTCTGCTTCACTGGACGGGCATTAGGGGAGATGCACAAATGGTGTTGGGATACCTTGGGGTCGACGTCTGGCATATCAGCTGGCGACCAGGTGAAGACATCGGCGTTCCCCTGGAGAAGGTTGATGAGCTGAGCCCGCTCCTGCTCGGGAAGCTCCGAGCCGACTCTAGTGTCCGATCGGGATGACTTTCTTGTAGAGGCACATCCATGGTGGGTTTCGTCGGCTCGGGGCATTAGGTTGGCCTCTTCACTTCTCGAGGATTTGCTAGAGGATGCTTGGGCCTTCCTCTCTTATGCAGGGAGACCGCTGTCAAGTAACATTGTCTGGACTCGCGGGGGCTTCCCCGAACTTCGCCGACCCCGGCACGGGTCGAAAACTTCACGGTACGGTGGTAAGTGGAGACGACCGCCCTCAATTTATTGAGGGTAGGTTGCCACAAAATTGCATCATACACGGTAGGGAGATCGACCATGAGGAAGGTCGCCATCACCGTCTTCGACCTCGGCGAGTCCCCGAGGGTCAAGGGCAGGGTGACTGCCCCTAGCGACGAAACCGCATCACCAGTAAACCCAGTGAGTGCCGAATGCATCAGCTCCATGACGTCCCTGGACAACCCAAGCTTCAGAAAGGCGTCCAGGTAGAGTATGTCGGCTGAGCTCCCCGTGTCAATCATAATCCTTTTTACTTGCGCGTTAGCCATCCTAGCAGATACCACCAACGCGTCATCGTGCTCAGGGTGCTCGATCCGCTCGACTGGGAACGTGATTTCCGACTCGGGGCCCTGTCTGTGCTCTTCGGCCGGAGCGGCGTGGGCATACGCCTTACGTCCGGACATGCTATTTCCTCCGGACGCCGGGCCGCTGGTGATCACATCTATGCGTCGTTCGACGGGGCCCTCTGGATGAGGGGAAGACTCTTCATTTTGCCGGAGATACCGGCCCAAGTGTCCCCTACAAATCAGCTCCTCAATCTGTCGCTTCAACTCGCGACATTCCTTAGTATCGTGCCCATGCTGCCGATGGAAACGGCAATATCGAGTTCGGTCCGTCAGCTGCCGTGGACTCGTCATCAGGCTAGGGGTTCTAAGCATCCCCTTCTCCTTTATTTGGAGAAATATCTGTGTTCAGGACATACCCAAGGCGGGAAGCAGAGGCGTTGAGACAGGCGGGTCGGGCCGGTCCAACCTGCGTCTCGGTTGCATGGGTTGGTGCCCTCGGGGAGGCTCCGGCCTACCCCTCTTGTGCTCCTCTTGCCTCTCGGACATCCAGGCTTCCGCTAAGATACATTGGTTGGCCCATTGAAGCATTTTCGACACCGCACTGGGGGGGGCGCTCCACAAGAGACCAGAAAAATCTAGAGGGCTACAGTGCCACCATAAATGCCTGCATTAGTAAAGAAGGGTGAGCGTCCGGCAGACCTTGGATTTCTATAGTGAAACGGTTCACGAAGTGAGAGAGAGGTTCGCCCTCCTTTTGATTCAGTCCGAGGAGGAGGGCGATAGAACGGTCGAGTGTACGCCAGGAAGTGGAGCTTAAACTCTCTGGCAAGTTGATCGAAAGAGGCGATCGTCCCGCTCTTCAGGGCGCTATACTAGGCACGGCCCAGCCCCCTTAAAGTCGTGGGGAATGCCCGACACATCAGAGCATCTGCATTCCGTATAGCGCCATCTGGGCTCACAAGGTAGCGACGTGGTCCGCTGGATCAGTGGCGCCGTCGTATGCATCAATAGAGGGGAGTGGGAAGTTCGGGGGCAACGATTGTTCCTGTATCTCTATCACGAATGGGGACCCTCGGTAGGAGTCCTCTTTCAGCTCTTCCTTCGACTTACGAACCTCCCTTTGTACTTCGTCGAGTCGCTGACTGACAAAGCAGAGCTGGGCTCAGAAAGAGTCAGCCAAATCCGAGGATACTACCTCGGGCTCGAGTCGACCGTCCGGGTTTCCCACAGCTCGTTCTCCGCTCGAGACCGGTCGGGTCGTCGGCGAGGCAGGGAAGGCCGAGGGTGTCGTGTAAGCCCGGGCAGGCGGCTCCGGCTGCTGGTGCAGCTGGACCGTTGGCGGGTTCGCCGGTCGAGAAACGAGCGGGACGATGGTCTATACCATTTCTGCTACGGCTCGGACTTGGTGGGCGAGGCTCTGGAAGGCCTCGGCAATCACGAGCGAAGGGGCGACTGCGACATTATCGGGCGGGAGCAGACCTGGGTCGTTGAACAATCGCCAATAGCATTCCGAGGTTATGGCAGGGTCGTCCGCCCTTGGTTCACGGGGGAGGGAACGTTCAGGCAAGGGCCCCAACCGAGACGAACAACCGTGCGTTTGTCTCGGTTGGTCTGGTGATCCCTCGACATTCTGGCCCTCCTTCTAGCACCAAACTATTAGTGTATACAACTTTACGCTGTGGCCTCGGGGCTAAAGTGGCTTGGTTCAGGTCCGGATGAGCGGGGATCCTTCAGTCCGAGCAAAGATTCTGTCGGGGCTACCGAAGGGGTAGGAATCGAGGCGTCGGGGGCGTCGGCTACCGGTCAGCGAGGAGGTCCTGGATCGTGCCCAATGCGAGGCACTCCGTCTTCACTCCTGCAAACAGGTCGGGTCGGGAAGAGTTCCGCCCGACCCCTCCGACGATCAAGTTAGTCAAGATTACCTCTAGAAAGGGTGTCCTCTTGTCCAGAGTCCGGAGCCTCCCCCACTACGCTCATCTACCTCCGCTTTTATGGGCTAGACTGCTGCTCCCCAATGTAGCCGCGCCTCTGATTGCGTCTGATAGCACGCCGAGGACCTGGCCCCTACGGGATGGTGATGTGTCTCGGTGGCCATGCGGCCTGCGAGGGACAGGTGGTGTCACATCCGTCGATCAACCCTGGCTACAGTCGGTTGCGAGGGGGACAAGAGACGTTATCCGGGTACAGGCGGTATGTGCTTACGTCACGTCCCATTTATTACTCACATCAGATAGGTTAGAGCCTCTTTAGTATTCTCTTGTGATCAATTAGTTACTCTACTGGTGGCAGAATAAGGTAAACGTACTTGGCTCCTGACTATAGTTTATACGAATGTATTCTTCCATTCATAGATTTTTTAGTATTACATTGGCTACTCTTTGATATTGATAGTTTTTCTTGATTTTTATGTGGTGACATGAATTACATCTTGTTATCCTCTAACAAAAAGTTGGGTTGAAAGGACCTTTTATTTAAAGAATTTTGTAGATTTTATATTTAAAGTCAATTTAATTGACTTGGGTTTTAGTGGTCATCTTACTTGTATAACAAGCAGCCTCTCCTTGTATTTCTATTAGACTCGACAAAGCTCTCATAAATAACTCTTGGTTTTTTTTTTTTCAATGATGTTTCAGTTGTATGCCTTCCAAAAATTTCTTCTGACCACTCCATCTTATTCAAAGTCGCATGCTCTCAACCATACTAGATTGATTATCTTAGGTGAAAAACCTAGTAAATGAAGTTTAGAATGACTTTCTACCTTCCTTTGATCCACTATATTCTTTCTACCAATATCTTTCTAAACTTGGCTACAAACTCATCAATTAGTATACCTCATGTTATTGATGCTTTAGAACTCCAAGAATATTAGTCTCATTTGAAGTGTATCACACTCGATTGTTTCACGGTAGAGTTTTACAAATATTATTGACCTTACTTTAAAAATACTATCTTACAATTTTAAAGGTCACACATATATAATTAAATGTATTAAGTTATTATTCTAATTAGTCAAAATTAAAGTGATCTAATTAAAGTAAATTTATTTGGCTAAGAAACATAATTGTCATGAAAATTAATTGTGTGGATACCATCAGTCATATTTCTAATTTAATGATTAGATAAGTTAGGAATATGAAACTGTTAAAGGATAATTATAGATTCATCAATTATGAATATAATTATAATTGTAGATTCATCAATTATGATTATAAATATGGTTATGGTCCCCGGTTACAATATAAAATGAAGTTTCTCTTCACCCGTCAAAGAGAAAACTAAAGTTATTAAGGATACTCTACCAAATCACCTATTATTTCATAAAATATTTCAATGGATTCAGTAGGTACGCTTCCGTATTAATATGTTTCATAATTATTGTTGGATTTCACGTATATTATTATAGATTTAATAATTCAATTTTGGATCTATAAAGCATGTTTGATCCAGATTTATTATGTTAAATCCACCAATATTAGTATCAGGCCATCCTACAATGATCGTTAAATATATAAACTTGTTTTTCATATATTTTAATAATATTTTTATTAAAATTTTGGAATGATTTGGTTCTATCATCGTCAAGGAAGATAATGATTTTATGTAATCATGCTATAGCATGCTTCACATTCAGTTGGATCACTTTAATTCGAGATACTTTTTCCTTATTTTAGTATGCAAATTTATTTTTTATACTACAAGGCATAAATCTCTCACTTTATGGATTTTTTTCTTTTTTAAGTATTTAAATTTATTTTTTGCACTGCAATTCATGTAAATCTTTCAAATTCCCTTTGGATTTTATCTAATTAATTAAATTTATATAAATTTAATTAATAATAATATTGTTACAATATTTATATAATATTATGTTGGTTTAAATATAATATTGGTTATATAAAATTATTTGTTAACATAAATTGAATAGTTTATATGCATTAAATATTTGAGTCAATAAATTAAGATGAAGTCAATTTGACTAATATGGTTTAAATTTAATTAATAATTATTTAATATTAGATTGAGTAATTTAATACATGAAGTTGCTAAACTGACCTCTCATATGTAATATTTCTCATGAAAATATTAAATGTAGTGTGTATTTACATCCATGCGGTAATTACCTCGCCCAAAGGAAGGTCAATGATTGACAGGATTTTATATATACCTGTAATGGTAAACACGTGATAATTATAAAGTTATACATGTGAATGATAAATCAATCCAAAGATGGGTTTATTATTTAACATGTCTTATTATCAGTGTTTGATCATAATAACAAGACTACTACTAACAATTAATATTGAAGTCCAAAGACAATATATTAATGTTGCACTTGGTATCTTGAGATGGGTTGCATCATTATTTGAATTTACTTAAGTTTATAGTAAAATATATGAGCATAATTTATGGTTGTCTATTGTTCTCTTATTTAGGTTATCTTGCTTCAATATCTGCTAACCTCAATTCAGTACAGGTTCTAAATGAAACCAACTTTAAGAATTGAAAAGAAAACATTCTAATCATTTTGGATTGCATGGATTTGGACCTTACACTAAGGGAAGACCAACCCGCTTCTCTTACAGACAATAGTATTCTTGATGAAAGAAAATTATATGAGAAGTGGGACAGGTCTAATTGCATGTGCCTCATAATCATTAAGCATGGCATTCCAGAGGCCTTTAGAGCTGTAGTATCTGAAGGGATTACTAAGGCCAAAGATTTTCTTACCGAAATAGAAAGCATTTTCTTAAAAACGATAAGGCGAAAATAAGCACTATGCTTTAAAGCTTAATTTCCATGAGGTACAACGGTAAAGGAAATATAAGAAAGTACATCATAGAAATATCTAATCTTGCTTCAAAGCTTAAAGCACTAAAACTTGGCTTATCAGAGAACTTATCCATTTGGTTCTGATATCTCTTCCTACACAATTCAGTCAATTTAAGGTCAATTATAATTGCCAAAAGGACAAATGATCTCTTAATGAGCTCATTTTATATTGTGTACAAGAAGAAAAAATGTTGAAACAAGAAAAAACTGAAAGTGCCAACTTGGCCAGCACCTCTAAGAACAAGGACAAGAAAAGAAAATACAAATCTGGAAAGAATGAGATTGATAAAGACCCTACATAAAAGAAATAAAATAAGATTGATACTTATTTCTTCTATAATAAATCTGGACATTTAAAGAATGACTGTACCAAATATCATGCCTGACGTGCTAAAAAGGGTGCATTCCTTACTTTGGTTTATTCTGAAGTCAATTTAATTTTAGTACCTAGAAATATTTGGTGGTTAGACTCCGGTGTAACTACTAACATTAATGTTTCAATACAGGGTTGCCAGAGTTATCGAAGGCCCAATGATGCTGAGAGATGCATTTATGTAGGGGACAAAAAATCGATAGAAATGGAAGCTATAAGCACATTTAGATTATTGTTATGTGCTGGATACTATTTGGATTTAAAAAACACTTTTGTTGTATCATCATTTAGACAAAATTTAATTTATGTTTCTTATTTGGATAAATCTGGTTATTCTTGTTTATTTGGAAACAATAAGTTTAATTTGTCTGAAAGAAAGGATACAAAGTAAATAAGTTTTCATAAAACACTTAGCAACAAACTTTATGTTAGTAGATCCTCTCACAAAAGATGTACCACCCAAGGTCTTTCATAAGTATACTGCTCATATTGGTGTATTAGAATTTGAGAAAACTTTCGTTTAGTTGGAGTTTGTCATATATTTGTTAAATGTTCTATGCCAGATTCTATAAATATTTTTGATCAGAAATAAAATTTCAGTTTATTATACTTTGCACATTATATTTATGACCTCATAAACATAAAGATGGACGAGTTGAAAATTGATATATATGGATCACATTCATGTAATTTTCATGCTACACATTTCATAATTGATCTATGTCATTTGGTTATGTTAATATTAGTGATCATTGATGGGTTTAGCTATGATTAATATAACGAAGACCGCTTTGGTCCTATATTAATATGGCCAATGGACGAGATTGTATTATATGTTCTGTTTAATAATAGCAATAGTATTGAGCTCGTAAAATACAATACGTTTATAAGGATACATATGTTATCCAATGGGAGATTGTTAGAATTTTAAGGGTCACACATGTATAATTAAATGTGTTAAGTCATTATTCTAATTAGTCAAAATTAAAGTGATCTAATTAAAGTAAATTTATTTGGCTAAGAAACATAATTATCATAAAAATTAATTGTGTGGATACCATCAATCATATTTCTAAATTGGATAAGTTAGGAATATGAAACTCTTGAAACATAATTACAGATTCATCAATTATGAATATAATCATAATTATAAATTCATAAGTTTTCCTTCACCCGTCAAAGAGAAAACTAAAGTTCTTAAGTATACTATGCAATTTGAAGGTCAAATCACTAATTAATTTAGAAAATATTTCGATGGATTTATCATGTATGCTTCCATGTTAATATGTTTCATAATTATTATAGAATTTCACGTATATTATTATGGATTTAATAATTCAGTTTTAGATTTATAAAGATCTAGATTTATTATGTTAAATCCACTTACAACCACTCATAAACTCGAGAGCAATCTCTTTTCATTAAGAAACAAAGATAATATTCTCATTGATTACAAACTAGCTCATTTTATGTTTGAAGTCCAAATCTAACACTCCTGTAATCATCATTAAACTTAACTTAAACAAGAGCTTCGACGATCATTCTTGTCCAGCTTTAAAAGAGACCCTAATTCATTTAAAGTTTTTTGGTAACATTTTGTTGTATGATTAATAGGAATTCTTTTACTTAGTTTTGCAATAATATGGGAGTTAGGCAAGGGGTCCACTGTATCCTTCATCTTTTCATGTTTTTCTTACTAGTTTTCTCCCATACGTGTGTTATGCCATCTAGCCTCCAAAATCAAGCTCACATCTAATGTTGTCTAAGATAAGTTTACACTTCTATAATTTTTCTTTCAGGATGTGGCACCATCCCAGCAATCGGATACCTAATCCATCAGCCTAATAGGCCAACAATGGCTTAATGTTTAGCTTTAGTTAAAGAATAGAGGAAATAGATGAGCAATCTGCTAATGTTATCAATTTTGTTTTAGGTACTCCTGAAGTCGCATGGGCCCTAATGGCTGTTTGTTATCTTGACATTAAGGAATTTATTCATAAAATTATTTTTTCTTCCTAAGAATCACAAAGTAGAGGCTAATAGACATAATGTTGAGATATTCTAGTGGTTAGTATATTGTTTCACAATTATTGGATCTTATATTGAAGTTCATGTGAAAAAATATTGTATGTTGTTTAATATAATGAATAAAATTAATTTTAAAAAAAATTGGCTAACTTTGTGACAGTTCATAAAACCTCTTATTTCTCTTTCATAATCATATAAGTTTTAAAAGGAAATATTAATTTTTAGAATTTGTGATCATCCCATCAAATCTTTAAGATGGTATCCGAGCATCTTAAATTTTATACTCACTCATCTTTCCCATGCTCATATATTATGCTTGGTATATCATGATAGATTAAGATCAAATCAATTTTTAATTATTTTAAATGATTATTTTCTACATTCACCTATATCCTCATTAAATTTCTTCATTCATTATAATTAAATTTTTTCATTCATCATCATTAAATTTCTTCATTTATTCTAATTAAGTTTCTTCATTTATTATGATTCAAGTATTTTTTAACTTGAATTAATTCTTGAAGAGATTGGTGATAGTAGAGAAAAACGTTCTTAATAATAAAACATCTATATAAATGATTTTTGATTCGTGTGCTTTATCATAAGTTTTCTAAGAATTTTCTGCGTCATCTAAAGTGAGAATTGTATGCGAAAAAGTGTCAAGAAATTTTAAAAAAGAATTAGTGTTGAAATTTTCAATAAAATGCCAGGAGGCATGTAATTTTCGTATTAATAATTTTTATATTAGTTTCTTTATTTTCTGTTTTAAATATATATTTTGATCTTAAATTGTCTTACATAACCAACAAAAGTGATAAGCTGGAAGTTGATAAATATATTATCTAAGCTTCATCAGTGCAAAGGGAGTTCTTTAGATCAGAACACAAAAAATGAGGGCCACTCCCCTCTTCGAAAGAAAGAAAGATATAGTTAGCCAAGCGTTGGGTTCTAGTCTCTATTTACATGAGTAATAACACAAGACTCAAAACATTGAAGCACGGTTCAAATGTCTTCCCACTACATTTTGTACAACCCAAATGCAAACAGTCAACTTGTTTAAGCCTCGCACCAACGCCTTCGACTTGGTCTCCACTTGAATACATTTGAATCCTTCCTCTGAAGCTCGGCTTTTACTGCAACAACCTTACAGCATAAGACATTCCATCTATCACTGTATTTCTGCACCCAACAAATAAAGTTTCAGCAATTTAACTTCCTCATCTTTAACAGCAAAATCATCACAATTAAGTTTTACCCATCCTATAAGAGGTCTACTGTGATGCATCTGTCAGATGAATTATACTTTGTTTACAACCATTATTGTCACAAGCTAATATCAGTGAAGTTTTCTTCTTCTTCTTCTTCTTCTTCTTCTTCTTCTTCTTCTTCTTCTTCTTCTTCCTTTTTTTTTTTGGGGGGGTTGAAAGACAGTTGCATTCCTCACCCTCCAAATCTACCATAGATCAGTAGCAATAACAGCTCCAAAAACCAGCTTCGGGTCCCCACTGATATTGGCACTCTCATTAATCCAATCCCCACCATTCCAATCATGGAAGGACTCCATTTTTCTTTCTACTCAATCATCCTCCAAATATTATCTGCAAAAAAATAAAAAATAGATTCAAGCTCCAGCTTGTAGAGCGGACACAATTGGGTATTGCAGATATCTAGTTGGACAAGTCTGTTCAACAAAGAAAGACGACGACATGAAAACTTCCAACCGAAGACCCTTATCCTTGGTATTATGGAAGGTTCCACTGAAGATGCCATTGATCCCCCTTTGAAATATATATACTGCAAATACCTATATGTAGATAGATTTATAAGAAATAATATCCTTCTCAGCTTCCAAAGCCAAAAGTGGATAATGTTCGGATGCTTGGCATAACCAGTGGACCAATATTCCTATCTTGTCTGTGACTCAAACCTGAATCCTTCAAAAGAAAAAAAAAAAAAAAATTGTGTTACTAGATAGATCAAGTACAATCAATGATTGAAACATTAGATCTCAAAAATAAAACAAGAGAATTCTACAAATCGTCTCTTCATAAAATAAAACTTTTAATTGATCATGCAAAATTCCCTTCTTTAGAAGATCCTCAATAGAAATTTTGCATTCCTCGTAATGTTAATGAATCTCTAAGATGGATCATTCTCAATAAGCCCGAAAATATCTAATAATTCATTATTTGATTTATTTGTAATAACATTTGTGGTTGATTCCTCGTAGCCCTGTGAAACAAGGATGAGTTTTATATTTTGTTGGTTAGTGACGTGTTTATGATCATAGGTTGAGCCTAGAGGTATGCACGCTTATGGTGCATATTAAACTTGGCCGTTCAGTAATTCGTCGATTCTAAATCAAATTAAAATCAATCTTGGATGATCCAATTTGAGTTCTTTGATTTTAAAAAAATCGGTTTCGGCTCCTATTCAAACAGTCGATTCCAAGATTTTTGAATATACTAAAAATAAAAAAGTCCTATCAAATGGGCTTGATGGATAGTTGGGTCAACTATTTGAGCATCAACGACCCAGCAGCCGATCGTTTGAGGTTGGAGGGGCAAATGACTCGTTTGCCCCTCCCAATAGTCATATAATGAAGTGATACTTTAATTATTTTATAATTAAAAATATATAAAAATAATAATTAGTTCAAAATCTTCGATAAACCTATGGATACTCTCCCAAACCTCTCATTCTTCCTTGTACATTTGATTAATCTTTCATAAATCATTGTTAAGCTCTCATATACTCTCTAATCAATTTTTTAAGCTCTCTTCCTGATTCCCATGACAAGTGAAAGCAACTACTTCACTAAGGAGAATTTCGAAAGTCAAGCTACGGTTATCTAAGAAAGCCAACACATCACCATCAAGCCAAAGAAATTCAATATGATGGCCAATATAAAATCAGATATCTTCATGTATTTTAAGAAAGTTCAAAATATCAATGGCTCCTCCTATATCATTTGTAATTATTATGACTAGATATTCAAATTGAAAAAAAAAAGGATATAAAATCTTTTGGAAACATATTGAGAAAAACTTCCAACACAAGTTAGTACGAAAAAAAAGGCAAGCACAAACTTTTGGGTACCCCACTAATCCTACTTTTTATTTATCTATTAAAAAAATGAAGAATTGGCTAGATTTATTTTTGTCAAACATTTATCTATTAGTTTTGATTAAAAAAAATTAAATTTTATTAATTATTATCGAAACATTTTAAATCTCAGTGCCCAACATGTTCCTCGAACTATCTTACTCGTGTTTTTATTTTATTGATATTTGAAATAATCACTAGTAAATGCACTTCTATATAGGTATCACTTGTCATTGAACCGATAGTGATTGGGCCATTCAAAAAAAAAAAAAAATAGATTGCCTTTAGAGTTTTTTATGAACAACATATGTCGATAACATTTATAAGAATGATAAAAATTATTTTTGAAGAATACTATTTGGTGTTTAAAATTTTTTCAATTGGTTTTGGCCATGCATATGCAAATAAATTACAACAAGTATCTCAACTGACTTTTGATTTTTTGTTTTTCATATTAGGTGTTTTCGTTATGTTTTAAATTTATGTGTATAAGAAGATTTACAGTCTCTTGAAACTTTTTTTCTCCAATTAAGTAAGCAATTACATTCTTATGAGGTCATCCACAAGTAGTGAAATTGTGGGTTAGATTTTGTAAATTAAATAGTAAAAGGTCTAAAAGATTTCCTATGGATGTTCTTACCCAATGAAATTCTACCTATGAATTGCTTAATAAATGCTTTGAGTATAAAAAATTATTATGTACTTTTATTGTAAAAATATCAAACAAATTAGTTTATATCCACAACATTGGAATATTTGTGAAAAAATTAATTATTTTCATTAATATGATCATGATTGAAATATGACTATCGTACCAATGAAATTAAAATGGATAAATAATTTTTTGATATTATAATGATTTAGCTTATTATTTGTGTTTTTTATCCTCATATTAGAAAAGATGGTCTAAGTAATAACTTAAGTATTTATTATAAATATAAAAGCTTAGGAATAGAAGCTGATATCATTGAATAAAATTAGAGAAATAAAAAATTGATCATAAACTTTTATGACCATTACAATGCAAACTATAGTAGACAACAAACAATCTTCGAAACTTCTCCATCGGATCAAGTTAATGGGAGTAGTGTAATTTGTATAAAGGAAAAAATTATTATTACAAAAATAAAAAAACCAAGTGGATTATCATACTCGAATTCCAAGTTATTGGATGATATATAACAACAATTTCAATTTTGGCCATGATTATAAGCTAAATACTACCCATGTTATTGGATGATATATAACAACAATTTCAATTTTGGCCATGATTATAAGCTAAATACTACCCATGTTATTGGATGATATATAACAACAATTTCAATTTTGGCCATGATTATAAGCTAAATACTAGCAACTCCAATGTCAACAGCAGTAGTGGAGTAAGCCTTGACGCTTCCTAGATAAATCTCATTCAAGTACGACCCGGAATCAATTGAAACTCAAACAAACATTAACTAAGCCAAGGTAAAAAAAAAAAGAAACCAAAAGATTATTTACGAATTCATTTGACATATCAACCAAAAGGATAATTAAAACATTCGACACCAAAAATAAATAAAAATTTTATAACTTCACTTTTTTAAATCAACTTTTTCTATATCATTACACTCATTATACAACCAATTTTTTAATCTTAAAATAACATTATATTTTTTGTATTCTAAATTATTTTTAATTAAAAATATAAAAATTGATAGTTCAAACCGAAATCAGAATGCCGAAACTAGAACATGGATTGTCGATTCTAATTTTCATTCCAAGAATGGTCCCGTTCGATTTGATTTGATTCTTGATTTTGAAAAATTAAAAATCACCAGTTTCAAAACTGAAATTGTCAATTCCGGAACCAAGAACAGGGCTAGGGCACTTCAATATCATATTTAAAAAAGAGAAAAGATCATACATTTCAGGGTCCTCAGTTCACATCTGAGTGGTTCTCCGAATAATCATTGTACAAAAACACTCGATACATGTCATTTCAGATCCAACAAAATAATGGAGCAAAAATACAATCTTCATGTCACCGGAAACAGTTTTCGAGATGCACACCATATCATGTAGACCAGAGGTATTAATTCAATACTGTATTTCTTCTCAATAGAAGAAATTAAATAAATAATTAACAGAAAATTAGCATCTTTGACGCCACTTAGGTGCGATATTGAGACGAATGAGCGAAACCCCACAACTGCATTATTGTAATGACAACAGGCTCAGACACAAAAACATATGACAATATATAACCGTTTGAAGCTTCAAACAACTTTCAAGTAATGATTAAGTACTTGACATTAAAATTTCCATTAAAGAGTTGAATATAAAGGAAAATTTCAGACAACTGAAATGACAGGGTTGAGTCACATGCTCCTACATGCAGGTCAGGTCACCTCTCACTTATAAGTGTTTAGTAGTTTTTGGTTACCACAGCAGCCTGCTTCATGTAGGAGGTTTCACACTAGACACTTTTTTTCAATCTTCATGTAAAAGATTCACCATCAGTTAACTAAAAGGATTCAAGCTTTTTTTCTCCCCTTGGGTGCAAAATCATCATTTTGTCTTCTTGTGATAGTGCAATGTGCATGCCTAATCAGTCTAATAGTTTTCAAATCTTTTCACTCTTCTGGTTATCAAAACAACATTAACACACAAGTCCAAGTATGAACAATCATGGGGACTAGTCACATGGATAGAAATGGGAGCATATTAATTCAAAGATATGGGGCCTGCTTTTATCTTCATATCATTGTACATGATTTTTTATTGGTGATAAAAGAGAAGGATAATATTATAATTCAAACAATAAAAGAAGATCCAACAACCTCAATTGATTTTTGGGCAAAAAGCTAATGCTAGTAATTAAGACTTCAGTTAAACCTGAAAGGGATTTCCATGACAAACATAAAAAATTGACAGCAAACCCAATAAATATGCAGAAAAAATAAAAGATTAATGTATTCAATTAGGAAAAAATAATTTTAGGTGTAAGGGACCAATAAGATATGTTTGAGCTCTAAATTCATGTGACAAGTTAAATTTTGTAACCACTAGTAAAATAAATCAATGTTAACTGGCAGCAATAAAAGATATTTTAATCAGCATAATGGCCATGAGCATGGTTACGCCCTTGCCTACTGCAACCTCTCTCTCAGTCTATATCCCCAATCTTCCCCCTACTATTGTTTTCACTTCATCACTTCAGCTTCCTTACACCAGGAATTTAATAATTCTTTTTTTTCTATAGTCGAAGCATTGCACATTTACAATGTTCTAGTGTCTAAACAATCATGTTCAACCAAACACAGTATTTATCAAAAGCAGACAATTTCACTATTTTCATGCAAAGCCTTGAAGAAATAACATATTTAACTGTCATCTTCCCAAAATGCCATAAACTTGAACTATAGATATAATATACAATCAAAAACCAGAAAAAACATACATGCATAGTAGGAACTTCTTTGGATGTTTTAAGGCATCAAACGATAACATCGATGGGTTATTAAATATTACCTCAACATTCTTCAATTCGAATTCTGGACTATGAGCCAAGCATAAGTTTCCAAATGTTTCACATGGGCCACTAATTCCATGTAACCTTCTCAAACAAAAAGGAAAGCCAAAATTGACTCCAACGG
The DNA here is from genome assembly GCA_024322285.1 of Musa beccarii. NCBI lineage: Eukaryota > Viridiplantae > Streptophyta > Magnoliopsida > Zingiberales > Musaceae > Musa > Musa beccarii. The sequence continues at coordinate 15,032,361 of CM044396.1, read as the reverse complement.
TCTGCTCAATTTAAAATTTTTCACAAAGATAAGCTAAAAGCACATTACTTACAAATCTTCGTCAAGGGACAATGCAAAGCTTCCACCCCCACCAAATGCCAGTACATCATTCAAGCACAAGTAGTAGTATCTATTTGCACCTACAAGCAATGTCCCAATATTACTGTTGTATATAATTAACAATGCTTAATACATTTGCTTCATTTTATCTTCATCAAAATATGCATACTCCAGTTCAATGTTATTACATTATACTATTACTGGAAGGACGGTTAATCTTACTCTTGCATGCAGATATGTGGGGTTTGTAACTCAAATACTAGCCAATTAGGCTGCAAAGGAGCAACTTTATATTGGCATCCTCAACCATATTGATGTCAATTATTTTTAGATAATTTAATTTCAAAAAGAAAAATAATCCTTATCTTTATAGTCATAGACCACAGTAATATTTAATATTTACTATATTAGAGAAAAGCAGATATTAAGAATATGATAGAAACCTTTGAATCTAAATAATCTGGTACACAAGAAGCTAGTACATATACTAGTATGAGCAAGGTCCGCAGGACCATTCGGTCTGGTTTGGTATGGACAATATTTACAGGTCTGATAGGTTACTGATACATGGACCAAGCAAACTGGGTGGTATGCTCCTACCAAAGATGTATCCGACACGTCCATATAGGTCGGTACCACCTAAACTGGCCCTGCACCGGAGAGTTTCTTTTAGTTTTTCAGTCATCTTAAGTTTTTTTCAAAACTTGGTACATAAAAGTAGACCAATACGATAGTGGTCCATATGATACCAGTCCGAGTCTTGACATAACAATAGTGGAAATTGCAAACCTTGATTAGTACTAGTAAGTACAAGAGAACACTTCATAAAATAGTAGATATACTAAATGTGATAAAGACCTTTAAATCTGTACGATCTGTGTATGAAAACTGTTGCCATCAAAACTTGGGCAATTACTATGCACAATAAATTAAGGTATTGTTAAAAATAAATATATAACCCGAAATTAGACTACATAAAGGAATGTAAAGGACAAACACAAACTGAAATATATCATACGAGATCAAAAATAATGAAAATAAAAAAAAACTGCAGATGGTAGAAAGGAATATCAAGAATAATGAGAGCAATATGAAATTAAATAGAATCATAGATAGACTTCTATTTTTTTTTTGGCTCTCTTTCGAACTATGCATGGGACAAATTTCTTCTATCCTTCTTTCAGGATATACATTACTATGGTGAACCATGACCCAGATAACACACTGGATAAACTTCACTATATGTGCCTACTGAGTTAAAGGAAGGTCAAATTAAAGCACTTTAATGGGACAAAGATTCCAGATAAGCACAGAATTGTATAAGGTAGCAAAAAAATGTGTTCTTCATTGATGTGCTTCTGTGAGGAAGTAATAGTATTTCTTAACCCAGCAGTGGATGAAATAATTCAAAAATTAAATTGATCATTTTTTTAAGTAGCATAAAAATTGATGAAAAAAGTCCTTTTGATTTAAAATACATCATACACTATATATAAATTTCTTCATGATGCCTTCTAAACCAGTTAAAGCCAATCTGTAATGCAATAATTTCTAAGCAAACACAAATGTAACAAGAAGCCATAACACACTAACTTCTAATGCAACCAAAAACTTGTACCCAAGATTCCCATGAAGCTAATGGGCAAACTATATCAAATATGCTGGTCAATGTTGAGTGAGCTTTATGAACTTCAAACGATAATTATGCTCATTGCTATCTGCTTAATCCAGTTTTTAAAACCTCAGAGGCTTAAATTGATTCTTAAGAAAACAGTGTCCTAAAACTTTCATACATGTTATGGCCCCTATTGACTGTACAACCGTTCATGTTGAGTCATTGACATCAATAAATTACAACTCGGGACCTCATGAATTGAACATTCTCAACTTTATTAGTTTGACTACAAAGTGGACAAAAAAGTTGCTGGCCCGCTGTCCAGACAAGAAAAATATAAACCACTAACTCATTGACACAATCTTGGTTGTGACAATCCAATTTCTTTTTAACAAAGAAACCATGATGATGGTCTAATTTGTCAGTGCTTAGATAGCATTACCATCTTTAACAAGTAGTAATGAAAAAAAATGTGTACATCCATTACCAGCTAACTATTTGATCCAAAAATATCACCAACTTTGACAATGGTAGAATCTAATTTTTGAGAGCATTTCAAGTGAATCAAACAGGAAAATGTCAGGCATTAGTCAACAGAAAAAACATCAGGATGGGAAGGTATAGAATTATTTTCTGTAATGTCAATAGTCAATATTGTCCTGAAAGTGGTTAAGCAAGACTAAACAGGATTATCAATGATCTATATACCATTCCAGACATATAATATTGGTATTTTCAAAAGGATATCTCCTAGTTGCTAATAAATCAGAAAAACATCACCAATTATAACACCAAAAAATTCCTTATGGTCCCAAAAAGAGCTTGGAAAATATAAATACTTGTGCATATTAAGAATATGCACATGAGTGAAACAATTACCAGTTGCTCTGAAAAGCCTTGGTTCCCCATAAATTGTAGTGAACACAAAGGTTTGACTTGTGCCCTGCCCAAGTGTATGATGATAATCAAACTTGAGAAATTACAAAAGCAACATAAAAAGTTTGTGGAGCATTACTTGGAACTTCAATTTAGGTGCAGGCTTTAAAGGGCCATCAAAAAAGCCACCAAATACAGCACCTTGCATATCTCCAACAATCTAGCAAGTAAGAAAATCAATTTCACAAGAAACATTCCCCAGGGTGAAACAGATAAATGGATGCAATACGTCATGAAGATGTTAGTAGTTTCTCAATCAAAGTGATTGGCAACCAGAAGAAACTAGCAGACAAATATAAACTTACCAAAAGACATGGACCTGGAAGGTTAATACTGTTACGAAGAAGCGTGTGAAGTGATATTCCATGTTTCCATGTGCTGCCCTTCATTTGGAAAGAGCAAACATATATCAGAATCAATGAGAGAAACAGAGACTTGCAAACAATAGACTTTGCAACATCTTACCTATACAAAAGAATCCATTGGCACCCCTTCACAATATTAGGCAAACATGACCCAAAAAACTCAAAAAGGACGGCAGACATGAATACAGACTTGTCTGTGAGATAAGAAAGATAGTCAGAGTCATGTGATGTAGAAGCTTTGTCAAGTATGTGAGAGCCATTGAGATTGTCAGAGAAATGGTCCATGTTTCTCTTTGAACCCTCGGATACTGCATCACTCTCACTTCGTGTTACACTTTCCTCAATACAATTAGGTGATTTATCTTTCTGTGCAAAAAATTTTACTTTCCATCTTCTCCGTGATGACGAACTGCCACCATATGAATGAGTAGGTGATTTTCGCTCATTTGCATCAATACCACAACTTGCTGGGTTCAGAAGAGTTAAAAAGCGTGAAAAGAAAGAAGATCTCTTTGGAGAAACAAATTCTTGTGAACCAATTTCCTGCAAGAAAAAAATATATAAGCTAAACATACCATGCATTTAGACAATACGATAAAGCGGCGTGCAATTGCATCAAAATGCATATCCCATATTCAATAAATTATTATAAAATTATTGAAAAAAATGCATCTTCTAAATTATTAGTTTTGTAATTACACAACTGATAACGATACAAATGGACTATGAACCTTGAAAAAAGGGCTAAAGTGTTAGTGATTTCTTGGATGAGCCTAGATTTTACATGTCTCGGCCTAGCTGAGAGTCGTGATTCGAATAATTTGGGATCCGTGTATTGCTAAGCCATTGGTGTGAAATATTTCTCATGTTAATTGTCTCCCATTACGTTTCGAGATATGATATCCAGTGTCTCGGATTGCAATGTCATTGGTTATCTTGACGAACCATCACCTAGTAGTTTAAGAAAGGGCTCAGATCCACGTGAGTTCGGAAAACTGGGTAGGAAATCATCTCTCCTAAGGACGATCACCCTTCTCAGGCTTCCAAGATACAACATTCATCCCATCAAACAAGGAAAAACCGACCATTTAGCATAACATTTGGTTCACAGAACAAATAAAGGAAACGGTCTGGTAGGAAGACATACCAATTAGTAGATGTCCAAAATGATACAACGGAAACAATGCAATGTGCCATCAGAATCTTAAACAACACGAACCAAGGGCAGATCCAATCACTAATGGTAACGAGAAAGCAAGAATAAAGACAGGAGGGATCAAGCAGAATCACCTGCGGCTCCGGCGGAGCGACGGCGGAATCCACGGGCCCAGGGGAAGGGGCCGAGGGGTTTTCGGCGAGGAGCCGGGACAGCTTCCTCGCCACCTTGTCCTTCCACAACGGCATCGCCCCGGCGGCGTGGGCTAGGGATCCCGGCGATCGAAGCCGCAACCCTGACCCTAAGTCTCGGACCAAGACCCGCTGATACGCGGTGGCGAACGAGAAGATGGCTTCCGACGACGCCTTCGACCGGTTTGTGGCATATATGGAAAGGAAAACAAAAAGGGGAGGGAGAGCCACAAAAAGCGGAACGGGGAATAGCGACCAAATAGCAAGGGGGACGAAGAAACAGCACGGCACTCGGCAGTCCAAGAATACCCCAAAAGCAACTCGGAAATAGACCAAATTCTAAAAATGAAGGGTCATCTATATATCGTATTTCCAAATTCTGAAATAGGTACTTGCCCTTCTAAAATATATAATAAATAATAGACCCGTCCAAGTAGTTATGATCGATTTGAATAAAAATCAAATCGATTAAAAATTAAAATTGAATCTCTAGTCAAGGGGTCCCTCATCGAACCAAAACCAATGACTAATAATTTAGTTCTGATTTCTATAACCAAAGGAGGTAATTTTGATAATTTTGATAATCTTTAGTTCTGATATCTAGAACCGGAACCAAAATTGATAATTTTGATTTAATTTCAATTTGAAGTCAAAGGAGGTTATATATATATATATATATATATATATATATATATATATATATATATATATATATATATATATATATATATTCCATTTCTTCTCTTCTCTCTTCTCATCTTTTGTTGTCTCAGGCTCTTCTAAATCCTCACCTCTTTTGGCTATCATCAATACTCATTAGCCTTAGTCATGAACTACCATTCTCTCCTTCCTCTCTCTCCCTACTTGCCTAGATCATGCCCTTGCTCAACCTCAAGTGGCAGGCCATTATTTTCCTTCCCTCCTCTCATTTTCCATTGCTTCTTCCAAATTCTTGCATCTCTTAGACATCATCACTTCTTACAAGTCCAAGCCATGATCCACCATACTCCCCTTCCCCGCAATAGTAGTACGCGCCCTTCCTCCACCTCAAGTAGAAGGTAATCACTTCCCTATCCTCCTCTCATCTTCCTATACTCCGCTTCCCTCCTCTCATCTGCTTCTTCCAAATTCTCGCATCTCTTAGACATCGTCACTTCTTATAAGTCCAAGCCATGAATCACCGTATTCCCTTCCGCTACTCCTACCCACAATCCCAGTTCGTGCCCTTCCTCCACCTCAAGTAGAAGGTAATCGCTTCCCTACCATCCTCCCATCTTCTCTTACCCCTTTCAAGCCCTTACCTTTAATGATCATCATTGCCTCTCATGAGTTGCAATCATGAACCACCATCCTCCCCTTCTCCTTCAAATTCCTATTTGCCCAGATCATGCATGTCTTTCCTCCGCCTTGAGTGGGGATCAGCTTCAAGGAATGATTCTATAACATCGTCATCATCAACTGCCTCTATCATGTCGTTCTCAAACTCGATTGCATATTGTCTCTCTTAGTCGATATTCACTCTCCACTAATGCTACAGGAGGAGGCCGTTCTCATCATGTTGAACTATGCACACATTATCACCATCTACCTATATATCTGGTTTGGAATCAAAATTATCGATTCCCAAATCGAAACCATGAATCAGAATCATTTGTTATAATTTCAATTTTAAATTTGACAGAAACAGACGATTCTAGTATCCGTTACGTGTATAACATCTATCCAAAAATGTTCTATAGGAATGCATATGCTAAATTTATATTTAAAAGGATAAATATGAAAAATGATTTGCTTGAATATTACATTTTGAGATTTTGTTATCACTGTTTACAACCCACGAAATGAAAATTTTACTAGCGTCCATAAATTTTGATATATTTATTATTTTTTGCTTTTTCATAAAAATTAACAAAATTACCTTTTATCTTTCATTTTGAGTATAAAAAAATAGATTGAGTGAATGAAATGAAACAGCGATCGATAAGTTCAATAAAATAAAAGCAATATTCTGAAGTACAGCATCTCATTCCAAATAATTCCTTTTTCTTTTCTGAGAAAAATTTTAAAAGCATCTACACATAAGGTGAAACGAGAAGGACCCTCAGGATTCCCTTTGCTATCATCGTACGAGGCAGGTACATTAAGGTCCTTCCTTGACAGCCTCAACTTCAGCACGAAGAATTATATGCTGGAGATGCCTGCACTTAGAACACCCAAATAAGAATGCAAAGATCTCGACGAATTCATGCTGTCAACCAGTTGAAAACAGTGTGGCTACTGAATGAGTCCCAGGATTGCGTCTGTGGCAAGTTTGGTGGATGCTCTCATAGCCACTGTCTCAGAGCCTTAGCATATATTTTGAGGCTATTACGCTACCTTCCGTCTCTAAAAACTATCCCCATTCCAGTGTCTCAGAGAATTACCATTAGAGTCATCTTGTCCAAGGCATTCAAAATCACATACAGAAATATCAATGGAGCTTATTTCGGAGTCAACAAAATAACTAGTAGTATGATGAATATATATGATTCCTTTGATTGTTCCATTGTGTCCCTAAAGAACTTCCACCTCAACAACAGACAGCACTAAGCTTATAGTGGTGGTGATGATGTGGTGTTAATCACCGCCATCTTCACTCTTTTAGTGAGGCCACCAAGTTCAAACTCACCAATAGTCCTTACACGTGCAACATCCTTCCTGAAACCTATGGTATCTGTTGACATCTCTCACCACAATCTCCCTATCAATCACCCTACTCACATACTTGAAAAATTCATGGCAGTCACCACATATCCTCAAATTCTTTACCACTCTCAGTGACTTTCCCTTTGGCACTGATCCACTCACTACTCCAAATGCCACTGCTAATCTCTCACTGTGGTACCAGAGGTCCTCATCCGTCTCTTTGTAACCCAGTTTGCCGACTTCCTCCATCAATTCCATCAGCTTGGCATATATCTCTGCCATCCTTTCATGCTTCCTATCCCCTGCGATGAACACATGCACCTCGCCCCTCACTTCAATCCAACTCCTGCCACCTTCCTTCTTTACTCCATGATCCCTCATCTCTGTCCAAACTTTGGCTGTCTCATCCTTTTTCCCCGTTGACGAGTATATATTAGCCAGCATGACATAGGCTGAGTCATCCCTATGGTCAAGTTCTAGGAGCCGCTGGCCAGCAACCGTGGCCATATCCACTGCATGATGGACGACAGAACCAGAAAGCAGCGTCCGCCAGACTGCTGCATCAGGCTCACACGGCATTGTCAAGGCAAGGCGCTCTGCATCCACCAGACGCCCCACGCGAGCCATCACACCAACCAAGCATGTGTAATGTTCAAGCCCTGGCACAACCCCATATCGAGAGATCATCAATTCGATCCATCTCTCGGACTCATCAGCCAACCCAGCATTGCTACACGCAGTGAGCAGTGCAAGGAAGGTATATTCATCAGGCCGAAAGTCTTGTCTCAGCATGTCGTTGAACAACTGGGTTGCCCTTTCCGAGTCACCCTGTTGTGCATATGCCCCTAGCATTGCATTCCACATGACTAGATTAGCATCAGTTACCATTCCTTCGAACACCTTCCTAGCATCAGATGCGATCCCCGATTTCCCATAAGCATCAACCAGGGCGGTACTGACCACCAGACTGGTCTCCAGTCCAGCAACAGCAGCATGAGCATGTATGATCCTTGACTGCTCTAGCGCCGCCAAGTGAGCCGCTGCACGTAAGGCGCCAGATACACTATACATGGTCGACGAAACAGCAGAGTCTGACCTCATTGTGGCAAAGACACTTAAGGCATCGGCCGCACAATGGTTCTGCGCCAGACCAACGACCAACGCACCGTAACAAACCTCATCTTGATCAGAAATTTCTTCGAACGCATTGAGGGCATCCCGCGGACGGCGGGCTTTGCAGTAGAAGTGGACGAGTGCAGAGCCAGAGAAGGGGAGGCGAGGGAGGGCGATCTTGTGGGCAAGGGCGTGGATCTGCAGGCCGGAGGAGAGAAAGGATGGGAGGGAGGAGGAGAGGGTCTTGAGGAGGGCGGAAAAGCTGGCCTGGGAGGGGATCTTGGGACGGCGGAGCATGGAGACGAGGAGGCGTAGGGCAGCGGCGGGATCGTTGGAATGGGCGGAGATGAGGGCGGTCCAGGAGGCGGCGGTGGGGGTGAAGGGGAGGTAGCGGAAGAGGCGAAGGGCGGAGGGAAGGGTGGAAGGTGAGAGGGAGTAGAGGGTGATGAGGTTGTTGTGGAGGGCGCGGTCGGTGGAGGAGGCCTTGATGAGTCGTGCATGGAGGCAGGCTGGGTCCATTGCCGGCGGGGAGGAGGCCGCCGGCATAGCTGGGAAACGAAGAAGGCGAACCAGTCCCCCGGAGATGTTCGTTTCCCTCGAACACTAAAGGATTCTTGTGACGACGATGGATCCGAGCTCGAGTGTGATTTCACTCGCAGCTTAAATTTAGGATTTCTGTTCGCTCGAAAAGAGTGTGTGGGTGTGTGGTATTTTTTTTTTAATGGTGTCTCTGTTTTAAATAATATCAGAAATATTCTTGTAATATTAAATTTAGGATCATATTTCTTTTTATGAGGGAAGACTATAGTCTCTAAAAATTTAAATATAAAAATAATTAGAATGATGAAATATTCCATCATAAGTAAATATTTATTTTTATAATTAAATTTGATGATAGGATGGTCCAAAAAAAGAGTTTTAAACCTAAATCAACTCTTTTAAATTAATAAATATATAATATTTGATTGATTAAAAATTATTTTTGAAATTATATTACCAGAATCGTAAACTTGTTGAGCTGACAAAATCTTCACTGTTTATCATAATGGAACAAGTCTAATGTTTAAGTGAAGAGGTGCAAGACAATCGTCAAAAAGATAGGTTCTCTGAATCTTAATATTTTATTATATATAAATTCATATTTTTACAGTTAAAAGTTTCCATAATCTGATTTATAATTTTTAGAAATTATTCTATAATTTTGAAATTATTTATTATTATATTTAGATTTAATGCATAAATTTAGATTAATTATTATTATAAAGTTAATTGTAATGATTATTTAATTATATTTTTATATCTCTCTATCTTCTAACTATTTCAAATATTTTTATCTGGAATTTTTATGTATTGCAGGACTTTTATATGAATTAATTGATATAGAAATAGTTTTGAAATCTTGTTTGATTATATTTTTATTTTAAATAAAGAGGTCAGCATAATTAGAATGGCAACTCTGTGATTTCATGTATTTGCAATTATTATGGGAACTTTTATATGTAATTATTGATCTTATATCAATTTTAATTCATAAAGATAAATTTTGAATCCTTCTTGATTATGTTTCTATTTGAATAAACTATTCTGTTTCTCCAAAATTTTATTTATTTATTCTGAAATTTTTGAGTAATTACATTCATTAATTTAAAATTATTGACTTGAATAATACTTTTTATCACGAAAATATATTTTAAATAGTTTTAATTATGTTTCTGCTTAGAATGAACTATTCTGCAAGTTTCAAATTTTTATTTGTATATTCACAAATTTCCAAGTATTTTTAGGTATTACTTTGAAATTATTGACTTGGATAAAACTTTTAATCCAAGAAAAAACAGTTTCTTTACCCTATTGATTATATATCTCGTCTAAATAATTCAGGATAAATTTTCTCTGACCTGAAATATGTTCACATGATTTTAGCTTAATTATTCATGATTTATTAAAAATTTAATTCATGAAAAATAGTTTTTTTGTAATAGTATAATTATGCTTCTATTTTTAGTGTTTGAAATTCTTGTTTTATTATGATGGAATTTTTGAGCTCTACCTAATTTTATTTTTTTTTCCGTGGAACACACGGTTTTCTCTCACTTATAATTGGACAAAAATGTCCTAAAATACGTTTTTTAACCTTTTACTCGTTTCTCTTTAATCGTTCAATCATATCAGTATAAATCTTGTAAGGACAATATCCTCAACTAGTCCTTTCTCCTTTGACTCATCTCTCTTTCTTTCAGGACTCGGTCAACTATATCAACACTTTTAATTAAATCAATTTGAATCGATTTAATCAACCCAAATGTTAGAACGATTCAGAATATATATATATATATATATTATATATTTTGGTTAATATATCAATTTTGTAGTAATAAAAATATTTTTAAAAATATATAATTATCTTAAAAATAATTATAAAAATTTAAAAATCAAAATATTGAATAAAAATAAAACATAATGCAATAATATTCTTGGTTGTCCAAAATTTTATTTACTTATTCTGAAATTTTTGAGTAATTATATTCATTAATTTAAAATTATTGACTTGAATAATTCTTTTTATCACAAAAATATATTTTAAATATTTTTAATTATGTTTCTGCTTAGAATGAACTATTTTGCAAGTTTCAAAATTTTATTTGTATATTCACAAATTTCCAAGTATTTTTAGGTATTACTTTGAAATTATTAACTTGGATAAAACTTTTAATCCATGAAAAAATAGTTTCTTTACCCTATTAATTATATGGTAGGTGTTCTGATAGGTATTTTTAGGAGTTCTGATAGGTATGATGCACGGTCAGCTCGATATTGGGCCTAGAGGGTCATATACATATGGTAGATGTTGTAACGAGTAAAGGTTCGGATATGAGATATCCGTCGGAGCCCCTATCTTATTGGATATCATAGAAGTCACTGTATTATTGAATCTCATAGATGAGATCCAATAAGAGCTAGATTATTAGGTAGAGACCCATTGATCTAAGAGACTTAGGTAATTGGATAGAGATCCAATTAGGGCTGGATCCATTAAGGTTGATAGGGGGTCTCTATAAATAGGAGGGAACCAAAGGCCCATAGGCTGGAGTTCTCTTGGTAGCCACCTTCTGTTCTCCTCTCCCTAGAGAGGAGCATTATTGCAGTCCCTACCGTGTGGATACCGCTAGAGAGGAGGACGCTTGACCTACTTCATCCTTTCCCATGGATATACAGGAACCCAAGGATATACGATCTCCCTAAGTACCATCGTTTCTTTTACACACATAGTTTTTGGATTCCCGAATTTATTTTTGACACACCAATCTTTGCACAACGACGGAACCTTTTACGAAAATCGAGGGTGTTTTGTTTTCTGTTCTTCTGTCGCGTATATGATGTCGCCCCCTAGATTTTCCAATAATGGTATTAGAGCCAGGTTGTTCGTGCGAAGTTCGAATCTTAAACTATGTGTGTTATGATTTAAAATAGCTTTTATCATCAAAATTATTTGTAAAAAGTGGTGAGGAAGGGCAGCAACTTGCTGCGCTCGACACCAGCCTTGCTACTGCAACAGCAACAACGACGGCTGCGGGCAAGGGGCCCGTAGGCAAGCTACAAGCGGCACCGGTAGGCGAGCAGCCTATTGCCTACCTGCTTGCCGGGGCAACGCCGCCTGCAGGCACTGTCCCGCAAGGGCAGCGCTTGCGGCAGCCCACGAGCACAATGCCGCAGGGCCGCCTTGCAGGGGCAACGCGCCAATGGACAGACGACACTTCATGGGTGGTGCACCCGCGAGCAAGGGTGCCATGGCTATAATGTTTGCTTGAAAAGCGAGAGGAGAGGGAGTTAGAGTTTTCGGGCAAAAGATAATTTTACCCCTGGGAATTTTAGAAATTCTAATTTTATCCCTTTTGGTTGAATGACCAAAATACCCTTCAGAATTTAAAAAATTCTCTATATATCCTTATTTTTAGAAAAATATTAATTAATTAAAATATTTAATTAACTATTATTATTTATCTAGTAGTTCTATATAATAACATATACATATGATGTATGATGTGGACAGATGATCATGGATCATGTGATGTGATGTGTGTACATGTGATTATTATTATTAAGACCTGTGAGCCACTATTTTTCTCATTTATTATCAGGCCTGCGTGCTTGTAATTATATTATAATTATACAAGAAGGCATAGTGAGAGCGTGGAAGCGATAGTGGGATCCAGAAGACCGAGACGGACGATCCGACGAATGGACGATCACAGGGCATGGAGATGCGCCGATGCACATATAGATCTTGATGTGATTGATTAGGCTCACTGGCTCGGGCTTGATCATATTAGGATGTGGTCCATGATCATCTGGTATGATTGCTCATGTGATGTGTGATTGGTTATACACCTACTAGATATATATATATATTTATATTTATATTTATATGCAATGTAGATATATATTAAATATGTATGTGTGTAACATATTATATTAGGAGACCAAATCAAAAATCCTCTCTATTAATAATATTAAGTCGGTAAATATGAGGTAATTATATTGACCCACATGGCCTTTTATGGTTATAGGTAAGAATCGATTTCCGGTGTAAGTTGAGTTGGTCGAGTCCATCGAGACTCACCTATATCACAATTTGCTATCTTATCTACAACATAGCGATGTCACTAGTGACCTGAGGACATGGTATGCTTGGTTGAGTCTCTCGAGGGTATATCATCAAATTAGACTCATCTTGTAATGATGGTGATGACTTAACCGAACATCATAGTTGGTCGAGTCCCTCGAGACCATGGTGGTTCAGAGGCCAAATAGGATGAGAATCACAAGGAGTTGTGATCGGCAAAAGTTACCCACCTTTTGGGTTTAGTGTGATTAGTCGAGTCCCTCGAGGTTATACTAAGATGTTGATTGGATCTTGATCCCAACTAGAAGTCTGCTGGAGACTTCCATTTCACGTGTTAAGGATGTCGCGTGACTCGCTAGAAAATAGTAGAAGTACATCAAAATATAAGTCCATATCTTGATTATTTATATTTCTACAAAATATGTATGTTATTTATTTATGCTACATCTTTATTTTTGAAAATATCGTTATTAGACTCTCTATGTGGCATACTTGATGCCAACCGCCTCATTGGTCCAGGATTGGCTTCGCAAGCTGAGAATCATTCTCATGACGGAGAAAATCACATATGTCCTTGAAATAGTGATGCCTATGCCCAAGGAAGAGGCAAGTGAGGATGAGATCACTCGCTATATGAAGTACGTAGATGACTCCACTCTTGCTCAATATTATATGTTGGGCTTCATGACTCCCGAGTTATAGAGACAACATAAAAGGATAGATGACAGATTCATACTCCTACATCTCCACAAATTGTTTGAGGAATAGGGAAGAACTTAACGATATGAGATATCGAAGAGTCTCTTCCATGCTAGGATGACTAAGAGGACACTGGTTCAGAACCATGTCCTTAAGATGATTGAGTGGATAGAAACACTCACAGGTCTAGGAATGGTCCTAGAGGATAATCTGTGTGTGGATCTTGTGCTTCAATCCCTACTCGATTCCTTTTCACAGTTCTCTATGCTAATAAAACTAGAAAGAAAAGGAAGACAGAGAAGTCCCTTGAGAAGGGCAAAGGGGAAGGGCAGATCGAGTAAAGCAAAGGTTGCTAAGAAGACCCGAAGAGGACAAAAATTAGTACTTCCACTATGGTAAAGACGGGCATTGGAAGAAGAACTGCAAAGAGTATATTATAAAGAAGGTAAAACAAAAGCTTAGAGAAGCTTTAGATATGCATTTGTGATTAGTCTCTACTAGTCAGAATCATATGATAACACATATGTATTGGATATCGATAGTGTTTATCATATCTGCAATTCGTTATAGGTTCTAGCAGGACCTAGGAGATTGATGAGAGGTAAGATAGACCTTAAAATGGGCAATAAATCAAGAGTTGCTACTATTGTTATTAGCGAGGTCACTCTACATCTGCCTGGTGGAGCTAATATTACATTAGATGCATATTATTTTGTTCCCTCTATTATCAAAAATGTTATTTTCATTTTATGTTTGACATTGAATGGTTATAAAGTAATTTTTGAGAATAATAGTTGTTTAATTCTTAAGGATGATGAGATCATCACGAGAGAAACATTGCATAATAGTTTGATTATGTTAGACACTACTCCACATATCATGAATGTAAGTGAGTCTAAGAGGAAACGAGATGAGGTGAATAATATAAACCTATGGCATTGTAGGCTAGGTCATATCCATGAAAGAAGGATTCAAAAGTTGTTGACAAATGGATACCTAGATCCATTTGACTATGAGTTATATATGACATGCGAACCTTGCTTTCATGGAAAGATGACCAACTTTCCATTTAGTGAAACTAGAGAGAGAGACACTGAGTTATTGGTACTCATACATAGTGATGTATATGGTCCCATGTCAACTCAGGCCATTAGTGGTTATTTCTACTTTATTATTTTCACTGATGATTTCTCTAGGTATGGACATGTGTACTTGATGGAGTATAAGTCTAAAGCTTTTCAGAAATTCAGAAAGTATAAGAATGAAGTAGAGGTTCAGACTGGAAAGAGTATCAAGACTCTTCGATCAGATCAAGGAGGTGAGTACTTAAGTATAGAGTTCACCCAGTTCCTCAAGGACCAGGGGATTCTATCCCAATGGACACCTCTTTATACACCCTAGCTCAATGGTATATCCGAAAGGAGGAATCACACACTATTAGACATGGTGCAATACATGATGAGTTTCGTCAACCTACTCGTCTCATTATGTGGATATGCCATAAAGTCCGTAGTTTACCCTTCTGAATAGAGTTCTAACTAAGTCAATAGTGTCTATACCATATGAGATATGGAAACGGAAGTCCGATCTTAAGGTTATTAAGATTTGGAGTTGCCCTGCCCACGGTAAGAGACACAAGCCCGGCAAGTTGGAATCCAGAATGGAACGGTACAAGTTCATGGGATACCCCAAGAAAACTTATGGAAATTATTTCTATCACCCTATCTTTATAGCTAAGAGAGTAGTGTTTCTTAAGAAGGAACACATTCTTGGTGGAGATAGTGGGAGCATGATAGAGTTGAGCGAGGTTTGAGAACTTAGCTCAAGCACCATTCCACAACCAAAATCTATTCAAGTACCTAACACACAAGTTTTGACTATACGTAGGTGCGATAGAGTATCTCATCCTCCTGAGAGATATATGAGATATATCAGAAGAGAGGATGTTGAGGATATTGATCCTCAGGCATACGAGGAGGCTATTATGAGTATACACTTCGGGAAATGGCAAAAAGCCATGAATTCAAAAATGGATTCCATGTACTCTAACAAGGTTTAGAATATGGTTGTTGCACCCAAGGGTATCATACCTATTGGCTGCAAGTAGATCTTCAAGAAGAAGATCGGAGTAGATGGAAAGGTAAAGACCTATAAAGCATGGCTAATGGCTAAGGGATATCGTGAAAGCCAAGGTGTTGACTATGATGAAACCTTCTTACCCGTAGTCATACTAAAATCCATCCGAATTCTATTGGCTATTGCAGCACGCTATGATTATGAGATCTAGCAGATGGATATGATAACCACATTCATTAATAGCAACCTCGAGGAGAAAGTGTATATGATACAACCTGAGGAATTCGTGTCCAAGGATAGTCCAGATAAGGTGTGCAGGTTGCTTAGGTCCATCTATGAACTAAAGCAAGCTTCCCAAAGTTGGAACATAAGATTTGATGAGGCGATCATATCTTATGACTTCGTTAAGAACGAAGATGAGCCTTGTGTGTACAGGAAAGTAAGTGGGAGCACTATCACCTTTTTTGGTATTATATGTGGATGACATCCTGATCATTGAGAATGATGTAGGAATACGCTCCAAAGTAAAGACTTGTTTATCTAGACACTTCTCTATAAAGGACTTAGGGGAAGCATCCTGCGTATTAGGGATATACATCTATAGAGATAGATCCAAGAGGATACTTGGCTTGCCTCAGTCCAGGTACATAGACACCATTGTCAAAAGGTTTGGTATGAAAAATTCCAAGAGAGGTCTCGTACCGATAAGACATAGGCTATCACTTTCTAGGAGTATATCCCCAAAGACTCCTGAAGAAAGGGCACACATGGATATGATACCTTATGCTTCAGTGATATGGTCTATCATATGTACTATGCTATGTACCAGGCCTAATATAGCATATGTTATGAGTGTCATGAGCAAGTATCAGGTAGATCTAGGCTTGGAGCACTGGAAAGCAGTAAAGCGTATCCTTAGGTACTTGAGAAGAACTAAGGATCTTTTACTGGTATATGGAGAAAGTGGCCCTAGAGTTGAGGGTTACATAGACTCGAGCTTCTAGTCCGATATCGATGATGGCAAGTCTAATTCAATGTTTACCCTGAATAAAGGAGCAGTATACTGGAAGAGTTCCAAGCAAGATACTATCATTGACTCAAACATAGAGGTGGAGTACATTGTTGTAATAGAGGCAGTAAAGGAGGGAGTCTGGATGAAGTAGTTCATCACAGATTTGAGAGTCGTGCCAAGCAGTAAAGAGCTGATTCCCTTATATTACGATAACTATGGGGTGATTACTCAAATAAGGGAACCCGGGTCTCATTAGAAGTGTTATGAGGAGGTTCCAGCTTATTAGAGAGATTGTGGCCCAAAGAGATGTAGTAGTAGAAAGAGTTCCATCCGAAGATAATATTACAGATCCACTAACAAAGCCATTCACTGAGATTATCTTTGAGCATCATAGAGGTCTGATGGAGATCAGACACATAGGTGATTGGCTTTAGGTCAAGTGGGAGATTGCTAGTTATAGGTGCCCTACAAGCCAATTACGTGAGTGATGGCACTTGTAACACGCTGCGTCAATCTCTTTGCTTATGATTATTGATATTTTCTCATATTATCTTGATGTATATTGTAATATCCTTGGATCCATGTAATGGGAATCGGATCGTGATGAGATCACGATAATGAGACCGATTCACCTTTAAACATAGACCCTAAATAATCCCGGTTATAGGTTACTTGAGAGGGACATCAAGATAATCAGATAGACTGGTGTGCTATATACCCATCCATATGATGGAGGTAGCTTGTCTCATAGCTACTCAGGTGGGGACACTAAGAATACAGTACATGTGCTCATTGAAGAATGAGTTCACTAATTGATCTGCTTACGGAATGCTGAATGGTTATTGATATCTCACTTCAGACAGCGATTCTGTAGTCTCGGTAGTATATCTAGTCTTTAGACTTGAGACATCAAGGATGTGTTGTATGAGTACTCCACTCTTTGATACTGGACTTATAGGTTTGGAAGTTCCAGATCTAGTACAACCAGTAATTGGGAGTGACAGCCAATCTTACGAGGATAATTGAATATCAATAAAGGATCATCCACTCTCAGTATTATGAGAGGAATATCTCATGTGTTCTTGCTCAGGCAAATCCCTGGCCACGGTCATTCGGATTGAGAGAGAAAGAGTTCTCCGGGAGAATCTGATTAGAGTGAGACTCGATTGAAAATCATATGTACTTGACAACACCATGCCCGATATACGGTCTCTGGAATATTAGATGGATGAGGGACTATAGGTACATGATAACTGATGATAGATAAGTCCAAAGGATTAGATTCCCTTATATTGTCTGGGGACTACGGTCTAGTGGCCTAGTACGTCCGCAATCGATGAGTCGAGTGAATTATTATAGAGCTAATAATTTACTAAGTTAGAAGGAGTTCTGATACGTATGACTCACGGCCAGCTCGATATTGGGCCTAGAGGGTCACACATATATGGTAGGTATTGCAACGAGTAGAGGTTCAGATATAAGATATCCGTCGGAGCCCCTATCTTATTGGATATCCAATAAGTCCCAGTATTATTAGATCTCATGGATGAGATCCAATAAGAGCTAGATTATTGGGTAGAGACCCATTGATCTAAGAGACTTGGGTAATTGGATAGAGATCCAATACCCAATAGGTCTAGATCCACTAGGGTTGACAGGGTGCCTCTATAAATTGGAGGGAACCAAAGGCCTATAGGTTGGAGTTCTCTTGGAAGCATCGTTGCAGTCTCTATCATGTGGATACCGCTAGAGAGGACGCTTGACCTCCTTCATCCTTCCTATGGATATATAGGAACCAGGGCTATACGATCTCCCTAAGTACTATCGTTTCTTTTACACATATAGTTTTTGGATTCGCGGATTTATTTTTGATGCACCGATCTTTGCAAGACGACGGAACCTTTTGCAAAAATCTAAGGTGCTTTGTTTTCTATTCTTCCACTATACATGTGATGTTGCCCCATGGATTTTCCAACACTAATTGGGTTGGCCCCATTATAATCCAATTAAGCTAATCCTACTTCGATCTAGTCAATTATTATAACGCGAATCATAATTAGTTGTCCGACACATCTTTAGTCTATTGGTGCTTCGTCCGACACTCTGGCGCATCGTCCTCTCTTGCGACTTGTTGCCCAATCATCAGCTTGCTAGTCATATGTGCCTTGCAAGCCAATCACATGAGTGATGACACTTGTGACTTGATATGCACTTTTTCTCTTTACGTATTATTAAGCATTTTATCACTTTATCTTGCGTGTTGCATGTATTGTGATGTCCTTGGATCTGTGCAATGGGAATCGGATCGTGATGAGATCACAATAATGAAACCGATTCACCTTTAAACACAGACCCTAAATTATCCTGGTCATAGGTTACTCGAGAAGGACATCGAGATAACCGGATAGACTGGTGTGCTGTATACCCGTCCATATGATGGAGGTGGCTGGTCTCATAGCTACTCGTGTGGGGACACTAAAGGTACAGTGCAGGTGCTCATTGGGGAATGAGTTCACTGATTAATCCGCCTACGAAATGCTGGATGGTTATTGATACCTCACGTCAAACAACGATTCTGTAGTCCCAATAGTATATCTGGTCCTTAGACTTGAGACACCAAGGATGTCCTGTATGAGTACCCTACTCTTTGATATCGAACTTATAGGTTTGGAAAGTTCCAGATCTAGTACAGCCAGTTATTAGGAGTGGTAGCCAACCTTACGACAGCTATTGAGTGTCAATAGAGGATCATCCGCTCTTGGTATCATGAGAGGAATATCCTATATATTCTTGCTCGAACAAATCCTTGGCCAAGGTTATTCGGATTGAGAGAGAAAAAGTTCTCTACGAGAATCCGATTCGAGCGAGACTCGATTGGAAATCGTATGTGCCGAACAACACTATGCCCGATATACGGTCTTTGAGATATTAGATGGATGAGGGACTATAGGTATATGATAACTAAGTACAGATAGGTCCAAAGGATTGGATTCCCCTATATCATCTGGGGACTACGGCGTAGTGGCCTAGTACGTCCGCAGTCAATGAGTTGGGTGAATTATTATAGAGATAATAATTCACTAAGTCAGAAGGAGTTTTGACAAGTATGACTCACGGCCAGCTCGATATTGGGCCTAAAGAGTCACACACATATTGTCACGCACTTAGCAAGAATTGTCTAAGTGGTGAGGCACCCTTGCGGCAAGCCACCGACTTAGCTGAAGTTGCCTAAGTCAAGAATCGCCTTCGCGCCCACTTCGATCGTACTTAGCTTGGATTGCCTAAGTCTTGAGGCGCCCTTGCGACATACGCGTCCGCAAAGGGTCAACCGAGTTGCAACCTCGTGCAGGTCCCGTAGGACTTGTCAAAAGAGAAGTTGATTAGTTGTTGGAACGAGCGGCGGACAAGTCCCGACGTCTCGCGAAGAGGGAAGCTTTACAAGCAATTGAGCGAGCACTTGGAGTGCGAGAAAGCAGAGAAAGAGAGGAGGAAAACAAGGACTTTAGAGGGGTGAATGAGCAGCTGCAAGTCCGCAAATAACTACTCCCCAAGTGCCGGGCGCGAAGGCAAGTTTCCGTTAAGTTGACGTGCAAAATTGTGAAAGTGTTCAACGCCCGACACTATACTGAAGCCACATCCACCATGTACCCCGGGGTTCGAGGTGCTTGAGATGGTGACAAAAATCTCGTGGCCACGGCCTACAGAAATCAGCCCGCGTCACACGAAAACGGAGCTGTTTTTGGATGTCTAGGCAGATGTAGCGAGCGATCGTTCTGCTGCACTACAGCTGTTGTTTTCTACGTTTTAACAAGGAGAAACACACCAAAACATGGCAAAACAGACTGCCAAGGATATGTACAAGCATGGGCAAGCGACGAACGGAATGTTGAACGAAGTTGCTGCGGGTGTGCGACGACCGTTCGTGACATTCTCCCCCACTTAAGCTGTCGACGCCCTCGTTGACACTCTTTGGTAGGCTTTGATAGCTGCTTCTTCATGTCGGAGGGTGTCTTCTGGCTCCCAACTGGCTTCGGTTTTGGGAAGTTTCCACCACTTCACCAAGTATTCAATTTGTTCAGCTCCATTGGGTAGTCTTGTCCTACGATCTGCTAAAATGGTTTCAACTCGCTTCTCGTAGGAAGCTCTGGTGGGAGGTTGACGAGTTGAAACGCCTCGAGAAGCATCTTGTGGATCGGAGTGGTAGGCTTTCAAGTTGCTGGCATGGAAAACATTGTGCATCTTGAGCCACGCCGGCAGTTGCAACTTGTAGGAAACATTGCCCACCCTACTGATAATTGGGAAGGGGCCATCATACTTGCGCACCAATCCTTTATGCACCTTGTTTCTAAAGAATTGGAGTGATGCTAGTTGGAGCTTCACCAACACCAAATCACCGACTTTGTATTCCTGGGGTCGCCTTCCCAAGTCTGCCCATTTCTTCATCTTTTTGGCCGCCTTCTCTAAGTAGGCCCGCGCAATATCTGCATTTCGATGCCATTCTTTTGCCAAATGATATGCGGACGGACTACTCCCTGTATATCCAATAGCCAAAGTGTGAGGAGTCGACGGCTGTTGTCCTGTGATGATCTCAAAGGGGCTTTTATTGGATGTAGAGCTCCGCTGCAGGTTGTAGGAGAATTGGGCTATGTCCAACAGCTTCACCCAATCTCGTTGGTTGGCACTCACGTAGTGCCAAGATATTGCTCCAGAGTGAGTTTATTCTCTCGCCACCATCCGTCTGGGGTGGAGGCTTGTGGAGAAGTATAGCTTCGACCCTAATAATTTGAACAACTCGGTCCAGAATCGTCCCAGAAATCGAGCATCTTGATCACTTATAATGTTGTGTGAGACTCCCCAATACTTCACCACATTCTTCATCATTAGCTTCGCCGCTTCCTCTGCTGAACAGTGTAGGGGTGCAGCAATGAAGGTTGCATACTTCGAAAATCGATCGATCACCACAAGTATCGATCCGAGTCCCCTACAAAATAGGCAAGCTAGATATGAAGTCCAGAGAAATGCTCTCCCACGGCCTTTCCGTACGCAGGCAACGGCTCTAAAAGTCCCACCGGCTTCCGTTGCTCCACTTTGTCTTATTGACAAGTTAGGCACGTCCGAACATATTCCTCCGCAACCGTCCCCATCTTTGGCCAATAGAAGGCCCTCTCCATGAGAGCCAATGTTCGGTGAATCCCCGGATGTCCTGCCCAAAGGGAATCGTGACACTCCTTCAAAAGCTCACGCCTCAGATTATCCACCCGAGGAACATAAACTCTATTCCCTTTTGTGTAGACGAGTCCCTCCTGGACCCAAAATCGTCGTGCCTTGCCTTCTTGAATCAATTGCATCAAGGTTACTGCTTGGGGATCACTGTACAGTCCATCCTTGATCCGGGAAAGGAAGTTGGATTGCAACTGGCTTGTTTGGCCTCTGCCCTCTAGTTGCATGGCATTCACGACCTCCACTTTTCGACTCAAGGCATCAGCTACGACATTTGCTTTTCCGGGTTTGTACTCCATTGCCATGTCAAATTCCGCTAGGAAGTCCTGCCATCGTGCCTGCTTTGGGGAGAGTTTCTTTTGAGTCTGAAAGTAACTCAAAGCGATGTTGTCTGTTCTCAGTACAAATCGCGATCCGAGAAGGTAGTGTCGCCACACCCGTAGCGTGATCACCGCCGCTATCTCCTTCTCATGCACTGGATACCGCTGCTCGGTCTCGTTGAGCTTACGGCTTTCATAGGCCACCGGATGGCCCTCCTGCATGAGTACTCCCCCAATAGCGAAGTCTGAAGCATCTGTATGGACTTCGAAGGGCTTCCCATAGTCTGGCAATTTGAGCATCGGTTCTCCCAAAATGGCAACATTTAGGTCTTGGAATGCCGCTTCACATTTGTCGGACCATCTCCAAGGCTACTCTTTCTTCAGCAACTCTGTTAGTGGAGTTGCACGCTTCGAATACCCCAGTATGAAGCGTCGATAGTAGTTCACAAACCCAAGGAAGGATCTCAGTTCAGGCACCTTCTTTGGAGTTTGCCAGTCCACAACTGCTTGCACCTTTGCTTTATCCATCTGAATGGAACCGTCGCCGATCCGATGCCCCAAGAATAAGATCTCTTTCTGAGCAAAGTAACACTTCTCTCTTTTTACGAACAATGAATTCTCCCTGAGAACTTTGAAGATTGTTCGGAGGTGTTCAATATGCTCCTCAAGTGTTCGGCTATAGATGACGATATCGTCCAAGTAGACAACCACAAACTTGTCCAGATACTCCTTGAATAGCTGGTTCATAAGAGTGCAGAATGTGGCTGGAGCGTTGGTTAAACCGAAAGGCATCACTAGGAACTCAAACGCTCCATACCTGGTCACACAGGTAGTCTTCGCTTCATCACCTTCAGCAATACGCACCTGCCAATACCCCGACCGAAGGTCGAGTTTTGAGAAATACTTTGCTTTGCCCAGTTGGTCGAACAAGTCCGCAATGAGAGGGATGGGATACTTGTTCTTCACGGTCACCTTGTTAAGGGCTCGATAATCGACGCATAGTCGGAGACTCCCATCTTGTTTCTTCTGGAAGAGAACTGGAGCTCCGAATGGTGCTTTGGAACTGCGGATGAGACCACCACTTAGCAGTTCATCTAACTGCTTTCTGAGCTCTGCTAACTCAGGAGGGGGCATGCGGTATGGTGGTCTCGCTGGAGGCTTCACTCCCGGCTCCAGCTCAATAAGATGGTCTACGCCTCTGCGTGGCGGCAAAGTTTTCGGCAACTCAGGTGGCATAACATCTTCGAACTCCTTCAGGACATTTGCCACCGCAGCAGGTTCTTTACGGGCCCCCCCATCGAGTGTTTCTAACTTCATCGCAGCCACAAAGGTTAACTCTCCTTTGCGTACCCCCTTCTTCAATTGCAACGCTGATAGTTGCTGGGGATCCTGGGTTCCTCTTCGAGTGACAGAAACCACACAGGGGTTGTCACCTCCCATTAGACATATGGAGTCTAGGAACGGCATCGGCACCAACTTTGCTGCATGCATGAACTCCATTCCAAGAATCACTTGGAAGTCATCCAATGGCACCGCCATCATGTTTGTGCGCCCGCTCCACGATCCGATCTTGATGGAGACTCCCTTTGCTAGCCCAGAGATTCGCTTAGCCTCCGAGTTAACCGCCTTCATTCGACTTGGGTTCTTCTCTAAGATTAACCCAAGCCGCTTTGCTTCTCGGTCGGCGATGAAGTTGTGAGTAGCACCCGTGTCCACCATTGCTCGGGTGGTTTGGCCATTGAGTCTAATGTTTACATACATCAACTCACTGCTTCCTGCTTTTTGTTGCTTCAGCTTCAGGTTCTCCCCCACTTGACCCCGCAATGCATTCAACAAACGCATCGCACCCATTCGGGGTCCTTGCGACTTCTCATCGTCGCTGCCCGACTCAGAGCTACTCGAACTGAGGGCGACTGCCTTGCCCTTGTCTGGCTTAGGGGTCTTGATGGAAGCCGACAAGGCATTGAGTGCCTGTTTTTGCGGGCACTCCCATACACTGTGTGGTCCTCCGCACAAGAAACATCTCCTAGGTTTTGAGGCCCTGCCATTTGAGTTCGGCCCCTTATGGAAACTCTTCTTCCTTTGCTCACCCCTAGGTTCCTTCCCAGGAGGGTGCCTTGGTTGGTGATTTCCTGTGGACTGCTTCTTCTTCCGCGGGTCCTCTGAGGAAGCAAAGTCGGTAAGCCTTTCTGCGGCTGCAATTGCTCCGACCAAATCAGTGACATTCCGTCGATGAAGTTCCTGTTGAGCCCATGGCTTCAAGCCGTCAAGAAAGCTAAACAGCTTATCTTTTTCAGACATGTCCTGAATGTCCAGCATCAGTGCAGAAAATTGCTTCACATAGTCCCGAATGGAAGTTGTTTGGTGGAGTTGTCTCAACTTCCTCCTTGCGACGAACTCAGTGTTCTCAGGCAGGAATTGAGTTCTTAACTCACGCTTCAAGTCGTCCCATGTGTCCACCCGGCACCGACCTTGTTGAATCTCTTCCCAACGGGTTCTCCACTAAAGCTTTGCATCTCCGTTCAGATACATAGTCACTATTGATACTTTGGTATCCTCAGAGTCTGGCCTCGTAGCTCGGAAGTACTGTTCCATATCAAACAGAAAATTCTCGAGCTCCTTCGCATCTCTAGCACCCCCATAACAATGTGGGTCGGGTGCCCTGAAGTTTTGTGTTGGCGCAACGCGGGTGTTGCTTCCCCCTGCATTCAATGCCCTTGTGAGCATTGCAACTTTGGAAGTGAGTTCCGTCACTAAATCTTGCAAATGTTGCACGGAGTCCTTTGTGTCATTCGTTAGTCGGTCGACTAAGGCTTCAACCTTGTCGATCCGGGATTCAGCTTCTTCTTGCGAGCTCTCTACGCCAAGTAGCCTACTTTGGCCTTGGTAGAGTTCATCCAAGCTCGCTTCAAGAACATCCAAGCGGGTTTCCACCGCTGTGACCCTCTCTCTATGGCTCTTTCTTCCGGTTGGCGCTCCGGATTGCGCCTCCTCCGCTCGTGGAGAGTAGCCCACTTCTCGCTCCTCATGCTCACTGCCCCGTTCCTCACGAACGGCCCCTGCAGCGAGCGAGCGAGTTTGCACATGCAGCCCTCCTGCGGTTGCTTGGGGCAACATTCCGGCTTGTCCCATCTTGCTTGATTCACCACGTTGTTTCGCCATGGTGAGATTGTGAAGTTTCTTCGCTGCTTGCTCAAATTGCTTGCCTACTCTAATACCACAATGTCACGCACTTAGCAAGAATTGTCTAAGTGGTGAGGCACCCTTGCGGCAAGCCACCGACTTAGCTGAAGTTGCCTAAGTCAAGAATCGCTTTCGCGCCCACTTCGATCGGACTTAGCTTGGATTGCCTAAGTCTTGAGGTGCCCTTGCGACATACGCGTCCGCAAAGGGTCAGCCGAGCTGCAACCTCGTGCAGGTCCTGTAGGACCTGTCAAAAGAGAAGTTGATTAGTTGTTGGAATGAGCGGCGGACAAGTCCCGACGTCTCGCGAAGAGGGAAGCTTTACAAGCAATTGAGCGAGCACTTGGAGTGCGAGAAAGCAGAGAAAGAGAGGAGGAAAACAAGGACTTTAGAGGGGTGAATGAGCAGCTGTAAGTCCGCAAACAACTACTCTCCAAGTGCCGGGCGCGAAGGCAAGTTTCCGTCAAGTTGACGTGCAAACTTGTGAAAGTGTTCAACGCCCGACACTATATGAAGCCCCATCCAGCCATGTGCCACCCGGGGTTCTGTGGTGCTTTGAGATGGCTGACAAAATCTCGTGGGCGCGGCCTACAGAAATCAGCCCGCGGCACACAAAAATGGAGCTGTTTTTGGATGTCTAGGCAGATGCAGCGAGCGATCGTTCTGCTGCACTACAGCTGTTGTTTTCTACATTTTTACAAGGAGAAACACACCAAAACATGGCAAAACAGGCTGCCAAGGATATGTACAAGCATGGGCAAGCGACGAACGGAACGTTGAACGAAGTTGCTGCGGGTGTGCGACGACCGTTCGTGACAATATGGTAGATGTTGCGACGAGTAGAGGTTCGGATATGAGATATCTGCCAGAACCCCTAACTTATTGGATATCCATCAAGCCTCTGAATTATTGGATCCTAAGAAGAGATCCAATAATTGCTAATAAGAGATTATTGGATAGAGACCCACTAATCCAAGAGGCATGGGTAATTGGATGGAGATCCAATACCCAACATGTCAAAATCTATTAGGGTTTACAGGGGGCCTTTATAAATAGGAGGGAACCAAAGCTCTATAGGCTGAGGGTTTCTTTTGGTAGGCACCTTCTGTTCTCCTCTCCCCAGAGAGGTGCATCGTCATAGTTTCTGCCGTGTGGATACCGCTAGAGAGGAGGATGCTTAACCTCCTTCATCCTTCCTATAGATCTGTAGGGATTCAGGGATATACGATCTCTCTAGGTATTTTCTTTTACACATCCAGTTTTCGTAGATTTGTTTTGACGCACCGATCTTCGCACGACGACGGAACCTTTCTACGAAAAATCTGAGGTGCTTTGTTTTTGTTCTTTCGCTATGTATAAGATGTCGCTCCCCAAAAGGATTTTCCAACAGTGGTATCAGAGCTAGTTTGTTCGTGCGAAAATTGGGCCTTAAACTACATGTGTTATGATCTTGAATAGGTCTTGTCATCAAAATCATTGACTCAAAAGGTGAGGAAGTGCAGCAACTATTGCTACCCTTGCTACGCTTATAGAACGGTCATGGCCTAGGCTGCTTGCAGCCATGGCGTGCAGCACGCAAAGGCGGCCGGCAACAAGTGGCTCTGCGTCGCGGCGACACTTGGCCGGCGGCTGCAGCGTGCACTGCGCAGCTACCTCGCCGCGCGACTGCGCGCATGCTCGCAAAGCGGCAGCGGCGCCGCTGCAAAGTGCCCGTCGCAAGGGTCGGCGCCGCTTGTGTGCGCGCGCCGCGGCAAAAGCGCCGCGATGGCTAACGCCGCCCATGGCGCGTTGCCAAGACGAAGGGCGCTGCGCGCGCGCTGCGCCGCGATTAGCTTACCGGCAGCATTGCACCGCCGCGCGCCACCACCGCGGGCGTTATGATTAGGAGGGCGCTATCGGCAGCCGTATTGCACTGGCGCTTTGCGCGAGCGCGCCACCACGGCAAGGCGCGCTGCGGGGCACTACGTCGCCTACTACGGTCGAGCGCACGGGCGCCGCCACGCAGCGCCGCTGCCCGTGGCGCTTGCGCGAGCGGCGCCCCGCGCAGAAGGGAAGCTCGCGGGCACTACGTCGGCCTACTACGGTCGAGCCGCCCGCGGCGCCGCCGCCAGCATGGTGGCGGCGGCTGCACCGCAACATAGCAGGAAGAGGGGGGTTAGGTTTTCGGGCAAATGACAGTTTTGCCCCTCGGAATTTCAAAATTTATAGAATGACCAAAATACCCTTAGGAATTCAAAAAATTTCCTTTATATCCTTGATTTCAGAAAAAATATATATGTTAATTAAATAATTTAATTAACTATTATTTTTATCTAATAGTCCTATAAAATAACATATATATATGTGATGTATGATATGGATAGATGATCATGGACCTATGATGTGATGTGTGTACATATGATTATTATTATTAGGGCTTATAGTCTCTATTTTTCTCATTTATTATCGGGCTTACATGTATATAATTATGTTGTAATTATATGAGAAAGTGTAGTGGTAGTAGGACCCACGAGGTCGAGACGAACGATCCGACGTATGGAGATGCGTTGAGATGCCGACGAAACGAGAAGGACGATCACAGGGCATAGAGATGTGCCTAAGCACACATAGATCTTGATGTGAGTGATTGTGTAACATCCCTAGTTAGTCCAATAGTCCCATATCGAAAGTGGGTGAGATTAAAATTGGCTTATATGGGTCTAATAAGTGTACTACTGACAACTTCAGCTTAAGCATTTTGGCTAATGGTTGATAGGCCAAAACGAAGTTGATAGGCTAGTTAGCCCATCAGACCGGGTCGTGACTTTTGGTATCAGAGCCGACCTAGTATTCGGGCATGGTGAGGTAGGCTTGAGTAGGAAAGGGCTACCTGTGGATGAAGTCAGAGAACTCATCACAACATGGAGCCACCATCGGAACGTCAAGCCATTTAAGTGAGGGAGATTGTAACACCCCTAGTTAGTCCAATAGTCTCATATCGAAAGTGGGTAGGACTAAGATTGACTTATATGGGTCTGATGAGTGTACTACTAACAACTTCAGCTTAAGCATTTTAATCAATGGTTGATAGGCCAAAACGAAGTTGATAGGCTAGTTAGCCTATCAGGTCGGGGGCCTGATCACATTAGGATGTGATCCATGATCATCTGGTGTGATTGCTCATGTAATGTGTGATTGGTTATACACCTACTATACATATATATATGCATGTGATGTAGATATATATTAAATATATATGTATGTGACACATTATGTTAGGAGACCAAATCAAAATCCTCTCTATTAATAATATTAAGTCGATAAATGTGAGGCAATTAGATTGACCCACATGGCCTTTCATCGTTATAGGTAGGAACCGATTCCCGGTATAGGTTGAGTTGGTCGAGTCCCTTGAGACTCACCTATATTGCGTTTCGCTATCTTATCTATGACATAGAGATGTCATCGGTGACCTAAGGACATGGTATACTTGGTCGAGTCCCTTAAGAGTATATCACCGAATCAGACTCATCTTGTAACGATGGTGATGATTTAATCAAGCATCATGGTTGATCGAGTCCCTCGAGGCCATAGTGGTTCGGAGGCCGAATAGGACGGGAATCATTAGGAGTTATGATTGGCAAGAGTTGCCTACCTTTACGGGCTTAACGTGATTGGTCGAGTCCCTCGAGGTTACGTTAAGATACCGATTAGATCCCGATCCCCACTAGAGATCCGTCGGAGGTCTCCGATTCACAAACCAGAGGGTGTTGTGTGTCTCACGAAAAATTAGTTGGAATATATTAAGATAGAAGTTCTTATCTTAACTATTTAATGTTTACAAAGTCTGTATATTATTTATTTCTACTACATCTTTAATTTCAAAAAAATATCGCTTTCAAATCTTTTATGTGGCATACTTAATGTCAACCACCTCACTAGTCCAAATTATACGGATTGGCTTCGTAATATGAGAATCGTTCTCACGGCGAAGAAAATCGCGTACGTCCTTGATACAGTGATCCCTACACCCGACGAAGGGGCAAGCGAGGATGAGATCTCTCGTTATGTGAAGTACATAGATGATTCCGCTTTTACTCAGTGTTATATGTTGGCCTCTATGACTACTGAGTTACTGAGACAACATGAAAGTATGGATGCTAATTCCATACTTTTGCATCTCCGCAAACTATTTGAGGAACATGGAAGAACTCAGTGATATGAGATATCAAAGAGCCTTTTTTGTGCTAGGATGACTGAGGGGGACACCGGTTCAGAATCATGTCCTTAAGATGATTGAGTGGATCGAGAAACTCACAGGTCTAGGAATGGTCCTAGAGGATAATCTGTGTGTGGATCTTGTACTTTAATCCCTATCAGATTCCTTTTCTTAGTTCATAATGAATTTTAATATGAACAAACTTGAGATGACCCTCCCAGAGCTCCTCAATATGTTGATAGAAGCAGAGAGCACCATCAAGAAAGAGAAGCCGGTTCTCTATGCTAGTAAGACCAGAAAGAAAAGGAAGGCTGAGAAGTTCCTTAAGAAGGGCAAGGGTAAGGGCAAAATGAGTAAGGCAAAGGTTACCAAGAAAGACCCAACAAAGGACAAAGGCTAATGCTTCCACTGCGGCAAAGATGGGCACTAAAAGAGGAACTACAAAGAGTATCTTGTAGAGAGGGCGAAACAAAAGCTTGGAGAAGCTTCAGATACATTCATGATCAGTCTCCATTTGTTAGAATCTTATGATAACACATGGGTATTGGATACCGGGAGTACTTATCATATCTGTAATTCATTGCAGGTTCTAGTAGGACCTAAGAGATTGAACATAGGTGAGATAGACCTTAAGATAGGCAGTAGAGCAAAGGTTGCTGTAGTGGCTGTTGGTAAGGTCACTTTGCATCTGCTTGGTGGAGCTATTATTGCATTAGATGCATGTTATTATGTTCCTTCTATTATCAAAAATATTATTTCCATTTCATGTTTGATAATTAGTGAATATAAATTAGTTTTTGAGAACAATGGTTGTTCAATAATATTAGATGATGAGATCATCACGAGAGGAATAGTGCATAATGGTTTATTTATACTAGATATAGCTCCACATATCATGAGTGTAAGTGAGTCTAAGAGAAAATGAGAAGAGACGAACAATGCATATCTTTAGCATTGTAGGCTAGGTCACATCCACGAGGGAAGGATTCAAAAGTTGCTGAAGAATGGATATCTAGATCCATTCGACTATGAGTTATATACGACATGTGAACCTTGCCTTCGGGGAAAGATGACCAACTCTCCATTTAGTGGAACTGGAGAAAGAGCCACTTAGTTACTAGAACTCATACATAGTGATATATGCGGTCCCATGTCGACTCATGCCATAGATGGTTACTCTTATTTTATTACTTTCACTGATGATTTCTTAAGATACGAATATATGTACTTGATGAAGTATAAGTCTGAGGCTTTTGAGAAATTTAGGGAATATAAAAATAAAGTGAAAAACCAGACTGGAAAGAGTATTAAAACCCTTCGATCAGATCGAGGAGGTGAGTACTTGAGTATAGAATTCACCCAGTTCCTCAAAGACCATGGGATTTATCCCAATGGACACCTCCTTATACACCACAGCTTAATAGTGTATCAGAAAGGAGGAATTGCACACTGTTAGACATGGTGCATTCCATGATGTGTTTCGTTGACCTACTCATCTCATTCTGGAGATATGCCCTAGAGACCCCAGCTTACCTTCTGAATAGAATTCCAACTAAGTCAGTGATATCTACTCCATATGAGATATGGAATGGAAAGAAGTTCGATCTTAAGATTGTTAAGATTTGGGGCTGCCTTGCCCACATCAAGAGACACAACCCCGATAAGTTGGAATCCAGGACGGAATGGTGCAAGTTCATGGGATATCCCAAAGAAACTTATGGGTATTATTTCTATCACCCTAAGGACCAAAATGTCTTTGTAGCCAAGAGAGCAGTATTCCTTGAGAAGGAACACATTCTTGATAGAGACAGTGGGAGCATAATAGAGTTGAGCGAGGTTGGAGAACCTAGCTTAAGCACCATTCCATAGCTAGAGTCTGTTCATGTACCTAGCACACAAGTTCCAACTTTACGTAGGTCTGGTAGAGTATCTCATCCTCCTGAGAGATATGTAAAATATATCAAAGGAGAGGATGTTGAGAATATTGATCCTCAGATCTACGAGGAGGCTATTATGAGTATAGACTCCGGGAAATGGCAAGCAGCCATGAATTCAGAAATGGATTCCATGTACTCCAACAAAGTTTGGAACCTAGTTAATGCACCCGAGGGTATTATACCCATTGGATGCAAGTAGATCTTCAAAAAGAAGATTGGAGTAGATAGAAAGGTAGAGACCTATAAAGCAAGACTAGTGGCTAAAGGGTATCGTTAGAGGCAAGGTGTTGACTATGACAAAACTTTCTCACTTATAGCCATGCTAAAATCGATTTGAATTCTATTGGCTATTGCAGCACACTATGATTATGAGACCTGGCAGATGGACATCATAACTGCATTCCTTAATGACAACCTCGAGGAGGAGGTGTATATGATACAGCCTGAGGGATTCGTGTCTAGGGATAACCCAAATAAGGTGTGCAGATTGCTTAGGTCCATTTATGGACTGAAGCAAGCTTCCCGAAGTTGAAATATAAGATTTGATGAGCGTTGTGTGTACAGGAAAGTAAGTGGGAACACTATCACCTTTTTGATATTATATGTGGATGACATCCTGATCATTGGGAATGATGTAGGAATGCTCTCCACAGTAAAGACTTGGTTATCTAGACACTTCTCCATGAAGGACTTAGGGGAAGCATTCTGCATATTGGGGATACGGATCTATAGAGATAGATCCAAGAGGATGCTTGGCTTATTTCAGTCTAGGTACATAGACACCATTATAAAAAGGTTTGGCATGAAAAATTCCAAGAGAGGTCTCATACCAATGAGACATGGAATATCACTTTCTAGGAGTATGTCCCCAAAGACTCCTGAAGAAAGAGCACACATGGATATGATACCATATGCCTCATTGATAGGATCTATCATGTATGCTATACTATGTACCAGGCCTGATATAGCGCATGCTTTGAGTGTCGCGAGTAGATATCAAGCAGATCTAAGCTTGGAGCATTGGAAAGTGGTAAAATGTATCCTTAAGTACTTGAGAAAGACTAAGGATCTTTTACTGGTATATGGAGGTAGTAGCCTCAGGGTTGAGGGCTACACGGACTCGAGCTTCCAGTCTGATGTAGATGATAGCAAGTCTAATTCAGGGTATGTGTTCACCTTGAATGGAGGAGCAGTATGCTGGAAGAGTTCCAAGCAAGACACTGCTGCTAACTCGACTACAGATGCGGAATACATTGTTACAACAGAAGCAGCAAAGGAGGGAGTCTAGATGAAGAAGTTCATCATAGATTTGGGAGTCATGTTGAGTAGTGATGATCTGATTCCCTTATATTATGATAATTACAGGGTAATTACTCAAATAAGGGAACCTGGGTCTCATTAGAAGTATTCTGAAGAGTTTCTAGCTTATTAGAAAGATTGTGGCCCGAAGAGATATAGTAGTGGAAAGAGTTCCATCCGAAGATAACATTGCAGATCCACTGACAAAGCCATTAACTCAGATTGTCTTTGAGCGTCACAGAGGTCTATTGAGGATCAGACATATTGGTGATTGGCTTTAGGTCAAGTGAGAGATTGCTAGTCATATGTGCCATGCAAGCCAATCATATGAGTGATGGCACTTGTGACTTGATATGCACTTTTTCTCTTTGCGTATTATTAGGTATTTTATCACTTTATCTTGCGTGTTGCATATATTATGATGTCCTTGGATCTGTGTAATGGGAATCGGATCGTGATGCAATCACGATAATGAGATCGATTCACCTTTAAATATAGACCCTAAATTATCCTGGTCATAGGTTACTTGATAAGTACATCGAGATAACCGAATAGACTGGTGTGCTATATACCCGTCCATATGATAGAGGTGGCTGGTTCTCATAGCTACTCGTGTGAGGACACTAAGGGTATATTGCAGGTGCTCATTGGGGAATGAGTTCACTAATTGATCCACCTACAGAATGTTAGATGGTTATTGATACCTTATGTTAGACAGTGACTCCGTAGTCCCAATAGTGTATCTGGTCCTTAGATTTGAGACACCAAGGATGTCCTGTATGAGTACTCTACTCTTTGATACCGGACTTATAGGTTTGAAAAGTTCCAGATCTAGTCTAGCCGGTTATTGGGAGTGGTAGCCAATCTTACGAGGGCTGTTAAGTGTCAATAGAGGATCATCCGCTCTTAGTATCATGAGAGGAATATCTCATGTATCCTTACTCGAATAAATCCTTAGCCAAGATTATTCGGATTGAGAGAGAAAGAGTTCTCCAGGAGAATCCGACAAGAGCAAGACTCGAGGAGAGACTATATGGGCCTGATAACACCATGCCCGGTATAGAATCTCTGAGATATTAGATGGATGAGGGACTATAGATACATGGTAACTGAGGACAGATAGGTCCAAAGGATTGGATTCCCCTTATCGTCTGGGTGCTGCGACATAGTGGCCTAGTACGTCCACAGTCGATGAGTTGGGTGAATTATTATAGAGATAATAATTCACTAAGTCAAAAAGAGTTTTGACAAGTATGACTCATGACCAGCTCGATATTGGGCCTAGAGGGTCACACATATATGGTAGGTGTTGCGACAAGTAGAGGTTCAGATATGAGATATCCGCCAAAATCCCTAACTTATTGGATATATATTAAGCCCCTGAATTATTGGATCCTAAGAAGAGATTCAATAATTGCTAATAAGAGATTCTTGTGTAGAGACCCACTAATCCAAGAGGCTTGGATAATTGGATGGAGATCCAATACCCAACAGGACAAGATCCATTAGGGTTTACAGGGGGCCTTTATAAATAGGATGGAACCAAAGCTCTATAGGCTGAGGGTTTCTTTTGGTAGCCACATTCTGTTCTCCTCTCCCCAGAGAGGTGCATCATCGTAGTTTCTATCGTGTGGATACCGCTAGAGAGGAGGACACTTGACCTCCTTCGTCCTTCCTATAGATCTGTAGGGATTCAGGGATATACGATCTCCCTAAGTATTTTCCTTTACATATGTAGTTTTCGCAGATTTGTTTTGACACACCGATCTTCGCACAATGATGAAACTTTTCTATAAAAAATCTGGGGTGTTTTATTTTTGTTCTTCTGCTGCGTATGAGATATCGCTCCCCAAAAGGATTTCCCAACATAGCTGACCTCCGCAGCCTCGATCTCTTTGGCATAACTCTGCTCTTCTTGGCCAGATGTCTGATTTCTTTATCCAAAGCCTTTTATCGATCGTCGACCGGACCTCTGGCTCGACGTCCAATCTCCTGACGTGATTTTCTTTGGTGCATCGCTGATTCATCCTATATCAATTATCTAATCCTGATCGAGAGTAGACCTGCGTAACTCAAAACACAGGTAGATAAACAAAACATGATCAATTAGTTTCATTATCAAAATTCGAGATTCAACAATCTTCCTTTTTGATGATGATAACTAATTGATGAAAGGGTTAACCTTAACTCCCGGAGTTTAAACAAACTCCCCCTATCAATATGCTATATTGATATGACCCTTGGATTGTATCAAATCCAAGCAACATGTTATGAAAAACATCAAACCATTATGCAAATATATAAAATATTCAATACTTCATTCATTGCATGAAATTATCAATCTACTTCTCTCCTTTTGTCATCAACAAAAAAGAGAAGTTGCTTCTTAGTTAGTTTTAAGGATGTCCAAATTTTACAATACACTAGCAAGATTCAATCATAGCAAGTTTTAAGTTCATACAAGTTTTACAACATCAATCTAGATTTTTATCACAACGTACAATTATAGCAAGTTTTTGAATTCTAGCATGACAATTTTTACTTACTTCTTGAGATGTGTAAGTTTGCATTTAGTTTCTTATGATAGGCAAGGTAGTAATTTTTGTGATATTCGAAATAGCAAGTAATACTAACAATATTTGTAACTTGAGAGATAGCAACTTTTTGCTTCTCTTTACAATATTTATACTAGAAATATTTGTATGCAATGAGTTAGTAATTTTGTAAAGTTTATATTGCTTTAAACATGCAAGCTTAAAAAAATTTCAACTTTGTAATTTCTTTCTTCTCTTTTGAGAAGTGCAAGCTTGCAAGTTTTGATTCCTTAACATGCTAGCAATTTTGCTTTTATTTTCATAAGCTAGCAAACCCTTCTCCTCTTTGTCAATGTCAAAAAAAAGGGAGGATTAATACTTTAAATAATCTTGCTTGAGATTCAATAATTGATAACAAAAATACAACCAATTTTGTTGAAAAAGTGAAGTTGAGCAAAATTTTTGCCTCTTTTGATATAGCAACTTTTTTGCTTCTCAATGTTTAAGCTAACAAAATTTTCTCTTTTGATGCACAAGCTAGCAATCTAACTCCCCCTTTATCATTATCGAAAAGAAGGGAGGAACCAATGATATAGACTTTTACATCAATTGTAAGTTTGCATCAATCAATATTTCAATCATCACATGATGCATACAAGATAACAATACAAAAAATTATGTCATGAAGGATATCAGTATGAAAATTCAACAAGGATCAAAACCAAAAGAAATCATTCATGATTCATAACTTTCTTTTTAGCAAGATCAAAATCAAGATTCATATGTATCAATTTTCAATTCATGATGAAGGGTATATATCCAAAATATATCAATATCATCATCTTATTTGTAAAAGAATCATATGAGAACATGTTTCATGTATAAGAATTCTCATCAAGATCATATTTAAAAAAAAAAATCTAAATATTAAAAATCAAGATATCAATATCATGAAAAAGAAATTTCAAATAAGGAATAAAAAATTATTGATTCATGCATTCAAGCCAAATAAGTCATGATTCAACAAATTAAAGTTGTGATTTCAAAAGTTTAAAAATAGAAATCATGAATCATCAAGAAATCAAGTGACATATCAAGTCATCAAGATCACAAAACAAATTCAATTATATAGTTCCGAGAAATCAAAGAGACAAGTCAAATTTCATTTGAAAAATTCTCTTTTGATAAATGAAATAATCATGGTTTACAATCTTGATTTTTTAAAAGTTTCAAGTTATAATTATGAATATCATGAATCATAAATATTTTCTTTAGCAAAGAATCACATGAGCACTTGATTATTGCATAAGAAATCTCATTGCATCATGATTTATAAATTCTTTCTCTATAACATGAATTATAGAAGATATAACAACAATGATATCAATCATGATTTATTTGATAGTAAATAGTAAAGAGAACAATTTGTTCCATATATAAGAAATCTCAATTCACAAAAGTCAAGTTATGATTCCAAGAGATTAAGAGAAGAGTTAAGAATTATTAAAAAAATATTCAAATTCAACTTGATAACTCCATTCTCATCATTAAAATCATTTCATAGATTTATATAAATGGATTCTTTAACACATCGTGAGAATCTCATTCATAATTCAAGAGATTCACAGAATTACATAAATGAATTCATTGATCTCGATAAGATGGATAATACATTGTGTTTCAATTATGTGATTCATCTTATAAGCATGCCTTTGCCTTTAACAAAAACAAGTATCAACATTCAAGAGTGAAAGGTAAATTTCGTAAAACAAATCATCAAGCATAATTGCATAAATTCGAAATCATAAAAAAAATCTTTCATTCAAAAAATATATTAAGAGCAACAGAGATTGATTTCATGTAAGCATACTCACTTCCTTTTTTAATAAAAGATGTGTATTAAGGCCAATATAGCATCTAAAAATTGAAACATAAGTTTAAAAATCGAAACACAAGTTTCATTAAAAATGATACATCATCTAAAAATTTCATCATAAAAATCATTAAGGCCAATATGGCATGTCAATCATACGTCATCTTCAATGATAATATATTCTCCTTTTTATGTGTTTCATTTCATGAAATTTGATTTCATATAATCATGTTCAAATTCTTATATGAAAACCATAATCGTATAAATTCAAAATACAAGTTTTGTCATCAAAATCATCAAGACAAAACACAACACATCATCTGAAGAAAAAAAAATCGTCATGAAAGCAATTAAGACTGAAAACACATTAATTCAAAATGTAAAATTTACTCATCATGCATAATATGTTTCATTTTAAGTTTTTTGTTTAATATGAGTGAACTCATATTTTAAAAGATAAGTATCATGTTTAAAATCAACACATGAGTTTCGTCATCACTTATAAGGTCATTACTTCAAAAACTCATGCATGATATAAAATCGTCAGGCATCATGATTAAAACCAAAAAATAATACAAAATATCAAGATACACATATATGGATTAATCCTATTAGATGTATAAGCATTATCACAAATCATTTAAATTTAAATTTTTTTACTTTTCAAAAACACTAGAAGGATAAAAAGTAAGATATAAATTTTTGAAAATAATTTTTATTTCCTACTAACTAAATCAAGCAATTCATGAAAGGTATCAAGTGATTTCATAATTAATCAAGGGAGTTTTGGTTAAGTTGCTTACCTTGTAGTCGAAGCCCGTTAAAGTGCAATTTACAATATTTCCCCTTTGGAAGTTCTTGATTCATCCTTGGGGCCTTCATCTTCTTTGGCCTCTTCTTCCATTCAAGTTCATCTTTGTTCTTTAATTTTTATTTCATAAATTTTTTAAAGTTCATTGTCAAAAGTTTAAAGTTCTCATCATCATCATCCTCATCACTTGAGTCATCACTCAAGTGGTATTTTGTAGTCTGAAGTTTCAAATTTTTCCTATTCTTTGGAAGGTGGTTCATGTGTTCATCGGGTTCTAAAAAACTCATTTCATAGGTCATTAATGACCCGATTAATTCTTCCAATAGAAAGTCATTTAAAATTTTTGATTCTTGTATTGTCGTTACTTTTGGATCCCACCTTTTTGTAAGGGATCTTAAAATCTTGTTTACGAGATCAAAATCTAAAAAAGATTTGCCAAGAGCTCTTAGACTATTGATGACATCCATGAAACGGGTATATATATCATCGATAGTCTCGCTTGGTTTTATTCGAAAAAGCTTAAAATCATGTAATAAGTATTTACTTTCGAGTCTTTGACTCTACTAGTTCCCTCGTGCATGATTTTAAGGATGCGTCAAATATCAAAAGTTATTTCGCATATAGAAATCTGATTAGACTCGTTTTTATCTAAAACACAAAATAAGGCATTCATAGCCTTTGTATTTAATGAAACAAAAATTTTCTCTAAATCCGACTATTCGTTCATCGGTTTAGAGGGAAGTTGAAAGTCATTTTCAATAACGTTTCATAAATCCAAATTTAAAAAAAATTAAGAAACCTCTCATTCGAGTTTTCCAATATGTGTAGTCCGACCCGTTAAACAACGGAGGACAAACAATCAAAAAACCCTCTTGAAAGTCGTGAAGAGTCATTTCTCGTGGGTGTGAATCTAAAAGAAAAATAATGTAGCTTTGATACCAATTATTAGGATCTAGAGCGACACTAAAAGGGGGAGAGGATTGAATTAGTACAACGGTTAAATACGATAAATTTTAATGATTTAAAATAATTTCGAAAACTTTGTATGTTGAAAATCTTATTTTGACTAAAATCAATTTTGATTGAAGCATATTGAAAACGTAATTAACTTTAGAGTATTTAGAGATGAAGAAAGACAGTGACAAGGAAGTAGAGTAGCCAAATAAAATGGTTTGCAGAAAGATAAAAGCAATAAGTAAACGCAAACCAGATTTTTATAGTGGTTCGATCATACGACCTACATCCACTCCCGATTCCTCTTCTTTTGAGGCCATCGGCTTTTCACTAGTTGTCTTTCTTCCAACGGGCGAAGAAGAACTCCCTTACAACACCTCTCTTTTTGACGGGCTTAGGAGATAACCCTTACAAGCACTTCACTCCTCTCTTTCAGTGGAATACAAATGAGAACTAGAGGATGGATGTTTAGAAGGATTTTTACAGCGTTTTGTTCCTTTCAAAATCTTTGTACTTGTGTATTCAACCCAAGGACGGGAGGGATATTTATAGGCTTCAATTGGATTCAAACTTTGAGCCAAAAACCTTTCCATCCTGGGTTTACCGAATACTGGCGGTACCACCACCTGTCACTAGTGGTACCACCACTTGTCACTAGCGGTACCATCGTCAGTTTGACCCTGACAATGGGCGATACCACCGTTTTGGTACACAGCTTTGTTAGTGTACTAGGTGGTACCATTGCCAAGGTACACTAACATTTGGAGGTACCACTGCCCAGACTCAATCTTGAATACTGAGTGCCACCACCAATCCTGACGGTGCCACCGCCTGACATGGCACTTAGGCACTATTTGAGCCTTTCATTTAGCCCGATATAGCTCTAATGTAGACCTAGATGGTCCCTAATTGGGTTGGCCTAATTATAACCCAATTAAGCTAATCATACTTTGATCTGGATAATTATTATAACGCGAATCGTAATTAGTTGCCCAAGACGTCTTTGGTTCATCGGTGCTTCGTCCGACACTTCGACGCATCGTCCTCTCTTACGGCTTGTTGCCTAATCATCAGCTGACCTCCGTAGCCCCGATCTTTTTGGCGCAACTCCGTTCTTCTTGATCGGATACTCGATTTCTTTGTCCGAAGTCTTCTGTTGATCGTCGATCGAACCTCCGGCTCAACATCCAATCTCCTGATGTGATTTTCTTTGACGCAATGCTGATTCATCCTACATCAATTATCTAATTCTGATCCGAGTAAATCTGTTTGACTTAAAACGTAGTTAGATAAATAAAATACGATCAATTAGTTTCATATTCAATAAATTTCACTCTGAGTAATATTTATTGAATATTACTTTATACTTCCCGTTGATACCGTGACGCGATGGCCTCGAGTGGGTCCCGCTGAGGTTTACTGCCAATAATTTAGCATGTATGCCGTATGGTAATTCTTTGATCAGTTTGGGGAGTTCATGCCTCTCATCTCCTGAGGAGTAATATCAACCGTCAGATTAGAGACAGTTCATCCCATCAGGAGAATGTGCTGCCGTAACAATTTAAATTTAAGCTTAATAATTTCGACACCAGCCACACCTACTCGTGTTGTTACCTGCCTGCTGATATCGTCCGGCATTGGCCTCAAGTGGGTCCCAGAGATGTTTACTGTCGTCTCCAATAACTGGGCAGGTAGGCGTCTGGGTAGTTCCTAGTGATTAGAGGGAATTCTTGCCAATACTCCCCAGAGAAGCAATCTCAGCCATCGGATTCGAGAGAGTTCATCCCATCATAAGAAGGCGTTGCCAGAACAATTTAATTTCTCCACCAGTTACACCTCCTACTACTACCTGCCTGTTGATATGCGGCGTATGACCGAAGTGGGTGCCACTGGATGTAGTGAGCAGGCAGGCGAGATAGGGAAGCGGTACACAGATGGAAAAGGAGGAATGAGGCCCGAATCCGAGTTGATTTATGAGATGGGCAGAGGAGATAGGGAAGCGGTACACAGATGGAAAAGGAGGATTGAGGCCCGAATCCGACTTGATTTATGAGATGTGCAGAGGAGATAGGCAACGGGTATATAGATGGAAAAGGAGGGTTGAGGCCCGATTTATGAGATGGCAGAGGAGATAGGGAAGCGGATACACAGATGGAAAAGGAGGATTGAGGCCCGAATCCGACTTGATTTATGAGATGGGCAGAGGAGATAGGAAGCGGTACAGAGATGGAAAAGGAGGATTGAGGTCCGAATCCGACTTGATTTATGAGATGGGCAGGAGTCGCAGTCGGTACTCTGCGTTGACCAATGAATAGAGCCGAGCAGCATAAAGAGTCCAATCGCCGGGCTAAGAAGAGACCATCGCCGCGTTCTCTACGCTGTTAAGTACTATCGTAAAAGGAAATTGACACCCTGCGGAAAGGTGACCGCTCTTGGACCTCCCTAACCTCGAAAGCTCCCCCCACAATCTCTCTCCTCTTATGTTCACTATGGTGTTCTTTAACCCGTCTTCTGTTTCCTTCTTCTCGTCTTCAAGAGTAGTGTGCGAAAATTGAAGGGTTAGTCTCTCAAATCGCTCCTTTACTCCTTTGGTTCGTAATCTTCTGATTTTTACTCGTTTTATTCCTTTCTCATGTGTGTGTTCTTTAATCTAAGATGGATTTTTTGGTCGTGAAAAATAGGTTTCGTTGACGATCGCTGCATTAATCCCGAAGTCGTAGCCGATGCACCAAATTGTCGGTGGAATCGAGCAGTTCCTGGGAAATCCTCTTCCTTGTTCATCTGAGTCGTCGAAGCGATGGAATTCAGGGGACCGGAGCACGTCCTTATCGATATAAGCTCCGATGAGGAGGATTCCGGCCCGGACAGGTTGGTCAGCTCCTCCTTTGACTGGGTCGACGAGTTGAACGATCGCGTGGACGAGCGGCAGGGGGAGGAATCGGACGACGTGGTGTTCGTGGATGAGTTCTCGGTCCCCGTGGCGAAGAGGCGGAAGCCGAATTCTGATTCGTATGGGCCGGGGACGTGCGGTGGCTCGGACGGCGGCGATGACGACTGCTTGGTGCTGGATTCTGGCCCGGATAAGCCGGTCGCGGTCGGGCACGATAAGGCCGGTGGTGGAGAGGAGGATGACCTTCTCGTGGTCGCGGAGAAGGGGCAGGTGGGGAATCACTCTGTTTCCTTCTCTTCTTCTTAGAAACATAATTATCTTTCTTTCTCTGTGATCTACTCAAAGTAGTGGCGTTTGCTTTATTCCTATTATTCGTGCCTCGCCTTCTAATTACATGGACGCGGAGCATTTCATTGTACTGTGAATTCTCCATGTTGCCTAGCATTAGTGCTTTGTGTGTTTGGTCTGAGAATCTAAAGCCTTTTGCGTCCAGCTTAGTCTCACAGAGGGCCAAATTTTGGCTTTCAATAAGCGATATGCACCCTAGGTCCTTTTTGCATTGCATTAACCTGATATTGAAATGTAAAGAAAACTGTCCTTGGACATCTAGAAGAGTTTTGCAACCCTTGTTTTGCCTCTTTTTAGTTACCAGAGAGTATTTTGTAAGGTATACATCATGACTGTCATTTTTGATGCAGATATGTTCAGGATGTCCATTGGAAAGCACACATATGACACGTGGAGCTTGAAAACATTATTCACATGTTACTCTCAAAGAGTTTATAGATTTGTTTATAAGAACTAAACATATTATTTTATATCTTAGACTCTCTTTTGTGATGATTATGTGTGTTAAGCATTCAAAATATATCCCTGTTGAGTTTAACTTCGTAGATATTGGAGCTGTTCAGCAAATGAGGATTAAGCATCAGGATGATGTCATCCTCAGGAGTAATTGGAGCTGTTCAGCAAAATGTCCTAGTTACGTACAAGTTTTTTTAATTTGGTTTTCTTTAATTTTTTTGTTTTTCATAATATCCATGTTGCGTATGTGTGCCTCATGTTTTCTGCTGAATTGCATCTTTGTCCATGTGCATAGTGCAGTTCGTGACCTTTAATGTTGATGTTTACAAATATTACATTTTACCTTGTTTCGTGTTACCATGTTATGATCCCATTGTCAACCTCTAGCTATATACTGAGAATTTTGGATGCTCTATGTCCTGTTGATATGGCTTTGCGGCATGCAACAGTTTATTGGAACTCTATACTTTGAGCTTAACACTAGAACTGACAAACTGGACATTAATCATCTAAACACCATTCTATTAGCTGCAAGCTAGTATTGATTGTTTCCACCTAAAACATTTTTGATTGAGCTTAACCTTGGATCTAGTTAGCTGAGATAACTCTTTTGAACATATTTATTACTAGCATTTTGCACGTGCAAATACACATGATCAGATTTGAACCCAGACTAAGCAAAATTTTGAATGACAGCCATATAATTAAGGAAGAGACTAAAGATTAATGAATATGAAACTTGTCTTTTCTGCTTGTTTGCTATTAATATTCCATGATTACTATGTTCCCTAATTTACTTGATTCATTGATCAGTCAGCCATGAACAGATGATAAAAAATTCAGATTCTGATGATGTATGATCCATTGTGACCAAGAGCATTACAATAGTTGAGATCTCATTAGATTTATAGTACTTAATTGATGAATTAACCAGTACCAATTGATCACTTCTATGTAGACCTCATTAATTGTTATTTCATTTCAGTTTTTGTTTTAGCAATGGTTATCGTGCATGTAATTCTTTATGACAAATAATAGCATGGGCATGATCTACTAATTTATCTTTGTTCAGATTTGTCATGGTGGCATGAAATTTTAATTGAAGGATTCTAAAGGAATCTTATTGCATAAGAAAGAAACATGCGACATATTTTCTTATCGTTGCAATAAGACACAAACAAAGTCCAATTTTTGTTTATTTATCTTAGTCTGAGAGTTGTTTTGCCTCGAGTCTAGGACATCTTTCTTAAAAGAATCAGTGCTATTGTCTACAGGATGATTTTTTTTTTCACATGATTTGGTACATTTTTCTGTAAATACTTTTCAATAAAAGTGCT
Source organism: Musa beccarii (assembly GCA_024322285.1). Lineage (NCBI taxonomy): Eukaryota > Viridiplantae > Streptophyta > Magnoliopsida > Zingiberales > Musaceae > Musa > Musa beccarii. The sequence continues at coordinate 14,988,469 of CM044396.1, read as the reverse complement.
ATGGTACTGTCAACATTAATTTCTAGTTCATTTAGTTAGTATGATTAATGTTCTTTAAAAGTATACGGATGTTGACCATCATATATTATACTAGTATGAATCTGTTATCCAACTTTATCCTTATTTACCTTTTATGAAAGGCCTTAGAAACATGATCCACCTTTGTGCAATATAGGGATGAGTTCCTCACTGGTAAAGAAGAACCACATAGTAGTTTCCAGTCAATATATTCTACCTCTATGTAGCCATTTATTTCTTAAAAGTATCAATTTTTCCTAAATTATATCTGAACTTCATGTAAAATAAACTTATTTCGTGCATTTTAGGAGGGAGGATTTTGTTCATTTAAAAACAAGCTTTTAGTCTTATAGGGAATGAGAACTAATAATACCTTTGACATGGTAAGAATCGCAAAACTGACATTGAGTAATCTTGGGAAAAAAAACTTTTTCCTTTGCAAATATGGAACTTTTTTTTTTTTTAGTTCATCCCTCTTATGATTATACTAATAGCAGGAAGCCTTGGTATCCAAGTCCTCATGGTGTAAATTTTTCCATATATATTGATTTCTTATGTGGATTCAGATTCTGATTATTCAGTTCAACCTTGATTACCAACAAGTTAATATAGTTTGTTTACCATTGAATTCTCCATGTTTATTCTTTTAATTCTTGTCAGGGTCAAGCAATATAAACCTTAATATGTAGCTCACCAACCTGTGCTGACATTTATATAGTTGTCCTTAACTCATTGTCATTAACACACTCTGGTGGCAATTTTTTACTTTTGTCTTCTAACTTTAAAATTTTAAATGCCACCTATTACACCCCCATGATAACAAATCCATGGTCAGATTCCATTGATTGGAATAATAGCTGCAAAACTAAATTCTTTTATCATTTTAAAGGATTTCAATAACCATGCTCCTTAGTTGCAATTCTAGAATGTTGTCGGCTCACCTAAAGTTAGACCACAGCTTCCCTAGTTTCTTTAAGATTAAATTGAGACATCACTAAAACCATAACTTTTAAATATGTTTTGCTTCCATGGTCATTCGTATAGAGGCAATAAAGATATGTGATGATGAAATTTTGGGTAAAAGAGAGATAATTTGAGAGAAAAAAGATATTAATATTTCTTACGTATGTTGATTGGAAGATAATAATGTCAAATATTAATATTGATTGTAAAAAGATACTTCATGTCAAAAACTTATTTAGTGCTTTCTAGTAAGATAAACTTGTCTGTCTTTGCAGTTACATAATTGAGTCAATAAAATTGTGACGACTGATGAACATAAAGTGTCATTACTATATTTACTATGAATACCTTCAGAAATCAAATAACACAGTAATTGCATATACAGTTGACAACATTCAAAAAACATCTAATTTGGTGAATGTACATTTTGTATGTGTGTGTATGTGTAAACTGCACCCTATTGAGTAGGGAAAATGATTTGCTACAATCCTCCAGCTATTTTCATTTCTTTGCTGCTTCAGCTTTGATCTGTTCTATAATGCTGGCATGATCCATTTTCCCTTGTCCAATGTCTCTGTATTTTAGTTGTCTGCATTTTGTATTTTCTGCCACGTGTGGGGTGGGTGATAAGTAGATCATATCAGACCTCACTATATGAGAAGAAATAGTTTCAGATCCTCTTTTGAATTCCACTCTACTCCTAGATTTGAGCATGAGGCTTGTAGCAGTGTACAATGGATATCAGCTTCGCTTAATATTTTGTTTTTGTACCAAAGTAAATGGCTTGTAGCATATTGAAGAGCTAAGGTCTCTTGGAGCCTAGTGTGAGATGAGGCACAAATCTTGTTGAAGCAAAGCACACAACACAAATATCCATGATGGATAGTTATGCAAATAACATATTTGGTACTTAGATCTAATTTTTTCTAAACAATGAAAAATATGTTCTGGCACATTTGCTCAATGATTAAAGATTGTTAGGTCAATTGTCAAATGCAACACCATTGGTGGTGAAGATGAAGATGAAAACAGTAAAAGCTGAAAACATTAACAATAGAGTAGGGAATTAACAACTGAAGAAAGATATAATTGGGACAATCAGGACCTTGAAATGATTTGTCGAAACCCAACTGTCTGGTTTTTCTTTGCATTTCAACAAAGGAAAATCCTTCTCTATATGTTACTCATTTTGTCTTGCTAAAAGGAGCCGAAGTTTTGCTCCTTTTATTACATTGACATCATAGCAAGTAATGAAGGTAGTATAACATTATAAAGGCATGCCTTGTGGGCAACAGGTTTTTTTGGAAAAGGTCATAAGGTGTGTACCTGAGACATGCCACAGTTGGTGAGGCCAAAATTTGAGCTTCAGCGAGCCTTATGCATTAGCACCCCTAAGTGCTCTTTTAATAACACTGATCTGTACAACGCAGTCCATTGTATGAATCTAGCAATCTTATTTAGTGCAGAAATATTATTACAACTGCATGCTTTCTGCTTTATTATTATTAGTACCATTTTAAATAGTTTCATGGGACTATGTAATATCTATGTACAATTAATGTTCTTGGATCTATTTCTGGAGCATTTCGTTTTTGAGTTGAGCTTTATGGCATTGCATTGATGGGAAAATTCCTTGGCTTTTGAAACCAGTCTGTTTAATTTGAATTTACGCTTATGAGCCAAATGCATAACAATTTGTGACTTCCATAAAAATGATAATTTTTATTTATATAAGTACTCTTTCCCTAGAAAACATGATTTTCACTTTTCTTCAAATTTAGGAGGCTCATGAAGAAGTTTATTGGTCCATTGATGAACCACATAATTGGTTATCTATCTGAAACAGGAGATCTTGTGCTATATGATTAGCATTTTTCTGTTGATTCCTAAATTTTGAATAGTCTTTTGTGGTCACAATTTGCTTGTTCATCAAGGGTTTATTTGCATTCCTTAACAGTTATGTCAGAAACAAGAAAATTGGAGAACACAAAATGTCCATGGATACTACATTGATTATATGATAACTAAAATAACAAGAAAGAGAAGTTTCATATTTGTTCCTAGAACAGGCATATAATGTTTATATTGTCAAGGTTAAACTGGGATATCTTGATAAATAAATAAAAAAGTGGATAACTTGTCATAAAATGATGTCAGCAACCAGATGTCTTTCTAGATAAAAAGATTATTCACCTGTTATAAATGTTTCTTGCTTTTTTGTGGCAGATGCATGATCATTTTTTACCATCTATCCATGTTTTATCCAATTTTAATCATCTATTTGCATATCGGAAATAGGTTTTTGATGCTTATATTGTCTAAATGCAAATGTTGGAATCTGCAGCTTCTTCACTGTTTGACCTTATAAAAGAGACATGCTTACGTTTATGACTTTTTGCTACAGCTGCATGGTTTCCTTGTTGCAGCATCTAATAATTCTTTAACCATATTTTATATTTTTGCAGTTGGCATGCCGGGATTACCCACATTCACGACATCTATGTGCTAATTTCCCTTTTAGCACCTCACCACATGAAAAGTATTGTGACCTGGTGAGTCTTGCCCTTTCTACTCAAGACTAGTATTCATTTCTCCTGATTATGATTTGCTGAAATTTAGCTACCCATGCTTTCTGAAACTTTAAAGGTTTTTTATTTGGTATTTTATTCTATCATGCTTTCATGTGTGTAAATAGTTTGATGCCTACTTATTGCAGTGCCATTGTTATGTCTGTGACACTCCAGCCCCCTGCGATTACTGGGGCAATGGTGATTTAAGTATCGACCATTGCCATTCTACTGATAAGGGAAGGTGGAAATCAATGAGGCAGTTCTTCAAACAGAAGAACATGTTGGCTGTGCCGCCTCAGAAATTCACATATAACTCTTCTTTAAATATCCCACCACCTCAAGATTCAGTACGACTACATTTCAATCCAGTTCCTCTCAGACCAAATTTACTCCAGCCTTGCTCAGCCACTATCTCAAAGCCAGATACAATCCACCGGAGAAACCAATATCGACCTTCCATTCTCTCTTATAGACAGAGACCTCTCCAGCAGCAAACCAAATTCTACCAAATTGTTCGTAGGGCACAACATGTACAGAAAGAGGGTCAGGGTTCTGGTGCATTGACCACTCAACTTATGAATTCTCAAACAAGATTTAGAAGGTCTGGGATGGCGCAAGCTGGATTTACTAGCATGAATAACCATTCTGGAAACACTATTTCCAGTAATAATCATGTTACCAGGGCTGTGCCACAGAATTCTACTCATGCAACAATGACATCACAGATTCCTTGCCCTCCAGAAGGACAACAGAGATCTCCGGACCTGTTGATGAAGACATCGGTTGTCTCAGTAGGTCGGATGCAAACGTCTGCACCATCTCAATTTCAACCAGCAACAATGCAGAGTTCTGTATACCCTACATTGATAGCAGCAGATTTTAGCCAGAAGAGTTGGCAGGATATATTGGCTAGTGTGTCATCTGAACTTGGAGTTTCTAACTGTAGCGATTCTTGCATCATGGACGACCAGCAGGCACCTATGCTTCCTTCTCCATCACAACCATGTGATAAGTCTTTTTCTCAAATCAATGCAAATGTAGATGTTCTCTCTGCTGCTGCAATGACTGCTAACCTTAGTCCATTAGATCATGGCTCTAGTCTGTCGAGCAATATAATGTCTCAAATTCCAGAACATATCGGGGGAGATGATCCTGACCTTGTAAGCAACACAACTGCAGGGGAGAATTGGCTGGATAGTCTTTTAGCATCCATAGAGAATTGAGATATGATTGTAGTTCTGGTAATAAACCAGACTTCAGAAGTAGGTCTGCTATATGGTCTTTTGGAGTCTCATGGAGCAATGCGAGCATGGGCAGTGTTTGGCCGACGCCTAGCTTAACTCTGTGTTTGACCCACTCCTGGCTTAACTGTGTTTGACCCACTCCACAGTATATTGTTCTGGCCATGTATTTGGTCTTTTTTGGAGCAATCATCTCCTCTGTTTGTTTAACAGGGAGGATTTGCTTTTAATCTTTTCAATTGCTACGAAATAATTCCCCAGTCGTCTAGTAGCAATGATACACAAGTCTCCATTATTTAAAGGTTGAAATTGTCATTTAATGTCTAACAGTGGCATGGACCTCAGTCAACTTTATCAGATGTAGACATCAAACAAGGAACTACTCTCTTAAGTTGATAACCTCCTGGTAATATTATATGCGTGCCAACAATGTCTCAAATTCTGAATTTCTTATTAACTCCATTCTATGATATCTTCTTTATCCATTTGTGGGGTTGTACTCCAGGAAAGGTTGTAATTGGTATTGGTGTCTTTTTTGATTATTTTGCTACAGCATTCTGTATTTGAGGATGAGAATTGGGGTCAAGATAAACTTGCTCCTTTGTGATTGCTACTCTGCTTTGACGAGTCTCATTGAATTGGCTCATCCCTTTTCATTTTTACTATTTTGGATAGAGTCTTAAAACATAGTATCTTACTGTTTTTTTTATATTGTTACTGTGTTTTTAACCAAGTTGCTAAAGCATATTATCTTAAAATAGTAGTTGGAAAAATAATAAAGATAAAATAAAGTTTCAAGTGTTTTTTTTTTTTAAAAGATAAGTGATGGAAACAAAATTCGATTCCCAGACCTTTACAATAAATTATCAATATTTAGTTAAATAAGTTGACACCTTACAATGAAGTTCCAAGTTCACCTACGGGCTGAGGGGTTTGCAGTTCTCGACGGTCTCAAGGCAGCGAAGCAAGAGATTCCAACCCCAATTGCATTCCATGACAACTTTGTGCCGTCTGTCATGGCATCCTTTATTTTGCTGAACCAGTTGCTCCATGGTCACATATCAATAGAAACAATAACAATTTTGCATACATTCTTGTTAGTTTTGCTAAATTAAATTTTGATCTCTATGAACCCATTATAGGTTGACTTAATACAGTTTTTTGCCCTCTTTTCAGAAAAAGAATCTAAATTGGAAATAAAATTCAATGCGATTAAACTGTGAGCTATTATTCTATATCAACCGAACAAAACGTCTCTTAATTCTTTAACGTGGAGGCCTGGGATCCTTTTTTTTTTTCTTTTTCTTTTTAAAAGAAAAATATCATTAATGTTATACAAAATGAGCTACACAAAGGTCAAAGCAAACAAAAAAATAGAGAGCTTATAGTTCTCCTAAAATTGACGAGCCGATGGGCCACACCATTTTGTATCGCATTGACAATTTGGAAACGTGTATCCTTTATTTTGTATCACCATTTTCTATCACACCCTTAGAAACGTGCATCACATTGACTACTTGGAGACATGAGAAAAGCAGCAAGATATTTTCCAAAATGTTTCCAAGGAAGCAGGGAATATTTAGTCAATCTTGATGCATACGTTGTTAGATTTAACTCAACAGTCTTTCGAATATTATATAAGTAAATAAAGCAAAGGGCTTTAGCCACGATTGGGGGTGCGGAGGAAAAACAACTACCACCAATGCTTTAGCCACTCTTGTGCTCATCACAAATCCACCTCTTGCAATGAGCTGTCATTTTTAATTGAAAATTCATTACTTACCTCCATCGATGGCTACTCAATCCTTAGGGAGCCCTCGGGCAATGAAGTAACTTGATAGATAGTTATCATGAGCAAAGGAGACAACTCTAAGAGTTAAGGTGTGAGGATTGATCAAGTGGTTGCAATGCTTGGCGTTGTTTCTACTGATCCAAAGGAGCTATAGTCCTGAGGTAATAGTGCTACGAAGATAATCAACAGATTGTTTATCAAGATCATCACCTTCTTTGAGCTAAGCTCCAAGGTGCTAATCATAGAATCACTTGAGGTAAGCAAGTTTGGATCATAAAATATTTTAAAAAATAACAACAATTCGATAAGTAAAGAATAGATGGAAGAAGAGTTTGAAACAAGATTACACAACAAAAACAATGATGAGCAATTTGACAATGAAGAATGCTTGAGAATAATGAAGAGGCAGGGAGATGTCTTTATACGAAGAATTTAATTTTTGGTGCCACTTTTAACTACTAAGCCTCCTTCTAACTTGACCAATCTTTTTCTTGGGTGTCAATTCCTCTCTGCTTAAGCAATTATGACATTATTTACTGATACACTTCCAAATGGGTTGAGGGTCCAAACCCATCTATCATCATTGGTCATTTAAAAGAGATGTGTGACTTATATCTTATCAATTAAAAAATAAAAAAATAGTAAATGTAGAGAAGAATCACACCCAGAGCCAATTTAAATGAGGTTAGCCACATTAGAAAAGTGCTGTATGGCCTTCACATTAATGAAAGAGGGTTATCTGAAGAATAAGATGTTATTAAGCCAAGGATCATCTTAATAGGTAATTGAAGTACCAATACCAATAAGAATTCTAAAATCACCCTTAGTGAGACAAATTGAAGATCGCTTGGGTAGTTCTAGACGCTATAGTTGTAGGAAGAGACCCCCATGGGTCCATGGTGCCATATTTGGAAGTAAAAGTTTTTGACTCATAACTTGTTTTTGTTGTTACGAATAGATATTAATTCTTTTATGCATATTGCTTGTTTAGTAACGATAAGGTCATTGTGCATATTCAATGTTTGGTTAGGATAAAATCTTTGATGCCAAGTCCTTGGTATCTTTTGGTTTAGTAAGGATGTACTGTTAGGATCGGAGAGCTACTAAGAGAGGGGGGGGGTGAATTAGTACAAATGGATTAAAACTCGTGCACTGATTTCGTAAATAGTTAGTTCGAATTAAGATTTGATGAAGATGAAGATGACTTAGTTGAAGTAGCTTGAGTAAAGAAAATGAAAACCGAATGATTTGCAGCTAAGTATAGAAACGATTCAGAAATTTAAACACTCACACGTTCAAGAACACCACGATGTATAGTGTTTTGGTCAAGTGACCTACATCCACTTTTGAAGTCTTCTCCGAACCTCTTGAAAGGGAGGGACCAAACACCCCTCTTACAATCCTTTTACAAGTGGTTCACACTCTTATAGATTTTTCTAAAAGAAAGAGGGAGGTGAACACTAGCTATCGAAAATAAGGCTTTGCCAAAGCTTTTGCTCAATTCTAACTCTAAAAAAGGGTGCTCTTTCTGCTGAGAAAGGAGGGGTATTTATAGACCCAAAGAGGATTCAATTTTGAGCTCCAAATTTAAATTCTTTTTGGGTTTCCCGGTGCTGGGCGGTGCCACTACCCAGCTCTTTTTAGCACACTAGTTTGAACCTTAAACTCGGCCCAAACCAATTCGAAACAAGGCCCAATGGGCCCCTACTTGGGTTATAGGATTAACACCTAATCTTAACCCAAATTATATACCAATTATGAAATTGAAACATAATTCTAAGTGATTTAAACCGGCATTCTTCAAGTCTTCTTCCGGTGAGCTTTCTGGCGAAATTCTGGTGGACTTCCGACACTCCTTCGGATTTCTTCCGACGGACTCCCAGCAAGCTCCTAGATTCCATGATGAGTTCAACGAGTCTCTGGCAAGCTTTCGAACCTTCTCGGTGATCTCCGTGAACCTCCAATGATTTTTTCGGTGAACTTTCGAAACCTTCAGCAAGTCCCTGATTCTATCTCGATTGGTTCCAGCAACACTTTCGACGATCCTTCCAATGATCTCTTGAACTCCCAACGAACTTGACCTCGGTAAATTGCTTTATGTTTTCATCCCATCGTAGTGAATCCTGCATACTTATCTGGATAATATGGATTAGAACAAATAATTCACCAATTGACTTCATCATCAAAATCCGAGATTCAACAATCTCCCCCTTTTTAATGATAACAATCAATTGATGATAGAGTTAAACTTAACTCCCCCTATCTATATGACATATCATGAGAAGGTAAAAACACTTGAATTCAATCTTTTGAATTCAAGCCGAAACCGATAAGTTTCATTTATCGTCAAGCTTAATAAACATGATTTTTCATCCATAAATATGAAACTTCATAATTTTCACAATGTCATGGCATGATATGAATTTTCTAGTCGAATGATAGACATTCATCATTTTGACAAGAGAAACTAATCACAAATTGAAATGACACAAGGATCAAATGATATCAATGAGGTGCACAAAATCAAGACATGATTTCAAATGAAATAATAGCTTAAAAAAATTTAAGCATTTGAGATATATTACGATAAATTACAATGCTTCATAGCAATTAATTGTTGATTTCAAAGCATAGCAAATGCAATTTACAATATGAACCATATAAGTTATTGCGATGAGCTACGATATATATAAGTCATTTTTCATTCCAACATATTACTACATATAAGTCATTTATCATCAATTTTATATCTTTCTCCCCCTTTGTCATCAACAAAAAGGAGGTAAAGTAGCCATCATAAGGTATCATACCATACAAAAAAAATGAGTGGTCAATTTTCAAGCATATGATAAATGAGTTGAACATAATACAAAATATGTCAATTTTCAAAATGCTCATGAAGAATTCATACATTAAGAATATAAGACTCAATTTTTTGATTAAGAATTCAAGCATAGAATTATGAAAGGATAGATCATTAAAGTCATTCATCAAGGATTTCATATTTTAAGGTAAACTCCACGAGAATGAGATGTCAAAACTCATAAAACTTCAATGAATGAAATATATCAATATAAAAAATTTGAAGGAAAAATTTGGATGTGGTATTCTTATAGTGATTCATGAGGAGGAAGTCATAAAACCTTGAATCATACCGATTAGCACAAGAATAAAAATTGAAAATGAACATTTAAGAACTTAATTTTGCACAAATTATGATATTAATTTATGCATATATTAAGCTTCATATAAAATTCAAGTCATGAAATATCTTTAGTCATACTTAAAGGAGGGTATAAAATCAGTTTTTACGACATCATTAGTATCCACTATTTAAAGAAAGAGGAGAACAACATCATGATAGCTTTCATCAAGATTATGATCGAAAGATAAAAATGAGAGCTCCATGATATAAATATGTCATCAAAATACAAAAATATAATATCAATGTGAAACTATCAAAATTGAAAATTTAATCATTTCATCAAGAGTCTTGTTATAACTCAAAAATTCATCAATTGATGAGGAGAATCAAAATAGAAAGATAAAAATGAGAGCTTTAATCAAAATGCCAAGATGATATTGTAACGATGTCATTTAAAAAATGAAGAGATAATATTAAGATGATACAATCTAAACCAAAGTTGGAAAATTTCGAAAAGAAACGTACAACATCATGTATTAGAACAATTCAGCATGCCCAATTCTCTTCTAATGAAGTCAAATTATTCTTCATTTAGGGGTTTTGTGAAGATGTTCGCTAATTGATGTTTTATATCAATAAATTCTAGAATGACATTATTATTATTGATATGATCTCGTATAAAGTAATGCCTAATGTCAATATACTTAGTTCTAGAGTGTTGAATTGGATTTTTGGTTAGACAAATAGCACTTATATTATCACATTTTATGGAAATATTCTTTAAATAAATTCCATAGTCTTCTAAGGTATTTTTCATCTAAACAACTTATGCACAACATGCACTTGCGGCTATGTATTCAGCTTCTGCTATAGATAGTGCAACAGAATTTTGTTTCTTGAAAGTCCAAGAAACAAGTGCATGTCCTAAAAATTGGTATGTTCCGGATATGCTCTTTCTATCTTTTCTACATCCACCAAAATCTGCATCTGCATAGGTTTTTAAATTAAAGTTATCGGATTTTGGATACCATAATCCTAGATTAGGAGTTCCTTTTAGATACCTAAGGATTCTTTTAACAGCTTTAAGGTGAGATAACTTAGGATTAGCTTAGAATCTTACACATAGACCTACACTAAACATGATATCTGGTCTAGTTATGGTGAGGTAAAGTAAGCTGCCTATTATTCCCCTATATATTTTTTGATCAAAATTTTCTCCACTTTCATCCAAGTCTAACTTTGTGGAAGTACTCATTGGAGTGTTGATGGCTTTTAAATCATTCATGTTAAATCATTTTAACAATTCTAATGTATATTTTATTTGATTAAGAAATATACCATCACTAAGTTGTTTAACTTGTAATCCTAAAAAGAAGGTTAATTCTCCCAATAGGCTCATTTCAAATTCATGACTCATACACTTGGCAAATGATTCACATAGTGATTTATTCGAAGAACCAAAAATAATATCATCAACATAAATTTAAATAATAAAAAAATTATTTTAAAATATTTAATAAACAATGTAGTATCAACCTTGCCTTTAGTAAAATTATTTAAAATTAAGAAAGAACTAAGCCTCTCATATGAAGCCCTAGGGGCTTGTTTTAATCCATAGAGAGCCTTAGTTAGTTTAAACACATGATTGGAAAGAAGAGAATTTTCAAATCCGGGTGGTTGTTCAACATATACTTCTTCGGAAATAAAACCATTTAAGAAAGTACTTTTGACATCCATTTGAGAAAGCATAAAATTATTACTACTAGCATAGGCAAGGAGTATCCTAATGGCTTCTAATCTTACCACAGGAGCGAAGGTCTCTTCGTAATCGATACCTTCTTCTTGGTTGAAACCTTTGGCCACTAGTCTAGCCTTGTTTCTAACCACGATACTACATTCATCTTACTTGTTTCTGAAAACCCATTTAGTACTAATAACTAAATGGTCACTATGTTTAGGAATAAGCTTCCATACCTCATTCCTTTCAAATTGATTCATTCTTCTTACATTGCGATAACCCAAGAATCATCTTTTAATGCATCATCAATGCACTTAGGTTCAATTTGAGAAAGAAAAGCAGCATGGGCATAAAAAATTTTAAAAGAAGAACGAGTTTAAACCCCTTTCGATGTGTCTTCTATAATTAACTCCTTGGGATGGGTATCTATATACTTCCATTCCTTAGGTAAGGAAATTTGGAATGAAGATGCATCCAAGTTGCTATTTTGAGGAGAGGGTTCATTTAAATTCAAACCATCAAAACCAAAATCATCATCAAAATCTATTTTCTTAAATTCAAAAATTTCATTAAAAACTACATGAATAGACTCTTCTATAACTAACATTCTTTTGTTAAAAATACAAAAAGCTTTAGAAACGGAAGAGTAACCAAGAAAGATGTCTTCATCAGATTTAGTATCGAATTTTCCTAAAGCATCTTTTTTATTTAAAATAAAGTATTTACAACTAAAAATTTTAAAATAAGAAACAATAGGTTTTTTGTTATTCTATAATTTATAAGGAGTCTTGGATAAAGATGGTCTTACTAGAACCCTATTCATTATATAGCAAGCCATATTAATGGCTTCGGCTTAAAAGTATTTAGGTAAACTATGTTCATTTAACATGATTCTTGCCATTTCTTATAAATTTTATTTTTTCTTCTACTACTCCATTTTGTTAAGGATTTCTTGGAGTAGAGAAGTTGTGGTTATACCCGTTAGATTCACAAAAATTTTGAAAGTCATGGTTTTGGAATTCTCCACCATGATCATTTTGAATCGATGAAATCATGAAACCCTTTTCGTTTTGAGTAAGTTTATAAAATTTAGAAAAATATTTAAAGTAATCACTTTTGTGAGCCAAAAAATAGGTCCAAGTATATCTACTATAGTCATCTACAATGACAAATGCATATTTGCTACCTCCTAGACTTGTTGTGTCGATTGGTCTAAATAAATCCTTATGGATCAATTGTAATGGTTTAGAGATGCTTATTTGATTCTTTGATTTGAAGCTAGTTTTTATTTATTTTTCTAGTTGACATGCATCATATACTTTGTTCTTGACAAACTTGATGTTTGAAATTCCTCGTAATAGTTCTTTAGAAGAAATTTTAGATATTAGTTTCATGCTTGTATGGCCTAATCTCCTATGCCAAAGCTAAGCATCATCATTTAAAATGGAGAAGTACATTTCATTACTAAGTTCTTTAATGTTAATGGTATAAATATTATTATGTTTTAACGTAATCATGGATATGTTGTTTTTGGTTTTTCAAGATGCAAGCATTAGATTCAAATCTAACAATATAACCTTTATCGCATAATTGACTAATGCTCAAAAGTTATGTTTTAATTCATCATCTAGTAATACATCATCAATTAAAAAACTTAATTTGTTACCTATGGTTCTCTTGCCAATGATTTTACCCTTATTGTTGTCTCCGAAGGTGATATACCCTTCTTCTTTGCTAGTGAGCATAAAGAATTAAGATGGATCTCCGGTCATGTGCCTTGAGCATCCACTATCAAGATATCATCTCTTGCTCCTAGCTTGTGATGGTGAATGGTTCTACAAAAAAGGATAGTTTTTAGGTACCCATTTGATTTTGGGTGCCTCAAATATTGATCTACTAACTTTGTCATTTAGCATTGAATTATTTATGGCTTCTTTAAGAATCCATATCAATTTATGTGGACTAATTTTCCTAAATGGACATTTATAAATAACATATCCGGATTTACAACAAAAATTATATTTTAAATAATGTGATACATGCATTGTGAGTCCTTTAATGAAGGTGGTAGGATTTCGGTGAGATCCACTCATAAATCTAATTCCACTTCTATTTTCGATATGACCTTTGTTTGCAAAGATCATGTCCAAGCCCTTGTACTGATCTTAAATTTGTTTAGGGTCTCATTTTTTATTGCTTCTAAGTGTTCACATTTAGAGCATGGGGGTAAAGGAGTTTGAAGACTATCAAACTTATCTTGTAATAAAGCATGCTCTTTCTTTAATAAATTTAACTTATTACTAATAGTTCTACATTCATCAAATAATTCATGAAAAGTGATAGAAAGTTCATCAAAAGATAACTCTTCATTAAATAACTCACTAACCTCTTCTCCTAAGGCTATTAGCGCGAAGTTGGCCTCCTCTTTGTTGCTTGCTTCTTCATCCTCGGAGTCACTTGAGTCATCCCATGTAGCCTTCAATACATTCTTCTTCTTGAGTTGCTTTTTCTTAGCTTGGGGGCATTTATATTTAAAGTGCCCCGGCTTCTTGCATTTATAACATATGACTTGGTCCTTATTTTTTGTTCAAGTTTGTTTTTGGTTTCATTTTTAAATTTACCCTTTTTAATGAATTTTTTAAATTTTCTAGTTAAGAGTGCAATGCCTTCGTCAAAATCCTCATCACTTGATGTTCCTTTCAAGTTGTCTTCTTATATTCTTAATGTCATATCCTTCCTATTCTTTGGAAGGGGGTTCTCGAGCTCTTCATGAGCATAGCACATCATTTCTTAGGTCATTAGAGACCCAATAAGTTCTTCGAGAGGAAAAGTTTTAAGATCCTTGGCCTCTTGAATGGCTGTAACTTTTGGATCCCAACTCTTTGGAAGGGATCTTAAAATTTTAGTTACAAGTTCAAAATTAGAAAAATCTTTACCAAGTGTTTTGAGTCCATTGATGACATCCGTGAAGTGGGTGTACATGTCTCTGATGGACTCACATGGCTTCATTAAGAAAAGTTCATAGGAATGCATAAGAATATTGATTTTGGACTCTTTCACTCGACTAGTACCTACATGAGTGATCTCAAGAGTACACCAAATATCAAAAGTCGATTCACAAATCAAAATATGATTAAATTTATTTTTGTCGAGAGCGCAAAACAAAGCATTCATAGCCTTTGTGTTTAAAGCAAAAGTCTTCTCCGATTTATTCCATTCGCTCGTCGGAAGAGAAGATTTTTGAAAATCATTTTCGACGATGCTCCAAAGTTCAAAATCCATGAAAATAAGAAAGATCCTCATATGAGTCTTCCAATACGTATAATCTGACCTATTAAACATAGGCGGACGTATAATGGAGTGACCCTCTTGCATGTCAGAATAAGCCATCTCTCTTAGGTTTTAAACCAAATATGAGAGTGAACCTTGCTCTGATACCAATTGTTAAGATCGGAGAGGCACTAAGAGGGGGGGGTGAATTAGTGCAGTGGATTAAAACTCGTAAGTTTGAAATCGATTTCATAAATAGCTAGTTCGTATTGAGATTTTAATTCGACGAAGATGACTTAGTTAAAGTAGCTTGAGTAAAGGAGATGAAAACCGAACGATTTGCTACTAAGTATAGAAACGATTCAGAAATTTAAACACTCACACGTTCAAGAACACCACGATGTATAGTGGTTCAGTCAAGTGACCTACATCCACTTTAAAATCCTTCTCCGATGAGGCTCCCAACTTTCATTAGCAAATCTTGTTAAAGGGAAAGGACCAAACACCCCTCTTACAACCCTTTTACAAGTGATTCACACTCTTACAAATTTTTCTAAGAGAAAGAGAGAGGTGAACATTAGTTATTGAAAATAAGGCTTTGCCAAAGCTTTTGCTCAATTCTAACTCTAAAAAAGGGTGCTCTTTCTATTGAGAAAGGATGGGTATTTATAGACTCAAAGAGAATTCAAATTTGAGCTCCAAATTTGAATTCTTTTTGGGTTTCCCGGTGCTAGCGGTGCCACCGCCTATCAGCGGCGGTGCCACTGCTTATCAGTTTCAGATTGACAATGTACTGGGCAATTCCATCGCCCAAGGCAACGGAGCCACCTCCCAGCTCTCGGCCATTGGGTGGTGCCACTGCCCAACTCTTTTCAGCACACTAGTTTGGGCCTTAAACTCGGCCCAAACCAATTCGAAACAAGGCCCAATGGGCCCCTACTTGGGTTATAGGATTAACACCTAATCCTAACCCAAATTACATACTAACTATAAAATTAAAACATAATTCTAAGTGATTTAAATCGACATTTTTCAAGTCTTCCAGCGAGCTTTCTTACGAAATTCCAGTGGACTTTCGACACTCCTTCGGATTTCTTCAGGCGGACTCCCAGCAAGCTCTCGGATTCCGTGGCGAGTTCAACGAGTCTTCAGCAAGCTTTCGAACTTTCTCGGTGATCTCCACGAACCTTCGATAATTTTTCCGACGAACTTCCGAAATCTTCCGCAAGTCCCTGATTCTATCTCAATTGGTTCCAGCAATACTTTCGACGATCCTTCCGATGATCTCTTGAACTCTCAACGAACTTGACCTCGGTAAATTGCTTTATGTTTTCATCTTATCGTAGTTAATCCTGCATACTTATCTCGACAATATGAATTAGAATAAATAATTTATCAATTAATTTTATCATCAAAATTCGAGATTCAACATATACCATCCAATAACATGGGTAGTTTAGGTTATCATTCCAAAAGAGGTCTCTTTTTAAAGAAGATATTTTATTAAGGTGTTTTTCAAAACCCAAGACTTAAGTAGGCTGCGAGTGGATAGTAAATTAATTATAAAATTGATTAGAATAATTCTTCTCATGAGTTTGTTAGAATTAATTAGAATTAATTTTTCTCATGAGTCAATATTAGAATAATTTTTCTCATTAGAATTAATTATAGAATAATTAGAATAATTATAAAACAAACCCTTATACCAATAATAAATCTTACTCATGAGTTTGTTAATGAGAGAGTTGAAGACGTGAGAGATATATTCCAAGATATTTAAAAGGTCATTTACTTTCACAAATATTAAGGGTAGAGCAAATATTATGCTTAGTGATATGCTTGGAGAAATAAATGTTAGATTTCCAAATATTGACTTTGAGGTTTATAAGATTCTCAAAAAATTTTAAAATTTTTTAAATCCATAATTAAGATTTATGGTTGGCTCTAAAGGCAAAAAAAGATCATTAGTGGAGAACAAGGGAGATTTTGATATAAGGTTAATATATATGATATTTTTTTTAATAATAGAAAATATGAGAGAAGAAATAACCTATTGGATGATAATAAAGAGATAGGGGGATAGAGCAACTCATTGTTTGATATCACTATCAATTTTGAACCATATCGAGTTGTTGTAATTTATGAGGCAGGAGAAAACATACAAAGAGATACAAGCCATGATCCACTTAGTAAATTGGCAAGAAAAGTTCATAATTTCTAAGGAGTTCTTAATGATAATCTAGGATACAGAAGAAATGGTCTTTTTAGATCTAGTTTGAAGAGAATGAAGGGATATTTAGCTTTCGAGTTAATTAGAGTATGAACAAGCTTATTAGAAATAAAGATGTTATCATAAATAGTTTTTCCTTTGATACAAGCAAATTGATTGGAATTGATCAAAGAACTGATATGAATTTTAAGCTTATTTGACAAGGACCTTATTCAATATTTTGTAAAAGAAGTTGCATAAAGCAATCAATTTGAAATCTATAATGTAGATAACATTACGCTTTTTATGAATGAAAATTAGTTATGTTTTACCAAGACAATCATAGGAAGGTTTCACGAAGGATATGGCGCATAAGAATTCATTAGAAATTAACATAAAACTCAACATTGAAACCATCGGATTGGGATTTTTTTTTCATGATCTATTTGATTTATAGCCGTTTTAATTTCGACGGATAAATTAAAAAAAAAATCAAATTATGACTTCTAAGAAGGATCGACTTAAAAAAAATAAGAGTAAAGAAAGAGTTCTAGAGTTTATTGTACCAACAAGGTCTATTGAGATATAGAAAGTTTTATGGCTTTGCTTCGGATCAACTTTCGAAAAGTTTTATAATGCATTAGAACGGCAGTGACACTAAAGTAATGTGTTATTCCGTAGTTGCAATGGTCCTCAAATAGATTGTTAGAACGAATTATTCGGATCTTGAATTCTTAAGTTATAAAACATAATATAAAAATAAAAACAAAGCCGGGATATCTCAGACGGGAGAGCGTCAGATTGAAGATCCGAAGGTCGCGTGTTCGATCCACGCTCGCCGCATCGATTAATATTTTCTTTATCTATTATGTCAGGACAAAAGAAAAAGAAAAGTGAAAGCACTGTAAATTTCACAAAATCTATAATAATTTTATTAGATATTTCTATCTATAAAATCAATTCCTGATTTTCCCAACATAATCTGCATTATTTAGTTTATTCATTTGCATTCTATCAAAAAAAAAAAAAGAACAAAATGTGAAAGCATTATATATAGTGTCTCCCTGACTTCACATAATCTACAACTTTTTTGTTTTTTTGAACTATAGAGTTAATTAATATATTTTACTGATCTCACTCTCCCAGAGGGAGATGGACTTGAAGCTGCAGTCTGCAGACAACTGAGTGGAACTCGCTGTTCCCACTCAACAACAGGGAGGCTCCAATAAAATGCCTCCTTTCCCAAAAAGAAAAAGCCCATCTCTGGTGGGTGATAAAGCTACATCCTCCTCGGTCCTCTCCACAGAGGTGACCGGAGGAAGGACTCGTTAAGGACACTGCTACAACCTCCTCCTCCTCTCCAACATATATCCTTGCTTGCACAAGCAGGAAGAAGAAAGGAAAGAGAAGTGCACTTGATTGAGGCTCCGTCTCCCCCCTCCTCCTCGGCCCTGAGAGCTTGCCAGGCTTTATGGGGCAAGTCAACATAAAAAGTTTCAGTGCAGGCTTTGGCTTTGGCTTTACAAAGGCAGATCCTCCTCTCGCTCCCTTTGATCAGTTTCAATGTGGAACATATAATGTAGATTATGATCATGGGAACCGATGATAATGATCTAACACTGTTTCTCCAGTTGCCAACTTTTGAGGAGTAGGTATCGAGGGAGCTATTAGGATATAAGGTCAATGGATTAAAGTTTCGAGAGATGCATATCACCTTATGATTTCCTTTGGTGGGGATTCTTGAATATGATATAATTTCTTGAATTCTTTCTTAAGAAGGTTTGTGACTGGACGAGAAATTGCATTTACCTGTCAAATTTTAAAACATATGATTATAATGTTGCGATTGTCATTGATCTACAAGGAATTCAGAAGGAATTTGATTTGATTTTTTTTTTTTTTTGGTATGATCGCTCTAAACCAGTTTTGATGACTCCCGAGGTATTATTTTATATGAAAACATCCTAATATAGTTTAAATTTATTAGATTAATATATTGCATGTCATGCATATATTTTTTGATATATTATTTGAGACAGATAACCAGTTTTGATGGCTCCCGAGGTATTATTATATATGAAAACATCCTAATATAGTTGAAAGGATTTATTAAATTAATAGATTGCATGTCATGCATATATTTTTGATGCATTATTTGAAACAGATATTAGTGTCATGCGTATCCAAAACTTAGATGCTTAATCCGTACATAATAGTGCTCGTCTAGAAAGTCTAAGGTTGGATTTTTTTAAGATGTAACGAGTCCTGATTCTTGCTTTGCTAGCATATTCATTAAAAAATAATAAAACCTGAAACGAACATATAAATCAAACTCCCAAAGAAGTATTCTTTGGGGGTGGCTTTTTAATCAAATATCAATTTTTTTTTAATCACATTTCGTCTTTTACCTTGGTTTTTAGGATGGTTTGGTATGTTTTGATGGATGATGACCTCTTTGAAGTTGGATTTGGTTAGATAACCAGGAACCTAGATGTCCTAATTTTGTAATTTTTACTCTTATATATCCTTAGTTGGTGTTGATGTACAGCGTGTTGTAATATCTCAATTAATTTTATATTAAAAAGAAATATGATTAAGATTAATTTATAAAGATCCGATAAATATATTATTTTTAATTTTAATTTTAATATTCTGATTATTATCAATTCTGGTTTAAGTATTTTGACCAATGATTTATATCAAACGTTGAGAGGCCAATTAATCTAATCCAGGTCATGATATTTGATATTAGAATCTATCGCATGGTGAGAGAGTTCGAGTAAAAAAGAATGTAAGATTTGATCTGAATTATATTGGGATGTTCGGTTCTGATTAATCTAAGATGATTAAGATTGAAAGATTATGTATTATTATATTTCGTTGGATCGTGACACGTGTAATAAATAATTAACGTAGAGAGACACTAAAGACAAATGTTGTATTAAGAAATTGGCATGTCGTCAATGTCTTTGAATCGAATGTGCATTGGTCCACAGCCAAAGCGTTGAATGCACATGTCGTGATTTCAATCCAATCCTTTTGGTTATGACTTTATCAATCTTAACTCCATTAAACATGACGAGGATGGTCATCATTGACGAGCTTCTTAGCCGTCTTCGTATGACTTTTCTTCTGTCTCTATTTATATACTTGTTATTTATTTACTTATGATAAGGACTTTTGTGACTTTTTCCTCAAGGAAAATACAATCAATTAAATAATATCAAAGAAAGCAACAGATTTAGGTCGTAGAGAGAGATACAGGATAGGAACGAAGGCTATTGGGACCTCCACATCTTTTCAACAATAAATTCCTTATCATGAGCTGCAAGATAATAAGCAACCTTGTTCCTATGTCTGGGAATTTTATATGAAATAATTTAACATGCTGGAATTTAGATAGTAATACAAATATATTGTTGATGCAATTTCTGATAGGTCAAGGAAATATTCTCTTATGTTTAAATCTTCATTAGGTTTAAATCACTGGTTTCCACTTCCAGATGAGAAATATTCTCTTATGCAGACTTTTATGACTTCACAACGCTATGTCAACAATCATAATATTTTATACATGTACAACAACAACAACAACCCTTAATTATAAGGTTTTAAGCATTTGATGTAAATAATAATATAAGAACATTTTTAAAAAAATTGAATTTTCATTTTAATCATATAGCATATGTATTTGATTATTTTTTACCATTTAGGATTTAGCACTGTCCATAACAAATTGTTAAGTTTGATAGTATTGAACAAAAAATTTTCTCTAATTTGATCTGAGAAATTATAGAAATTCAAAGCCATGACGTTGACTTTAAAGATATATTCACGTGAAATCCAAAGAATCTACTTTTTACACGTTTAATTATCCATTCATGATTAAGGACATGAATGCTAGTATTTAGATAAACTAGCATAGGTCAACCTGATGCTTTGGATTCTACATCATCCATATCTTTAAAAAAGTCAACAGATCACATCATCTTTAGTTGATAGTCCTTAGAGTGATTCAATCAGTCCAAATAGAAATTCTCTTGCCATTATAATAGGTTTATCTATCGAAAAAAAAACTTGAAAAAGGGTTAAATTCGAATTGATTAAAAAAATAAAATATTCTTAAAAATTTTAAAGTGGATACATTTTTAGAAAATTATCAGAAGAGTATAATCACTAGTAATTTCATTGAATTTAACTCCCAATGACATGGGTGTAAGTTTTCCATAATGTTGTTGTAGATTCATGAGGACTAAGAAAAGTACATAGGAAAAAAAATCTTGGGAGAAGAACATAAATAATTTTATTAAAAAAATAAAATTATAAATATAAAATTATTTAGTCTAATGATAGATGATTAAGACTCACGTCGATGACATTGATCAACATATTGATAGCTCAAAACTACTCTGGCAACACATGAGTGACACCTCATAGCTAATGACACAATACCATATGGATAAACGTGGTTAACATGTCGATGACCCATGCTCGCTCACACAACATGTGATTGACATAGTCAAGTCAATCAAGACATGTCTTGGGTTAAATGCATCTCATTAAGACTTATCTCGAATCTAATGTGTCATGACAATACTATTCCGATCTAGCTCGAGAATGATGCATAATCGCTCTTAATAATCACTATGATCTTGAAAGTAAGAGTTCTCAGTGCTCACTATAAAAAGGAATCCTCAAGTGCATTCCCTACATACTAAAAATTTTCTTAAAAATTTTCCAAACTATCCGAAGTCAATAATGACTTGATCATTGAAGGTGCATTAGTAAAAAATACCCTCAACTTAATTCTACATGTTTAGCACCTTTGGATTGGCAAAAATTATAATTCATACTAAAATTGACCTGGAAGAAACCTCGGTTGGCTTCGACATGGATTCTTGTTCAGATAATCAAAAATCACACTAACAATGGTGCTAAAAAGCGGACATGAGATATTTCAAAAAAATTTCACATGATCTTCCCGACTAAACCATGAGTACTTGAATAGGTCGAGTATGACTATTTCGAATGCCCCTATTCCGAACTCACTTGTTTAATTACTTTTGAAGCTAGGTCAACTTGGATTGATAATTGAGCTTGCTCCTTCCGATTTTCAAATGCTTGATCCCTTACTATTTCATCGATTATTCCAAAACTCAGTAACTAACCTACCACCGCTTGCCTCCTAAACAATTCCATCAACTCAAACCATAACTATTCCTATCGAAACCTTTCAAAACTAAACCCAATGAGTTTAGTTTTTGACTATGATATTTTATACTATGGCTCTTTACCTTCCACAACTTGTCTAGTTGGCATAGTAAGGACTACCCCCGTCTCCATAACTTGTCTAGTTGAAAGGGGTTGAGACTTTGCCACCAAGTTGCTCTAATCCCTCCATGTGCTCTAGCTCTCAACCTAGTGGCAAAATCTCAATCCTTTCCGACTGATCTACCATAGGAAAACAATTCCCATTTAAACCTCCCTCATGAGCCACCCTAATATCCACCTTAGGGGCTTGAGGGACAAAGGGAATTAGTTACCCAATCTATTGAACTCCATTTGATGTTTGTGTATAACTTTTTGAAGTAAACTAATGATAGAAAGATATCAGAAAAGAGATTAGGCAAGAAAAACAGCTAGAGTTCGACCCTTATGTAAAATCTCCCTTTGTATGAAGTATCACGAAGGAGTTATATAAAAGAAATTATAATCCCATGAAGTATGTGATAGCATTTATTTTTGAAATGATGTTATTTAGAATGATAGACTCTCATATGTTGTATCTTTCAGTTGACTTTGTATGGGTTGACAAGGGAATGGTTCTCTAAACTACTCCCGAAGTCAATTTCCTCTTTCAGATAGCTTGCTAAGGAATTTGAGCTCAATTTCATTAATTATAAATTATCAAAGAAGCCCACAACTTCTTTCTTAACTATACACTAGCAAAATAAGGAATCATTGGATAGCTATATAAAATGATTCAATAGTGAAGTAATCACTAGCAAATCAGATCTCATCTATTCTCATTAATTCATATATTAGTGACCTTCAACTATCCAAGTTCTTCTATTTGGTCATCACATAACCTCTGACTACATTCCCATAATTATTATAAGAGGCTAATCGACACATTGTTATTGAGTATATCATCGATAGAAAAAAAAAAGCTTAAAACTTAAAAAGCTAGCAAAGGATTTGAGAGCTTTATCATAAAATCCACCAAAGTGGCAACTAAATGAAAAATCGAGGGGAGATAGAGTTACCCCTCGTCAGAAGTTCACTCTATTAAATACCTCCCATACCAAAGTGTTCATATAAATAAGAGAAAAGAAACTCCTTCATACATCTCATCCTTTGCAAGCCCCACCAACAAAAAAAAAAATCAATCAAAGTTTTATCAATTCCATCAGGACCATGGACACGATATGAAGGATTACTATGATATGAAGTAACATATCAAAGAGCTCATTGATAGAGGCACTTGTATCGCTATCTCAATAGGGTTTGAAAAATATCCTCAAGACCTCATAAGCATATTGAGTGATAAGTTGATGTGATAGTCGGGCGGCTAGCATCATGAGGAACTAGCACTTATGCCTATAAAACCTATGCAATGGAACCTCAAGCTAATAGGTTCCATTGTTCAAGTGATCTTCCTATTATGTTAAGGAAGAAGAGATAGAACACTTGGATCCTAAACATGATGGTGTATTTGTTGTTTCTCTTATGATCGTTAATACAATAGTAAAAAAGATTCTAATTGACATAAGAAAATCTATTAATATCTTGTATTATAATATATTTTAAAAGATTGACATAATCGCTATAGATTTGCAATGAATCTCCTCCATGCTTACTAGCTTTACTAGGAATTCTATTACTCCCTTAGGGATTGCCAACATATACGCTACATTTGGGTTGAGTAAATGTTCAAAATTTATAAAGACAAAGTTCTTAATGGTCAATGTGCCATCCACATATAATGCCATCATCAAATACTTGACTCTTAATTAGCTGCAAGTAATTATTTTAATATATTATATGACCTTAAAGTTACCAACCATGTTAGAGCTTAGAATTGAAAATCTTATTAGTGCTACCTAATGTTGATCATGCTTCCGAAGAAGACATCTCTCTCTATCCAACAATTGGATATAAGAGAATTAACACCTTAGGCCACCCATCCTGAAGTCAAAGAATCACTAATTGAGATCCCTTTAGACTTGGTCAAGCTTGATTGAATGGTTAGGATCAGCTTGCTTCTATCTAAAAAGAAGAAGACAAGCTCATCGACTTTTTATATCATAACTCTAAGGTTTTTGTATGGATACTACATCAGCATTGACCTTGACTATTAACATACTCCATAGAAACCTAGGAGGTTCACCCAAAATTGACGAATGATAATCTAAGAAGAAGTTAACAAACTATTATATATTGATTTTATCTGTAAGGTCCATTACTCAAATTGGCTCTCCAATATAGTTTTTGTAAATAAAATAGTGAAAAATGATGTATGTGTGTTGACTATTTTAACAAAGCTCATTCAAAAGATAGCTTTCATTTGAATCAGATAAGAATGGCTCTAGAGGATGAAGAATATATCTCATTTATTATTGACTGAGAAAATAACTTATCAAGAATAGTTTTAAATAAGAAGATAGAAGTTAATGTAAATGATATTTTGGTCAAAAAAACATTATAAGTTTTGAGAAGCTTGCTTCTGCTTTTATAGTAACTATAAGGAAACTCAAGTTATGCTTCTAATCTCATCACATTATTATAATGACAAATCAGTCAATATGATAAATCCTCTTAAAGCTTGATGCAACTAGTCGACTCTTAAAATGCTCAATGGAACTCAACAAGTTCGACGTATCCTATTGACCATGGACTACCATGATGGCCTAAGTTTTGGTTGATCTCATCACTAAAATGATAGTGGTAGATGAGTCACATATCGATACCCAACATTAGGTCCTATATGTTGATAGGTTAGCCACCATTGTGAAAGGGGTTGTGAGTCTCATCCTCCGGAGTCTGAATGAAGAAGTATTTGAATACTCCTATTCAGATTCAAAGTCACAAACAATAAAGTTGAGCATAAAGCTCTTTTGTTGGGACTTCGCATCGGCAAATGAACAAGTATATAGTGACTCATAGTTGGTGGTCATCTACCTATAAAGCCTAGGATCCCACTACGACTATGTACTTTCTAGAGGCTAAGCATATGATCATTGATATCCCCTTCTTTATTATTAAATTCTCTAGTGTGAAAATATAGCTATCAATTCATTATCAAAGTTGGTCTCAAGAAGACAACTGACTATAAAAAAAATAGTGGTGGAAACATTAAAACAAAGAAGCGGAAGTAAAGATGAGATTGCATCTACCTCTTTCAAGTATACCTAGATGGGAGACCTCCTTTGTTACCTTGAGATATGAGTTTTGTCAACCAATTCCAACTATGCTAGGAAAGTCTGAATGTAACAAACATGGTTTTGCATAATCAACAAAGTATTTTATCGATGATCCTTGACTCAACTGCCCCTTTGCAGCCTCTATCTGAAAGAAGTTGCCCAAGTGTTTTATGAGGTCCACCAAGGAACATGTGGGGAGCACATTAGAGCCTACTCATTGTCATTCAAAATTCTCAGGCAAGGCTAGTATTGGTCGATCATTTGAAAAGATATAGTTGAATATGTATAATGTCATGATCAATGCCAATGCAATACCTAAATCCAAAGGCTCCCCACAATTGAACTAAACTCTTTGGATTTAGCTTAGCCTTTCACTTAGTGGGTGTTGGACATTCTAAGTCCTTTCCCTAGCTACAATCCAAAGCAAATTCTTGATCATAGAGATTAACTATTTCATTAAGTGGGTTGAAGTTGAACCCTTTACCATAATCTTAGAGAAGCAAATCAAGGAGTTCATCTCAAAAAGCTTGATCACCTTATTCAACATTCCTAGAATCATAATTACTAATAATGAAATACAGTTCAATAACTCTAAGTTCAAAGAGTTCTATAAAACCTTTGGCATCCAGTTTCACTTCAGTTTAGTGGCTCATTCTTAGACAAATGACCAAGTTGAAGTCACCAACTGAGTCATTATAGAAGAATAAAGAAAAGGGTGACTAATGCAAGAGGCACATGGGTGGACAAAATGTCTGAGCATCTTGTGGAGCTATCAAACACCCTAAAGGGCTAAACTAGAGAGTCGCTCTTCTACATCACTTATAGAACCAAAGCTGTGGTACCGATTAAGATAAATCTCTTAATGGTCTAAATCCAAGAGTATCTTAAAAATGCATCAGATGTGAGGCTTCAAGTAAATTTGGACTTGGTCAATGAATTCAGGGCAAGGGTGCATCTCCATAATCTAGCTTATAAAAGTTCGATGATAAAGTCTTACTACTGGAGAGTTTAGTCTTAACACCTTGACATTGGAGATTTAGTTCTACACAGAGCAAAACTCAATGACCCAATGTACAATAAAGGAAAAACTGACTTGAATTAGGAATGATGCTACTTCATAGCCAAGAATGTCTGATTTGGGACTTAGTGACTTCGGATTTTGGAAGGTTTGGATATTTCATAGACTTAGAATATTCAACACCTTTAGAATTATTATACCATATATGTCTCAAAATCCTAAATTTGATGTTTATCCATATACTCAAAAAGGTTATGTAAAAAACTTCATTAATAAAAAGTTTTTATATTATGATCGAGAGTTTATACATGCTAAATAAACACCTTGACGTTAGAAAAAGGCAAAAGGAAAAAGAGCAAAAAATAGAAGTGTTAATTGTGACACTTAAAGAATCTCAAATACCTTATCATCGACGTTCTTAGGTAGAGGTAGCACTATGATGAGTGGTTGAATTAGAAGAGGTTCAGGTGTGGGCGAGGACACAAGAACTTTAGGCTTAAGCTCGATGGGGACTGTCTCCTTAGCACATTGGCTTTGATAAGCACCACGATGGTCCCTTTGGCCTCAGTTATCAACACTTCAATCTCTTCGGCTAGCTCGCCTTCTATTTTTTCATCAAATTCAACTTCACCTTCTTTTGTATGAGTGGTTGACTTGTTATGATCATTGATTTTATTGGACTCGATGAGGATGACTTTACTATTGGTCGAGTGTTTCCTATTCAAAGCTTTAGGAAGTGTAAAGCCTGTTTAGACCATGAGAGGGTAGAGGCTAGCTTCACATACTAATCTTGAGGAGTAGAATTGAGCCCTGTTTTCACCAACCATGTTTTGCTTATATATAGGCTGGTGGTAGTTTCCAACAAAGTATTGGCCAATGAATAATATTGCTATCATTTTCATCTACTCAGTCTCAATATGAGATTATGAAACTTTTGGGGTTAGGTTGACTAGCCACCCCCTCCATGAAGAAACAAAGAAATATTGCTTCTTCCACCCTTTGTAAAAAGGGGCCCATGGGACTTTGCAACTAGAATAGGTAAAAAGGGAGTAAGCTAAGTCCCTGAAGCACATGTTAAAGCACAAGTGCAATAAGAGTTCAGTGCACACATTAAAGCACAAGTGAGTAAGCTAAATCTTTAGAGCACATGTTAAAGCATAAGTGCAATAGGATAGTATTGAGCCTTTGGCACTCTCAACAAAAGCAATAAGGCAATACTAGGAGTTTGGTACTACTTATACAAGAGTGAATTTTCAAAAATTAAAGACTTCAATAAAGAAAGGATGGAGATGAAATCTGAGCCCCTCCTTTAGAGCGTCAAGGGAAGTGCAAAAAATAATAATGTGATACAAGGTTGATCATTTGGCTGAGGAGCGACTAGCTTGAACTTGATCAGAATATTGTAAGCCTCCCTAACTAGGTTGACAAAGGAGATCCGATAGTTGGGAGTCATAAGATGTTAGCACAATATATAAAACCCCACTATGCGAGGGACTCATCTTCAAAGAGGTAGCTTCCCTCAATGTAGCTACTTAAACCCTTTCATTGAAAGAGGTTTCTTCTACTATCACTAACTGAAAAGACAAGATCAATGAGTTGCTAGAATCCCTTGTAAAGGTGGATGAAGTAGACGTAGAAGAGAAAAACATCTGAACCTTGAAAGTTTCCAAAAATTGAAAGATCCAAATTCTTTAGAAGATTTGGATGTTCTGATTTGCTTTGAAAGTGTGAGAAGAACAAAGGAAGACGAATGGCTATTTGTAGGGTCTGAGTGACCCTTGCACTAATTGCCTCATTATTCGATGGTTCGATTGATAGGCTATGTGGCAGCCCACCATTGCATGAGACCAAAACGACTTAATCATGATGATCTTCTAAAACCCAATAGTTCATAAAATCTCCAAATAGATGTGTAAGAATCCACCTCATGGGTATAGTGTTAGGCTTTCATTGCAAAGATCATGGAAATCAAATTTTATTAGATTTGATAGGTGGTTGAAATGATACGCCCATCAAGGATTGAGACGAAAGTAGTGTATATGTTCAGTTGTGATCAAAGGCATAATCAACATGGTCAAAAGCACTTATTAATGAAAAACAATCGAAATAGTTGCAAGCACTTATCAATGACATGTAGTCAAAATGACCTAAAGCAAATATTAATGACACATAATTGAAATGGTAGAAAGCAACACATATTGATAATGTATAGCTAAAATGGTTAAAAGCATATATCAATAATGTGCAATAGAAATGACCAATAATGTATATGGATGATGCACAACCAAAATGGCCGAAGGTGCATATCAATAATGCGTAGTCAACATGGTCGAATGCATATATCAACAATGCCCTAATTAACTACCCATGTCTTTCCTCTACAATGTTGACAATGTCGACCAAGTCACTTCTCGGCTTGACCTTGCTACACTAGGGTGATCCAAGAAGTGGGGGTGAAGGGTTGATAATAGGTGACTAATAACCTAATAGACACCTCAGCGCCATGTGGCTAACACACCGACAACTCAAGACTACTCGGATGACGCACGGTTGATACCTCACAATCGATACAACATCATATGGGCAACATATTGATAGCTCGAGCCTACTCACATAGCATGTGGCCGACATAGTTAAGCCAATCAAAACACATCCTAAGTTCGGTGTACTCTAGTCTAACCTTATCTTAGATCAAACATGCCATGATGCTAGTACCTTGATTTGGCTTAAGAATGATGCTTAACTATTCTATGTAATTGTCAATGATCTCATAATTAATGATTCTTAAAGCCTACTATAAAATGGACTCCCCATATGCATTTTCTATATACTAAAAATTTCTTTAAGAGCTCATTCGAATTCAATACTGATTTGATTATCAAAGGGGCATTGATTGGGAATGTTTTCGACTTAGTTCTATATTTTTGATACTTTTAAGTGCACAAGAACTACAATTCACACTAAGACTAACATGGGAAGAACCTCCATTGATTGTGACACTAATTTCAACTCAAACAATTACAAACAAAGGTTAATAAAATAAACCATAAGAACATAAAAACTCAAATTGCTAGAGCTTCCTAAAGTTAATAAATATTAATGATTTAAAATTTTTAAAATCTTTTATTTAGGGATAATAACAATAATGAAAAATTTGAGCTTCTAAAGAAAGAGGCTAACATCACCATCATGATAAATAAACAAAATTTATTATCATAATTATTTTTGAAAGATGTTGTTTATTAATACTTTAATTAATAATATATAATCTTAAGAAAATTTTGTGCACAAATTTGTTGGAGAGGAAGAGAAAGTTGAAAAACCAGCATAAGATTTACGTTAATAACTAAAAAACATGTTAGAAAGTCGACATAACATTTATGATACTCATTGCTTATATCTATAAGGAAAATTAAAATTTTTATATATGAAATCAATTATAAAACCTTTGAGTTATCACTACGACATAACTTCCTTTTTATATCTTTTTATATAAACCTAAAAAATTAACATATTTTCTCTCGATCTCTCTAGAAGCCCTAGAGAGACACATAAGAACACCAAATTATTTTCTCATACATTTTTTTCATCAAAACCTAGAAATATATAAGATATTTATAAAAAATCAAATCCTAATTTATAGAGTTTCCTCGTAAAGAGTTTTTCCATACTAGAATTCATTATATTCTTAGGACATTTAAATCTAGAAATCCAAAAACACTTATCAATCCTAACAAATTTAGATTTTTTACCTTCCTATTATAGCTTTCTTTTTTTAAAAAAATATTATAGTTTTCTATAAAAGAAAAATAATTTCATAAAATTATAATCTTATCACAGCACGGAACAACATTCGTGCTAGGAGACAATTTATCCCTTCACAGCTAATCAATATCAAAATTTTTGATATGTAAAGCCAAGCAGTAGACGTATACAAGTATTTTCTTTTATATATATATACATACATATATATATATATACTTAACATTAAAAAAAAGTATTTTGATACAATTATAAGACACCATGGGATGATTCATTATTGTTCAGAATTCAGACCAAATATACTATATCTGATAGTAATGAATGATATCTGTTATTAGTTCTTTGTACCAGCAAACACTCCACCATCAACAATGGACCGTTGAGTTGTTTGGGTGATGACAAGTCTGACCACTCCAAAGGTAAGCAGTTTGGGTATTGCAATGGTAGTGGCTTTCACCGTGTGTTGGCACCAACTTTGGTCGCGTCTTCTACTCGTGCTGGAAATTGCCGAGCCATCTTTTTCATGGAGTCGTCTGGGACCGACGCCCCAGGCTCGGTGTAATATTAGTGGGGTGGTATCTGAGACTGGGGCCCACAAAGTTGTGTAGGGTGGCAATGGTCCAAACTGGACGGTGAAGGTGTGTGTTTGTAGTCTTCTATCTTTATGTTTGTATGCAGATAAGGAATGATAAAAGACGGAATTCAATAACATAATATCGATATTAACACTAAAGAGTTGAATCCGTTAAATATGTTAAATACGCCACCATATTATATAAATATTAAATTGGTACTAGACGAAAATAGAGAGGTCATAATCTGACATACCAGAATAAAAGTTTTAAATTGGATCGCTACTGGTTCAAAAATTTAATTTGCCAGGAAAAAAAACTCTAATTTATGTTTTTTTTAACGACCAAACCTATAAGTTTGACTTGAGTATTTCAGACTATGAGTGAACTTACACCATGTTTTAATCTAGTTTTATACATGACTACTGTAAATATGTATATATATATATATATATATATTGGAGGTTTTTAATCCTCAATTTTTAATAAATGAGTTTGCTAAATCATTGTCGAAATGTTTTTATATATAAAATATATTAAATTAATATATAAAATAGAAAAAGAATATTTTATAGCAATTTGGAAGCAACCAACCGAACGTTTTGGCATTGGACGCGCGAGGCGCACCGTCCGGGGACCACGTCGACGACCAGGGAGTGGGCCCGCCTTGTACGAGAGCCAGGTGGGCACTAACCCACGTGCACAGGCCGAGGCAAACATATCATGACACGAGGGGACGCGGTGGACACGACTCACATGCCCAGGTCAGAAGCCTACTCCAATCGTTTCGTGACAGAGACCATGATGCGACTCACCACACGAACACGACACCAAGGATTGCTTCGACTCATTGCTCGCCCCCACCCCATGCCCCGCCCCCCCCCCACACACTCTCTCTCTCTCTCTCTCTCTCCCTGCGGTGGACATGCCATTGTCTGATGCACCACTACAGCTTGCCATTAGCTGTATCTGACAGTAATATACAACCAGGTCATAAAGTCGAGATGGGGTACTACGCCACCTTCTTCCCTCACTTCTCCTCAGCCCCTCCCATTGATGGCAACGACAGAGCTCCAAACAGGACTCGAGTGATCCAAAAGCATCTCGCCTTCCTCCCGCACCATGAGTCGAAGTGGAAGGGTAAGGCGACACTGTTCACGGAGATGGGAGAAATATATTAACTAGAGATGGGCCACAGTCTTGCATTAAAGGCCGCGCCGCTTCAGAGCAAACCCCTCCTTAAATGCTGCCTTGGATTTTTCTGCTCTTTGTTTTCTTCCTCCTCCTCTTTCTCTCTCCTTTTGTGCAGACTCACTTCATATCATTCCATTCCCTCTCTCTCCTCGCTTTATTTAGGTCGGGAGATATCGTGATCTCCTTTCAACGCTTTTTTTTTTTCTTCTCTCTCTACTTTGTTTTCTTTTCTTGATGACTTGTGGTTGGCCTTCTTTTCCGCCTTGTATTCCTAAACTGCCCCCTCGTTGAATCCGCAGAAACGATGCAGGAACGGATGCGTGCAAGGGAAACGAAGCTTGTACCGTTCAAACCTGCTGTGTGGGTGTCAGGTTTCAATGCATCGTTATCTACTGCATGATTTCTTTATGCCCATTTAGAGTCTTCAACTTGAGCTTGGAAGATAGATTTGTGCTACATATTATTTAGACTAGGGTTGTAAGACTTGGCTTCTCTCTTTGCTGTTCTTAAGAATGGACCAAGCACAAGGCTGATATAAGCAAAACTAGATTGAATCTTGAGTCTGAGAAGGATTTGTAATTTTTTAATATATGATGGACTCTATGTTTTCAATTAACTTTCATGAGTGAGATTCTCAATCAAAGTATCTCTCAAAGTTAGCAAAATATAGAAAAAAAGAGCTTCAGTGTGGGTATGTCTTCCTTTCTTTGTTTCTAATCCTTCCTCTAAATCCAATTTTAAAGAGAGGACAGAAAAATAACACTAGTTATAATATCAGTTTGACAGCTTTTAAGTCAAAATTAATTAAAAGGGAGCCATATAGGCGAGGATATGATGAGTTGACCAAACATGATTTCTTACCAGGCCTACAAAGAGATCCCGTCACGTTTCTAGCATGCCACGAGAAACTCGTTTCCCCCAATCCCCCAAAGCAGTCCAGCCTACCCCGAGAAGTCAAAACCACCCGACAAAATCTTTCATATCCGTCTCTCTCTCTCTCATCACCTCGCTTTAAGTAAAAGAATTCTTGCTCACCTCTCCCTCATCCTTCTTCCCCTCCTCTCCCTCCTCGCCTCGTTTCCCAAAAGTCTGCTCGAAAGGTCAAAACCATCTCTGTCTCCAATGGCGGCTCCCTCCGCGCGAGAACCCGGCACCTCCTCTCCCCCTTCCCGTTCCCGTGTTCGTTCCATCCTCTGACCCGGCCCCACCGCGCCGCCGCTACCGCCTCCACCTTCACCCCCATTGTTTCCCTCCTCTCTCCCACCAACCCTAGTTTTTTGACTATATACACCATTTCCCTCTTCTGATCGTAGTAAAGGAGAAGAGGTTTCCGAATCCTGATTCCAAGATCTGATCTTTTTGGACCGGGGAGTGCGGTCGGAGAGGAAAGGTGGGATCTTGATATTGCTCGGCACGCGATTCTCGAGGAGAGGGCTGACGAAGAGGGAGGGAGAGAATGGGGAGTTTGTGGAGGAAGGCGAAGAAGGCGATGGGTTTGAATCTCTGCGTCCACGTCCCGGGGGCAATGGGCGACGACGGGTTCCCCTCCGATGGGCCCGCCGCCGGCTGGAGGCTCTCAGACGCTGCTGCGACCGCGACGTCCTCGCCTGCGGGGTCGGTGGGGGCCTCGGAGTTCCGGGCGCTGATGCCGTCGACTCCCACGCTGTCTTCGGGCAGCCTCCGGGTGTCCAAATCCGGCTGCAGATCGTCAAAGGTTCGGTCTTTTTTTCGTTCCTTTTCGCTTCTCGATGAGATCTATCGTTCTATAAGGATTATTTTGGCGTTTTGGTGGGATTCATGTAAGAGTTATGCATACAATCAGCGATAGAATGCTTGTGCTTGCTCTCTTCCCAAGGAATTTTCTCTGGTTTTCTTTTCTTTTATTTACTCTTGCGCGATGTACTTTCAGAACATGGATTCAGACGATGATGTTTATAGATCTTCCTTTTTTGCTTTCTTGTTTCTCTTTTGATGTTGCTTTTGTTGGTGTTTTGCCTTCGAGGACCAATGACATCTGACTCGCTACAAAAGAAAGGGTAAGCCTTCTGGTCTCTTTTCTATTTTAATGCATCAATGCCTTCAGACATCCTCGAAAGGGCGGTCGACCGCTTCATGTGAAGAATTGTTTTGTTCTGGTTTGCTTTATTAAAACAAGTCTCTGTTGACCATTTCTGGTGGTGGGTCTGAGGATAAACTT
This sequence comes from Musa beccarii, assembly GCA_024322285.1. NCBI lineage: Eukaryota > Viridiplantae > Streptophyta > Magnoliopsida > Zingiberales > Musaceae > Musa > Musa beccarii. The sequence goes on along the minus strand of CM044396.1, from coordinate 14,954,357 downwards.
CGAAGCAATATTATTAGGGAAAAATGATGATTTTGTATCGATTTTGGTGGACTGGTCAAAACTTTTCTTGATTTGCTCATTGTCTTGTTCGTTGGCCCAAATTTATATTTTTGAGCGGTATATAGAATATAGTGCTTGCCTTTTATATCCTAGAAAACCAAATTAAATGAGACATATTATTTGAAGGAAATAAGATTTACTTATCAAACTACCTGTCTGGAATTGGTGCTTGAGCTGCTCAAATAAGAAGCCATTTACTGTGGAAATTGTAGCAGATCTCGTCTTTTAAATGATGTGATTTGGGGCAATGTAGAGTTTTGTCAGTTTATTTGCTGAGTTTCATGTCTTGATTTATCATAAAAGCTAAGCAACAAACGGAAGAAGATAAACCACAATATGCATTCTTTCCAATGTCTAACACTGTCTCCTGAGGTTGTCAAGCCAATAGTCTAAAATTGTAATATAGTTTATTTTTCTTGTTGACACACAATTTACTGAACTTTTTTAAGTATTACATAAGATGGGTCCTAAATGCATATGGTGGCTTCCAAACTCTCCTGACATCTTGACTGTGTGCACTGCACATGCTGCGCCTTAACCTCTAGAATGTTTCCCGGGAGAACAGAACAATCTGAACTAAAGGTCTTGTTAAAAATATTTGCTCATGTTTGGGGTGCCATTACCAATTTGGTTTTGTGATTAATTGTTTTCTTATACATTCTGCTATCGATTCAGGCACTCCTTGTGTGATGCAGCCTTAACTCAGATTCAATAAACTGCAGGAAATAAAAATTGGAATATTGCAAATTTACAAGCTAAGATTCACCAAATTTTCCTATTTTCGCGTGTTATCCTGAATACTATTTTGATTAGCAGGATCTACCTTGCTGTCAAAATCTTGCATGTTTCATAAACAATTCTATTGACATGATATGTGTTCTATATGCACAGTCCATACCTGTATTTCATACTACTAAGTGAAAGGTTGCTGGTTAATATCTGTGGTTCCGACTAAAGCTTTTGATTAGTTTAATGTGATGATATATATCATGAGAGTTCTAAAGAATAACCAATACTGTTTATATACTTGATTAGCACTGCTTTTTGGATGATGGCATGGCATATGAGCTCCCTTTGCAATCATTTTTAAATTAATTCTTGTTCAACTTTGCTTCTTGAACATTTCACTGTATTTAGATTCTACTTACGCTTCTAAGTATTGTAGTCGACACTCGATTTCTTGACATTGCAATAATTAATTTTTCAGAAAATATGCGCTATATGTCTTGGATCCATGAAGGCGGGACATGGTCATGCACTCTTCACTGCTGAGTGTTCCCACACATTTCACTTCCATTGCATCACTTCAAATGTTAAGCATGGCAACTATGTCTGCCCACTTTGCAAAGCCACTTGGAATGAGATCCCTTTCAAAGGCTCTCTACCTTCTGAGCATCCTCATGGAAGAGCAAGAGTCAACCCAGTCAATTGGCTGCAGGAAGGTCATATGACTGTTGTCCGCCGACTTCCTCATGCAGACTCCACAAACAGGCGGCGTGAACAGTTTCCTTCTCACTTTCGTGAATTAGAACCGGAAAATTTTAATGATGATGAGCCTTTAGATTTGCTATCTGAAACAGTCAGAAATTCCCAACAAAATTGTCCTAAGATAGTAGAGGTCAAGACATATCCCGAATTCTCAGCTATTTCACAATCAGCTTTGGTGGAGAATTTTTCTGTCCTGGTCCATCTGAAGGCTCCTCATGCTAGCATGAAACAGAATCCTAGCAGAAACCACAACACAAGCTCCACAGTGTCACAAAATTCTCGTGCTCCAATAGACCTGGTCACCGTGCTTGATGTCAGCGGCAGCATGGCTGGCACAAAGTTGGCACTTCTGAAGCGTGCCATGAGTTTTGTGATCCAAAACCTAGGGCCATCTGATCGCCTTTCAGTCATTGCCTTCTCATCAGCTGCACGCCGTCTTTTCCACCTGCGGCGAATGTCCGACTCTGGTCGACAGCAGGCTTTGCAAGCTGTCAATTCTTTGGTGTCCGGTGGAGGGACAAACATTGCCGAAGGCCTTAGGAAGGGGGTCAAGGTAATTGAAGAACGGAAGGAGAAGAATCCAGTGTGCAGCATCATCCTTCTCTCTGATGGCCAGGACACTTACACTTTTCCCTCGAGTGCAACTGGAGCTCAACATTCACAACTGGATTACAAATCACTTGTGCCACCCTCAATTCTTAGTGGCACAGCAATACCAGTCCACGCTTTTGGTTTTGGTGCTGACCATGACTCTGCTGCCATGCATTCTATTTCAGAAATCTCTGGTGGGACTTTCTCTTTTATTGAATCAGAGGTTGTCATTCAGGATGCCTTTGCACAATGCATTGGTGGGCTTCTTAGTGTGGTTGTGCAGGAGATGCAGTTGGCTGTGGAGTGTGTGCATCCTGGTGTGCAGCTAGCTTCTATAAAATCAGGTGGCTACAGGAATCAGTTGTTGAATGATGCTTGCACCGGATTGATCGATGTAGGTGACCTTTATGCTGATGAAGAGAGGGACTTTCTGGTTTTGGTAAATGTTCCATGTGCCAAAGAAGAGATAATACTCCTTAAGGTGGCCTGTGTTTATAGGGACCCAATTTCAAAAGATACTGTTCATTTGGAGGTTAAAGAAGTAAGAATTCAGAGGCCAGAAATCATCTTATCCCAAGCCCCCTCGATTGAGGTCGACCGTGAGAGGAACCGTATTGAGTCTGCTGAGGCAATGTCTGATGCGAGGGCTGCCGCCGAGCGAGGTGATCTATCTGATGCAGTTTCAATACTCGAGCAGCGTCGAATGATACTGTCTGAGTCCTTGGCTGCACGGTCAAACGACCAACTATGTTTGGCTCTGGATGCAGAACTGAGGGAGATGCAAGACAGGATGGCAAGTCGACAGAGATACGAGGCCTCGGGGCGTGCTTATGTGCTGTCGGGACTGAGCTCGCACTCATGGCAGAGAGCAACCACACGTGGCGACTCGACCGATAGTGCTAGTCTTGTCCATGCTTATCAGACGCCGACGATGGTTTACATGCTAAATCGTTCGCAGACTATGTGCCCCTCACCTCGGCATCCTGTTCCACCCATCCAGCATACAAGGTCTTTCCCTTCTCAGCCACAGTCAAACTAGCCGAAGTCTCTGATTCAACAGAGGGTTAAATTAAATAAAAAAAAAAGGAACCATGTCTTTGTTTAATACCTGTCTCTTCTCTTCTTATTTGAGGTGGTGATGGATATGGTGGTATACTGGTGAAAGTAAAGCTTAAGTGGTTTTAAGGCATACAAGGTGGAGGGATACATGTATGGTGTAAATGAATAACTCTGGAGGTGGGAGAAAGTGGTAATGTGGGTGAAATGGTATAATGTTAAGAGGGAGAAGGTGTAGGTAATAGCTTTATTGGTTTTTATTTTTTATTTTTCCTCTTTGAACTTTGTTGTTGGTGATGTACATAGGAGAAGGTTTTCCCTGAAGAGGATGATGGCGTAAGGTTGTAATCTCTGCAAATATTTGGGGGTGCATTCTTCTCTTGGATTCATCTATCTCTAGTGGCAGAGACTGTTTCTTCTTCATTCTTCTCTTGTCCACTTTTGGATGTCCTTGCTATATTGTGGATGGTTTGCCCGTGATACGGACTTCTCAGCGACATATACACTGACTCTATTCCTCACTTGTTCTTTGAATGCTCCTTTGCCAGGTCTTCTTACTGGTACTTGGTTACATTGCTAATACTAGAAATGCAAGACTGGGTCATGGAATTACAAAGGATCACGACACTGTTATCATCTCTGGCTGTGTCTTCAAGTGGAATATGTAGTATAATTCATGGTAAACTTTGAAAAGCTCAACAGGAAGACATCGAACATTGAGGTAAAAAGGCACACCAGCTCAACGATGTGTTTTACCAAGCTGTTGCCTATACTACAGCAAATGTCGAAAAATTAATCTTGTATTACCACTGACGGTTTCCAGGTCAAACATAATGCTGAAGGATTCTGAAGTCGAGAGGATACTTTGGAGCTGTCGGATGTCTATGGGGAGGAGACTGATGGAAAACTGTATTTTTGCAGGTGGTGGGTTTCTCCATGATTCTGGTGAAGCTACAACTATTTTGGAGGGGTTAAAAGGCTGCAATGGTGCATGGATACACAATCCTCTTTGAATCAGATTCTGCATGAACATAGTTTTGACAGGATTGTGGATGCTATCTATCGAACGAGTGCACCACCTTGGCAGACACAACATTATCAGAGACATCCAAGTTTTGGCAAGTCATTTTCGAGCTTACATTCGGTCACATTTGTACAGAGATCAATGGAGATGCTAATTAGGAAGTCCTTTTTGTTGGGACTACAGAGATCAATGGAGACGCCAATCAGAAATTTTCATTTCGAGTTATATCCTCGATGTTGATGTTGAGGGTGTTACATGTACTCGCATTATAAAGTTAATTCATTCTCTTCATTTTGAAGGGAAAAAAAAATCTTTTAGTGTTTATTTTCATTTGAATTTATGAAATTAAACTTGACTTTTTAAACTACTTACGATCTTTTTAGCCCATAACTAATAAATCAAGACTGACTAACCATTAAAACGATTTGGATAAACAAACTCTTGACATATTATTCACATAAATAAAACAAGTGATATATATATATATATATATATATATATATATATATATATTATAGCCTTGGTTTCTTTCTCTTTTCTAAACATGAAAAGACTCATAAAATTGAATAGGTCACATAAATTTTATCACATCAAGTTGATAATCAAAATTAATTGCACTAGATTAGTACTAGGAGGATCTTTTGAGAAAATATCATAGGTAAAATAAACCCAAGAAACATAATAAGAACATGTCAATGAAAAATATCTCTCTCCCAACCTTTTCTTTGTTAGGGCATTTACGTCTATCTCAAATTTACATTGCCAATGATGATGCTACAATGACTATATATATATTTTTTCTAAGAAGAGTCTGATTCAAATTACATTACTTGTTGGAGCCTTTGTAGTCTCACCTAACAGGTCGAAGCTCGCAAATCATCATTGCCCTTCTCTCAAGATTGATAAAGTTGACAACAACAAAAAATACAATATCCCATTAACTACAACAAGAAGATCCAACTACGCATTAGCCAGAACCAATGCCACCAACTACTTTTTTAATCGCCTCAACCTCTTCTTAAGGAAGACAATCATGTTTGCTTCAATTGCCCCTACCTTAATCTGATGGCACAATGACATTCTACGTTATTTCTGAAACCTTCATATTTCGAGCTATTTCAACCTTTTTTTTTTTAGAAAAGTATGATATGCTCACATTCCACTTAAATAATATCCTTTGAGCATCATTTAGTCACTAGTGGATAATCAAAGAAGGCTGTAATAACCTTAATTATCATATGACCTCAAGTTGTCTAATTTTTTTTATTAATCATAAAGAAAATCTTAATGATGTTTCCTATTCTAACCCAAAATGTAAATCAACACATTGAGCCCTCCTATATGAGGGGAAAAAAAAGAAAAGAAAAAGAAAACTACACAAGGGAGTAGTAGAAAGATGAATGGTTTGGTGGGTAAGCAATGTGTGACCAACTTAACGATATTAAAAGATGCTCACAAATGTACTCACATGAGTTGACAACAAACCAATCTCTTTGGATTGATCGCTTTTTAAAATTGAAATTACTAAGTTGGTCACAAGACATTTTAAACATGATTATGTTTTCAAGTTACTCATTCGGTTGAATTATCCTTAAATCATTCTTATCTTTAAGTCATCAACACCAAAGTCATCTTCGAGCCAGTCATATTTTCAAAATGATTATATCCTTATGGTCATCCACATCCTCAAATTGTTCATGTTCTCCAAAAAAAAAGGTCATAATCAGTTGTCCTCGAGAATATTACAACCTCCAATTGGCTACCCCTACTTCCATTGTCATTGTATCACTAAAAACGAATCAACTGCAAACACATTCGAGCAATGTTTGTGAACCACTAGCTTTTAATTATGCTCAACAAGTGACACATGTAACTTTTTTTCATTCAACTTAGGGACCATGATGTTGGGAAAAAACATGTTAATGCGGAATAATACTTTTCCCTTGTGTCAAAATGGGTTCCTCATCAAAAAATAACTAACTTGATATTAAAAGCAAATATTAACCAAAACAATATTAATAGCAGAATAACTAATCAATCACAGGTGAGACCGAATTTTTAACGTGGAAAACCCAATGCAGGAAAAACTGTAGTCCACTTCAAACTTCCACTATCACCAATAATGATAATAGGATTACAATATGTTCTCTCTAAAATAACAAGAGGATTATAGTAACATCAAGATCAGATATCTTGGCTCAACAATAGTGAATCATCATCGTATAGATGGATCTCTTCTAAGAAAAACTTTAGATCTCACCAAGTAAACATAGCAGGAAAGCACCTTAGAAAAGATAAACCGTAGATCGGCACCATTAGGATTATAGAGTTTACTGCAAGGATTTTCCACATCAAATCTGGGCCAAAACCGATGAAGTTTGGTCACCGATCATCAAGCAGAAAACTCAGAATCCTAGTTTTCTTCTTTTCTCTTCTCTCTCTTCCCTTTCTCTCACTGTACCGCACGCTGCATGTCGCACGCCGCTCGCTGCACACCACTGCAGTCTCTGCTGTTCTCTATTGCACTTGTTTAGAAGAAACTCTATCTAATTAATTAACTGATTTGGGCTCAGGCCCAATTATCTGGTCCAAGCCCACCTATGAGCTGGACCCAACAATTCTCTCCCTCCAGCTCATATGATGGGCTGTATTAAGCCCGCTCTTTGCCTACAAGCTTCAAGCTTCTCTTTAGGCAACTTTACCAAGTTATCGGTGTGGTTCTCAAGCAAGGATCTCTTCTCTTCTTGCATGGCTTTAACCCACTCATTCTTATGCTCATGTAGAATAGCTTCCTGGTAAATTTCTGGCTCACCCCTATCAGTAAGCATAACATACTTATGTAGAGGATATCTTGTAGATGGTTGTCGCTCTCTTGTGGATCTTCTCAATGGAATCTCAACTGGTGGTGGAGGTGTTTGCTCAGTTGGTTCAACTTCATCAACTGTAGGAGTATCATCACTAACATTCTCACCACATTCTTCTTCTTCATCTCCCCCATGATCATCATGAACTATAGGTGGAGGAACTGAACTCAAACTCCAAGGAATATAAAAAGAGATTTCTGGCTTCTCACCATTATCAAACAATTGGTCTTCAAGAAACACAACATCCCTACTTTTAATAATCTTCTTGTTCACTGGATCCTATAATCTGTACCCAAACTCTTCATGACCATATCCCAAGAAAATACATGTCTTTGCCTTATTATCAAGCTTGGATCTCTCATCTTTGGGAATATGTACAAATGCTTTGCACCCAAAGACTCTCAAATGATCATAAGATATATCTTTCCTTTCCATACTTCTCTGAACATCACCTTCGTGAGGAACTGATGGAGAAAGATTTATCATGTCAACTGTAGTTCTCATAGCCTCCCCCCAAAATGACTTAGATAACTTGGCATGAGAAAGCATACACCTAATCCTTTCTTCAATGGTTCTGTTCATCCTTTCTGTCACACCGTTTTGCTTTGGAGTTTTGGAATCTGCTTTTCAAGCCCGATACCATGAAACCTACAGAATTCTCAAAAGGACCCCTCAGATTTGCCACCATTATCTCGCTCAACACTCTTTAGCTTTCACAATTTCTCTTTCAACACCGACATGAAATTCTTTGAAGACATCGAGTACCGATCTTTAGATTTCAAAGCAAAAGCCCAAACTTTTCTAGAATGATCATCAATAAAAGTAACAAAATAAAGAGCACCTCCAAGAGTTCTAGTTTGCATAGTACAGACATCAGTATGAATTAAATCAATAATATTTTAACTTCTAGATGGTAGATTTGTATGAAATGCAACTCTATGTGTTTTTTCAACTAAGCAATGATCACAAGATTTAAGAGATATACCTTGCAACTCTGGTAAGAACTGTTTTCTAGCAAGAGTTTGAAGTCCCTTCTCGCTGATATGACCAAGCCTCTTATACCAAAGATCTATGCTTTCACCCTTTTGAATTGTATTAATCTCTCCTTTGTGTAGCTTAGCTTCCATAGTATAAAAAGAGTTCAACTTCTTTCCTCTCGTCACAACTAGAGAACCTTTAGTGAGCTTCCATTTGCTTTCACCAAAGTAATGTGTAAATCCCTCATCATCAAGTCTGCCTGCAGATATCAAATTCAAACAAATATCTGGAACATGTCTAACATCTTTGAGTATCAATTTGCTCCTAATACTGGTCTCTAAGCAAATATCTCTAATACCAACAATCTTGGATGTACCATTGTTTCCCATTCTAACATTGCCAAAATCACCAGTAGTGTAGGATCTGAAAAAATCACCATGAGAAGTAACCTGGAATGAAGCACCAGAGTCAATTACCCAGTTACTGCCCTGAGCTGCAAGACTAACACATCCATCATCACAAACAGTAATGATATCACCTTCAACAATAACTGTATTGGTCTCTTTCTCATTTTTTTTCCTTTCATTCTGTTCTCGCTTCCAAAACCTACGCTCTTTCTTCATATGACCTGGCCTGTTGCAGTGGAAATACCTGATATCTCTTCTAGACTTGGATCTTCCTCCGTAACCATGTGGATTTCTATTGTGACTTCTTCCACGCTCTTTCCTCGCTTTTCAAGAATAAGTGCACCGTAAGAAGATTCTCCCTGTTATTTCCTTTTGGCATCTTCATTCAGTAAACTATCTTTAACCATGTCTATAGTTAGAGTTCCCTCTGACGTGAAGTTACAAATTGTCACCACATACGTTTCCCAACTTTCTGGTAAATAGCTGAGAAGTAGCAATCCCTGCATTTCATGATCTATATTCATTTTCATAGCAACTAACTTGTTTGCAAGACTCTGAAATAGGCTTATGTGCTCAACAATGTTGTCACCATCTTTATACTTCAAATTAACAAGCCTTCTAAGGAGAGAAATTCTATTTTCCACTGTCTTTTTCGCAAATAGATTTTCTAGCTTTTGCCAAACAATATCACTTGGTTTCATCGTAAATATGCTCATGCAGATTTATATCCATCCATCTTCTAATATAAGCAATAGCTTTCCTGTGCTGGACCTCTCATTCCTCCTCTTCCATAGTAGAGGGTTTTTCTTTAACTTTGATGGGCTTATACAAATCTTTACAATAGAGCAAGTCTTCCATCATACGCCTCCAAGTGGAATAATTTGATGAGTTCAATTTAATCATACCATCTGATTCTTCCATTTCAATCACACAAGAAAACACTAGTAGCAAATAACAACCTGTTGCTCTGATACCACTTGTTGGGAAAAAAACCTATTAATGCGGAATAATACTTTTCCCTTTTTGTTTATCAAAATGGGTTCCTCGTCAAAAAATAACCAACTTGATATTAAAAGCAATTATTAACCAGAACAATATTAATAGCAGAATAATTGATCAATCACAGATCGAATTTTTAACGTGGAAAACCCAATGCGGGAAAAACCACGGGACTGTAGTCCACTTCAAACTTCCACTATCACCAATAATGATAACAGGATTATAATATGTTCTCTCTAGAATAATAAGAAGATTATAGTAACATCAAGATCAGATATCTTAGCTCAACAATAGTGAATCATCATCGTATAGATAGATCTTTTCTAAGAAAAACTTTAGATCTCACCAAGTAAACATAGCAGGAAAGCACCTTAGAAAGGATAAACCGTAGATCGGCACCGTTAAGATTATAGAGTTTACTGCAAGGATTCTCCATATCAAATCTGGGCCAAAACCGACGAAGTTTGGTCATCGATCGTCAAGTAGAAATCTCAGAATCCTAGTTTTCTTTTTTTCTCTTCCCTTTCTCTCACTGTGCCGCACGCGAGCCGGTCTCTGTTGCACTTGTTTAAAAGAAATCCTATCTAATTAATTAACTGATTTGAACTCAGACTTAATTATCTAGTCCAAACCCATCTATGAGCGGACCCAACACATGACCGGGAAAATCACTGCATTAGCATCAAGTTCTTTTTAGGGAAGGTGTTTGGACAAAGAATTCACAGAGAAAAAAGTTACCGTCTTAGGGAAGCATATGATACTTAGCAAAAGATCGCATCAACTAATACAAGGTTCAACAAAAACTGTCTCTCAACGAAGCATATGACACTTACCAAAGAATCATAAAAGTTATTACAAGGTCCAACAAAAACTCTACCAAAGCAATACCCTGGGGTCTCTCTATTTCTACAAGTAGCAAAAGCATCCAACTGATTATTCTTCCTAGGGCAAATCGAGTTAAAAATATTTGACTTCACTAGATTGGGTAATTACGCTTGACCTTAGGAAATTAAGCAAAACACTTGAGCTCATTAGATCAAGCAAAAGAACCCAATCACATCAGAATATTGATCTCGTTAAAGGTCCTCCTACACACCTCTCTTTATCTAAAAAGATAGGCGGAAGCATCTTTTTGAGCATCTTCTCATGCACAAATAATCTTACACAAAAGTTCTTATTCTCAGTAGATCTCCTAACATCAAAGTTCTCCCCTTAGGGGAAGATAAGGAATCAGTGCCCGACTTCAATAGATCCAATAAAAATGACCAACTTTAATAAATATACAATAAAAAAGAAGGCCAAATCTAGCTTAGGCCAAGCACAAAAAACAAAAAACAAAAAAACAAAAACAAAAAAACAATGGCTAATCACATACTCGACCTATGATAGATCTATAATAACTGATAAGTAATTGACTTACTATTCAAGCCTATGCCTGATGAAGCTTAGTCAGCTCAATAGTGTTTGAACCTAAAATTCGTTCTCTCTTAGTGCACTTGGGCCTAGCCCATGCAGCTTTATCTATCAACTCGCACACTCAACCAGTGTGCCCCTTAAAAATAAAATAAGGGAACTCCTCTTCGCAAGAAAGAGTCTTTTTGTCACCATGCCAAGTTTTCACTTGTATTAATATTAATAACATAAGTGTTATAGAAGGTTTATATGTGCCCATATTATCCGACATGACTAAAGCACTACATTTACATATGATGTTTTCTTTTGAGATAAAAAAAGAAAAAAACATTTGATAGATCCAACATGATCTAAAGTATCTCCTTTGTATGCAATACATATGACGAAGACAAAAGAAAATCGAAGCATATATCCATCGTATATCTATTTATGTATGATGTATTTAGGATGATAAAAGGACATTTGAATTACTTGTATATTCCAAAGCATCTCCTCTTTATATGCAATGCATCTTCTAAGGACAAGAAAACACCTAAAATATTTAATGTGCCTATAATATCTCTTTTTATCCTCAATACATTAGCTTATGATCAAAAACATCTTAAGCATTTAATGTGACCTAAGATATTTTATGTATTGAATATATCTCCTTTCATATACGATGCATCCATTTGAGAAGAAAAAAATATAATAAGCATTCAATGTATCTCTCTATATGTAATGTGTAGTCATTCAAGGCGAAACAAAATATCTAAAAGATCTAGACACACCCAAAATATTTTTTTTTTTATGCCCAATGTGTTTGTCTAAGAGAAAACAATATTTGAAACATTATATATAACTAAAAAGTTCATCGGTATACAATGCAACTACTTATGATGAAAAAGATATTCAAAATACTAATGCGACCAAAGCATCCTCTTACGTGAGTTATATTTACTCAGGATATGAAGCATTATTAAATTATATTTTAATACAGATAACAATTATTAGGATCTCAAAATGAATAATATGTCCTAGGATAAATGAGGCAATATATGGAAGTACAATGGAAAAAAAATGATCATTATCTTTTAATAATTTTAATAATTAAGACTTAACACATGAAATCAAATCAACATCTTTTGGATTACATGTGTACTTCAACCTGTTCAACATGATACCTAAAGACAATATTTTCCCATTGAACTAACCGTTGCAAAGTGGGTATTATACAAGGTGGGTACACATTCATTTTGAACTAACGGAACTATTCTCCCTCTATCGAGTTTCTCATCATCTCAAAACAAGCATTTCTTTTATTTTGCACCTCCAATGGCCGATCAAAGGTTGACCATATCAAAAATAAAATTATAGAAAATATCGAATAGTGTTTTGCTACTAATAAATTTCGGTTTATTAGTATTTTAGAGGACATGATTTGAGAAAGTGATGCGTTTGGTCGCTGCTGTGCGGGGCTCCACTCTGCGCGAACCATATTTGCGGTTCGTGCGACCACCTATAATGCAGATCATCACAAGGTGGAGGGAGAGGTCGGGAGGTGGGTGTGCACAAATTCTTCGAGAGTCGGAGATTGTCTTCGCCGTCGCTTCTGCGGTTTCTTCACCTCTAATCCGATCAAGTTTCCAGGAAGCTGATGGTCGTCTGCGAGCGCCGCTAGGTTTTGCCTATTGTTCTGGTAACTGCCACCGTGATCTCATCTTTTTATTCCTCTGTTTTTTTTTTCTTTTTTTGCGCCCCTCAGTTCTTTTAATTTTACAAGAATTGCAAGCATAATACCAGTTTGTTTACTAATCGAGCTAATATGTTGGGATTCAAGAAATTACAGTAAACGGCAGCCAAAAATAGGGTCATTATCGAGGAATTCTACTACTAACGAATCCTCTTTGCCGTCACGTCATACAACTATTAGATTATGTGATCATTTATAATTGAATAAATTATATATTATAACTAATTGAATTATGATAACAGTAGTCATATTATAGTAGGATTTCTTAAGGGATACTCTTGATAAACAGAACTTTCCTAATAATTTATCATATATCCTCTGCTCTTATCTATAAATAGACAGGGCCTTTGGGGATTAAAAGTTGCATCTAAGAAAAGTATCTCATAGGCATCAGTTGAAAGATTACAGTTTCTCTTTCAACCTCCCTAAGTCATTAATCTACGTGATCCTATAAAATGATAGGAAGAGAGAATGAGTCTAGTACCTCTTGCAGATCGCGACGATATCGGATCTAAAGAAGATACCCAGATCATACATCGTAAAACCGATCTATTGTGATTTGATTTTAATCATAGCATAAAAAGTTTTTCGCATTACAGAAAGCATGATTATAGATTTTATGCTTACAGTTGGTATTAGAGCCTAGGTTCTTGGAATAAAAAACTTTAGATCTATTGTTTTCTGATTTATGATGTTTGGATGATCCGTATTCTGTCGATCTGTATTTCTATCTTATTTTTATCACCTGATTATGTTTTGTCGCCTGCTTACCGGTGATGTTAGTGAAATAGCGATAGTCGTTATACAGTACCACTATCGACCTCGCTACGTACGGCCATAGGGGCTGCGGGCGACCGCGTACACGCAGCGATTGTGCGAGGGCAGCAGCCACGTGCGGGCACAGGCTGCGTGCCAATTGGTGCTAAAGGGGGCTGCACAATCGGCAGCCGCCCGGAAGCAATGGTCCCGCAGGCAACGGCCACACGCGCGGGCACAATCGCACCCAAGCGGTAACCACACACGGGCAAGTCGCGCGGGGGCATAGGCCGCACCGACGATAGTCTCACACAAGCAGAGGCTGCATTAGTGGTAGCCTCGCATGGGCAAAGGCCGCGTGCAAGCAGTGCTCGCATGGGTGGTAACTGCACGCAAGCGAAGGCTACACCGACGACAGCCTCGTGCAGGTAGAGATCGCACCCAAACGACGGTCGCATAACACAGCGTCGCATTGGTAGTGCCCACCCACGGGTAGAGGTAGCGGTCGTGCTCTGGCGTAGGTAGCGCCCGCCCACGGGCAGAGGCGGCAGAAGCCACGCATGTATAGGTCGTCGCACTGGCAGCAGTCGCGCAGGAGGCGGCGACGGCGCAAGCAGTAAGTGGTAGGCAAAATTATATTTTTGCCATTAGGGTTTTAATCAAAATTATAGTTTTATCCTTAATATTTTGACAGTTCTGTGCTCCACAAATCTCATAATTACAGTACATGTTCTGTCAACATATCTATAATTTTACCCTTATGCAATTGAGAATTTTTTTTATTTATATCCTCAATTATAAAATTGATCAATAAAATTTAATTGAATTTGATCATGATTATACTTTAATTAATTATTGATTAAATTTAATTTTTGACCAAATTTAAAAAGAATTAAATTTTGATCAATTTTTGGTTTTGATCGACTTATTTAATTGGGCTAATATCTAGCCTAATTCTCGACTTGCCCAAATTAAATAAAATTAATTAGTTTTATTTAATATTTTATATATTAAAAAAATATAAATTATTATTCCTTTTATAGTTTTTCTCATATGATTTATTGATTACATGTGGTAAATAAAAAATCCAATTATTATTCTTTGATATTTCTTTAATTATTCACATGTATATAATTGAAATTATGAAATAATATCTATCTTTCAAATGAAGTCATGATTTATATGTTATCATGATTTATAATTATTATATGAGTTTTTTCTTTAGCTGATTAATGTTTAGTAATTATTATGGTTATTATTTTATTATTGAACTGCTTAGTATAATTAAATTAAAGAAATTTGATAAATATTATTTGTAACTTATCTCCCTAGGTTTTATCTAATAGTAGCTGCCAAAGTGACCTAGGATGATAGGCTTTTGAGCTATGAATTATAATAAAAGTCTTGTCATTTGTAGGACATTTTAAACTGTATTTTATATTATTGTATTGGTCTTGTAGCCATCAAAATGACATAGACTAATAATTTATAAAATGACATTAAAGAACTAGTCCTAAATGTTATCAAGGAAATAATATTCATAATGACACATATAATTAGGAGATTTAGATAATCTTAAAGGAGAATTTACTTCAAATAATTGTGCGATGGGATATGATAATACTATTTTGGATATCCTTACAATTTAGGGTTGTATGCCTAAAAATAACAATACTATTCCACAAAGATGGTATCAATCCTCCATATATGTTTTTGAGTGAACACTAGATATGTCAATATTTCACTCAAATGTGAAATATAGATAATATCAATAGTTCATCATATTTTAAAAACTCAAAGCATTAATGTTATTTATATTTTGCAGTGTTACTTTCGTCCATACATTCTTATGCTTCAAGTGTCCCTGTACTCCCTGGATCAAATTATTCAGAATGGTTAGAGCATGTGCAATTTATACTAGGCGTATTAGATCTTGATTTAGCATTGCTTATGAAAAGCTCGTAGACTTGACTGATAAAAGTATTGTGGAACAAGTTAATAAAATGAAGGCTTGGGAAAGATATGATAGGCTTAGTTTAATGTTAATAAGAATGACGATTGCAAATAACGTAAAGACTTCATTATCGATTACAACTAGCACACGAGAATATTTAAAGGTTATTGAAGATAGATTTAAATCTGCTGATAAGTCATTGGTAGGCACACTAATAAAAGAACTAACTACGGCTCAGTATGATAGCACTCGAGGAATTCAGGATCACATCCTCAATATGGCTGATAAAGTTATAAAACTTAAAGCATTAGGCATGAATGTTAATGAGTCTTTCCTTGTATAGTTCATTCTTAATTATTTTCCTTCTCAATTTGACCCATTCAAGATTCACTATAATACAAATAAGGATAAGTGGGATTTGAATGAGTTAACTAGTATGTGTGTTCAGGAAGAATTGAGATTAAGGTAGAAAAATTCATATAATATCATGGCTACTATTCAAAGAGTTGGTAACAAGAAAATAAAATTAAAGTGTCATCCATAAAAAAAATTATCGGGTTTGGAAATATTAAACAAACTAATAAAAGGAAAGCTTTTACAATAAAATGTTTCTTTTGTGGTAAGAAAGGACATGTGAAGGACTATATTAAGCGTAAAACTTGATTCGAAAAGAAAGGTATGAACTCGACCTTCGTATGTTTTAAATCAAACATTACAGAAGTTCCTTCTAATACTTGGTGGATTGATTCTAGTGCTTCAACTCATGTTATCAATAATATATATAGATTTCTTTTAATCCGAAAACCAAAAGAACATGAAAGATTCATCATTATGGGAAATCGTCTCAAAGCAAAAGTGATATCAGTAGAGACTTATCGTCTACGCCTAGAGACGGGCCATCTTATGGATCTTATTGACATATGTTATGTTCCTACTATTTCTAGAAATTTAGTTTCTCTATCTAGAATTGATGAGTTAGGATATTATCTTCTTTTTGATAATGGTAAACTCAGTATATTTTATGATTAAATAAAAGTTGGTTCTAAAATTTTGTATGATTGTTTGTACAAAATTAATTTGAATCTTGAGTTTGCAAAGATAATATTGACCCTACAATCAAATGTTGGATTGAAACATAGTTTCAATAATGAAAGATCTTCTACACTGTGGCATAGACGATTGGGGTATATCTCTAAGGAAAGAATTGAAAGATTAATAAAGGATAATATTTTGAAAGATTTAGACTTCACTGATTTTGATGTTTGTATAGATTGTATTAAGGGAAAACAGACTAAACATAGAAAGAAAAATACCACAAGAAATAAAGAACTCCTTGAGATTATTCATGCTGAATCTACGGATCACTCCATATTATCTGTTTTAGTAGAGAAAAGTATTTCATTACGTTTATAGATGACCTATCCAGATATGACTATATTTATCTAATACATGAAAAGTTTCAGGTCGTTGACACTCTTGAAGTGTACATAAATGAGGTTGAGAGACAATTAGATAGAAAAGTTAAGATTGTTAGATCTGATGGTGGTGGTGAATTTTATGCTAGATATAATGAATTCGATTAGAATATTGGTCTTTTTGTTAGATTCCTAGAATAATGGGGTATTTGTGCTCAGTATATCTTACCAGGTGTGCCACAACAGAATGATATTGCTGAAAGGCGAAATCATACTCTTATGGATATAGTTAGCAGCATGATGAATTATTCCTCTATACCTGAGTCAATGTGGGGTGAAGCTTTTAAGACAACTATGTATATTTTGAACAAGGTTCCTAGTAAGTCAGTTCTATCAATTCCATTTGAGTTATGGATTGGTAGGAAGTTCAGTTTAAGACATTTACATATTTTGAAGTGTCTTTAGAGATAATAGTATTTAATCCACGTGAAAAGAAATTAGATCCAAGAACTATTTCTAGATATTTTATTAGTTATCCAGAAAAGTCCAAGGGATATAGATTTTATTGCCCTAATCATAGTACGAGGATAGTAGAATATGGTAATGCAAGATTTCTAGAAAATGATGAAATCAGTGAGAGTGAAAAATCTCAAAGGATCAATTTTAATATTGAAGAGATTCAGGTTAATTCTCCCATATCATCTCATATTCGAGAAATTATTTTTCCTCAAATCAATGAGAGAATTGACGAGGGTAAATAATAAAATAACATTGATGTTGTTATTTTTTGATGTTGATGTCGCCGCTGTTGATCTTGTAGGACAATCACAATTGGCAACTTTGAAAAATATTTTAAAGGAAGAGGAAACATGTCATTTCTGATGATTATATGATATATCTACAAGAATCAGATTATAATATAGGAATAAAAAGAGACCCATTATCATTTTCATAAGTCATAGAAAATAATGATTCTAAAAAGTCGTACAATGTAATGAAAGAAGAATTAAAATTAATGGACCAGGATGGTGTGTGGGAACTCGTCGAATTGCCTAATAATTGTAAAAGAGTTGGTTGTAAATGGGTCTTTAAGACAAAACGCGACTTAACAGGCAATATCGAACGATATAAAGCTAGACTTGTGGTCAAATGTTTTTCTCAGAAAGAAGGCATCGACTACATTGAGACTTTTTCTCTGATTTCTAGAAAGGACTCGTTGAGAATCGTCATAGCACTAGTAGCTCATTATGACATTGAGTTATATCAGATGGATGTAAAAACGACATTTTTGAATAGGGATCTAGATGAAAAAATTTATATGGAACAACCTGAAGGATTCATAGAAAAGGAAAAAGAAAATTAGGCTTGTAAACTTAAGAAATCCATTTATAACTTTAAACAAGCTTCTAGACAATGGTATATAAAGTTTCAAGATACTATTATTTCCTTCGGATTTAAGGAGAACATTATTGATTAGTTCATATATCTAAAGATAAGTGGGAGCAAGTTTATTATATTAGTCTTATATATGGATGATATTTTACTTGCCAGTAGTTATCTTAGTTTATTGCACGAAAATAAGATATTTCTTAGCAAGAACTTTAAGATGGTTAATATGAATGAGGTAGCCTATGTTATTGATATTGAGATATTTAGAGATAAATCTCAAGAATTATTAGGACTGTCTCAGAAAGGATATATTAATCGTATTTTAGAGAGATTTACTATGCAGCTTTGCTCAACCAATGATACACATATTACTAGAGGTAAAAAATTTAGCTAAAGCCAGTGCCCGAAAAATGACTTGAAAAGGAATCAAATGAAAAATGGGTGCGCAATTAGAAGTCTATTATATGTTCAAACCTGTATAAGACCATATATCAGTTTTGTAGTTGCAATGCTGGGTAGATACCAGAGCAACCCAGGAATAGAACATTGGAAAGCTGTAAAAAAAATAATGAAATATCTACAAGGGACAAAAGATTATATGCTCACATATAAGAGATCAAATCAACTTGAAGTAATAAGATATTCAGATGCTAATTTTGTAAATTGCCTCGATCATAGGAAGTCAACTTAGGATTTATATTTATATTAGTTGGTGGGGCAATTTCTTAAAAAAGTGCAAAGCAATCACTTATTGCATTATCTACAATGAAGGCTGAGTTTGTGGTATGCTTTGAGGCCACAAATCAAGCTTCATGGTTGCGAAATTTCATCTCAAGGCTTGGTGTGGTCGATTTAATTGCCAAACCACTGAAGATATTTCATGATAATACTACAGTAGTTTTGTTCTCTAAGAATAACAAGTACTATAGTGGTTCCAAGCACATCGAGATAAAGTACTTTGTGGTTAGAGAAAAAGTCCAAAAATAATAAGTGTCAATTAAAAACCTGAGCACCACTATGATGATTGTTGATCCATTTACTAAAGCTTTACAGTATAAAATATTTAAAGAACATGTTCTTAGAATGAGGTTTGTAAGCAAACTATAAAAGATATGGTGATGAATGTTTAAGTGGATACTATTATTGATATTTTTTTTCTTGCATAATTAAAGTTATTTATTTTTGCTATCCTGTTTACATTTATGTTCATGTATATTATGGTTAAATGTAATAACATGATTGTCTTAACAAGATAAATTACAAGGGTCATTATGAACTATATTAGGAAAGACTAACAATATTATAGTACATATAAGGAAGTACGACATTGATGATATACAACCACTATGACTCGTATTGATAATTAGACTTAATATCGTATTATTATATTTATTAGACTTATTGGCTTATTTTAAAAAAATTCATGGCCATGTATAAAATGATTTTTAAAATTTTTTCAGGATCCAATTAGGTAAAATTATTTCCAAATAAATTTTGTTTTATTCATTTTGATTTTGAATATTTTTTTATATCTTATCAATTAGTGGGCCAAGTGGGAGAATGGTAGATTATGTTGCCCTTTATAATTGGATAAAATATATATTATAACTAATTAGATTCTTATGATATTATTGGCCAATAGAAAAGAAGCCCATATTATAATATGATTCCTTAGGGGATGTCCCTGATGGAAGGAACTCCTCTAATAACTTATCCTAGACCCTCTACTCTCGCTTATAAATAGATAAGATCTTTGAGGACTAAAAGTTACATATAAGAAAAGCATTTCACAAGCATCAGTTGAGAGATTACAGTTTCTCTCTCAACCTCCCTAAGCCATCAATCTAAGTGGTCATGTGAAATGATATGAAGAGAGGAGAAGGAGTCTAGTTTCTCTTGCAGATTGCGGCAGCATTGGATCTAAAGAAGGTATCTAGATTATACAGAAATATTTTCCCTTATTTTTTTTTCAGATGACCTCAAAAGGTACACATCATAAAATCGATCTATTATTATTTGATTTCAATCCTAGCATAAAATTTTTTCGTATTATAGAAAATATAATTATAGATTTTATACTTACAATAACCATCTTAAGCCAACCACCACCGTAACCATAAAAAAGAAAGAAAAGAAAAGAAAAAAACAGAAGAAACGAAGCAGAAGAGAAAAAGGAACTAGAGGAAGAAGAAACGAAAGAGAGAGGGAGAAAGAAACTTACCAGCCTTCGTTTTTGGCATTAGAGATCAGAAAACTAAATTAGGTATGGTTTTGAATTCTTAAGCATTCCTGTTATTAGATTACCAAATAGGATTATCAATTAGCTAATTTTTGCCTCCTAAGTTAATGGGATTCTTAATAATATTAATTTTTAATTATCATTAGTTTATTGTCAAAGAATTATATTTTAAGCTAATCTGATTGGAAAAAAAAGGACAAAGCTAATCTGTAATAATGCTTTAAGTGGTAAATGTAACCTGTGAAGTTAATTACTTTAAGCTGTACTTTAGGTTTTTGGGAAAAAAAAGAAGATAAACTACAGTCGCAATATTATGTGGGAATTAACAGAGAGATAAAGCATGTTTAGCAAGTTATAAATGTACTTACAGTGCATAAGGAATTGATAAAATTTTAGAATAATTAGAAATGGTAACCAGTGAAAAATGAAGAATAAAATAGAATAAAATCAAAATAATCTATAGATGATATTTATTTATATTTTATGAGCGATTAGTGAATACTATTTTGTGTATAATTAGGAGGAGTGTTTTGATTGTTAAGTGAATCAAGGATACACAGTTAAGACCTACCAATGGGGGTTATATATTGGTTTTATTTAGAAACTAATTTTTTTCTGGATATTGACACAATAAGATATATGTTGTCTATATCATAGGGGTTAAACATGGTTCTAAGTCTTATCACCGAAATATAACATGATGGTAGTCGTTAGTATTATTATGACTATATTTTTGATATGTACTTTTAGTTATTGTTATATTTATTATAAATTTAGACATTCAATTTTAGCTATATTTATTTAGATTACAGATAACTGATCATTGTCATTTATATGATATGATATTTATTCTTATGCACCATTTAGCTATAGTTATGATTTTGTTTATTTTGAAATAAATATAAAGCTTATAGTATTTGATATAAATAATAAGAATGATTTGACATTTGATATGTTGTGTTAAATTGATTATAAAAAGTACTTATAATTATATATTTGTATGCATTTGTAATAAGATTTGGTTGGTATATAAGTTATGGTGTTTACTGGGTTGTTGTTTGCTCATATGTTTATTCTTTGAATTTTTATATCCCGAGGAATAGTCTAGCGTGAACATGTTTGAGGAAAAATATTATTGTTTGAAACTCTTTTTATTTTGGACTTATATTATATTAATATGTAATATTATTTTGGATATGCTATGGTGATATTGTAATTATATAGATATACTGGTGTTCATTGTGATATAATATAAAATTTTGATGATTGTACGATGATAAATAACTTGCTGGATCCTGTAAAGATTATGTTGCTTGTTCAGGTTTTGATCGTGCAATTTATGTTGGATTCCTTTTGGCAGGTGAGTTGTTGAAATATAATTAAACATGCTATGAATGTCCTATGATTGAATTGTTTGAGTTAAAAAATAATAAATAATCTATAGATGTGAATTATTTGTCCAGGCTGTAGCCTTGCAATACTGCAATAGGATCATAGTATTGTACCATCCTTGACCTTCCGCTGGGCTGGGGCGGTAGGTGTTTAGCAAGAGTTGTTTCGGAGAATTCTTGTAACGATCCATTTAGTCGATGCTTCGTATCATTGCAGATGCTAATTCATAATTTTTACTTGAACGCCGAACGTTTGATCGGTTGATCTTTTCTAGATGGACTTATTGTACACGAATCTTTCAGCAATTTCTTGTGCTTATTATTAGTATGCGTGGTTTGATGATGCCTTCTTGACATTTTTAAAAGTAGGTTCGATGTATGGTTTTTTGGCTGTCTCATTGTCACAGATGTTTTAGGTTTTGAGCCGTCAGGAATAATATTGCTTGTCCAAAATGTTCTTTTTTGAGGATCTAGACGCTTTGTAAGACACCTGATCTGTTTAATCACTATGTTTGGTGGGTGAGGTTTCAATGCTTTGCTTCAAATCGCAGATGAAGTGTCAATCAGTGTTTGGCGCAAGTCTCATCCCCGACTCTCATCGCCGATGAGACCCGACTCTCATCCCTGTTAGATGCAAGTCGACCGGCGACCTGAACGACCGACCGCCAGTGTTCTCCCAGCGGTGGCGGCGGAGCAGCGCGACACCTTCCCTCAGTACCTTCTCTCTCATAGCTCGCGCGCTCTCTCTCTCTCTCTCTCTCTCTCTCTCTCTGGCAGTGCAACGCTCCCACCCTCTGCTGTACTCGGTCGCCTTCTCTCTCTCTCTCTCTCTCTCTCTCTCTCTCTCTCTCCAGTGCGTCGGGTAGGCCTCGCTCGTACCCACGCGCTGGAGGCGGCAGCTCTCTCTCCCTCTTCCTTTTTCATGGCATCCTCTCTACCTCTCCATTTCTTTCGACGGCCCTGTCCGCCTCTCTCTCTCTCTTTCTTCCAGTAGTCCGCCCTCCTCCTCTTGGCCTCCTGTCGCTATTAGCCCTCGCCTTTGCTCCCGCCTGCTCTGAGCTGGCATTCTTGCCTTCCCCCACTCTCAGCCGATCTGCTCCTATTCTCAGCTCCCTCCCCTGCAAAATTATGTTAATTTTTGTTTATAATAGTTAGTTATTGTAAATAATAGTTTATGATTTGTGTGAATTACTGTATTTGTGACTACTAGAATTTCGAATTGTTAATTTTTGCTATTTTGAATCGTGCTAATTTTGATGTTAATCTTCTTTTTCTTGTGTTATTTTGTTATTAGATTCGGAGAATTTAGTACTTTAATGTTTTGTAGATGGTTAAGTGAATATAATTTGATATTTTGTGGTGATAATTTGAATCTGAAATCATATGGTACTTATATTTTGTCTAATTTTTATTTTAATGATTGAATTTCTTCTTAATTATATTCTTTTATCATCTTTACATTGGTGAGTGCCTCGCTTCGCTCAGGGAGTGCCTAGTACCTAAGGCATTTTAGAACATTGGTGCCTTTTAGCGCTATAGCCCAACATCTTCAACAACATTGGTGTTGATGAATAGTGCCATTCCTTGCACATAATATTGTCTTGAACTCTTGATATAATATTTGAATATTAACGTAATGTTACTACATACTAGAAGAAGAATACTCTTCTAATTGTGATTGAATACATAACCAATAATTTAATCAATGAAGGTGCGAGCTAGCTTAGCTGGTAAAGACTTTGACAGTTTATCACAAGGTCCTAGGCTTGAATCCTGCCTTCACCACTTATCATTTGCCCCAAGAAAAAAGTTAACCAATTTCTTCACTTCACAAAATTTGGAGGTCTTATGGTATGCAACTTTTAAATGAAGAACAAATATACTTTATTTTTATAATATCATTTTAGAACTTAGAAAGAATATAATAGACTTTTTATATATTACTTACTGGAATTTGAATGTATAGAAACTTTGCCATTGCTTATAGTTACCAGAACAGTGCAATTTCTGGGTCTAGAGCTAAAATAAAAAATGAAATTATTGTTGTTTCATGAAGCTTTGTGCAGTTGCTCGTATTGACTTTCTATTGGTTCTCAGAACCAACTTCATAGCTCTCTTGAGGCTTGGAAAATGGCTGCAACCAAGCATTTTCCTCGGATGGTCTCACATGTGATTCTTGATTTGGATGGTACACTTTTAAACACAGGTGTGTACTTACCCACATTTTTCTTGATCATTTTCTTCATATTAAGTACAATATACATTTCACAAGTTTTTCCAATTTCATCAGTGTCTTAAAATCACACACATAGTGAGATGGACGTTTGACTTATATGCTGTTGCAAACACATAGAGATACATTTACAAATATATCTATGTACCAAGTTTTCTTCTTTAAGTTTCATGCTTAGAGTTCATCTCCTAATCTTTAACCGGTGACAGATGGTGTCATGAATGAAGTTCTCAAAGTATTCCTAGTTAAATATGGCAAAAGATGGGACAACAAAATATCTCAGAAAATAATAGGGAGGACACCTTTGGAAGTTGCAACAGCAATTGTGAAAGATTTTTCACTTTCTCTGACAACTGAGGAGCTCATGTCTGCAATTTCTCCAATGTTCTCTGACCAGTAAGCATCATGACATTCTTCCTGTGATTATCATCTTTGTGCTATCTATATCATTCATTATTGAACACAGCTGCAATATATGATTAGAGGGAATGTAGTGTCACTTAATGCTCATGTTTCTTTTTCATGTCTTTGCCTATCTTTAGCAATGATATTAACATTTTTCCTCGGTGCAGTCTGAGGTAAAGAAAGGACTGTTTAAGGGCCTTGTTGACAGTGAATGTACCCACACCTTTTATAGATAATGTTTTCTTCTGTGCTATCCGAAACCGCAGCTAAGACAGTATGTGGCTGACAAATTAAAAAAAATGATTAAAAGGAGATAGTAATATTGTGAGAGAAGAAACTACTAGAAAGGAGGGACTAAAAGGGATCCAACACCATTGCAGTTGCATCTTTGCTGGGTTTTTTTTTCCTGAACAACTAAATCACCTTTCCAGGGGTCCAGTTCTTGGCCTTTTTTTTTCTGTATGTTGGTATTACTGCCTGTTCTTAGTTTTAAGCAAAGAGAGCTGAAGACAAACCCCTGGTGACTATTGTAGTTGTGCACTAATTATGAACTTGTTAGGCTTTTGATATGTCCCTTTTGGGTCCCTAAAATTGGCCTAAAATTACTGGTCCCATGGTTATTTTATAATATTAATAGGAAAATATCTATGAGAATAAAATTTTTCCTTTTGGGGTAATCAATGTCCAGTTTCCTCTGAACTGAAGGACACACAAGCTCAGGTGTTTGAAGACTTCTCGATGAAATTTGAGGGAAATTTCTTCTAAAATTACAGCATACAAAAATTTGAATTCAACAGTTATCACAAATGTAGTAAGTATCTTGAGGCCTATTGGTTATTGATTTTGATTATTTTTGAAAGCAAATCATGTTGAGTTTCAACATTTAATATGTATTTGCATGTCAAACAGTTTGAACTGAAAACCTTGGTCATGTTCAGAAAAGAGAAATTCAAGCAGATAATCTTCCTTTTTCATTTCTCTCCTGTTCAATTGATGCCAAAGAAGGAAAAGGGAAAAAATTGTTTGCCACTGGAATCTAGGTTGTCTAAGAGACCTTGGGTGAACCATTAGAGGTTTCCTGATATTTTGAGATATTTGTTTTTCTCCCTTCTCTTTTCCTTCCTGTCTTTTCTTCCTCCACCCAGTTACGTGTCAACATGCCAAAATCTCAATCCACATCCAAATGTAGGTAGGCAGAGCTATTTTAGACCAGGATTGCAATCATCTGCTGAATCCAATTTGATATACTGAATGTGCATGGATGATATCCAAATGGATTGAGCTTGATACTTAATTTAGAATAATGTAGGACTTGCTGGAAGTTTAAGATGTCTTGGATTCTTAGGTTAAATAATTAGGCTTAAGAAGCTGTTTGGGCTGTTATGAACCATGGTTTAGAAATTCACAAAAAGTATGCTGGCAGTTAGTTAGAGCTTGAATTACAGATAAACAATAAATTGGCGCAAGAAGAGTAACAATATGTTGTTGGAATTTTAGTGTAACAATCAGTTATTAGTAATAAAAATCATAAACATATAGAGCAATGCTAGCATACAATAATACATTATAGAGTGAGAAAAAGGAACTTGCAGCAATCATGCAAGAATTGTAAGACAAACAACAAAGTCTCAGAAGAAATGTAAAGTTGATTATGTGGACTTGTTCCAATTCCTAGCAGTCACAGCCAGTGCTCTTGGCCACACATGGTCATGCCTCATGCATGGACAGGCCATATTTGTTATGCTTCTTTTTAACTAAGGAACAGTATTTTGTTTAAGGTTCTTTTTTTAACTTTGACTTGAATTACTGCATTTTTTTTACTGAAGGTGGTGCAATATCAAAGCTCTGCCAGGTGCTAACCGGTTGATTAAACATTTGAGGAGTAATGGGGTGACTATGGCTTTAGCTTCAAACTCTTCAAAATCCTGCATAGAAGCAAAGATTTCTTTCCACCAAGGTATAATGCAAGCTTAAAAAGCATTATGTTTCAAAACCAAGGTTCTCTGTTTCACCTAGACTGGTACAAAACAGTTTGTACTTACCGGTCCAAGTGTAGATTGGTACTTGGGCCGGCCCCCTTTTGGTTGGTCAGGTCCAATCCATTAGAAAAATAAAAAAAAAACTTAAATCTCCAATTAGGGCTCACAAATGTGAGCCCATTTGCAAGCCCTCTTCTCACAAGGAGCATGGAATGGCTCTCGAGTTGTTGCCACCCGACACTGCCACTCTTGTCGTTCGTCGCTACCATTTGACATTGCCTCTGCTGTCATTCGTCATCACTTACCTCCCTAGTATGCTTCCTCCTACTCCACCGCTGTCTCTCTTTCCTTCCTCCTCCATTTTCATCTTGTTCCTTCTTGTTCCTTTTCCTCTATCGCCTCTTCTTTTTCCTTCTAACTCCTTCCTCCTCTTTCTTCACCACCTCCTCTTCTTCCTTCTTCTTCCTTCCTCTTCCTTCATCCTCCTTTGTCTCTCTCCTTGTTCCTCCTCTTCCTCCACTGAGCCTTCCTCTTCTCTTTCATCTTCGAAACATCGGTGTGTATTGATACACTGACCAGTACCATGTGTCAGTACACCATTACCAACCATTACATACTGGTCTTGCCAGGGACTGATGTGGGTCTAATTCGTGATACAACATTCCTTGGTTTTAATATATTGATATTTTTTTTAAGTTTTCTCCTATTGCTGGCATTTTGATTATTGTTTCTCACTTTCTCTTATTTGTTCTCATAATGTTATTTCTGATACTTAGGCTGGAAAGAATCATTTTCTGTTATCATTGGTGGTGATGAAGTAACTACGGGAAAGCCATCCCCAGAAATGTGAGATACTAAAACGAGTAGCATGATTTGTTTATTTTTTTGAAGCTTGGCACATTGTTCATTATATTAATGTTTACTTTGGAAATTTTGAATTTTTGTGTACAAGATTCCTTGAAGCTGCCAAAAGAATGAATGTTGATCTTTCAAATTGCTTGGTGATCGAGGACTCATTGTAAGTTTTCAAATCTTAATTCTCCTCAATTTTCTTTCCTTCCACCATTATATATCTTCATGAGTTTTAGTATTAGTCCTTTCTTCTCTGAATACTGAAATTACAATAAAATAACAATTTTTGATTTTATGCAGTAATGAATATCTTATGTATTTTTACTGTATTATTCTTTTGTTTTATGATTATTTTGCTCCTGTAATAATGGGAAGAATTATAGAGCAGATTTATAATTATGCCTATATCTGATATAAATGCAAATTTTGTTGGTTTTTTTGACTGTTTAAGTAGGATTTATCTCTGTTTGACTTGTATGACCTTCAATGCTAACATAATAAACCAAATAAACAAAATTAAATATAATTCAATTTGATAATTGTGAATTTCTTTGGTTTTGTATTTTCCTAATGATTTACATGATAGATTCAATCCTGCTTTCTTGTTGAATCTTCCGTACGAAGATTTGGTTCTTATTATAAAAAGAGGATGCTGTGCCAATAAAGATAGTTCCTTAAAATGGTCACTGAGTTATGATTGTTCTGAATGTGAATGAATTTTATAGGAACATACAAACTCAAAGGGCAGCTGTTTGTTCAGTGATGCAAGGACCATTGAATAGCTAATGGGATAGTTTAAAAAATTTAAAGTGAAAAGTAGTTGGTTTGTTTGTCCTAGACTATCTTAGTGAATGTGATGGAGTCTTTTCTGTACCAAGTCCTATAGTTATGTTCAGAATTGCAAAAGCGACTCTCGGAGTGTCAAAAGATAAATTTGATTGTTGATCCTTTTTCTATTTTATACCATAATGCACCCATACTATGTACAGGGTATGATTTATTTAATTTATTGTTAAGATATTATAAGATGGTATAGAAGAACAATCAAAGTTATAATAAGGATATGCTATATAGAACATTAGGCATAATCAAGTTCTAAAGAGGTAAAATGTAGAATATTACATAGGTATTAATGCTTAGAAATATGAGGGGCTTGATATGTAGGTGATTGTTGGCACGTCACAACCATTTGGTCGGCATGTTAGATGAGACTTGGTCCCACTAGGTCGGTAATGTGGCGTCAATGAGGATGCCAACTTTGCTCCATGAAGTCGACTACATAGTGCTGATGGGTAAGTTGACTCAACAAAAATTGTTACTTGGTAATTGATAGAAGATCATGATTTGATTGATCATGATAGAGGCAATCTCATATTTGAATAACTGATTAATTATGATTGAAGTGATTGATTGAGAGAAATCTCTTCCTCAAAACCTATATAAATGCTCATCATCTTAGTGAATAAAATTTCTCTCTTTCATAGTATATTCCTCATTTCAACTTGGTATCAAAGCTTATCTTGCTTTGAGCAGGCCTTCCCATTTCTCGCTGTCCGACGATAGCAATCCCTCCTTTCCCCGCTACCGGTTTTCTCCCTCGACGATCCCTTCGCTCGACAGCAATTTCTCTGTCGATCGGCCTACCGTCGTTGTAGCAACAGCGACCCACCTCTACATCGAGCGTTCATTTCTTTCTCTTCTCCCCTGATCGGCCTTGTCGTAGTAGTCTTCCCCTCTCCCTATGTCGGCGATTGTTTTGGTGGTTATCGCCGTCAATCGGCTACGGCAATAGTGCCCACTCGTCGATCGGTTTCCTCATCTGCCGTCAACGACAGCAAGACAACAAAACTTCTGGTTGGCGATCTTTCTCAGATCGTAGCGTCTTACTCGACGAAAGCAGACTTCTCAGACCGTCTCAAGACTTCGATGAGAAGAAATAGGAGGCGAGTGCCCCCTTCCTCCTCACTGGCCGTCAAACCTCCTCCTCGACCGATACCTGCTTAGATCTGCTGCTCAAGATCTACTGCTTGTTCGTTGCTCCTCACTACTGCTCCTTTGACGATTGCCATCCTTCGGTCATGAGCCACTCTTTGTTCTTCCTCATCGGCGAAGCACTCCCTATTCTTCCTTCGGCGGTCGCTCACAATCGTTGTCGATCTTCCTAACTGCCGAACGCCCTCTGTTGCTCCTCACCGCAACTCCTCAGATAAGCTGATTTGTCGCCTACCGAACCTCCGTAACTCCTCACCGCTTTTAGATTGCTGCAAACAAAACCTTCGTCGTTGTTCCCTTTGCTAACCAAACCGCTGCCTCCTCTCGGTTGTTGCATAGCAGCAGGCTGAGTGCTCGCCACGTCCTCTCAGCCTCCTCGTCCTCGGGGGTCGCTAATTGTGGTCGCCCCTCCGTCTACCATCTTCCTCACAAGGCAGTGGCCTATTGTCGGTGCTACTCTGCTAGTGGATCCTCGTCGTTGCTACTCTGTCGGTAGACCCACTGTGGTCGCCTCTCTACCGGCGGACCTCTAATCCAATGCTTGACCGTGCAATCTTTCTAAACCATGCAAGTTGAAGTAGTGGAGATCGAGATAGGCAACAACCTCCGCTCATTTGCAAATTGATTTGTTAGGTCAATTTATACTCTCAGCATGTCTTCCTTATCTACAACTGACGCTCCAATTATTGTTCCTACAGGAAACAATAGTTCTTCTCAACATATAAGATTTATATTTATCAATGTTACAACTTCGGTTTCTTTTAAATCATCCAAGGGCAGTATCTATGCATCTTGGTGAGCACAATTCTCCAATCTCCTCTTTGGATATGATCTATTAGGCTACATCGATGGCTCTCTCAATTGTCCACCAGAAAAGATCAAAATACTAGGAGAACTTAGTTCAATAACAAATCCTAATCACAAGTTATGGTTACGACAAGTTCGTCTTATTCTATAAGCAATTCAAGCTTCAGTCGTTGGCTCTATAGCACCACTAATATCTTTATGCAGCATTGTAGCAGAAGCATGGTCAAAGTTACAAGCCACCCTCGCCAATCGCTCTTGTACTTGCATGCTAAGTCTCTTATCTATTTTAATGAAAACAACATAAGAGGAAAGTACTATTGTTGATTATATGCAAAATATAAAAGTTATTATAGATGACTTGGCTTTAATAGGTCATCCCTTGAGTGATGAAGAAGTCATTGTCCATACTCTCAATGGCCTAGGAAACAAATACAAGGAATTAGCGTCAGCAATTCGGGCATGAGACTCACCGATGTCATTTGAAGAACTATATGATAAGTTAATTGATCAATAAACATATTTGAAAAGAGAAGAGAGGATAATAGGACCAACCATCATAACTTAAGTCAGTTAAAAATCCAAAAGAAAGAGCAACCAAAACAATAAGAACTTCAACAAAGGACTAAATACGATACCTCCTAGACACATGGGTAACACATAGAGCTAGCATCCCCTATTACACTATCAACCTTTCAATCATTATGGTAACCTCAATCCAAATAACTTACACAACTATTAGCAGCCTTGCCACCCCAACAATAACAATCAATAAAAAGTCGTCTGCCAACTCTGTGACAAAATCGGACACATAACAAAAGTCTGTTGGTCTCGACCCAAGCCTACTATTATACCCAATTGGCCTCAAGCAAATATCATAACTACTTTGATTGCCCATCCAAACAATTTGATTGTTGACCTTAGCGCTTCTCATCATATTACTTCTGATCTACAGAACTTATTCATCTACAATGACTATAGAGGCAATGAAGATATCATCATTAGTGACGGTAACGGAATCCTCATTACTTACACTGGTTCCACAATACTTAATTCACACACTATCATTTTTACACTTGGTGATGTTCTGTGTGCACCTTATAGTAAAAGGAACATCATTTCTATTTCTCAATTCTACAAATAAAATAACACATCTATTGAATTCTTTCCTAACTTGTTTCTTGTAAAGGATTTGAGCACCGGGGCATCCTTGGTCCGAGGCCAGAATAAAGATAACATTTACAAATGGTCATTAGCTTCACAAATCACCTAGCCAACTGCTTTTACTTCAGCAGCTGCTCCAATCGATGTGTGACATCATCGTCTTGGTCATCCATCAACCTCTATTCAACAATAATTACTTTTTCGTTACTCTCTTCCAACTTCCAAATCAAGTAGAATGCAATTCCTATCTTATTAATAAAAGTCATACACTACTTTTAGAACGTCTTTCATATCCTGCTTTAAACAATTTAAAATTATCTACACCAATGTTTGGGGCTTTGCCCTAACCACTTCTTTTGATAATTTCAGATTTTATGTTATTTTCGTAGATTACTTTACTAAGTATACATGGTTATACCCTCTTTAACATAAATCTGAAATCTCCACAATCTTTACCCACTTTAGAAAGTTGGTCGAGAACTTTTTTCAATCTACCTTTAAAACAGTCTACTGTGATGGAGGACGTGAATACGAAGCCCTAAAAACCTACATCTCATCCTGTGGTATACAACATCTCAACTCATCATCACACACTTCTCAACTAATTAGCTTTGTTGAATGAAACATCGATATATAGTTGAAACTGGTCTTATATTTTTACACCAAACCTCCATGTTACCAGCCTTTTGGTCAACAGTTTTTCAAACTGCACTTTACCTTATTAACCGCATGCTCACTCTAGTCCTACAACACTAGTCACTATTTGAAAACTATTTCACAAAATCCTAAACATTTAAAAACTCAAAGTATTTGGCTGTTTATGTTATCCCTGGCTATGTCCCTATGCTTAACATAAGTTAACACCAAGATCCAAGCCTTACATCTTCATAGTGTACTATCTTGAACATAATACTTTTCGATGCTATGATCCTCAAACTCAAAAAGTCTTTATATCACGTCATATTATCTTTGTCGAGTCTACTTGTCCCTTCCAAAACCATGAGCCTTCAGCAATACGAGCCACTCCACAATCATACATCACTAGATTCATATGAATATACCTCAGACCTCAAACAAACCTCTCGCCTCGCCAACCAATACTTCTTTTCAAGACATACACTCCCTTATTACTCCAGTTTAGCAACACCTCACCCCCTCTACAATTTCTCCACAAATTCACCTTGATGAAGCAACACCCTCGGCACCATAAATGATTTCTTTATTCTCTCCTCGACCAAGTGACACCGAAGTGCATCAACTTGATCAGTTACGTGTCAATGACCCTCCACTAATTTCTATACTTACAATACAACTCAATAATACTATCGTGGCTGGACATCACATGACAACATGCTCCAAAAGTGTCATTTTCAAACCAGGTCAAATCTTAAACCTTCATGTTATCACAAACTCTCCACCTGAACCTATTGAACCTACAACCATCACCCAAGCCCAAAAATCTCCATACTGGCGCAAAGCCATATACGAAGAATACGATACCCTGCTCCATAATCCCACATAGACCCTTGTATCATTTCATCACACACAAAATATCATCGGGTATAAGTGGATCTTTTGAATTAAGCGAAACCTAGATGGATCCATTACCAGATACAAAGCACGTTTAGTTGTCAAATGATTTCACCAATGATTAGGTGTTGACTTCATAGAGACATTCAGTCCAATTGTTAAACTAGCAACAATCCGACTTATCTTGAGTTTGGCTATCACAAAAGGCTACACATACGATAACTGGATGTTAACAATGCTTTCTTACAGGGGATCCTAATTGAAGATGTCTTTATATAACAACTTCTTGGCTTCATCAACTTTAAGTCTGACACCTCATTATTTCTATGACAACTAAAGGAAAGTACTATATATCTACTGGTGTATGTGGATGACAATATTGTTACAGGCAATATTCCTATATAGATTAAGGAATTCCTAAAGCAGTTGGCAAATCGATTCTTCATCAAGGATCTAGGAATTTTAAGCTACTTTCTGGGAGTAGAAGCAACATTTACATCTTTTGGATTTTTTCTATCTCAAAAGAAGTACATTCAAGATCTACTATCAAAGACAAACATGTAGAATGCCAAAGAAGTTGCCACTCCACTTTTCACTACTGAATCACTTAAATTATATGATGGCAGCCCTACTACAGGTCTCACACAGTACCGACAAGTACTTGGCTCCTATAGTATTTATCCCTCACGTGTCTATACATCTCATTTGTAGTCAATAAATTATTATAATTCATGCATCGGCCCTCCACTATACATTGGTCTGCAGTAAAATGAGTCCTGCGGTATCTAAGAGGGACTCTCAATCATGGATTTCTTCTTCGTAAACACTCATTACTTCATCTCCATACCTTCGTCGATGTTGATTGGGCACGTAATATTGATGACAAAACATCTATGTCGGCCTATATTGCCTTTTTTGGAGCAAATCCAATCAGTTAGAGTTCTAAGAAACAGAAAACAATCACAAGATCTACCACTGAAGCTGAATACCGAGCCATCGCCACCACTGCCGTAGAATTCAACTGGGTCACTAACCTACTACAGGAACTTGCAATCAACTCCAAATTCACTCCTACAATACATGTGATAATATCGGTGCCACCTATCTATGTGCCAATTCAGTGTTCCACTCATATATATAAAACATATTGCCATTGACTTTTACTTCGTCAGAGATCTAGTTGTCAAACATCAACTGTGTTTCTTACCTACATACTGCCGATCAACTAGCAGACTCCCTCACAAAGCCTTTCGCTCGTAAAATATTTTAATTACATTGGTTTAAGATTGGCATCCTTGACATAAGCTCAATCTTTTGGTGGCATGATAGAAGATCATGATTTGATTGATAATGATAGACGCAATCTCAGATTTGAATAATTGATTGATTATGATTTGAGTGATTAATTAAGGAAATCTCTTCCTCAAAACCTGTATAAATACTCATCACTTCAGTGAATAAAATTTATCTTTTTTATAGTATATTCCTCAATTCAATAGTAACTATAGGGTTCTACATACGATCTCATGGCCTATTGATAGATAAATGATGCATGTAACTATTCCCAGCATTTCACATAGGCTCAACCCAACAATCACTCATCAAGTAATGAAAAAGGCTCCCAAGTGCGTTCTTAAGGGATGATTGGTTAAACACACTCTAACTTTGAATTGACCGGATCATTTAAGCCTATACTAACTTAAGCATCAAAAGGGTCTTGTCAAATACTCTTCCGATGTAGTTTTTACAGGTTTCGGCTTGGATCCCCGGACTCTTGACACCTCAGCTTAAGATTGATTGGACCTCGGTTGGCTCCAAACCCAAGCCACGGTGTCGGACAACTAGAGCCTGCGTAACACTTAGTAATAAGGAAGAACAAATTCATCTCATGGCTAAGGATATATGAAAATGGATACACGTCACATCCTCATCATTCCAATTTTACTATATATATTTCTATTCTATACTCTGTTTTTATTGTTTGCTTGCAAGAACTTGGTCTTGAAGATGTGGCCTTCTCTATGTTATCTGTATATGGCTGTGCTTTCAAGGATGTCTCGTACTTGCCAGGCCTGGTGTTGTTGCTGGCAAAGCAGCAGGAATGGCAGTGGTAGCAGTGCCGTCTCTTCCGAAACAAGCTGGTCTTTACAGTTCAGCTGATGAGGTCATCAATTCTTTGCTTGATCTGCATCCTGAAAAGTGGGGCTTACCTCCTTTTGAAGATTGTATGCTCTTAAAGCTCTGTTTAAAAATTTATCACTGTATAAGTTTTTCCTTTGCTTCTGAAGATTTCCTGCCTACAAATTGCAGGGATTGAAGGCACTTTACCAATTAAACCATGGAATATTGGAGGACCTGTTATTAAGGGATTTGGTAGGGGCTCCAAGGTACTTGGGATACCAACAGGTATGTCAGGATTTAAGAAGTTTATAACTCCATATCTGAGTCCAGATATCGAAGACTGCGAATTTGCCTTTGTTGTTTCGCAAAGGTGTCTGAAGCCTTGTGCAACAGTTTTCAATTTTATTTTCTCTCTACAAGCTTGACTATGGATTTGGAATATTATAAGGAATTTTCTAAAGATCATATAAGAAGATGAATGTAATCTGTGAAACTTGGTCTGTCGGTTTATCTCTTCTTGTTTAGTTGTGAAATAATTTCTCTAGTTACTTCTTATTCAATTGATCTGTTTAAGGAATCAAGGTATAGACATTGTTGAAAATGGTCTTAGGATAGTTGCATTACCATAGAAAGTTATACTACATCAAACTCCACCTTACATGTTTAAAGAAATACTATTATTTTCCGATAGTAGGAATTCATTTTGATACATTCAGGTCTTGCCTTATAAAATGCAAGGTTCACCCTATCGGCCCGAAATGGCACATACTGGTTTGTACTGATGTACCAACACATGGTACACTGGTAAGTACCGGTGTTTCAGAGAGGAAGAAAAAAGAGAGAAGGGGAAGGGATGGTGGAGGAAGGAGGAAGACAAAGGGAAGAAGAGGAAGCGACGGAGGAGGAAGAGAAGAAGAGACCTTACCTAAGACATGGTGGTGCAGTGAGGTCGTGGCAAGCGGAGGTTGCCATCGATTGCTGCTTTGGAGGCGATGTTCATAAGCCCTAGAGAGGCGGAGGCAGAGGCAATGCTCGCGAGTGCTGCTTAGGTGGAGGTGATGCTTGTGAGCGCTATGGAGGCAGCGCTTGCGTGAGAAGTGGAAAACTAGGGTTTCCCACTTCCCTTTTATATGGTTGATCAGACCGAGGTGGGTCTGGTCAATGCTTGGACCAGTACATGCCGCTCATTTCGTATCGGTCCAGGTGAAACGGTGAACGTTGGTAAAATGTTCTCCAAAATTTACATTATAATATTTTGACTCCTTTGATGGTGGGCCCTGCTGCCTTGGTACAATGGTAGAATTGCTCCCTTGTAATTTGAGGTTTGAAACTGTGAAAATAAACTCTGGATGAGGATTCACAACTTTCTTTATCTGACCTTTGTTAGACCCAGTTCTGACTGTTAGCCTCTTGCACTTGGCTGCCTGAAGTCATAAGTTAACGAGTGAACAGTGATAATACTTTGGTTTAGTAACTGTATATAAAGGTTAAGGTGCAATTGTAAGTTTTACACGGAGAAACATCAAGTGGTTAGAACCCTAACCATGTCACAGTTATGGTCCTAAGTTTTTCATCTGTTGGAGTGAGATGAAAATGATGTGTACTTAATTTGCAGCACCACTTTTATTTGCAGTGTTTGTTGCTTGAGGTTGATAGAGAGGTGTTGTTGGTAGACCAATGGATTGTGTTAATAACCGAGGTCATTTTGAGTTCTGTTGCAAAGAAGCCATACTACGAATATTATTTTGGTAGCCCTCATTGCTTGTATTAGTCTATCCTCCATTGTTGCTATCTCTTTATTTGGAAGAAACATTTACTCATACTATGAACTAAAATATGTTTCCATCCTGATTTGTACCACTTAACGTTCGACATGCTACATTCCCTTCCCTTTCGATAAATAACTTAAAGATTAATTTTATTATTGATACCTTTTTGTTCTAGAGAGAGATGCACTACATCATTCTCTTTAAATTTCCAAAACAGTGTAATGAATCAATATTAGTAATATATGCTGCTCATATAGTTATTTTTCACTTTGTTTAGTTGGTTGTCAACACTGATCATCCATGTTGCAATATGTGCAGCTAATTTACCTGCAGAAAATTTTTCTACAATACTCTCTGAGCACACATCAGGAGTCTACTTTGGGTGGGCAGGACTCTCAACAAGGGGCATCTACAAGATGGTCATGAGCATTGGTTGGAACCCATACTTTGACAACACTGAGAAGACTATTGTGAGTGTGCTCTTGTCTGTAGTTGTCCGGAGTTTGTTCTTTTCTAACAGAGTGTTATCGGTTCCAGGAGCCATGGCTACTCCATGACTTTGGTGAGGACTTTTACGGGGAGGAGTTGCGCCTCGCTATTGTAGGCTACATAAGACCAGAGGTATTGGAAAGTAGAGAAAGAACAAAGAAAAATAGAGGAATTTACATCAACTGCTTGTTTGACAGTATTCTGTTTGAACTCACAGGCGAATTTTCCGTCGCTTGCGAGTCTGATAGCAAGGATTCATGAGGATGGCAGGATAGCCGAGAAAGCCCTTGACCTTCCTATATATGCAGGCTACAAAGATTCACCGTATTTGAAGAACTCCATGCTGCAGAGTAATTGTCATTCTTGAATTGCATAAGTTTTATATGTGTAGAAGAGATAAATCTTTCGGATTGGTCACCGGTCAGAACAAGAACCAAAGTATAGTCTTGTTCGGTCACAATCTTTTATCACCAGGTTCACTGCCACATTCATCAAACAGAAGAAGATGAAGATACCAAATGCAAGCATGATTGTATTAACATATATTCTTTTCTAAAACATAAATCTCTTGATCAAACAAGCAAAAAGGTGAATGTTTTTCTAATGTTACCTTAAAGCTTATGAACACATTTTCTCGTCTGCTCTAAATGCTATAAGCTGGAAGCACATTGAGCACAACATCTATGTTCTTTCTGGTTTTCCCGTGTGTTCATTCTTTCTTCAGTCTTCATAGAACTCGTTACATAGAAGTTTCCAAAGAGATGTTGCAATACATACTAACTTCGAAGTTCCATGGCGAGCCCGTTTGTTTCACTTCGCCATCCTCCCTCAAACCAGATGAATTCCATTTCCAGGTTCCCTTGCAAACAAACCTCAATATGTCTCCGTATTACTTTGTTCGTTTTGTGTATCTCACGTCACTCTTTCTACTTGCTCTTTATTGGACATTCTCCTCTTTTCTCTCTTTCCTCCCTGGCCTTCTCCGAGATCAGGAACATCTGTGCAGTGCTACATGGTCGTCTCCATCAATGGTACCTCGTGGATGCCACCTTCCTCACCGAAGGACTACAACATCGACCGACGACATGACAGTAATATCATAGACTTGCTGATTTTAGTGACGTTCACTTAGTTGATTTTAATTAAATCGTGTGATGTTCCTGTGACATCTACTTACAAAGATCAGTCTTCTCATGTTCATAACACGAAGGATCTGCATAAAAAGAAAACAAATTAGTAACGAACAAAATGGGTAAACAAATCACCGTCGTCGTTTGACGAATGTAATTGGAGATCGGCACAAGCATAACTAGATAAAATCCTTCGTTAATAATTAAATATAGTAAACTGGTATAATTTACTTACTCGGAACAGATGCACGACAAAGGGTCCTGTAATATTCTATATGTTGGGTTGAACCACCTACTGCCTATAAAAAATCTTAAATGAAGTCTACTATTTAGAGCCTTTTTTACTATTCATAATTTTTTAAAAAATAATATTTGCTATTCATAACCCCTATATTTTTATTTTTACTTTTCTTTTTTTTTTCTTCCTCACAACTCTCGCTTGTGCACTCCTACTATCAGCTCTCTTGGGTTAATGTAATTGACATAGAAGATAGTGTCTTGAGTATTCTTATAAGATATATATGATCCTAAAAACATTAAACGGTTGTAACAAACTTCAAAAACTATTTCTAACCTCCTACTATTTGATCTACAATTTATCTCATTTCATCATCTATTTTTTTTGTTATTTTATGCATCAAGAATGATCTCAGTACTATTCAACACTGTTCAATCAAACAAAACCCAAGCCCAAAAAACAACAATCCTCTTATCTCAACCAAGTTATAATAGGACTTGGATTAGACTATTCCTCATCCAAATAAGGTTAGCTATAAGGCAAGGGGGGTCATGCCCTACAAGAAAAGTCGTATAAGGGAAACTCTCGTTGTTGTACCCAATAATGTCCTTAAATCATAAGGACTTGGGATATCCCTCTCCTTATAAAACAAAGGATATACCCCATTTAAAAGAAATTAAGAAAGCTTTAAGTAAAAAAAGGTCAATTGGCCCTAGTTTTGCAGTCTTAGAGTAGTGAAGAGAAGAGGGAAGAATTCTGCACCACTGCAACTAACTTCTTTTAGCCGTAGCCTTATTCCTCACATTCTAATAACCCAACACTCTATCCCAAGGCTTCATTTAACTATTGCGAGAAGTCATCAATGTCTACTATCCAAACCTTGGGAGAAGGTTCCAATAGCACAGATAGGAGGAGACCAAAGACTAGTAGTCATCGCATCCTACTGAGAGCACTAATATGTTGTCAAAAAATAACCTATATTTTCATGCACCTATAAGCTTTCTTTCATGCTTCTATTTTTATTATTTCAAGTCTTATAGTTAGGATTTTAACTTAACAAATAATAGAGGTTATTTTCTTTTAAGTTTATGTTTAGTTTTTCTATGATAATTCTCTCCTTCGTCAAAACTTTTATACGAAAGATAGTATCAAGTCTATGGATCATCAAACTCGAACTTCATATAGATCAAATAATATATGGCAACGTTCTTGTGAATGATGACCATGAGATATGGATACAAAGAGTCGAACAAAGGGCAACAAGAGTTAGAGTTTATGCCATGATCACCCGAATGAAGAAACACCAATAGGCTGACGATCGATAACCCAAC
Source organism: Musa beccarii (assembly GCA_024322285.1). Lineage (NCBI taxonomy): Eukaryota > Viridiplantae > Streptophyta > Magnoliopsida > Zingiberales > Musaceae > Musa > Musa beccarii. The sequence goes on along the minus strand of CM044396.1, from coordinate 14,914,564 downwards.
AACCATGGCTAATCTTACTGTCCATATGATAGTATTAGCCCAATAGATGGAGATCGTTATTTGTTGGATGCAAGCCCAAAGCAATCCTACAACAAAAAGGATAATTGAGTAAAGAATATTACAACAAAGGAGAGAGAGACTCGTCTCCATCCAAGACACGCAACTACAAAAAAGACACTATTAAATATAACATCACAATAAGGACTTGACTCTTCACATCAAGGCTTACATCGATATATCATCCTATGACAGTTTAATTAATACTGAGGTATTAGACTCATGGATAAATTAACTTAATATTTATTTCGATCTATATGACTACAACATCGAGGGCAGGGTGATACTTGTGACTCAAGTTTATTAGACACACTCTTGTATAACAAAAATTCTATCTTTAAACCAACAATGATGAAGACGTGTCATGGATATAATTCAAAAAGCTCATATGAGATAGAATTCTAACCTATTGAGTACATTAAAGACATATGGAGGAAGTGGCACTACATATGATAAGGAAGAGATCAATCTATATAAGAATATACCATCGAGTTACAAAAAAAAAAAGCTATAACACTCAAAATTTTCCTCAATGATCACTCAACAGTGATGAAATACATCACTGGCCTCCATGCCTAGATAAATATAGAATTGATCTTCTTAAATACTCACGACATCATAATGGTGAGCATGATGATAGTGACGATTGAGAAAAAGAATCAAACCTGCACCAAGAAGAACACGAAGAAGGCAAAAGGGAAGCCCTTGAAAGCCAAGAAGAACTCCGAAAGTAGTAAAATCACATCTTCTTCCAAAAGAAATGACTTGTGCAATTACTATAAAATTGTAGGTTATATATCAAAGAGGTGTTGGAAGGTTCACTCTAAATTCGTTTTGAAAAAGTAGAAGAAGAATAATCAAAATTGATGTACGGCAATCACTACTATAAGAGAATTAAATCAAACTAGTATCGATTTGACATCTAGATCTGAGTCTATGCTGAAGGCTAAACCAAAAGCTATAGACTCAAATCCAACCACCATTTCAAAAGTTTGAGAAAAATTATTTATTTTTAAGATCCAAGTGAAACAAGAGGTCATTAATGCGATTGTTGACACTAAAAGCCAAAAGAATTTCATCTCGATAAGCTTAGTGCAAAGACTTGGATTTAAGATTACTCCTCATCCAAAGCCATATCCAGATGATAGATCACTAGTGCACATTCAAATTTGTGATCACTAATAAGTACATCGATGAGGTGATATATGAGGTAATGCCCCTCAACATATGTTAAGTTATTTTCACGAATCCATACATGTGGGACTGAGAAGTCAACGACTATCATTGCCCCTCAATAATATTTGTTCTTGTAGGACAAAAATAAGTTGATCAATAAGAAGGATTGAAGTGGACAGCTAATTGACCAAGTGATGATTGCCCAAGCAAAGAGGATGGTGAACGTGTGCCGAAAGATTGAGCTGTTAATCATTCTACTGATTACAACAGCAACATAAACATTAGTGTTGGCATTTAGTAAATGAAACCTCATCTACTTTGGCTTCATCATTGGTGGAGGAAGAATCCAAATCAACCCAAACATGATCAAAGTGATTCGAGAGTGGCCAAAACTAAGATGGTCATAGAAGTTCACAACTTTCTAGGCCTATGCCAATACCTATGTAAGTTTATCTAAAACTTCTCTATACTAGTGGCTCCTTATATTCCCTCACCAAAACAAGTCAAAGATTTGACTGAACATAAAAACATAAAGATATGTTCAACTTGCTAAAGAGGAAAATCAACAAGATGCCTGTGCTAACCTTATTGAATTTGTAGTGACCATTTGAGTTAGAGGCAAACGGGTCAAAATACATGATTAGGGTTATTTTGATGCAAAATGGCCAACCCATGAGAAACCACCCTTAGATGTCCTAAGAATCTCAAAAGAATTGTCCTACTTATGACAAAGAATTGCTCATAGTATATCAAGTGATCAATACTTTCAGACACAATCTAAATTACAACAAACATAGTACATGAAGTGGATATCATATCTATAGCAATTCAACCTAGTGATGAAGTATAAAAAGAGAGTACAAAATAAGCTAGTTGATATGTTATCATGACCCCCGATCACAAGTCTTTGCTTGTCATGCACATGTAGGTCATACTATTTTTTCACAAGGATTATGCGGACATATACATGAAGACCTAGAATTCAAAGACATCATGGAGAAAGTTAATGCAAGAACTAATATGAAATTCATACTCCAAGAAGGACTACTCTACAAAGATATATGGTTTTATATACCAAAGAAGGCAAATTGCATGAATTGATTACAAGAAGCACACTCATTAAAAGTCACAAGATACTTCGGTGTTAATAAGTTTTTTATGAACATGCAATAACATGTTTACTAGCCCTAGATGTAGCAAGACATGACTTGATTTATGTGAGGATGCATCCTTTATGGCACTTCAAAGCCAATCAATTTAAAATTTGGATTGTATACTTCATTGTCCATTCCATCATGAACATGAGAGAACATATCTATGGACTTCTTGGGAAGTCTATCTACGATGAGATTAGGATATGACTATCTATTTATTATTGTTGGTAGGTTCTCAAAGATAGTGGTATTCATACCTTGTAAGAAGACAATCATTGGAGAAGGAGCAACCCGATTATTCTTTAAACATATATAGATACTTCAGCCTTTCGAGTTTTGTCATGTATGACAGTGACAAGCATTTCTTGAGCAACTTTTGGAATTCAATCTGGACCATGATAGACACCAAACTAAAGAAAATCACATCCTTCCATCAGTAAATTGAAAGCTAAACCAAAATAGTGAATCACACCATGGTTCATCTCCTTCGAGAATACAACTCCTGACACCAAAAGACATGGGATGAAAACTTACCATGCCTTCAATTTGCTTTCAATTAGGTAGTGCATAATTCTATCAACAAATCACTGGTCAAGGTAAGCTTAAGTTATTTGCCTAAAAGTCCTTCTAATTTGTAGTTCAAGATCGATTTAGAATTAGCTAACTCCGACCAAAACAATACAATACAACAAGCTCAAAAATTTTTGGCGAACATTAGCAAGGTGCATTAAGAAGTTAAGAAGCAACTTCAACAAAGCTAATAGAAATACAAAGAACGAAATGATTGATATTATGTCTAAGGAAGATTCTATAAAGGAGACCTTGTATAACAATACCTTAGGAAAGATTGATTTAAATGAGAAGGAAAGAAGTCAAAGCCCATTCGACATAGACTGATCAAAGTCTTGAAGCGAATTAGAGATAATATATGTCAACTTGATTTGTCGCCCAACATGGAGATATATTCAGTTGTGAACATTATGAACTTGAAGCCATTCGAGCTTTCGATGCTAAATGATGAGTCAACCGAGATGCTGCCATCTATCAAAGACTTAGTGACCGACCAAGAGAAGCTCCTTCAGAAGGATACTGTCATTAAGAAGTCCACTACCATTAGACGAGGTGTCAAAATTATCTTTGAAATTCGATGCAAAGAGCAAAAACTAAGTGCAACAAGATAGTTCTCTGAGAAAGCTACTAAAGTCAAGTTTTCTCAACTTTAAAGCAGGATTCAATAGGATGTGAATTGCCCAATTGGTAGAGCCATGATTAAGGACAATCTCAATACTATTTATCCTTATTCGATCAAAAAAAGCCTAAGCCCAAGAAACAACAACTCTCTCACATCAATCTAAGTTATAATAGGAATAGAATTAGGGTAACCCTCATCCAAATAGGGGCAGCCACCAAGCAAGAGGGATGCACCCTCCAAGGAAAGCTTTACAAGGGAAATCCTAAATGCTACGCCCTACAAAGAAAGACCTTAAACCTTAAAGACTTAAGGTACCCCTCTCCCTATAAAATAAGAGGTGTGCTCACACGTAAGGAGAATTAAGAAAACCTTTAGCAAAGAGCCAATCGGCTATAGTTTTGTAGTCTCAAAGTAGCAAAGAAAAGAGAAGGAAGAATTCTACACCACTATAACCAACTTTTACCGATTATACTTTTATTTTCATATTCCAATAGCCCAAAGCTCTATCCCAAGGCTTTGTATAGCTACTGTGAGAAGTTTTCAATACCTATTATCTACTATCCAAATCTTAGGAGGAGGTTCTAAAGAAGCAAAGAGAGAAGGAGGAGACCAAAGACCGATAGTGATTGTAGCCTGTTGAGAGCATCGATATGCTGTCCAAAAACAACTTACATTTTTACATACACATAAACTTTCTTTTATATTTCTATTTTCATTATTTCAAGTCTCATCGTTATGACTTTAAAAAACAATAGAGATTGTTTTCTTTCAATTTTACACTTAGTTTTTATGTGATAATTCTCTCCTCTACCAAAACTTCTATTCAAAAGGTGATATTGAGTCAACGGATCATCTCATTATGGTTACCTCCAATGATTAAGAGAGGGATAAGAAGGGAAAAAAAGAAAGAAAAGAGGTTGTAGGTAAGGAGTGAATAGATTTTATTAGAATTAAGTTATAAATTGAGGGCATATATATCTAATTTATAAAGGGATAACTTCGAAAATTTTAAAATTTTTAACTTAGGGTTATAAATAATAAAAAAGATTTATAAATAATTATCTCCACATTAAATTAGTAGCTTATGTTTTATGGATTGGTTTAAGCTAGTTTTTGATTGCATCGGAGTGAAAAAGAAAAATAGATTACTATTATAAATAAGTAATTAAAAGATAATTAATATATACTTTCATATTACTATGTAACTATATTAACTATGATTAATTCGACTTATACTCATTGTTACATCGTTTACTAATGCGTCATCTTCTTTCCCATCGTGTGGTCTAGTGACAACTCCTACGAGGCTTCAAAGATCAATAACGTAGGAAAAAACTTGTAAAAGTTTAATTTGTTATAATTGTCTTATGGCCGTGAGCTAACTATATTGCACAAGGATTATAAGTTATGTTTGGCAATGTATTTTTAATATGCATTTAAAAATAGTTTAGTAAATATATTGTTGTGAAATATTTTGAGTATCGAGTGCATAATAGATAAAAATTATATTTTAAATATGATGTAAGTGTTGTTTGATAAAATTATATTTCAAAAGTCCATTAAATATTTTATTCTTATAATATTTTAACATTTATTTAAAAGTAAATAAATTTTTTATTTAAATTAATATAAATAAATAAAATAAATAAATGAGTATATGTAATATTAAAAAAATTATATGGCCCAAATATAGAATAAATTTAAAAATGATCATATAAATGAATGTAAAATAATCTTTAAAAATAAATAAATAAAAATTTAAATTTATGAGAAATTGTATGACACTGAAAATAGAGAGAAAGGAAGGATGAGGAGATGAGAATTAGAAATTCTATTATATATTGATGATCATATAATTTTAAATAATATTATAGGGTACTTTAAAAATTAAAAAAATATTAATATCCCGTAAATATTAAATTACTAATATTATTCTAAGATATCATCGGTATTTAAATATTTTTAATATAACATTCCGATCAAATATGATTTTAAAATAATTTACCAAATATTAATTTTTATATTTCAAACGTGTTGTAAAAACTTACTGTACTCCTGCATTTGAGAAGCTCCTCGATTGCAGACGCCGGTGTTGCGATGAGGAGCGATGACGGGGGCAAGCATGGCCTTCCACATCTTTGTGTTCCGTAACCTCCGGCGAGCAGAGAAGAACCCCCTGCCTGCCGCCGGAGTCATGGAGACGGAAGACACGTTTTAGCTTTGAGTTCTCCACTTGTATGATTATTTTGAGAGGCTGTCGTTGCTGTTGGTTTCATCAAAACCAAAATATCAAATGTATGTATTCTGCGGAATCCGACAAAACCAAATGGTCGCGGAGCCGAAGATGACGGTATGATTATAAGACAGACGAGGAACAGACCCCATTTGTTTGTTTGAGGCATTAAAAGAGAGGGAGATATGACGTGATCTTCTTATTTTTTTAATTTTTAATTAGTGTGTGGCCAATTGCTCGCAACTTATCTAGTATAGATCTCAATTAAAATTAAAAAGAAAAATTATGGATGATGTGGAACGCACTCCTTGTCAATAAAACATTGACACACGACTTATGACTATATTCATTTTTCTAAAAAAATATCTGTAAATTAGCTCTAAGAGGCACGATGGCACCTTCATATCGACAGAGACAGACTTGAAAGATATCGACATCTCTTCATCGACAGATCAGGTTGAAAAATCTCCACATTGACAATCCAACTTGAAAGCATCAGTATCTATACATCAACCAAAATGTACCCTTCCACACCACGACATGTACATACTCTTAATGACTTGACCCCTAATGTGCAAATAAATCTAACTTAACGGAAAGTGAGAAAAGAGATTAATCAATCGTCTCCTTCATGCTACAAAGCCGTGCAAATAAATCTAACTTGGAAAGTGCCAAAAGAGATTAATCATCAGATCAAATCAAAATGATGCCATCAAAGCGATAAGTTATCGGACCCGATTGGGGTAGATAGTTTGAGATCCAATAAGTTATCGGACCCGGATTCTACCTAGGCAACTAAATTGGACCATCGTTCCCCCGACTCGCCGAGAAAGAGTGCAACACGGGGGAGAAGCAGGAAATGGAGGACATGGACGAGGCGATGCGTGCTCATTTCCCGCTCTCCTTCGGGAAGCCCTCCAAGCCCAAACCCCATACTTCCGGCGCCCACTCCGCCACACGCCGGAGCACCTCTTCCGCGAACCCCGCTGCCTCTTTCTCGAACCCTAACCCTGACTCTCGGCCCGACCACGGCGCCCGCAACGACGTTTTCGAACCTGGAAGGGCTGGTTCGAGCCGCGCCGCGGATGAGTCCAGGGTTTCGGTGGAGGACGAGGATGACGGCGCCATGATTGGGCCTCCGCCGCCGCCGCCGCCGCCGATGGCAGCGGGGTCTGAGGGGGGGGATGACGGGGTGATTATCGGGCCACCGCGGCCCCCACCGTCGTCCTCGGAGCAAAATGATTCGGATGATGAGTCGGAGTCGTCCGAATTGGATGGCGATATGGAGGATTTGCGTCGGATTCCCCTCAGTAATGAGATCGTCCTCAAAGGGCATACTAAGGTATGGTTTTATTCTTTGTAGCTTCTTCGTTTGCATTTCTTCTTTTGAGAAATATCTTGCAAGAAGATCCTAAAGCATAAACCAAATGAAAGTCTTAGCTATAAATCAAATAATATTTTCTGGCTGTGCCAAGAGTCTGAACATCTTTGCCTGCCTATTGACAGCAAATTATATACTGTTTTTTAGCTTAACCAGAGAATCGGGCTGTAATCGTAAATTAATAGAACATTATGCACATATTTTCTCAGCTTCTGGGAAAAAAATTGCAATAACAAGCAAGCAGTACACACACTTTAAAGGATTTTTAATAGCATTACGAGGAGTAACAATATGCAGTCCTTATAAGAAACAACTTCTTGTGATATAATATGCTTTGTTTGGCTTTTCCTGTGCTATCTGTTGCTTATTCAAAAAATTTCTGTACATTTCAGGGTTATAATTTTCCCGTTATCTTTTGTTTACCCCTCGCACGGAGTAGAAAAGTCAACTAAAGTCATTGTTTGACAATATTCATTAAAGAACACATTCAAATCGTCTGCTCTGTTTAAATATCATGTTGAACTGTTTTTGTCCCAACTTTTTTCTGTAGATTTTTTTTTTCATTTTTTTACAAGTTCTTTTATTGCTAAATTAGTTCCCATGTTGATTCTCATTTAAACCTTTTATAAGTTCAACAATGATGAGTCATATATCATGTTTTCTTAGTCAAGCCTTTTTAAAAGAATAAGAATGTTGTACTAGTAAAATATGAATATTCTGAATGACGGCTTTGTTAGTGTCTGTATGCTAGAGCTTTTTAAGCAATAAGATTCCAAAAATAGGTTGCAAGATTATTCCTGTGAAGCTAAGCATTTGTTATGGCTTCAATCCATACATGTTTTAGTGCCTGACTAATTATTTCTTTTTTCTGTAGGTTGTCTCAGCTCTTGCTGTTGATCATTCAGGATCAAGAGTCCTCACTGGTAGCTATGATTATACCGTCCGCATGTATGACTTTCAAGGGATGAATTCCAAGTTGCAATCCTTCAGACAACTGGAGCCATTTGAGGGACATCAAGTCCGAAGTTTAAGTTGGAGTCCGACGTCAGATCGTTTTTTGTGTGTAACAGGTTCTGCACAGGCTAAGGTAGATTCTGTCCTTAATCCACAAAGCAATCAAACGACTTTTTGGGATATTTAAAATATAAAGCCCTTCTTTGACAAGAAATATAACCTTTATGTCAGATCTATGATCGAGATGGGCTTACTTTGGGTGAGTTTATAAAGGGAGACATGTATATACGTGACTTGAAGAACACCAAGGGGCATATATCAGGATTGACTGGTGGAGAATGGAACCCAAAATCAAAGGAGACTATTTTGACTTCTTCAGAAGATGGATCCTTGCGTATTTGGGATGTTGCTGACTTCAAAAGTCAAAAGCAGGTCTATGTTCCACTTTTTACATTTACATTCGTAGCTGGCAAGAAACAAGAATTCAATTGGTCTTTGTTCTTGCCTTGTGATCTCAAAGAACAATATTCAGTGTGTTTTTCCTCAGACATCCAAAGAGTTTGCTACAACTGTAATATGGAACAATTTCCACGATTAGTACCTCATACTTTGATGAAATGCTTTTTTGTAAACAAGTCACAGTTTCAAAGTCAGGCATTTTCTTAATCATTGTTATCAATTCTTAAAAGTTTGGAATATTATAATTATATCTTGAACATGTGCTTGATCATGACAGTATAGTTTGGTTTGTAAGATGTTTTATGACTGTTCTAAGAAGCTCTTTTATTTGCAGGTGATAAAACCCAAACTTGCCAGACCATTAAGAATTCCAGTTACCGCATGTGCTTGGGATCATGATGGCAAACGTATTGTTGGTGGCATTGGCGATGGATCAATACAGGTAGAAAGGCAGTTCTATTGGGGTGTGCTGACATTTTTTATAGAACTTAATCTTTTTATCCTTCGAACTTTGTGGGGCTTCAATTGCATCTCTTTTAAACTGTTAGTGTTTCTAATGGAGTTGCTTTCTCTTGCAGCTATGGAGCATAAAGCCAGGATGGGGAAGCAGACCAGATATTCATGTTGGCAATGCACATAGTGATGATATTACTGGGCTTAAGTTTTCCACAGATGGGCAGGTACTTCTGTCGAGAAGCATGGATAGTACACTGAAGGTGATATTACAGTATTATTCAGATCAATCTATAGTTACGATTTTTTTTTACTTTTCATTTATATTTTGCAAAATTTTAGCTAAATAATTGGACGTTTGAATAGATATGGGATCTGCGCCAAATGCGAACACCTATTAAAGTATTTGCAGATCTTCCAAACCATTATGCTCAGACAAATGCTGCATTTAGTCCTGATGAGCAATTAATTTTCACTGGAACATCTGTTGAAAAAGAAGGCACATCTGGCGGTTTACTGTTCTTTTTTGACCGAAGGAAACTAGAGCTTGTATCACAGGTGGGGATATCTCCAACGTACAGTGTTATACGTTGTACTTGGCATCCGAAGATCAACCAGGTTTGTTTTTGGTTCTAACCATTGTGATTGTCAAATGCAATTATCTATATCTGACTGTATATATCTTAAATTAATAGTAGTTTTAAAGAGGGTTTTGTGAATATGCTATTGTATGATGCTGTTAGCTGTGGTTTCTGAAGGTTTTTACAACAGTGGGGGACAAGAAAGAGGGTGGAACACATATACTGTATGATTCATCTGTAAGTCAGAGAGGAGCACTTGTATGTGTTGGACGAGCTCCAAGGAAAAAGTCTGTTGATGATTTCGAGGTGCAGCCAGTTATTCACAACCCACATGCGTTACCATTATTTAGAGATGCTCCCAGCCGCAAACGTCTAAGAGAAAAAGCATTAAAAGATCCCATGAAGTCACACAAGCCTGAACTTCCTGTCACTGGCCCAGGATTTGGTGGAAGAGTTGGAGTGACCAAAGGTAGTTTGTTGACTCAGTACCTTATGAAGGTATGTGTTATTTGGTTAAACACCATTTCTGTTACTTTAGTTCTTTTGCTTGTTATCATTGTTCTTGTTGCATGTATCAAGTTTCAATAATTATCATTGCAGCAAGGTGGTTTAATCAAAGAAACCTGGATGGATGAGGATCCAAGAGAGGCAATACTTAAATATGCTGATGCTGCTGCAAAGGATCCTAAATTCATTGCCCCTGCATATGCAGAAACTCAACCAGAGCCTGTTTTTGCAAAGTCAGATTCTGAGGAAGAGAAATGAGAGGTACAATTCTTCCCTTTCCATGGTTTTTTTAAGAGATGTATAATCTTTACCCTTGGGGTTGTCATTAAGCGTGCCAGTTGCTTATAATATGGAGTATGCTCTTTCTAGTATCCAATAGATTTATTTTCAAATCCTCCCCTTTTTTCATTGTGTAAATTAATTATTGGTATACGTTATTCTTTTTCTGTTAATTTGGTCAGGAAACCTTTGAGCAATTCCCGCTAAAAAAAAATTCCAGCTAAAAGTTGAAAATATTTTACATAATTAATTAATTATTATTTGTGACTGATTTCTTGTAATTCTCATGCTTTAATTTTAGAGTCTGATCCACAGTCATCACTTATTGTGCTGTTCTTCAGAACGGAAACTTGCTTGCTGATGTGGAGACGAATAGAAAGGCAACACTGAAAAAAAGGACAAAAAATTGTCGGATTTGGTGATGAACATCACGTCGATTTGTTCTGAAAATGGAGTTGAGCGATGTGCTGAGCTTGGAAAGTCAGACTTAAAAAACCTACATCCTTAGATGCTGTAGTTTGGTTTTGTATCTTGTAATGTTATATTAAAAAGTTATAAAAAGGTGAACCAGCAATAGAAGTTGACGGTCTAAGAGATTTACATTAGATTTGCGCGATATGGCTGTTTGGCTGCTGCCGATGGGGCTGATTTTAACAATAACATTGACTGACGGCGTTCTAACTTTGCGTCGCCAGGCGAAAGCCACCTTTTTTTTTTCTGATGTAGCCTGTCAGTTTAATTTTGCTACGAATAAGAGTGTAAAGAAAAAATAGATAATCTTGAAACAGAGTAATCTATAAAATGATAATGTTTCTCCTATATAAAGTGATATTTAACATCTTTATATAATTTTAAACATCTAACCAAATAAAAAAATTTATTCATGTTTAAAATTTATGCATGCTCATAATTCATCTCTCTATCCATCAGTTGTGTGGGATATTAATATTTTCAGTTATAAAATAAGGTTTATAGTGATAATACAGTAAATATAAGTATATAAACTGCAAAAGATATAAATTTCGATAAATTCTTATAAATCCTGAAATCAAAACCACTGCTATTGAATAAAAACTTAAAAATTCCCATACATGATTAGTTACACAAGCATTGCCATTTTGCTTACAACGTATTTCAAGTCTAGATGAATTCGTTGCTTTAATTATTTTTTTTCCTCGTACACGTAAGAGCAAATTAGAAAGATTGAAACATATAACTATTTAAAAGTAATTTTATTTTATAGGAAGAACATATCAACAAATTTTTATAAAATGATTTTATGGGATTTAGCTAATTATCTAGATCATAAAATATTGTTTGAGAAATAAAAAATTATTTTTGAATGGAGTGACACGTATTGAGGATATATTATTTAAAAATATTAATTTTATATAAAAGTAGGCTTCATTATGGTTCGGTTCGATTTAAAATTGAACTAAGCCAAAATCAAAATCGAACTGATCCAACAGTTCATCAATATCAAACCAAATCGAAACCAGCCCAAGGTGATTCAATTTCGATTCCTAGGTTTGGAAAGCTAGGCTCGTCGATTTCAAAACTAATCGTTCAAAAGCCAGAACCAGCTATTACGATTCTAATCATTGGTTTCATAATTTTAAATTATTTTTTATTATTTAAAAATAAATTTATAAATTTATTATATTTTAAAAATTGTTTACTTAAAAATAATTAAAATTTTGATAATTCGAATTAGAATTGCCCGCACGTGATTTCAATTCCAAAATCCAGCTTTGTTGGTTTCAAAATCGAAACCATCCATTCCATCCCTACCTGATATGGCATATTTTGGCACTGTCCGCGTGGTAGTGGGTAGCCACCTCCCTCGTATGTTCGGCACTATACAAGTCAGTGCCGAATACCCCAGAGTAACTCCGGAAAGTTCGGTCGGCGCTGCTCGGTGCAAGGTCGTACAGTTCGAACAACGCTCGAGGAGCCGACAAATGTTATTGAACCCTGTACGACCAACTCTCCTCTCTTCTCCTCAAAGGGAGCAACAGCGCTCCCATCGCAGAGAGGAGCTCCACCAGCGCTCCCATCACAGAGAGGAGCTCCAGCAGTGCTCCCATCGCAGAGAGGAGCTCCAGCAGTGCTCCCATCGCAGAGAGGAGCTCCAGCAGTGCTCCCATCGCAGAGAGGAGCTCCAGCAGTGCTCCCATCGCAGAGAGGAGCACCAGCGCTCCCATCGTAGAGAGGAGCTCCAGCAGTACTCCCATCGTAGAGAAGGAGCACCAGCGCTCCCATGGAGGTGGAACTCTCGCTGCCTTGGTGGAGCAACAGCCGCTCGCTATGACCTACCACAAGTGAGCCTTGCTTACTAGGAACATCTCCGTCAACCTCATCCTTTATGAAGGATTCCCTGGAGCCTCCCATGGCCACCTGGTGGAAGACCCTCGCCGAGTACTACTCCACATCGAGGACACCGTTACCTAAACTTAGCCTCAGGAAACTACTCCTCGAACAGGAGTGTTCCTCGATAGGTCCCTACGGAATGCCTACCTTGAGATGCTGGCGGCCAAGGGCTCTCTCTCTCTCTCTCTCTCTCCCTCTCCCTCTCAGAAATACTCAACTCTCCCTCGCTCAATGCTAACTTAAGCTTCGGAGGGGTCAGGACGGGAATCCCCCGACCCGACCTGTGTGCAAGAACTGACCTGGAGCAGGCGAATGATCAGTTTCACCCGACCCGACGGTGACTCCCTACCTGAATACCAACCAAGGCGACCCCAGCACATCCGGACTCAGACCTAGCCGTGTTGACTCAGCGGCTATGGCGTAAAGGTACACTAACAGAATGGCGCTAGAAGGAGGGCCCGATGTTGCAAGATCAGCCCAATCCAATCTCTAGTGTCCGAGCAATGTTGCTCGCCCAGCCATGTTCAGCAAATCGCTGCATGGTTTAGTGCTACACCGAGCAGTTGCTTGGCCAAACGTAGGCGCGAGTGATGCTACTCGACTGAACTAATGCCTGAGCCATGTTGCTCAGCCAAATCAATGCCCGAGCTACATTGCTCGGCTAGTGTAGTCAACGCCTGAGCAATGTAGCTCGGCCAATCATGTGCGATCAGTCACTACCTGATCTAGTCGGTGTCCGAGTAGTTACTCCCCAAACATGGGCTCGAGTAGTGCTGCTCGGCCAAGCCAACGCCCGAGCTATGTTGCTCGGCCAGTATAGTCCCTAGTGCCCGAGCAGTATAGCTCAGCCAAACAGAACTCGAGCCATGTTGCTCAACCAAACAAAGCCTGAGCCATGCTGCTCGGCCCCTCAGTTGCAAGCTGACCGAGTCATTGCTCTCGATCGCAAGTTGCTCGAGTCATGCTCCTCGGTCACACGCTGCCCGAGTCATGCTCCTCGGTCCCAAACTGCCCGAATTTTACTCCTCGATCGCAAGCTACCCGAGGCATGCCCCTCGGCTGCAAGCTACCCGAGCCATGCACCTCGGTCACAAGCTGCCCAAGTCATGCCTCTCGGACGCAGAATACCTGAGTCGTATACTTCGGCCGTAGACTGCCCGAGTCATACACCTTAGTCGCAGACTGCCCAAGTCGTATACCTCGATCGTAGATTACCCGAGTCATATACCTCGGCCGCAGAATGCCCGAGTAATATACCTCGGCCGCAGAATGCCCGAGTCATATACCTCGACCGTAGATTGCCTGATTCGTATACCTCGGCCGTGGATTGCCCGATTTGTATACCTTGATCGCAGATTGCTCGAGTCATATACCTCGATCGTAGAATACTCGAGTTGTATACCTCGACCATAGACTGCCCGTGTCGTATACCTTGGTCACAGAATGCTCGAGCCGTGTACCTTAGTCGCAGATAACAGAGCCTTGCCTCTCGGTCGCATGCTGCCCGAGTCATGCCTCTCGATCGCACGCTGCGAGAGTCATGCTCCTCGGTTGCATGTTGCCAGAGCCTTGCCTCTCGGCCGTAGACTACCTGAGTCATGCCTCTCGGTCACAGACTGCTTGAGTCGTATACCTCGATCGTAGACTGCCCGAGTCATATACCTCGGTCGCAGACTGCCTGAGTCATATACCTCGATCGCAGACTGCCCGAGTCATATACCTCGGTGTGCAGATCGCTTGAGTCATATACCTCGGTCGCAGACTGCCCATGTCGTATACTTCGGTCGCAGACTGCTTGAGTCGTATACCTCAATCGCAGACTGCCCGAGTCGTATACCTCGATCGCAGACTGCCTGAGTCATATACCTCGGTCGTAGACTGCCCGTGTCGTATACAATGACCGCAGACTACCCGAGTCATATACCTCGGTTGCAGACTGCCCGAGTCGTATACCTCGGTCGTAGAATGCCTGAGTCGTATACCTCGGTCGTAGACTGTCCGAGTCGCATACCTCGATCGCAGACTACCCGAGTCGTATACCTCAGTCACAAATTGCCCGTGTCATATACCTCGACCGCAGATTGCCCGAGTCATATACCTCGGTCGTAGACTGCCCGAGTCATATACCTTGGTCACAGACTGCCTGAGTCATATACCTCGGTCGCAGACCGCTCGTGTAGTATACCTCAGCCGTAGACTGCCCGAGTCATATACCTCGGTTGCAGACAGCCCGAGTCATATACCTCGGTCGTAGACTGCCCGAGTCGTACACCTCGGTCGTAGACTGCCCGAGTCATATACCTCGGCCGCAGACCGCTCGTGTCGTATATCTCGATCGTAGACTGCCCGAGTCATATACCTCGGTCACAGACTGCCCGAGTCATATACCTCTGTCGCAGACTGCCCGAGTCATATACCTCGGTCACAGAATGCCCTAGCCGTGTACCTCGATCGTAGATAACAGAGCCTTGCCTCTCGGTCGCACGCTACCCGAGTCATGCCTCTCGGTCGCACACTGCAAGAATCATGCTCCTCGATCACACGTTGCCCGAGCCTTGCCTCTCGGTCGCACGCTGCTCGAGTCATACCTCTCGGTCACAAGCTGCCCGAGCCTTGCCTCTCGGTCACATGTTGCCCGAGTCATACTCGATCGCAAGCTACCCAAGTCATACCACTCGGCCACACGCCGCTCGGCCAGACAAAGCCCGAGCCACGCCGCTCGGCCAGACAAAGCCCGAGCTACGTCATGCCGCTCGGCCAGACAAAGCTCGAGCCATGCCGCTCGGCCAGACAAAGATCGAGCCATGCCGCTCGACCAGCCAAAGCCCAAGCTACGTCATGCCACTCGGCCAGACAAAGCCCGAGCTATGTCGTGCTGCTCAGCCGCAAGCTTCACGAGCCACACGCTCGTCCGTAAACTACCTGAGCCATGTCGCCCGGCCAAGCAAACGCCCGAACCATGTTGCTCGGCCACACCGCTCGACTAATCTCCTAGACCTCGCCTCAATGCTCCTTGGTGACCAAACCAACAATCCAAGCATAACAACTAACCCAGCCAACAAAAGGCACTAAGCCATACCCCAAGCCTCTCCACAATAAACCTGGGGCACGTCTCTTTGAGGGGAGAGTAGTATGATATGGCATATTTTGGCACTGTCTGCGTGGTAGCAGATAGCCGCCTCGCTAGTACATTCGACACAGTACAAGTTAGCGCTGAATTCCCCAGAGCCGTTTCGGAAAGTTCGGTCGGCACTGCTCAGTGCAGGGTCGTACAGTTCGAACAACGCTCGAGGAGCTGGCAAACGTTATTGAACCCTGTATGACCGACTCTCCTCTCTTCTCCTCAAAGGGAGCAGTAGCGCTCCTATCGCAGAGGGGAGCTCCAGTAGTGCTCCCATCGCAAAGAGGAGCTCCACTAGCACTCCCATCACAAAGAGGAGCAACAGCGCTCCCATCACAGAGAGGAGCTCCAGCAGTGCTCCCATCGCAGAGAGGAGTAGCAGTGCTACCATCGCAGAGAGGAGCACCAGCGCTCCCATCGCAGAGAGGAGCAGCAGCACTCCCATCGCAGAGAGGAGCACTAGTGCTCCCATCGTAGAGAGGAGCTCCAGCAGCTCTCCCATTGCAGAGAAGGAGCACCAGCACTCCCATCGGGGAGAAGGAGCACTAGTGCTCCTATGGAGGCAGTGTAACACCCCTAGTTAGTCCAATAGTCCCACATCGGAAGTGAGTGGGACTAAGATTGGCTTATATAGGCTTGATGAGTGTACTACTAATAACTTCAGCTTAAGCATTTTGGTTAGTAGTTGATAGGCCAAAACGAAGTTGATAGGCTAGTTAACTCATCAGGCCAGGACGTAACATTTGGTATCAGAGCCGACCTAGTATTCGGGCATGGTGAGGTAGGCTTAAGTAGGAAAGGGCTACCTGTGGATGAAGTCAGAGAACTCATCACAGTGTGGAGCCACCACTAGGCTATGCCTCATATGCACCATGCTAGAGTCTGATCTGGGCCTTGACGGAGATGTCAAGTCGTTTAAGTGGGGGAGATTGTAACATCCCTAGTTAGTCCAATAATCCCACATCGGAAGTGAGTGGGACTAAGATTGGCTTATATAGGCTTGATGAGTATACTATTATTAACTTCAGCTTAAGCATTTTGGCCAGTGGTTGATAGGCCAAAACGAAGTTGATAGGCTAGTTAACTCATCAAGCCAGGACGTAACAGCAGAACTCTCGCTGCCTTAGTGGAGCAGTAGTCGCTCGTTATGACCTACCACAAGTGAGCCTTGCTCACTGGGAACATCTCCGTCAATCTCATCCTTTATGAAGGACTCCCTGGAGTCCCCCATGGCCACCTGGTGGAAGACCCTCATCGAGTACTACTCCACATCGAGGACATTGCTGCCCAAACTCAGCCTCGGGAAACTGCTCCTCGAACAAGAGTGTTCCCTCGGCATAAGGGCTCTCTCTCTCTCTCTCCCTCCCTCCCTCCCTCTTAGAAATACTTAACTCTCCCTCACCCAACGCTATCTTAAGCTTTGGAGGGGTTGGGACGGGAATCCCCCGACCCGACCTGTGTGCAGGAACCAACCCAGAGCAGGCGGATGATCAGTTTCACCCGACCCGACGGTGACTCCCTGCCTGAAGACCAACCAAGGCGACCCCAGCACATCCGGACTCGGACCTAGCCGTGCTGACTCAACGGCCACGGTGTAAAGGTACACTAACACTACCTAAAAGTGTCCTTGTTTGGATTAGAAGATGGACATTAATGCTTTCCATCTACAAATTGTTAATAAGAAACCAATATGCATTTATTCATTTAGGATTCAAGTTGCATCTATAGGCCAATAGGCATGAATATGTGACGTGAGGGCTGCATGCTGATCGAGATATCTGAAACCTAAAATTTGGATGTATTTTGCATCATGAACTGACTACAGTTGCCATCTGGTATTCTTATCTTATCTTGACTTGCAAGTCAACTTGATAGCTGCAGGTAAGGATTGATAGTTGTCGGCAAGGTTTAGTTCAACGACATGTTTTGTGGTATAAAACTCTAACTGGATGTATTAAGTTTTACTGTCATGGTTTTACCGTGACAAATGAGTCTGATGGTGCTGGATTTTTTCTTAAAGAATAACACTGGTATTTTCTTTTTTTTCTGGATGCTGGTGAGTCGAAAGTTAGAATATATTGTTTTGTGAGAATGCTGTCACGAGAGATGATCTTCATGTGACTGCACAAGATAGGTTCAAAATGATCCATGTGAAATCTGATTCGAAGGTGCTGATTAAGATGTTAGATTAGACAATCTCTACTTTTAAGTTGTACAAAAATGTAATTGAAGACATTAAGTATGTATCGGATTATTTTGATTCTTGTATAATTTCTCATGAGAGAGTAAAACTGTTAATTGATTAGCTACATATACTAAAATAACTAGATCCGTTTTTTTTCTGGACTGGGGAGTGACCCTCTTAGTTGTATCATTTTTTATGTTCTACTACTTAATATATTTCTTTTTTTTAAAAAAAAACTGATAAGTGTATAACAATTCTGTATAACAATTCCAACAGGAACAGCTTAACTTAAATTTGAGATAGAGATGGTAGATGTAACATGAATGCAAAGTATAAATGCTGGCAGTACTTTGTTCAGTTAAAATTACCCATATTGCGGCACCTTCTTACCTGCTTTAATTGTATTTCATCATGTTCAACCGAGAAACTAGCTTAAAGTTTGACGGCTTGTCTCTGGATTTTGCAGATAGGAGATGAAGGAATACGAGGGCTTGTGTTCATGTTTGTTTTTTATTTGTTCTTTCGAAGCTGATGAGGGTCTTTTCCTTTGTACCAAATCTATGACATCGATTCTAAGACCTAACATGTCATGGTGAATTCCAGATCCTACTCCTGCACATTAAGTTCTCTGAATTCATTTGATGTAGTAATCTTCTGATGAATATTCACACTTCATATCTGTAGTAAATTTTCTGCTGTAGAGAGTCCAAAAATATCATGTAGATTGATATATATCTGAACTGCAAAAAAAGAGTAGGATTGTTGATTGCCATACATATTGTAATTCTGATACGATGAAAAGTAACATTAGGTTTCTAAAAGACCTAAAGACCAGATGGCATTTGACAAAATTGAATGTTTTATCTCAGGTGTACACTCAATTTTGCTTCATGTCCGTAAGTAGCCCAACATTATGATGAAAAAGGAGTTTTTGGCCAAGTGATGAGAGAGCATAGTAGTAAGAGTACCCACAGTTATCGTTTACAGATCACCTTTGATGGAGAGACAATACATGAAAAGGTTCAGTTTCTGATCAATTGATGTTAGCAACATTGATTTTGAGGAGAAAACATAAAAAACATCGAACAAAACTTTGAATTTTAGACAGTATAATTCAAATATAGCTGCTTGTCAGATTTATGAAAAATGGAGGATGTATGCAGCCTCACTTTTTGACAAATTGTAAGCCATTGGCCTGAGAGTACCTCTCCATGAACCTCATAAATCTATCCCATTCTCGGGGACTCCGCATCACATATTTGGCTTCAATTCTTGAAGGCTTTCCATTCACAAACTTGGCACTCACATCAACTGACTGGAGCACACCTTCCTCATCAATCATGAAGAATCCAGTGATGTCTCCGAGTTCACTTGATGAGTCAAAAACAGAAGGTTGGTCAAAACTAAATATTGCGACACCATTTGTACCATCTCTCGATTTGGTTAGTCTCACATCTGGCACAGTCTGCTCATCAGTTCCTTGGATGAACTGAATCGCTGGCTTGACCATCATCATAATCGCCCTTGAATTATAAGAATTCCCTCCTCTCGGAATCACCTTTGGAGGAGGAATCCTTAAAGATATGCCACTGAAAGCAGAATGAGAAATTGGACGAGCAACAGTAGAGAGAGGTACTATGCCTGTAAAACATCATGAAGTTCATTAACTAAAGAATATTAAATGCAAACTTGAATAAGATATTTCACACTATCTATCCAAGCTATCCCAAGAATTCTATCTATATTAAAAAATCAACTAAACAGTACAACTAATAGAATAATAAACAACCATCACCAGTACGGAAAAGCCGGTTAACATACAGGTGTAACCGTCAACCTGCTTTCATTATAAAGACCTTCTATACATGAACCTCCATGGCTACTTCCCAGAGTTATTGAGAAGATTCTTCCAAAATTTCTTGGTACTCCAAAGTCAATGCTCAGAAAGAAATTTAACAAGCTGGGGATTTGAAGACTGGTAACCAAATTGGACCAGCATGGCACAAAGAAATAGAAAGGCCATTTTGCTTCTAACCAAGAAATTTTGTTCCTAGTAATGTATACCAAGAAAAGGATTAAAACTTATCATAAAGATTCTGCACAATTTTAATCTGATCAACAAAAATTGGAATTTATGGACCAATATTTTGTGGTGCGACTACTGGTAATAACAGGACATAAGAATTTTGGTTTAAGTCTACCAGATTTTAGCATAGTAGGAAGGGCATTTCATATTCATTCAAGGCATAGGCGATGATGCTTAGGTTAAGGCAATGATGCTATCATATTCATCTAAGGTTAAGGCAATGATGCTATCATATAAAGGGAAGTGGGAAAAGGAAAGACATCTGAAAATCCTGCACCACCAGATGAAAATTAAGATTTATCAACTTAAAAACTGCAAAAAAATTAAATTTATCCATATCTTAGTCAAAACTATGCATAGCTACACAACTTCAGTTACATTTATACTAATGAATGAATGTGCAGATTATGGTACTCTTCATAAGCACTTGAAAGTTCAATAATTGAGTGTAATATCTGGCACTCGGAGCAATAAGACTAAGATTTTAACACTAAGCAAACCCAAGTAGTACCTTTACTACAAAATACAACGAACTGCAGGTGCTTGTGTTTTCATTCAAACCCTTTGATATACTGAAGTTAATACAAGAGGAAGGGCTGGGTATTTGAGGATATCACTTTGGCAATCATTCTCTCTTTGATCCCTACAAACTAGATGAAAAAAAGAACCTGTAAAACAAGGCATCTCATTATATTTATTGTTATAATTACTTGAAAATTTCTGACACCTTGTATGAAAAACAATTGCATCATAACTTTTAGTATAATTACTCGAAAAGCTCTCTTTCAGAGCATCACAAGTTCAGATTAAGGAAATGTAGAAGGAACTAATTGAAAAGGAAGAGTGGGAGGGTAGAACAACATCTTTGGTATGATTTCTGCAGCCTGTAAATTGTTAAATCTATAAACTGCACTCATTAAATTGTTTATTTAGCTTATAAGCAACATAAAATTTCTCCTTTCCTACTCCCACTGTAGCACTATCGAATCACAATGAAAGAAAAAAGTTTGTACACATACATCGTTCTCCTTCCTCCCTCTGTAGCATCAAAATTTACCATAACCCACCACTCCCTGAGCATTTATCCTAAAAGCACACATTCATAGAACTAACAGAACAGATTCAGGAAGAACAAGGAAAACAACAAAATGAACATGCAAATTTCTTTCTACTTTGTTGACACTCAAAAAAGAACCAATTGCCCAGAAAACGAATGCCGATATTTCACAGAGAGAGAGAGAGAGAGAGAGAGAGAGAGAGAGAGAGAGAGAGAGAGAGAGAGAGAGACCTGGGACGGAGTGATGGTTCTTGGGGCATTTGGAGATGGCCGAAGAAGAAACACCAACAGAGCGCACCGCAGACATCCTCAGGAGTCGAGGACGGCGGAGAGGGGAGTCAAACAACGAGAGAGCAGGCAGAGGAGAGACACAGAAAGCCGCGTGAAATAGGAAAGAGAGAGGGGCTTGAGTGCTGGTGTGTAACAAGGAGAGTCGTTCACATCCATGTCGCCCGTGTTCGTTAACAGATATGGAGGGCCATCCGACACCAAACCAACCAAATCCATCATGTCGAACCCAAATCATTTGATCCAATTGCAAGTTTGGGCTAACCCAGCTCAAATCATACTCCAGTCAAAGGAATCGCTTATATATCATGAGAATCTGCACAGATTCTCAGCATCATACGCCTTTGGAAGATCCAACCTTCCGATCTAAATCTGATACATGCAACAATAGGAAAATATTGTTGACCCGAACTTGAGAACTCCCCAAAATATCAAGATTTATTGACTTAGACTCAACCTGTGGACAAGAGAATCCACACTCTATAGATTGCGTTGGATTGTCAGATCAGGTTCACTGGCAAAATAGTGGTGTGTAGCGTCAGTAGGTGCTCAATTGTGTACCTTGTTCTTTTGAGTAGGCGACAAGAACATTGCTGGACTATATAACATGTATCATGTTTCGTGGTTATGATATCTTTCAGATCTTTCAAATCGTGTTGCATTTCTCTTGAAATAAATATGAAAATTAACCAGCTAATATCCATGATTAGTGGCGTAAACCAGTCTTTGGTGGAGGATGATTAGTTTTGTATAATAGAACAGCGAAGTGTTTCTTCAACTTTAACTTCAACATCTATAGATTTATTTCTTCTCCAAAGAAAGAATATTTATGTGGAAAAGAGGACAAGGAACAGCCAGCTCAAGAGGCACTCTTTTGGCCAAGATTGAAGTTCCTCAATATAGGCATCTCCTGCCTATATCTACTTCCATTAGTTTCTTTACTTCTTTAAATAAAACGCATCAATCAATTTGATGTGGTTAGTCATTTATATTAATGAGAGAGCCAATTACAGCAGGCCAGCATTTGTTTTTGCACTATAATTGACATTAATAACTAGATTTAGGGACCAGAATTGATGCAAAATCTCACTGATGTAATGTGAATCATGTGTCATAAAAACTGTAGTATCCAATGAGGAAGTTAAATACATTTCATATATGAAACTTGAGTGTGATAGTAGCAAAGAACAGAATTAATTCCATCACACTGAAACATTATGGAAGCTTGATGGAAAAACATAACTCAGAATCCCTCATGAAACTACCTGTTCAAACGAAGGCCTTCCACGTTAAAAAAGCATTTAGAGGGGGGTAAAGGACTAAGTTCTCCTTTTAAAATGCCAAAACAATTAGATGATATACAACCTACTAATTCTCATAGTATTGACCTGTTTTGCAGATTCACAGTGCTTCTTGATGGACAAAAAATGGTTGACCAAATTGAACCAAATGGTGATTTCTTTGATCAAAGCAACAAGAGACTTTTCAACAGTGAGACTTGTGGTTGCTTTCGTTGATGACAATGGAGCAGAACATGGCAGCTTGACTGCCATTTCACATGAAAAGCTTCTATGCAGGAAATTTCACCTTAATTTCTCTTTTTCTTTTTAATCTTTTTGAGGGTAATAAATTTCGTTGAAGTTGAAGAAGAAATTTTTCAGTGAATTAATAGTAGCCGGTATTAAAAGAAACTTTTTCCTTCTTTAGAAGAATATTTTTTGGATAAAGATGATGAGTTGATTCACCTTTCCTAACAGTAAAGCCTGTTTTCCGTATGGATTGCTCAAACAATGTTCGCTTCCTCTTCGTACCTCCATCGCTCACAACGCAGAAGAATGTAAACCACGCTAGTTGTGGCCCATCCACGATGCATGATTTTATTCTTTGATGATAAAACTAATTAATTATGTTTTATGGTCTAATTATATTTTGAGTTACGCAGGTCTACTATCGATCAGGATTAGACAATTGATGTTGGAGGAATTGACGTTGTGCCGGGTGATCACGTTAGGATATTGGATGTCAAGTCAAAGGTCCGATTGACAATCGATAGAAGGCTTCGGACGTTAGGCATCGGGCCAAGAAGAGCGGAGTTGCGCCAAGGATATCGGGGTTGTGGAGGTCAACCGTCAATTGGGTAACAAGTCGCAAAAGAGGACGATGCGTCGAAGAATCGAACGAAGCGCTAACCAATGACGTGCCGGGCAACTGAATGTCAATTCGCATTGTAATAACTGTCTAGATCAAAGTAGAGTTTTTATTTATATATGTGCAGGATTAACTACAATAACAATGAAGATGTAAAGCGAAATAAAGTACCGGAAGACAAGCGTAATGGATCGTTGGGAGTTAGAGAGTTCGATGGAAGTCCGAAGATTCGTTAGGAGTGCTGTTGGAACTGGCTGAGAACGAGTAGGGAGCTTGCTGAAGGGTTTTCAGAAGTTCGCTGGAAGGTTCGTCGGAAGTTCACAGAGCTTACCAAGAAAGATCGAAGCTTGCCAAAGAAGCTCGTTGGAACTCGCCAAGATCATCGTGAAGTCCAGGAGCTTGCTGAGAGTTTGCAGAATGGTTTCCGAGGGTTCATCGGAAGACTTCCGGAAGTTCGTCGGAAGCTCGCCGGAAGAAGTCTTGACTTATCAGACTTTGTAATAGCTTAGGAAATATCTTTAATTTTATAGTTAGCATATTAATTTGGGTTTAGATTAGGTGTTAATCCTATAACCCAACTAGGGGCTAATTGGGCCTGATAACGGACTGGTTTGGGCCGAGTTTAAGGCCCAACCAATGAGCTGAAAGTGCCCGGGCGGTGGCACTGCCCAAGACCCGAGAGCCCAGGCGGTGGCACCGCCTGGCTGGGATGGTGGCACCGCCCAGCACCCAAGAGCCCAAGCGGTGGCACCGCCCAGTACACTATCCGTGACAGACTGACAGGCGATGGCACCGCCAACATCGGGAAAATCAAAAGTGATTCAAATTTGGGCTCCAAATTTGAATCCTCTGAGGCTTATAAATACCCCTCTCATCTATGGTTCAAATACACACAAAAACTGAGAAAGAAGAAGAAAAAACTTTGTTGAAATTGTATCAAAACCTTCCCTCTTATTCTAAAGTGTGATATAGCTTTAGAGAGGGTTGAGAGGCCTTATAAGGGTTACCTCCTAAGCCCGTCAAAAGGAGAGAGCTGTAAGGGAGTTGATCCTCACCCGTTGGAAGAAAGATAGCTAGTGGAAAGTCGGTGGCCTCAAGCAAAGAGGAATCGGGAGTGGACGTAGGTCGGATGACCGAACCACTATAAAAACGGTTTGCGTTTATGTTCATGCATTTATCTTTCTGCAAACCTTTACTTTACTAAGTTCGCTGCCCTCATCTTCTTACATACACTTTCAATACAATCGAAATGGTTTTAATCGAAACGTTATTCTTTTCGTACGAAGTTTCTGAAACTTGTTTAAAATCACCAAAGTTTATCATATTTATCTGCTGCACTAATTCACGCCCCCTCTCTTAGTGCCGCTCGATCCCTAATAGTTCTGTCATACAACCTACATCTACTCTCGATTCCTCTTCACTTGAGGCTACCGGCTTTTCACTAGTTGTCTTCCTTCCAACGGGTGAAGATGAACTCCCTTATAACACCTCTCTTAAGAGATAACCCTTACAAGCACTTCACTGCTCTCTTTCGGTGGAATACAAATAAGAACTAGAGGAGGGATGTTTAGAAGGATTTTTACAGTGTTTTCTTTCTTTTAAAATCTCTATGCTTGTTGTATTCAATCCAAGGATGAGAGAACTTTTTATAGGCTCCAATTGGAATTAAACTTGGAGCCAAATACCATCCCATCCTGAGTCTACCGGGTTCTGACGGTACCATCGCCTGTCACTAGCGGTACCATCACCAGTTTGACCCTAACACTGGCGGTACCACCGCCTGACACACTAATGTTGTCAGTGTACTAGGAGGTACCATTGCCCAGGTACTCTATCACTGGACTTGTACCACCACCCAATATAACCTAGGGAGCTGGACCTGGGCGGTGCCATCGCCCCAGTCTGGCAGCGCCATCGCCAGACAAGTCTAGCACTCCTGGTTGGGCCTTGAACTTGGCCCCAACCAGTCCAGTTCTGAGCCCAATTGGCTCTTACCAGGGTTTTAGGATTAACACTTAATCCTAACCCTAATTGTTGAATCTTAGATTTTGATGATGAAGTCAATTAATAGGTTATTTGATCTAATCCATATTATTGAGATAAGTGTGCAGGATTAACTACGATAGCATGAAGACATAAAGTAAATTATTGGAGTCAAGTATATTGGGAGTTCTAGAGTCCACTGGAAGTCCGAAGGATCGTCAGAAGTACTGCCGGAACTAACTGAGAAAGAATCGGGGACTTGCCGAAGGTTTTGGAAGTTTATCGGAAAGATCGTTGGAGGTTTGCGGAGCTTACCGAGAATATTCGGAAGCTTTCCAAATATTCGTCGAACTCGCCATAAAGTTTGAGAGCTTGCTGGGAGTCCACCGGAAGAAATCCGAGGGTGTGTCGAAAGTCCATCGAAAGTTCATCGGAAAGCTCGTCGGAAGAAGACTCGATGTTGTCGGTTGTTAATTTGTTTAGAATTATGTTTTAATTTCATAATTAGTATATAATTAGGGTAAGGATTAGATGATAATCTTGATTAACCCTATTAGGGGCCAACTAGGCCCTATATAAATTGAATTGGGTCGGATTCAGGGTCCATTCAATAGTGTTGAACCAGGTCTGGTGGTGGCACTGTCAGATTAGGGTGGTGGCACCACCCCGGGAACAACTTCCTAGATGGTCTGGGCGGTGGTACTGCCCCAAGTCAACAGTGGTACCGTTGGCAGTTATTACCTACCAACGGTGGTACCGCCTGACAGGCGGTAGTATCGCCAATCCACAGAGCCGGAGGACTCTGTCAAGCA
Source organism: Musa beccarii (assembly GCA_024322285.1). Taxonomy (NCBI): domain Eukaryota; kingdom Viridiplantae; phylum Streptophyta; class Magnoliopsida; order Zingiberales; family Musaceae; genus Musa; species Musa beccarii. Next base: position 14,888,088 of record CM044396.1, on the reverse strand, counting down.
GTGGTACCGCCCAGTACACTGACAGAGCAAGGTGAACAGGCGGTGGTACCGTTAGTGCTAGGCGGTAGTACCGCCAGTACCTAGAAATCCGGGATGTGACTCTTTTTGACTCCATTTTTGAAAGCCAATTGAGTCTATAAATACTCCTCTTTTCTCTATTGGTAAAGCATCTTTTGAGAAGTTGAAAACTGAGTCAAAGCTATAGCAAATCTTATTTCGATAGCTTAAGTGTTCACCTCCCTCTTTCTCTTTGTCAAAAATCTGTAAGAGTGTGAACTACTTGTAAAAGTTTGTAAGAGGGGTGTTTGGTCCTTCCCCTTTAAAGAGATTTAATAGTGGAAGTTGGGAGCCTCATCGGAGGAGACTTCGGAAGTGGACGTAGGTCATTTGACCGAACCACTACACATCGCTATGTACTGCTATTTGTTTAACCAAAAATCTTATTCAACACTCTATAACTAAGCATATTGATATTAGGCATCACTTTATATGAGATCATGTTAATAATAATGATGTTACTCTAAAATTTATTGATAGAAAATACCAATTAGCAGACATCTTCACAAAACCTTTAAATGAAGAACAATTTGACTTTATTAGAAGAGAATTAGGCATGCTAAATTGTCCTAATGCATGAGATTGTTGTATGTTTCTTTTCATAATTTTTTTCATCTTTTCACTAAGAAGTTCATCGAGAGTTTACCGAGAAGTTCATCGGGAGTTCGCTAAGAGTTCGTTGGGAGTTCGCCAAAAGCTCATCGAGAGATCGTCGGAAGTTTGCTGGAATTTCATCGAAAGAATAATTGATAAACCGGACAACTAAGATTGCTTAGTAAATGCCTTAATTATCATAGTTAGAACTTAGATTAAGTTAGGATTAGGAGATAATCTCACTAACTCAGTTAGGGGCCAATTGGGCTCGAATCAGGACTGGTTTGTCCCAAACAATGACCTGGAGCCATGTCAAGTAGTGACACTGCCAAGACTAGGTGGTGGAACCGCTCGAGGCTCAGTCTCCCGGGAAGTCTAGGTGGTGGTACCATCGATAGTTAATGTTGCTAAGCGATGGTACCACCCAAGCAAGCGATGGTACCACCCAAGTCCAGTATCCAAGACTCTACTGCTAGACTGAGCGGTAGTATCACCTAGTGTCAGTGCTGTAGGCGGTAGTACCACCCATCACATATGGTAGTACCGCCAAGACATAAGAAACCCAGGATAAGATCTTTTTTTGCTCTATTTTTAAAGCTATTTGGGGTCTATAAATACACCAGCTATTCCTACTTAAAGAAGCATGAATGTGAACAAAAAAAAGGGGCTGTGATTCTGAGTGGAAGAATTGTGAATAAGGGCTAAGTGTCCTCCTCCTCCTACTTAAAGTCTTGTGATCATGCTAAGAGAGGTGTGAGGTTGAGGTTCTCTCTTGAGCCTATGAAAAGGAGAAAGAGTTATAAGGAATAGTTGATCTTCGTCTATTGAAAGAAGATTGATAGTGAAAGTCATGACCTTGGGTAAAGAGGAATCAGGAGTGGACATAGGTTGGGACGATCGAACTACTATAAAATCTAATTTGCATTTATTTTATGCTTTTCATTCATATTGCAAACAAATTTACTTACTCAATATGCTTATGAATGTTTTAGGTTCAAATGCATTTCTGATATGAGTTTTCATCAAAATAAAGTTTTCCAAATCAAATCATTTTTATCATAAGTACTAATTCACCCCCCCCCTTAGTGCCAACTTAGTCCTAACAACTACCGCCTGACACACCCTGCACTAGTGGTACTATCGCTAGTCTAAGCGATACTACCTTCTGACAGAGTCTTGGAGATTGAGCTCTAGTGATACCATCGCCAATTTGGGTGGTACTATCGCCTGACAACTTTAATTGTCGATGGTACCACTGCTCAGTTTAGGTATTACCACTACCTAGACTCATCCTAGGAGTTCGAGCCTCAAGCAGTTCCACCACCTGACATGGCTCTAAGTCAATGAAGGGGCCATCCAACCGGTCCAAATCAGCCCTAGTTTTGGCCCAATTGGCCCCTAATTGAGTTAGTAGGATTTCTCCCAAAACTAAATCATATTGAAACCCTAACTATGATAATTAAAGCTAAAACAATTACAATGAAAGCAATCCTAGTTGTTCGGCACATCAATAGTTTATTCGAACTTTCGACGAACTTCCAGCAAACTTTCGACGAACTCTTGGCGATCTTCTGGTGAACTCCCGATGAGCTTTCGCTGCATCGTCCAAACCTTCAGCATATCCCTTGATTCTTCCTACCTAATGTCTGATCTTTGACTCCGGCCCAACTTTCGTTTCTTCTTTAATTATTTTGCCTTTTCACGATCATAATTAGTCCTGCATCACTTTTCTCAACACATGGATTAGAATATAAATTCATCAATTTATTTCATCATCAAAATCCAAGATTCAACAATCTCCCCTTTTTTGGTGATGATAACTAATTGATAATAGAGTTAATCTTAACTCCTCCTATCTATATGTCATATTGAGATAAGGCAAACTTGAATTCAAAATAAATAATAACCTTTGAATTTAAGTGAAATAATTTTGATCATAGTGATCATATGCAATATATTATATCAAAATTACATACATTGTGCATCATAGTTTCAAGTCATCAATACATAACATGCATAATTTTCAAAACATTACAACTCATCATCACTTCATGTATGATAGAAAAACAAATCAACATCACTTTGGGCATGATATCAAAATATTAAAATTTTTAACCATTCATCACTTCATGCATTATACCAAAACTAAAATCATTTTGGGCATAATATACATAATACCAAAACATTAAAATTTTTAATCATTTTGGGCATGATACCATTTATTACTTCATGATACCAAACATTTATCATTTCTCCCCCTTTGTCATCAACAAAAAGGAGAAATGTTCAATAAATATTTGAACCATGTCAGCTAATATTTTAGCAAGTTTTACATTACTTTTAGAACATGCAAGCTAGCAAATTTTTGAGATGTGAAGTTAAGCAAAATTTTGCTTCTTGATATGTGCAAGATAGCAACTTTTGCTTCTTGAAATGGGCAAGCTAGCACTTCTCTTTAGATGTGCAAGCACTTTTGGTTCTCCTGAGATGCGCAAACTAACATTTTTTATTTTCTTGATATGCTAGTAAGTTACTTTCTCCCCTTTGTCATAAAAAATAAGAAGAAAAAGAAGAAAAGAGGAATTCATTCATCACATAAAGAAAAGAATCAAGTCATAAGTACCGAAAGTCCATGAATTAAAGCTCTATTTTTGTAAATAGAAAGAGGAAGGATTCATAGGAAATAATCATCACATAAAAGATCAAGTATACCAAAAGTCCATGAATCAAATTTCTTCATTTGTAAATTGCAAGGAGAAGGAATAATAGGAAATGATCTCGATTTGAAGAGAAAGCTCAATTTATAAAAATTAAAAAATTTAAAAAATATATAAGAAGAATTTATAAATTTGGAAGATTTAATATGCCTAAGTTTAACATTCAAGCCAGCACTTTTTGTTTTCTTTTGCAATGTGCAGGCTAGCAATTTTTTTCTCCCCATTTTATTATCAAAAAGAAGGAAAGAATACAATGATATAACTTGTTTCTTTTATATTAATGTTCTAATCATAACATAAGATATACAAACATAAATACAAATGGGTCATATAAAATTCATGACATGAAAGATATTAATATGAAAGATCAAGAAAAATCAATTCATGAATATCAAAAGACATGATTCATTTTGACAAATCTCCTTTTTAGTAGATAACGAAAAAAAATCTTAAGAAATCAAAGATCTCAATTCATAAAAAAAATAAATCTCAATTCATAAATATCAAGTGAAAGAATCAAGATTTGTTTGTATAAATATCTTCTTTAGTAAAAGAAAGAGCCATAGAAGAAAAAAAATTTATTCAAATAAATATCAAGTTATAAATATCTAGTGAAAGATTTAATAAATATTCTCTTAAAAGAGTGAATCATATGAGAATCAAAAAATATATTTCATATAAAATACATCTCAAGTCGTAAACACGATATATTATCTCATTAGTAAAAAAGAATCATACGAAAATAAATCATAAATTATCATCAAAATCACTTTTCAAGAAATCCAATGAAGGCTATGCAAATAGTTTCTTATTAAAAATAGCTAAAATTCTTTAGTTCTAATTCATTTTTATGTTAGCATGCTCTGGTTTTCCATATAAAAGCCATGCATCATCATTTAGAACCAAAAAGTAATACAAAAATCATCAAGATCAATTGTATAATCATAAACCATCTTTAATCAAAATATTTATTATAATCGTAATAACGATCATCAAGTTTCAATCATTTTGATTCAAATAATCTTTCATTATTATTATTGTTTCGACTAGTGAGCTTGAAAAGTGTGTTGGATCTCAGGTCATAAGCTTTAAGCATCCACTATCAAAGTATCATTTCTTGCTCCTAGCTTTTGATTGTAAACATATCAATAAGAAAGGGGGTTTTCTTTTAGCTACACATTTAACTTTGGGTCTCTTATTAATAGATCTATCTATTTTAACTATTGGCATTGGGTTATTCATGGTTCCTTTAGGAACCCAAACTAATTAGTGTGAACTATACTTTTTAAATGAACATCCATAGGCATAATGTCTAAATCTACCACAAAAATTATATTTATTTCAGGGTGAAACATATAGTGTGAGTCCTTTAATGAAGATAGTTGGCTTTTGTTGAGTATTATTTATGAAGCCAATTTCTTTCTTTCTATGAATATGACCCTTATTAGTAAGGATTATGTTTAAAGAATTGTTACCTATTTTAAATTTTTCTAATGTTTCTTATAGTAAAATATTTTCTTTCTTAAGTGAATCTATCTCTTCATAGTTAGTGCAAAGAGCTAACATACAATTATCATGCTCATTTTTAAAATTTTCAAAATCACTAGTAAGAGAAGCATGATCCCTTTTTAACAATTTATACTTTTTACTAACTAATTTAAAATCATCAAACAAGTTATTAAATGCATTGAATAATTTATCTTAAGATAAGAAAGATTCGTTTGAGTTATATACCTCATTGTCAAATGTCATTAATACATAATTTATAATTTTTTCTTTGTTGGTAGGCTCCTCGTCTTCGGATGCACTTGAGCCATCCCAAGTCACTTTGAGTGTTTTCTTTTTCTTTAGTAGTTTGTTTTTCACCTAGGGACATTCATTTTTAAAGTATCCTAGCTTCTTGCAATCATAGCATATTATTGAATCCTTTTTTAGTTCACTTTTATTCTTAATATCTTATTTTATTTTATTTCTTTTTAAGAATTTTTAAAATTTTCTTGTAAGAAGTGCCAAGTTAACATCATCATCATCACTTGAGTTTTCTCTTGAGTAGTCTTCTTTGGTTCTAAGTGCCAAGTCATTCTTATTCTTTAGAAGGTTATTCTTAAGTTCATCATGTACTATACATGTCATTTCATAGGTCATCAAAGACCAGATAAGTTTACGCAAAAAATTGTTCAGGTCCTTTGCTTCTTGTATTGTCATTATTTTAGAATCCTAACATTTTGGAATGGATCTTAGTATTTTAATAATAAATTCAAAATTAGAAAAACTTTTAACAAGTGTTTTTAAACCATTGACGACATCCATAAAACTAATGTATATGTCTCCAATGATCTCGCTTGGTTTCATACGAAACAACTCATTCCTATATACCAAAAAATTAATTTTTAATTCTTTAACCCTACTTGTGCCTTCGTGTATGACTTTGAGTGTGTGCCAAATCTCATATGTAGTTTCGCATATAGAAACCCGATTAAATTTATTTTTATCAAGAGCACAAAACAAAGCGTTCATCGCTTTAGCATTCAAAAAGAAAGACTTCTTCTTCAAATCATTCAATTCATTCATTGATTTGGAATACTTTTCAAAATTATTTTTAATAATATTCCATAAAATCAAAATCGATAGAAAGTAAGAAAATTCTCATTCAAGTTTTTCAATACATGTAGTCTGTTCCATTGAATATAAGAGGACGAGTGATAAAAAGACCCTCTTGATTGCTAGCAAAAGCCATCTCTCTTGGGTTTTAAATTAAATAGAGAGAAATCATACTCTGATACCAAATATTATGATCGAATTAGCACTAAGAGGAGAGGGTGAATTAATGCTTTTGAAAAACCTTCGTCGATTTGAAGATTCATTCAATAAAGCTTATACCGCAAAAGTGTTTAAACTTGAAAATATTCTTAGGACTATAATATGCAAGTAAAGCAATTTACAAAATAATTAAATAGCAAAGAAGAGAAGACACATTAATTTTATAGTGGTTCGATCATCATGACATACGTCTACTCCCGATTCCTCATCCGTTGAGATTATCGGCTTCCACTATTGATCTTCTTTCAATGGATAAAGATCAACTATCCTCTTACAGCTCTATTCTCCTTTTCACAAGTTTAGGAGATAACCTTTATAGTTCTCTCAACCCTCCCTTAAATAGAATTCACACTTAGAGAAGTGGAGGGGAACTCTCATGCAATTGTAATAGTGTTTTCATAAGTTTTCATTCTATTTTATTATTGTTCTAAGCAATAATAATTGGGGCATTTATAAGCCCCAAATGGCTTCAAAAATAGAGCTAAAAAAGGTCTCATCCTGGGTTCTCGGGGTACTAGCGGTACTATCGCTAGTTCTGGGCGATACTATCACCTGGCACATCCTACACTAATGATACTATCGTTAGTCTGAGTGGTACTACCACTTGATAGAGTCTCAGAGACTAAGCTCTAGCGGTACCACTGCCTAACAGCATTAACTATCGACGGTACCACCACTCAGACTTAGCCTAGGAGGCTGAGCCTCAAGTGGTTCCACCACTAGCCCTGGCAGTGCCATCGCCTAATGTGGCTCTAGGTCACTGAATGGGCCATCCAATCGACCCAAAATAGCATTAGTTTGGGCCCAATTGGTCCCTAATTGAGTTAGTAAGATTTCTCCTAAAATTAACTCAAATTGAAACCCTAACTACGATAATTAAGGCTAAAACAATTACAATGCAAGCAATCCTAATTGTCAGACATGTCAATTATTCATTCAAACTTTCAGTGAACTTCCGGTGAACTCCTGAAAAACTTTCGGCGAACTCCCGATGATCTTCTGGCAAACTCCCAGTGAGCTTCCGTTGCATCATCTGAACCTTCAACGTATACCTCGGTTCTTTCAGCCCAATGCTTGATCTTTGACTCCGACCCAACATTCGATTCTTCTTTAATTGTTTTGCCTTTTCACAATCATAATTAATCCTACATCACTTTTCTCAACACATGGATTAGAACATAAATTTATCAATTGATTTTATCATCAAAATCCTAGATTCAATAATCCATATGCCCCAAACAGGGGTTGTTGGCTAAGAAGGAGAATGGGAAAGGAGAATAGAAGGTGACAGCCAAAAAAGCCTTAGCCTATGGGCCTTTGGTTCACTCCTATTTATAGAAGGCCCTCTGTCTACTTAACCCTAATGGATCCTACTCTCTTGGGTATTAGATCTCTATCCAATTACCCAAGCCTCTTAGATTAGTAGATCTCTACCCAATAATCTTTTTTTAAGCTCTTATTGGATCTCATCAATAGGATCTAATAATTCAGGGGCTTATTGGATATCCAATAAGATAGAGGCTCTAACGGATATCTCAAATCTGAACCTCAACTCATTGCAGTACCTAGTAAATATATATGACCCTCTAGGCCTAATATTGAGTTGGTTATGAATAGTACCTGTTAGAACTCATTTTAGCTCAGTGAATTATTATGTACATAATAATTCATTCGACTCATCGACTGCGGACGAACTAGGCCACTACGCCATAATCCCGAGATAATACATAGGAATCCAATCCTTTGAACCTATCTGTCCTCAGTTACTATATATTATATAGTTCCTCATCCATCTAATATCCCAGAGATCGTATATTGGGCATGGTGCTATTAGGCCCATATAGTTTCTACCCGAGTCTCGCTCTAATTATATTCTCCTGGAGAACTTTTTCTCTCTCAATCCAAATGACCCTGACTAGGGATTTGTTTGAGCAAAAATATATGGGATATTTCTCTCATAACATCGAGAGCAGATGATCTTCTATCGATACTCAATAACCCTCGTAAGGTTGACTGCTACTCCCGATGACCAGTTATGTTAGATCTAGAACATCCAGACCTATAAGTCTAGTATCAAAGAGTGGAGTACTTATATAGGACATCCTTAGTGTCTCAAGTCTAAGGACCAGGTACATCATTTGGACAATTGAATCGTTGTCTAATAATGAGGTATTAGCAATCATCCAACGTTCCGTGAGCAAATCAATCAATGAACTTATTCTCCAATGAGCACCTATATTATGTCCTTAGTGTCCCCACATGAGCAGCTATGAGACCAGCTGTCTCTATCATATGGATAGGTATACAACACACTAATCTATATAATTATCTTGATGTCCCTCTCAAGTAACCTATAACCTGGATTATTTAAGGTTTGTATTTAAAAGTGAGTCGGTCTTATTACCATAATATCATCATGATCCGATTCTCATTACATATATCCATAAACATCACAATATATGTAAAAAATAATATAAAGTAAGAAAAATATCAAATAAATAATAAACAAAAAGAGTGTGTATCATATCACATGTGTTGAGTCTTAAATTTTGATAATGAAACCAATTGATAGTGTTTAAGATCTAATCTGTGTTTTGAGTGACGTAGGAAGCTTTGATCGGGGAGAGATAATTAAAGCTGGAAGAATCCATATTGGGCTAGAGTAGAACATGTTAGAAGATTAGACGTCGAGCCGAAGGACCGGTCGATATATTGACAAAAGGCTTCATGTCACATCCTGGATTTTTTTTTCCAGGATTATATCTTCCCGCACATACAGAGCCAAATAAGTAAACATCACTTTATTCATCATCATAAACATTTATTACAGTCTATTTATTTCCTCAATTCATGAGTAAAAAGTAAACATAGTGATGTTAATTCAGAGAATTATTCAAGTGGCTCTACCTAGCGGTAGAGAAAGGTCCGCTCTCCACTGGGATCTGATTCAGTGCTAGCGGAAGGCTACTCTGAAAATCAAAAATAAAGAAAATTCAGCAACACTGAGTAGGAACCCCAAAAGTTAACTCAAAATAAATGCATAATCAAAAATCCATCATCCCATTGGCGTATATCAAATACTCGAAGGAGCACTCTCCCAACAGCGGATGGAGAGGCTTTATCCTACGGGATGAGTTTGTGATTCTCCCAATAGCGGATAGAGTGGCGTCCCTCACTCGTCAAAGTGAGGATGCGTTCCTCCCAACAGCGGATGGAGGAACCGTCCAGCCGTCACGTTTGACGACACGCTAATCCCCGAAGGGAATCGCCCTTCCTGCTCTTAGTAGGGAAATATAATCTTATACTAATCATGTTTATTCGGGATGAAACAACACATTCAAAACATCTCTTTTCAATAATATCAATATCAATAATACCAAATAGCTCCCAATTGACTTGAACCCTAGTTAAATCGATCTAATCAAACTCGATTCACTAGAACCTAACTGGACCGATCTCTAATCCTCATTTAACTGGTCTGGAACCACCCTAGACTAGTATAATTTGGACTAGATTAGGTTCAATTTAGGTTAAACTGACTTGAAAGGTTAAATCAATTCGGAACCACCCTGAATTGATCTAGACTAATTAAGTCTGGTTTGGTTTAGTTCAATCAATATTTGGGCTCAAATCCAATAATTACATAATATTGGACTAGGTTGAGCCGATCCAAATATCGATCATGTGCACTGTACATGATTGTACATGCATCACGCCAAGTTGGGCCAACCTCAGCCCATGACTGCCCACATTGGGCTGAGCTGGGTTAACCTATGGGCTAGAGCCCGACCCATGGGTGGGGCCTGGCCTGCAAGCTGTTTTAACCCAATCCTATCCAATTTCATAATTTTGAATTACAACAACATACATTCACTAATGATAATAATACATCAAAACATAACAACAGATTAAATAAATGATAAGATAAGCTTCAACATAAGGAAACAATATTTTTAATTCAATAAGAACTAGAAATCATATGAATAATTTCAACATGATCAAATAATAACATTTCAAATCTAAAAAGGATAAAAATTTTAAATAACATATTCTAATAAAAAATTTAACATCTAAAGGATTAAGAATTTTCTTTTTTTTAACTACTCATATTATATTTAAATCTGAATAAGATTAGAAGGTAACTATAATAAAATGAAATAACATTCTTAAGAATCCGATATCATAAAACATATACAATTTTATAATGTTTAAAAATAAAAACTTTTAAGGGTACCAAGGGTAAAGTATTTTAATTCAAACTAATATCAATCAAAAATTTCAACATAGAATCTAAACAAAAACTTTAATTTCAAAAAAAGTAGGGAGAACCTACCTCTTTTTAGCAGGATGAAACTTCTCGTTCCTCCCGCTGTTAAGTTCTGCTCGGCGAGGAACGAAGGAGAGAAATCCCTCCCCTTAAATAGGAGGAGGTGAACCTCCATTAAAGAAAAATTTTCTAAATTTTCGTATTTATTTAATATAAATTATTTTCATTTAATATACTTATAAAAATGATCTCATCTTATTTAGAATGCTTAATAAGTATTTTCTAATTCGTAATAGCAAACAAGGAAATAGGATTATCTTTCCCTATTTTATACTAGCATGTAAGGAAATAATATTTAAATATTAAATCAAATATTTGATTTGATTACATTTCTCCCCACCTATAAGAAATTTGGTCCCCAAATTTTACTTACCTCAAGAGAATAGATGAGGATACTGCTCTCGCATATCTTCTTCTCTTTCTCACGTTGCCTCTTGGTCTGAATGGTATTGCCAACAAATCTTTACCAAAGGTATAACTTTATTTCTTAGAACATATTCTTTCCTTTCGAAGATCTGGATTGGTTGTTCTGCAAAAGTGGCATCGTTTCTCAATTGTAGAGGTTGGTAAGATATGACATGTGATGGATCCCTAATATATCTTCGAAGCATAGACACGTGGAATACATCATGGATACTAGCCAAAACCGGGGGTAATGCTAATCTGTACGCCATAGGCCCGACCTTTTGTAAGACCTCAAATGGGCCTATAAATCTAGGGGCTAACTTTCCTTTTTGACCAAACCTCATTACTCCCTTGGTTGGCGACACTTTTAAGAAGACGTGTTCGCCAACTTTAAACTCTAGATCTCTTCGTCTTTGATCTGCATAACTTTTCTAGTGACTTTGAGCTGTTAATAATCTCTGACGTATAATTTGAATATTATCAGCATCTTTTTGAATCAATTGAGGTCCCAAAAGTTTTTGTTCTCCTACCTCATCCCAATATATAGGTGATCTGCACTTTCTCCCATAAAGAGCTTCAAACGGGGCCATCTGTATACTAGAGTGGTAACTATTATTATAAGAAAACTCAATTAGGTGTAAGTGCATATCCCAACTTCCACCAAAGTCTAAAGTACATGCTCTTAAGAGGTCTTCAAGAGTTTGTATTGTCCTTTCATATTGACCATCGGTTTGGGGGTGAAATGCTGTACTAAACTTTAACTGTATACCTAAAGATTTTTGTAAACTTCCCCACAACTTAAAGGTAAACCTTGGATCTCTATCTGAGATAATACTAACTAGCACCCCATGATATCGAATAATCTCTTTAATATATAAACATGCTAATTTATCCAATGAATATTTCTTGTTAATAGGGAGGAAGTGAGCAGATTTAGTAAGTCTATCTACTACTACCCAAATTCCATCATATCCTTTTGCAGTCTTGGGTAATCCCGTTATGAAATCCATAGTGACTTGCTCCCACTTCCATTCCGGAATTGAAATCCTTTGTAATTTTCTGGCAGGTACTCGATGTTCTGTCTTCACCTGTTGACATATAAGACATTTAGAAACAAACTCTGCTATATCTCTCTTCATACCACGCCACCAGTAGTTCTGGCGTAAATCCCGGTACATCTTGGTAGTTCCGGGATGGATATTAAATTTTGATCTGTGTGCCTCCTCCAATAATTGTATCTTTACTAGATGACTTTCGGGAACACACAAACGGTTGCGGAATGTAATAGAACCATCTTCGATTTGGAGGAATTTGGGTCTAGCTCCTTGAGCTATTTCCTTAACTATCATTTGGAGATATGGATCTTCCTTCTGACCTTCTTTAATCCTTTCTACTAAATATGATTGTGCTATCAAACATGCAAGAAAACCTTTATTTGTCTCCGATAAAAGTCTAAGTTTTAAGTCTACTAACTCTGTCATCATAGAATTCCTTTGAATATTCATATAGGCTACAAGACTAGAAGTATTTCTGCTTAAGGCATCAGCAACTACATTAGCCTTCCCAGGATGATAGTTGATATTAAAATCATAATCTTTTAGAAAGTCCAACCATCTTCTTTGTCTCATATTTAAATCTTTTTGTGTGAAAATATACTTGAGGCTCTTATGATCTATGAAGATTTCAAAAATTTGTCCATAGAGATAGTGCCTCTAAATTTTTAATGCAAAAATGATAGCTGCTAGCTCTAAATCATGAGTAGGATAGTTTTTCTCATGAGGTTTCAATTGCCTAGATGCATAAGCAACTACCCTCTCATTTTGCATTAGAACACAACCGAATCCTTGTAATGAGGCATCACTATATACTACAAGACCTTCTCCCCCTGAAGGAATCACCAAGATAGGAGCACTGGTTAATCTTTTCTTCAATTCTTGAAAACTTCGTTGACATTTGTCATCCCATATGAACTTTATATTCTTTTGTGTCAGCCTGGTCAAATGTGCTGCTATTTTTGAGAAGCCTTCTACGAATCTTTTATAGTATCCAGCTAAACCCAAGAAACTTTTAATTTCTGAAACATTAGAAGGCTGCTTCCATTTTGTCACAACTTCAATCTTGTGAGGGTCAACAGATATACCAGCACTCAAAATTACATGACCGAGAAACATAATTTCATTGAGCCAGAAATTACACTTACTTAATTTGGCATATAGTTTCTCTTGTCTTAGGACTTCCAGAACTGTCTTAAGATGGTATTCATATTCTGCCCTACTTTTGGAGTAGATCAAGATATCATCAATGAATACAATTATAAATTTATCAAGATAAGGGTGGAATACCCTATTCATGAGATCCATGAAGGCAACCGGTGCATTCGTGAGTCCGAAGGGCATTACTAAGAATTCATAATGACCGTATCTTGTTCTGAAAGCTGTTTTTTTGTATGTCTCCTCTTATCTTCAGTTGGTGATACCCAGATCTCAGATCAATTTTTGAATATACCTGAGTACCTTGAAGTTGATCAAATAAGTCATCAATTCGAGGAAGGGAATATTTATTCTTTATGGTCACTTGATTGAGTTGCCTATAATCAATACATAGCCGCATGGATCCATCCTTCTTCTTCATAAATATGACAAGGACACCCCAAGGTGATACACTGGGTTGAATAAAATCCTTATCTAAAAGTTCCTAGATTTGTTTCTTTAACTCTTCTAACTCAATTGGTGCCATTCTATATGGGGGCTTAGAAACAGGTGCGGTGCCAAGTAGAAGATCAATTGTAAATTCAATTTGCCTATTTGGTGGTAGTGCAGGTAGATCGTCAGGAAAAACATCTGAAAAATCCCGTACAATGGGGATGTCCTCTAATACTGGCTTCTTAGATTCTTCTCCAGAAATGAAGGCCAAGTACCCCTGACATCCCTTCAATAATAGTTGGGTAGCACTCAAGGCTGATATGATAGGAGGGAGCTTTTCCTGAATCCCAATAAACTTGAAAGATGGTTGATCTAGAGGTGAGAAAGTAACGGTCTTCTGAAAATAATCGACACTTGCATGGTATGCTGAAAGCCAGTCCATACCCAAGATAGCATCCAAATCTTGAAATTCTAGTAGAATAAGATCTACTAGCAAATCGTGACTTTCAATAGTAATAATACAATTTATATATATCTGATCAGCTATCAAGGAGTTTCCAACTGGTGTTGCTACCATTAACATATTATGCATTGGTTCAGGATTCTTATGTAGTTTCTTAGCAAAATATGGTGATATAAAAGAATGCGTAGAACCTGAATCGATAAGCACAGATGCAGGTGTACCACAAAGTGTGATGATACCTTTAATAATAGATCCTGAGGCTTCAGCATTTTGATGGGTCAATGCATAGACCCTCGCCTGACCTCCCTCTCTATGTCTTAGTTGTTGTTGCCCAACTGTTTGGGGTGGAGCTCGGCGTTGTTGCTTTCGAGGGCAATCCTTCGACATGTGTCCCGGTTGTTGACAGTAAAAGCATACACGCTGTCTCGTGGGGCATGAGGTGGAAACATGATCTGTCTTTCCACAAAAGTAGCATCTTATAATGATTTGATTACTAGGAGCTTCTGCTTGTTGATGCCCAAGCTGTTTGCCTTGCCTTTCTTTGAAGGTCCAGAATGAGATCCCCCATACGCAGATGGTGCAGCATTAAAAGGTCACTTTCGGTCCTTTGCTTGTTGTAGTTCATTATCCAATTTCTCCACCACTAAAGCTCGATTTAACACTTCAGCATAGGTTGGTAAAATCAATACTGCAATAGACTTTCTAATTGATGATCGAAGTCCTCTCTTAAAATGACGAGCTCTTTGATTTTCATTAAAGGCAATATGTGGAGAAAACTGAGCTATTTCAGTGAAATAATGATCATATTCCATTACTGTTCTACTTCCCTGGTGGATGGTAAGGAATTCTTGTTGCTTTTCAAAGCGAACTGAATCGGGAAAGAACTGCTCATAAAATGCATCCTTAAACTGTTCCCAAGTCACCACATCGCCTCTAGACTCTAACATCCTCCTTTTTTAGGTCCACCAAGTGTCTACCTTCCCTTCCAAAATGAAAGAAGCAAAAGGCACCTTCTGATTTTCCCGACATTTGATAGCTTCGAATGTCTTCTCCACTTGACGAATCCAACGTTCAGCAAGGATGGGATCTAGTTTGCCCTCAAAAACAGGTGGTCCCATTCTCTTAAAGTGTTCCAATATATTACTTCTACCTTGTGGAGCTCTATCATGCTCCTCTTGTCGCTCAAAGTATCCTCTAATAGCATTGAGGACTCCATGTACATCGTCTGGAGCATTGATAGGTGCTGGCGCATGAGGTATATTTTGTGATGTCGGAGAAGCTGGCATATAATCAATGATAGGTGTATGTGAGGATTGGATTTGCTCCGTGGTGTGTGGAACGTCCAAGTTATTGTTTGCTCGAACACTCCTTCGAGGGCGAAGGCCAATAACATTACGAACACGCGCGCCACGGGTGATAGGGTTACTATTTTCTTGAATTGGCTCCATTACTCCTATAATAGGTCAAGATAATCATTGGTCAAAATCAATCAAGAGACTTAAATACCTATAAACCCTAGACCATGCTCTGATACCATAAAAAGATGTCATATCCTGGATTTTTTTTTCTTCCAGGATTATATCTTCCCACACATACAGAGCCAAATAAGTAAACATCACTTTATTCATCATCATAAATATTTATTACAGTCTATTTATTTCCTCAATTCATGAGTAAAAAGTAAACATAGTGATGTTAACTCGGAGAATTATTCAAGTGGCTCTACTTAGCGGTAGAGAAAGGTCCGATCTCCACTGGGATCTGATTCAGTGCTAGCGGAAGGCAGCTCTGAAAATCAAAAACAAAGAAAATTCAGCAACGCTGAGTAGGAACCCCAAAAGTCAACTCAAAATAAATGCATAATAAAAAATCCATCATCCCATTAGTGTATATCAAATACCCGAAGGAGCACCCTCCTAACAGCGGATGGAGAGGCTTTATCCTACGGGATGAGTTTGTGATTCTCCCAATAGCGGATGGAGACAAACTCATATCACACTCCCAACAGCGGATGGAGTGGCGTCCCTCACCCGCCAAAGTGGGGACGCGTTCCTCCCAACAGCGGATGGAGGAACCATTCAGCTGTCACGTTTGACGACACGCTAATCCCCGAAGAGAATCGCCCTTCCTGCTCTTAGCAGGGAAATATAATCTTATACTAATCATGTTTATTCGGGATGAAACAACACATTCAAAATATCTCTTTTCAATAATATCAATATCAATAATACCAAATAGCTCCCAATTGACTTGAACCCTAGTTAAATCGATCTAATCAAACTCGATTCACTAGAACCTAACTGGACCGATCTCTAATCTTCATTTAACTGGTCTAGAACCACCCTAGACTAGTATAATTTAGACTAGATTAGGTTCAATTTAGGTTAAACTGACTTAAAAGGTTAAATCAATTCGGAACCACCCTGAATTGATCTAGACTAATCAAGTCTGGTTTAGTTCAATTAATATTTGGGCTCAAATCCAATAATTACATAATATTGGACTAGGTTGAGCCGACCCAAATATCGGTCATGTGCACTGTACATGACTGTATATGCATCACGCCAAGTTGGGCCAACCTCACCATGATCGCCCGTATATGGGTCAATTTGGGTGGAAGTTAACTCATGGGCTAAAGCCCGACCCATGGGTGGGGCCTGGCCTGCAAGCTGTTTTAACCCAATCCTATCCAATTTCATAATTTTGAATTACAACAACATACATTCACTACTGATAATAATACATCAAAACGTAACAATATATTAAATAAATGATAAGATAAGCTTCAATATAAGAAAATAATATTTTTAATTCAATAAGAACTAGAAATCATATGAATAATTTCAACATGATCAAATAATAACATTTCAAATCTAAAAAGGATAAAAATTTTAAATAACATATTCTAATAAAAATTTTAACATCTAAAGGATTAAGAATTTTCTTTTTTTTTTTTGAACTACTCATATTATATTTAAATCTGAATAAGATTAGAAGGTAACTATAATAAAATGAAATAACATTCTTAAGAATCCGATATCATAAAACATATATAATTTCATAATGTTTAAAAATAAAAACTTTTAAGGGTACCAAGGGTAAAGTATTTTAATTCAAACTAATATCAATCAAAAATTTCAACATAGAATCTAAACAAAAACTTTAATTTCAAGAAAAGTAGGGAGAACCTACTTCTTTTTAGCAGGATGAAACTCCTCGTTCCTCCCGCTGTTGAGTTCTGCTCGGCGAGGAACGAAAGAGAGAAATCCCTCCCCTTAAATAGGAGGAGATGAACCTCTATTAAAGGAAATTTTTTTAAATTTTCGTATTTATTTAATATAAATTATTTTCATTTAATATACTGACAAATATGATCTCATCTTATTTGGAATGCTTAATAAGTATTTCCTAATTCGTAATAGCAAACAAGGAAATAGGATTATCTTTCCCTATTTTATACTAGCA
Organism: Musa beccarii; assembly: GCA_024322285.1. Lineage (NCBI taxonomy): Eukaryota > Viridiplantae > Streptophyta > Magnoliopsida > Zingiberales > Musaceae > Musa > Musa beccarii. The sequence goes on along the minus strand of CM044396.1, from coordinate 14,870,598 downwards.
TGTAAGGAAATAATATTTAAATCTTAAATCAAATATTTGATTTGATTACACTTCGTGCCATAGGATTCGAGCATCGGGCCAAGAAGAGCAGAATTGCATCAAGGAGATTAGAGTTATAGAGGTCAACTGTCGATTAGGCAATAGGCCACAAGAGAGGACGATGCGTCGAAGAATCGGACGAAACATCGGATGAACCAATGACATACCAGACAACATTCTATTAAGCTTTGTAATAATTATCTAGATCAAAGTAGGTTTAAAGTATAATTGGGTTAGAATTGGGTCAACTCAATTAGAGATCAATTGGGCCCAAGTTTGGGCTGTGTTGGGCTAAGTAAAAGGCCCAAATAATGACCCAACAGGTGGGTCAAGCAGTGGCACCATCAGAACAGACGATAGAATCGCTAGTGGCTCGGTCTCCAAGACAGTCTCTAAAACTATGTTAGGCAATGGTACCGCCTAGTGTCAGAGAGCTTGGGCGGTGGTACCACCCAGCACATGCGGTGGTACCACCCAGCACATGCGGTGGTATCGCTAGTACCCCAAAATTTCAGAGTGTTTAAATTTTGGCTCCAAGTTTTGAAATCACTTGGGGTCTATAAATATCCCAATTCTTGCTTGGGAGAGCAAGAATTGTAAAAGAAAAGAGAGTGAAAACTCTATGATTTCAAAGTTGAAACCTTTGTAAAAGTATAGAGTCCCTTCTCTTTAAGCATAGATAATATTCTAAGGGAGAGTGTGAGAGAAACCTTATAAAGAGGGTTGTAAAAGAGTGATTGATCTTCACCTATTGAAGGAAGACCATCAATGGATGCCAGTAGCCTTGATGAAGGAGGAATCAAGAGTGGACGTAGGTCGGATAACTAAACCACTATAAATTAGTTTGCTACTCTTCTTTGTTATTTACCTTGCTATAAATCACCTCACTTGCTCATTGCTCTCACAAGTTTAAATCACCTTATTTGCTCACTACTCTCATAAGTTTAAAGCATTTTCGATATAATTTCATCGATATGATTTTTATCTAGCTGAAAGCATTTTGAATCATTTTTATCACTATACTAATTCACCCCCACCAACCCCACCCCCCCCCCCCCCCCCCCCCTAGTGCCAACTACGATCCTAATAATTGATATTAGAGCTATGTTATTTCTTATTTAGATTAACACCCAAGAGAAATAGCTCTTTTCGGATTTCAAAAGAGTCATTCTATCATTCGTCCTCCCATGTTTAATAGGACGGACTATATATATTGGAAAACTCAAATGAGAGCTTTCTTGCTTTCTTTAGACTTAAATTTATGGAACATTATCAAATATAGATTTCAAAGTCTTCCAAACCAATGAATGATTGGAATGATTTAGAGAAGAAGACTTTTTCGTTAAATGCAAAGGCTTTGAATGCCTTATTTTGTACTTTGAACAAAAATGAATTAATCGTGTTTCTATTTATGAAAGTGCACAAGAGATTTGGCATACTCTTGAAGTGACACACGAAGGTACTAGTAGAGTCAAAGACTCGAAAATAAATCTTTTAATGCATGATTTTGAATTATTTTGAATGACGTCAAGTGAAACTACTGGTGATATATACACTCATTTTAGGAATGTCGTCAATAGTTTAAAAAGTCTTGGTAAATATTTTTCTAATTTGAACTTATAAACAAGATTTTAAGATCCTTTCCAAAAAGTTAGGATTTGAAAGTAACGGCTATACAAGAGAAAAAAGATTTGAATAATTTTCCTATTGAAGAACTTATTTGGTCATTAATAACTTATGAGATGACATGCTTAGAACATGATGAATATAAGAACCACCTTCCAAAGAACATGAAGGATTTGCGCTTCAAACTATAAAAGATCTCTCGAGCGAAAGCTCAAGTGATAATGACCTTAAACTTATCACCATAAAATTTATAAAATAAGAAATTAAGAATAAAAATGAACTTAAAAAGAAGAAGGTGCCAAAGAAGAAGAAAGAACTTGATAAATCGAGTACATCCGAAGACGAAGACGCAAACTATGCTTTGATGGCTTTCGACAACAAGGTAAGCAACTCAACCAAAACCCCTTTACTTTATTATGAAATTACTTGATGCTTTTTATGATTTGATTCAAATTAGTTAGTAAAAATTTATATATTTAAATTATTTAAAAAATTATTGATCATGATAATTACATGTTTTATGATAAAGAAACAAAATGTTGATCTAATGCTTGTACACCTAATAAAATTAATTTCATGTATATTTATCTTGATGATTTTCGTATCAATTTTCTATTTCAAACATAATGCATAGATTTGGGTTGAAAGATAAAAGCAATCATGTGCATCTTGATGATTTTGAATTGCTTTTTGGTTTTAAAAATGATGCTTGGCCTTTGTATGAAAAACTTGAGCATACTTATATGAGATTAATCACATAAAATGAAACACATAAAAAGGAAAACATATTATCATGATAAATTATTTTTTGTTTGAAAATGTCTTATGTTTAATGTGTTACATTTTTGGTCTTGATGGTTTTTATGATGAAATTTATTTTTCGATCCTAAATGTTGATGCATGATTTTATTTGGCATTAAAGGCAAAGACATGCTTATATGAAACAAACAACTTAAAATGAAATAACTAAAAAGAGGAAAGCAATGTTTTAAAAATTATTTATCTCTATCTTTTTTATTTTTCAACAAGTGATTCTTAGTGATGAATCTTTATGAATCTCGTGAACTATAAAAGTAATTTTGATGATTTGACAAATTGAATGAAAATAATAATATTTTTCTATCATGCTTGATGATTTTATATTTTGAAATTATGCATGATGAGGTGAAGTAATGATGGTTTGAAAAAATATTTATTCAAATGCATGAGTCAACAATCTTTTTAATACATGAATCATGATTCCTCTGCTTGATAGTCAAATTTTTTTTATATCATAATCTTGAATTCTTGGATTTATAATTTGATATTTTCTTTTTATGAATCAAGATTCTTATTTCTCTTATGATTCTACTTGCTATATATTAAAGAGAAGTATTCTTAAAATTATGATCTTGATTTCTCATAATTATAATTTAAATTTTCTATTGAATGAATCAAGATCATTTTCTATTTAAAAGGAGATTTGTTAAAATAAATCATATCTTTTAGTATTCATCCTTTATGATCTTTGATATTATATTCTTCATGATATGATTTCTTTGTATTTATGGCTTGTATGTCTCATGTGATAATTGAAATATCGATGTAATTTTTTATTGATATAAATTTTTAATTGATATGAAAAGTTATTGTAAAAAGCGAAAACTATATCATTGCATTCTTCCCTTCTTTTTAACAATGACAAAAGGGAGAGAGAAAATATGCTAGCATTGGTATTTATGACTTGATTTTAATAATTGAAATAGTGATATAAACTTTTTATATCTCACTTGTCATGATTTGAAAATTGATGTAAAAGAAAAATATTTATAACTTTGTATTATTCCCTTCCTTTTGACAATAACAAAGGAGGAGAAAGAATTGCTAGCTCAATCAATACAAAAGAAGTAAAATTTTATAAGCTTGCACTTCTCGAAAGATAAGAAAGAACTTGCCACCTTAAACATCACCAAAAAAATTTTGCTAGCTTGCAAATACAAAACTTACTTACACTTCTCAAAAGAGAATAAACAAAAGTTGTCAAAAGAGAATAAACAAAAGTTGCTAGTTTGGAATATCGCAAAGAGAATCAAAGAGTTGCTATCTCAAGAAGCAAAAGTGCAAACTTGCAAGAATTGCAAACTTACATATTTTTAAAAACTTATTAGCTTGCATGTTTAAAGTGATGTAAATCTTGCTAAATTGCTAGCTAGTATATTATAAAACTTGCATATCTCAAAAACTAGCTAGATGAACTTCTCCTTTATGTTGATAACAAAGGAGGAGAAGTACGATGACGATATTAAAATTTCATGCATGTTATGATTATGATTTAAAATTTTGAATGATGGATACAATATGATGAATGATATGTTGCTATGATTTATGATTTTGTTTGAATTTAAAGTTTCTATCAATATAGCAATATTGATAGGGGGAGTTAAGTTTAACTCCGTCATCAATTAGTTGTCATCATCAAAAAGAGGGAGATTATTGAATCTCGGATTTTGATGATGAAACTAATTAATAGTGTTTAAGATCTAATCTGTGTTTTAAGTGACGCAGGAAGCTTCAATCAGAGAGAAGTAATTAAAGCTGAAAGAATCTATGTTGGGCCAAAATGGAACGTATCAAAAGATTGGACGTCGAGCCGAAGGACCGATCGATGTATCGGTAGAAGGCTTCATGCCATGGGATTCAGGCATTAGGCCAAGAAGAGCAGAATTATGTCAAGGAGATCAGAATTGCGGAGGTCAACTATAGATTATGCAATAAGACGCAAGAGAGGATGATACGTTGAAGAATCGGACGAAGCACCAGATGAACAAATGACATGCCAAACAACATTTGATTAAGCTTTGTAATAATTATCTAGATCAAAATATGTTTAAAGTGTAATTACGTTGAAATTGGGCCAACTCAATTAGGAGCTAATTATGCCCAAATTTGGGCAATGTTGAGCCAAGTGAAAGGCTCAAATAGTGACCCAACAAGTGGGTCAGGTAGTGGCACCGTCAGAATAGACGGTGGAACCACCGGTGGCTCAGTCTCCAAGACTATGTCAAGTTATGGTACCGCTAGACTAGGTGGTAGTACCGTCTAGTGTCAAGCGGTGGTACCATTTAGTATAAGGTAGTAGTACTACCTAATGTCAGAGAGCTTGGGCGATGGTACCACCCAGCACAAGTGATGGTACCGCCCAGTGTTAGAGAGCTTGGGCGGTGGTACCGCCTAGCACAGGCGATGGTACCACCAGTACCCAAAATTTTAAGGTATTTGAATTTTGACTCCAAGTTTTGAAGTCACTTGGGGTCTATAAATACCCCAGCTATTTTCGCTTGAGAGAGAAAGAATTGTAAAAGAAAAGAGAGTAAAAACTCTATTATTTCGAAGTTAAAACCCTTGTAAAAGTATAGAGTCCCTCCTCCTTAAGCATAGAGAGTATTCTAAGGGAGAGTGTGAAAGAAATCTTATAAAAGAGGGTTGTAAAAGGGTGATTGGTCTTCGTCCATTGAAGAAAGACCATTAGTAGATGCTAGTGGCCTTGACGAAGGAGGAATTGGGAGTGGACGTAGATCAGACAATCGAACTACTATAAATCAGTTTGCTACTCTTCTTTGCTATTTACCCCTACTGCAAATCACCTCACTTGCTCACTGCTCTCATAAGTTTGAAGTATTTCTAATACGATTTCATTGATACAATTTTTATTAAGCTGAAAGCATTTTGAATCGTCAACGAATCATTTTTATCGCTGTACTAATTCCCCCGCTCTCCCCCCCCCCTCCCTCCTCTCCTCTTAGTGCTCATTGTGAATCTAACATGTGTCATCACTCACATGATTGGTTTATAGGGCACCTATGACTAGCAGTATATTCTATGATATTGGTAAAGCTGACACATAACTAGTATCAAATGTTTGTGAAAACTAAGTTTGCTCCAAAATACGTGATATTTTTTTAGTTAGGATTTACTCAAACACCTCTCTGAGTTGATAGGATTGTATAATTACACTCACGAGCACCCCAAGAGGCAAGGCTACTATTCTCTTGAATTAGCTCTATCACTCATATAATAAGTCAAAAGATAATCATTAATCAAATCAATCCTAGGACCCTAACATTTACAAGCCTTAAATTATATTCTAATACCATAAAAAGAAATCACATCCTAAATTTCTTTTAAATAAGATTATAATATCTTTTCATATGTCAAATCAAGAGCCAAATATCAATATCACTTTATTGAGAAATATAAATTATAAATATCTATTATAACTTTTTTATTCATCAAAATAAAAGTCAAACAAATAGTCATAAGTTCTATTATTTTGTATAAGTGATGTCAAATCTAGCTTGTTCTAGCGAGCAGAAAGATTTGCTCTTTATTGGAATCTAGTATAATGTTACTAGGATGTTACTTTAAAAATTAAAAAAAGAAGTAATTTTAGCAACACGCTAAGTAGAAACCTTATAAATCAAACCTAAAATATATATAAATAAATGTATATCCATAAAATTGATAATAATAATCCACTAACGTATGTCAAATATCCAATAAAACACTTCAAATAATGGATGAAGAAACTTTATCCTATGTAATAAATATATATTTTCCCAATAATAGATAGAGTAATATCTCTCATCCATTAAAATAATGACACATTCCTCTTAATAGTAATTAGAGGAACCATTCAACCGTTACATTTGATAACCCAGTAATCATCTTATATAAGGAAACATAATCATCCCATATAAGTCATGTTCATTTCAGGATGAAATAATCATATTAAAATGTCTCATATCACCTTTCAAACATTACTAATGTCAAAGAACAACAATTAAGCCTCAATTGACCTAAACCCTAGCTCATTCAATATAAATCCTAGCTCAATCAAGCCAATTAATTTAAACTAGACTCAATTCAATTAGAATATAATTAAACTAACTTCTAATACTCATTTAACAATTATACTAGACTTGAATAATTTAGATTTGATTGGATTTAATTTAGGTTAAACAGGCATGAACTAGTTAAATCAATTCAAGATCATTCTGAATCAATCTGAACTGGTTACCGCATCAGGCTAAAATTAAGAAAAGAAAAGAGTGTTGAGCTAGGATGTACCGCATCAGGCTAAGCCAACCTACATATGCCATAGATTGGTCACATGCACCTCAGAATGTCTGTCAAAGCAAATGTGTAAAATGCACTGGGCTAAACTGAAGGCCTAGTCTGCAGGTTAGGTCTAGCCTACTAGTTGGACCAAGCCTTTAAGCTGGAGTCCTGGCTATAGGCTAGGCTAAGCTTGCATGCTGAATCAAGCCCAGATCTAACAAACCCTCCACTAATTTAATATTAAACAATTAATTAAATTTATATAGATCAAATCATTGTAACCAATCTAATAGTATTAAATTAGTCAAATGAAATTTCCTTTTAAAGAAGAAAATAATTTTTTTTACTAATTAACTTTTATATAAAACCTAAGAGAAATGAAGTAATATTGTAACAACTAGCATCATGCATGATATATAAAATTTTTCGAAAAGTAAAAATAACATAAATAATATAAAATATCTACATGTTTTAAATTTGAATCTAAATATGAAAAACTTCAAATAATTAAAAGAATAAAAACTTTTACTTTTAAGAAATATAGAAAAATTTACCTTTCTCACTTGGTGACTTTTCATTCCTCTCAATACTAAATGAGAGGAATCCCTCTCTTAAATAGGAGAACATGAGCCCTCCCAAAAGATAATATTTATTTATATTATTTATATAATTTTTTTAATATTTTAAATTTATTAACAAAAATGACATCATCAAATTTGGAATATCAAATATTCTCTTCCTAAAATTTATTAGTAAAAAAGAAAAATTAAAAAATCAGGGCATAATTAGAGGAGTTGATTACATAACTAGTGGCCTACTTTTGTAGACATAGATATGATTTCGATTTTTTTTGAACGATCTCAGATTTTATCATAAATGATTGTTGTAACCTTGGGCTACTATATAATTATTTTTATCCTCTCTTAGTGGATATCATTGTCAGTAGATCTCAGTAAAAAGTGCATACCACCTGTTGAGAGAGAAAGGGAGATTTTTGTAACAATGATGGTCCAATTAGAAGGTGCTATGACAATTAAGTGCGCATTCTAAAATTAAAATATTCTTATAAAAATAGTTGTGGAACATGTTAGCTACATCAGATTACATCATCAAAGTTATACATTAATAGGTCCTCCTTTGTCTTGTGTGCAAATGCATGGATGATTATGCTAGACTCATATTGTTCTACTTTGTTATGGGAGATAGTGAAAGATCATTTTTATCTAGAATTCATAGCTTTAAAAATTGATAATATGATACATGCTTGGAAGGACAACATAGTAAGAAAGGCAAGGAGGTGGTCTTAAGTATGATCATTATTTTTTATTAAAAAATTAAAATATATTCTTATTATGTACATAGCACTCACATGTGAACTCGAACCTGAGACCCATCACATTTTGTAATAATACACTAATCAACCGGATTCAACAGAGATAAGTAGGATAGTTATTGCTAACCTCTTTTGATAATTATGAATAAACAAAAATAATTATCATTATAATAACCACCAATGTGTTTTCTATATTCAGGAAAATAGTATCATCCATTATTGGCTCTTGAAAAGTACCCAACAATTAGTAGGGGACCCATGCATGATTTCATTATACCTTGTGATGGATTGTTTACTTCCGATGATGCAGGTTTAGGGTATATAGTCATATTCAAGCAAGGTCATCTACTGCTGTTGGATGTGCCGGCTGCAAGGTGCGCTTCCCAAGTTACGAAGTAAAAGAGCTGCAAAAAGTAAAAGCAGCCTCCAAAGAGACGAGCTGCAGATTGTGATGTCCAAAATAGAAGACCAAATAATCATAACACTTTATTATAACCTAAACGGCTTAATTCTTCTGCAAACGTTTGCAGTACATAAAAACACAAGTTATAAGAACAATAAATCATGGACTTGATTGTTCTCAAACACCATATACTCCACACAAATAGAAAGTTCTAACGTCCCAAAGCAGTATTCCTGCATCAATACATCTATCTTTAGCTCCAAAACATGGAAACAAAAGGACATATTGCAGACATCCAGCAGTCACAAACCATCATCTCATATAACTTAGATTTCCTATACTTCAACTGATCATTGACTTCTTGGTTTCATGAATGCCCATAAGATAGATGCAAACCGAGGTAAAAGGCAAAGGGAAATGCATCACATTTCATGGAAGTGATCAGTTAGTACAGAAGAAAAGAGAAAGGGATGGAGGCACACTAAGGCTAAGCGAGAAGCCAGAAGTTTTTGTGAGTCTTGGTGTTGAGGAGATAGCCTGCGTTTTGGCCCTTCTTTTGGACGCCAACGCAGAGGCACTTGCTGTTCTCGATCAGGAATTCTGCTGCGTCTGCCCCTTTACTTGACATGCCTCCACTTAGCTTGCACCTGCCAGGACAAAAAAATATAGTTCATAACTAGAAAATATAGTTCATAGAGGCAGACTTTTCTCCTGGGCTTTCCACAGATTTCTTGATGCATTTGTTTGATAAATGATGAATGGTTAACACGAGGAATTCTGTCTTAGCTATTAACAACGGTTGAAAGAGGACTAGAAGATAGTTCTATATTATTAAGGATTAAGCATCAAATAATATATATATTCTTAAATTCGACTCATTATAAACTAAAGTTTTTACATCTAATCCCATGTACGTTATTTAATCTTATCGCTCGGACTTACTTGGTGGATCTTAAAATTTCCAACATGATATCAAAGTCAAGGTGTGCGACAGAACGAATGAGTTTAAAAAAATCAAAAATGAAGAGTTAAATATTATAAAAAAAGAGCGAATAGGAAGAGAGGTTAAGAAAATATTCATATAATATTGACCAAAGTAAAGCTGGAAATATATAGGATTTTGGTTGGAAATATTTCTTTATATTTTAGTAAATCTTAAGAAGAATAAGTACGTAAAACCATTAAATTTGTAGCTAATATGTATTTCTTGAATGACAAAAAAGAAAATTAATTCTTTTCAATCCTGAATCAATTTAATTCTTGTGGGTAGCATGAAATTAAGTTGGATTTGTGTCTGTTTCATATTTTATCCAAACGCCTTCGACATTATTATATCCCAGCCAAATGTTTTCATTAATTTATCCACATAAGTAGAAGTCTTCAATACGGTTGCGAAAGCTTGCCGAATTCGATTAGGCTTGTTTTGGGTGCATATATTTTACGTGTACTTCCACGAAATTTTCTTCAAGAACTTGAGAATTGTCTTGTGGGGTTATACATTCCTGCAATGTTGGAAAACGCTTACCCCAGGAATGAAGAGGAGCTCCGGCGATGACCGATGACGAGGAGGTCAACGCGGAACAACTTGGTGCACGTGAGGATCGTCGTCGCCTTGTCCTTGCTCTCCAACTCCACCCTCTCGACCTGCACCGTGACTTTGGGTTGCGCGAACTTGCACTTAGATCGCATCACCTCCAGGAACTCGTAGTCGCCCTTGCCGTCGGCGGCGCTGACGGCGGCGTGCGGGGAGACGCGGGGGGAGGCGGCCGCGGGAGGACGGCGGAGGAACGCGGACAACGCGGAGGACCGCCGCGCGTTCGCCTGCTCGACGTGGAGGAGGATGATCTCGTCGTGTTCGAGCACGGCGTGGTAGAGGGCCCACTCGAGTGCGCCCACGGACTCACGGCCGGGGTCGGCGACCACCATGACCCTTCGCTTCCCTCCGGGAGTCCGGCCACCGTCCATGGCCACAGCGACCGCGACCGCCGCCACCACCGCCACCACCGCGACCACAAACATGAAAATAACTTAACGATGTCACAGGGGAACCCGGGGTGGGGATGCCAACGGAACCTTGTCCTGGCTCCGGGCTAAGTTTGGAACGTTAGGAGGTGAGCGAACGACAAGCCCGTTGCTTGGCGTTCGTCGGGCAGTGCTAATTGTGCGGATTATGTTGAGCGCCACCCGCGCGACTCGGTCAACGACAAGTCTGAGACATTGCAGGTTCAGTTGCTTACATGTTTCTGTTTCTGATGCTTTTATAAACGAGACAAAAAAACCACGTTTTCCTGTTTCGGTTGCCTATTTTTTGTCTTACCTGCGTTTTTTTTTTTTCTTCTAAGACGTACGTTAACGAAAAATATCTTATGATATTAGTGTCTACCTTGAACTTAAAATATTATTTAATATCTCATAATTTCTTTTCCTTACTATAATTTTGTTTGTTTTTTATTTATCTTATGCTCTAATTAATATATTACTTGATACTTATAATTTTGACGGATTTATTATCCTCTAATTTTATCATTGGTGAAGACAATATTATGGGATTAAATATAATAATAAAAATAATTAGACAATGCTCAACCTCATAGAACTCAATCAATAGTTGGCATGTCAATCACCATGCATGTAGTCCAAGAGGTGGCTTGTCTCAGAAAATTACCAGTGTGTATAATTGAGCATGAATCTTGATGTAGATATACATTGAAAATTGTTGGAAGAAACCACTAAATAACAATAGTATAGAAATTGTGGAATGTCTTAGTCTACTAAATGGCTCACTAAAGGGTTGATTAGTGCCTACCTGAAATGCATCTTCCACTACTTTCAGATGGAAAGGTCCATAAGGCTCCGACAAACCAACAAGAGAACAAGAAGACAACCAAAAAGATTCTGTTAAGCAGTGGAGCATTTTGCAAAGCAGCAGACAAAGATATCCCTCTTCACCTTGCACATCAAAATGCAGATCTGATCCACTGCTCAAAATATACATAAGATGCATGATAGGCAAGGGTGTAAGTTAACTATTACAATGAGACAATTATATTACAAATTTTAGGTGAATGAAGCCCACAAGAATACAATACATTTTATCAGCATGCCTTTTTTCAGGAAACTCAAGGCAAACTCATGTTACTCATGTTAGTCTAAGCTAGACTTAAAACTGATACACTTGAACAGCAGTAAAGAACAAAACTTCCATGCTCGGCCCCCACAGACTCCCCAAGGATGTTACAATTGAAAAGACTAGTCACCGGAAAATGTCAGCTCCATGCTGCTCCTGGTTTTCAGGTAAGATAGCATGTGACATATCATCCATGGGAATGATTTCCTCTGTAGGATCTGAAGCCTTCGTGTCAATCTTCCAGAAGGTCTATTCCTGAGCTGCTGACTCATCTGAAGTAGATTCAACACTGTGTCTAGCATAGAGCACTTTGTCTAGTGTCTGGTCTGGAACCTTGATTCCAGTAGTCTCCATATCGGCAACAATCGCAATGGCTGCATCCACTTCTCCAAGATCAAGACACAGCAGGATAACTTCATTATACAATGGGCTGAATCCATCAGGAAAAAGATAGTTAGAATTGCAAACCAAGAATGCAGAAACATACTGGTAGTTTTGTACTGCAGAAGTGTCTTTTCCATGCTCTTATAAAATGAGAGTACACTATGTTGAATCTCGGATTTTGATGATGAAACTAATTGATTGTGTTTTATTGTCTAACTGCGTTTTGAGTTACGCAGGTCTACTATCGATCAGGATTAGACAGTTGACGCTGGAGGAATTGACGTTGCGCCGGAGATCACGTTAGGATATTGGACGTCGAGCCGGAAGTCCGATCGACAATCGGCAGAAGGCTTCGTACGTCGGGCATCGGGCCAAGAAGAGCATGTTGCGCTAAGGATATCGGGGTTGCAAAGGTCAACAGCCAATTGGGCAACAAAACGCAAGAGAGGACGATGCGCCGAAGAATCGGACGATGCGCCGACCAATGACGTGCTGGGCAACAGAATGTCAATTCGCGTTGTAATAATTGTTTAGATCGAAGTAGAGTTTTGATTTGTGTGTGTGCAAGATTAATTACGATAACGATAAAGACGTAAAGCGAAACAAAATGTCGGAAGACAAGTGTGATGGATCGTTGGGAGTTCGAGAGCTCGACGGAAGTCCGAAGATTCGTTGGGAGTACTACTGGAACTGGCCGAGAACGAGCAGGGAGCTTGCCGAAGGGTTTTCGGAAGTTCGCGGAGCTTGCCAAGAAAGATCGGAGCTTGCTAAAGAAGCTCGTTGGAACTCGCCAAGATCATCGTGAAGTCCAGGAGCTTGCCGAGACTCCGTAGAATGGTTTCTGAGGGTTCGTCGGAAGACCGCCGGAAGTTCGCCAGAAGCTCGCCGAAAGAAGTCTTGACTTGTCGGACTTTATAATAGCTTAGAAAATGTCTTTAATTTCGTAGTTAGTACGTTAATTTGGGTTAGGATTAGGTGTTAATCCTATAACCCAAGTAGGGGCCAATTAGGCCCGATAACGGACTGGTTTGGGCCGAGTTTAAAGCCCAACCAGTGAAGCTGGAAGTGTCTGGCGGTGTTGGGCGGTGGCACCGCCCAGGTTGAGCGATGGCATCGCCAGAGCCGAGCCCAGCGGTGGCACCGCTTAGTCAAGCGGTGGCACCGCCCAAAGTCCGAGAGCCTAGGCGGTGGCACCGCCAAAGTGATCTGTGTCAATGTCGATCGACAAAGATGGCATCGCCAAAGACCGAGAGAACCAAAAGTGATTCAAATTTGGGCTCCTCTTGAGGCCTATAAATACCCCTCTCATTGATGGTTGAAAGAGTGTCTAGAACTGAGGAAAAAAAAAAGGAAAAACTCTGTTGAAATAGTGTCAAAATCTTCCCTCTAAACTTTAAGTGTGTTCTAGTCCAAGAGAGGGGTGAGAGACCTTGTAAGGGTTACCTCCTAAGCCCGTCAAAAGGAGAGAGCTGTAAGGGAGTTGATCCTCGCCCGTTTGAAGGAGGATAGCTAGTGGAAAAGCTGGTAGCCTCAAGTGAAGAGGAATCGGGAGTGGACATAGGTCATATGACCGAACCACTATAAATCGCTTTGCGTTTATATTCTTGCAATTTACTTTACTGCAAATCATCTTCACTTTGATACTCTACCTTCTCATCTCCTTCTTATGAATCAATTTACTTCTAAAGCATCTTTCGTTGCGGATTTAATCGAAGCATAAACAAAAATTAAAAAATACAAATGAACTTGAACAAAGAAAGATGCCAAAGGAGAAGAAGGCTTGTAAAGAAGAATCAAGTAAAGAAGAGGCGAATTGGGTTTTGACGGGCTTCAACAATGAGGTAAGTAACTCACCTAAAATGCTTTCACCTTATTTTGAAATTATATGATCCTTTCATGAGTTGCTTGATATAGTTGGTAGGAATTTTTTTTATGCTTTTTCTTTCTAGTAATTTTTAAAAATTAAAAATATGAATGATGATTGTATGATTTATGATAATGTTTGTACACCTAATAGAATTAACCGATGCATGTGTATCTTGATGTTCTACATTGTCTCTAAACATGATGCTTAACGATTTTATATCATGCATGAGTTTTTTGAAGTGATGTTGATTTGAAAACTTCTATATTAGATTAATGGGTCTTAAACCTTTTTTTTATGATAAAATTTTTAGATGATACTTGTCTTCATGAAATCAAAAGACCTAACCCACAAATTTTCCAAATGAAAGAAATGTAGTGTTGATGTTACCTTGTATTATATTTGGACTTGATGATTTTCATGACGAAAATTATTTTTCAGATTTATAAAATGATGCATGATTTTAGCAAAAATTTGAGTATTGATCATCTTGTTATAACAAATGAAAGAAAGAATTAAAATGATTTTGATGATGCATTATGAAAACATGCTTAACGAAGTCATCATACTTGATGACTTGAAATCTCATATTTTGAAATAATGTGTATGATGAATACATGAATCTTAATGGTTTTGATGATGCTTTCAGTTTTAAAAATGATGCATGGTCTTTACATGAAAAATTTGAACATTCTTATGAAAGATCAAATCACTTAAATTAAAACTCATAAAGATAAGAAAATGCACTATCATGATGTTTGATGCATTTGATCTTGATGACTTTAATGATAAAACTTATATTTCGAATTTATATTATGATGGCTTTCATGAAAATATTTGAATATACCGTATGAAATCATCATTGATAATGATAAAATGAAAATGTTAAAAGGTTATTATCATGCTTAATGATTTTATGATATCATATCTTGATAACGAAACTCATGTGTTGGTTTTAAAAAAGGATACTCATCTTTTAAAACATAAGCACACTCATATGAAACAAATAAATTAAAATAAAACACATTATGTGTGATGAGTGACTCTTGCACTTTGAACCTATGTGTTTTTGGTCTTAATCGTTTTATGATGAATTATTTATATGGCGTGTTATATTTTTTGACTTTAGAAATCTTGATGATGATTTTTGCCTTTACGTCTCGAACTTTCATGATTGTCTCAATTTGACATTAAAAGACAAAGGCATGCTTACATGAAGTAAATCATAAAAAGAAAATGCATGATCTTGAAAATTCTTCTATCTCTAAAGTTTTCGGTTTTGATGAATCCATGTGAATCTCTTGAATTGAATCTTTTGAAAAATGCCACATACTTAATGTGATTTGACTTAATGATCATTATGACAAAATTTGTCTTTCCATCTTGAATGTTGACATTTTATTTTAAGGCAAAGGCATGCTTATAAGAAGCAAATTATATGAACAAAAATTTATAAAAACGAAATGCAATCCTCTATCTTATCGATTCTTCAATAAATCTATGCTTGTCATGTATGAATTTATTGAATGTGATTTTTTAGGATGATTTCAGATTTAAAAATTGCTTGATTCGTATTTACGACATAAGATACATTTTAAATATGAATCATGCTTCAAATATGTTAAATGCTTCAATCATATTCTATCTCCCTTAATTCATTTTGTTCTCCTATAATTCCTTTTTATTTACTAAAGAGGAGAACCTTCCAAATGAATCATGAATTCAAATGAAATGATACAAATGAATTACTTATCGATATATTTTTTTTTGAAATATCCTTTTTAATGTGATGCCTTTCGGAATTCATGACATGATATGATTGAATCTTTGACTTACTCTTTTTATCATGGCTTGAAAATGAAATTTGCTTTATGATGAATCACGAATCATGACTTGATCCATTATATTGATATATTTGTATCATGATTTGAAGATTGATGTAAACTTTTTTTTATGCAAACTTATATGAAAAGTTTATATCATCATATTTGATCCTCCCTTTCTTTTTGACATTGATAGAGGAGAAGGCTTTTGCTAGCTTGCATATTACAAATGAATGCAAAATTCCTAACATGCAAAGAAAACAAAACTTACAAGCTTGCTCTTCTCAAAAAAGAAAGAAATTACAAAATTGCACGCAGATCGCAAAGGAAGCAAAGAAAGTGCAACTTGCACATCTTTAAATACTATTTCCTTGCACATCTCAAAGGAGAATAGAAAAACTTGCGATCATGAATACCAACACAAGTGCTATCTTACATATCTTGAAACTTGCTATGATTGAATGGTATGATTGGATGTTGTATTGCAAAGCTATGCTTAAATGTTGTATGATGTGATTAATAGCTAGTCTGTTGTAAAACTTGCATATCTTTTAAACTAGCTATGATGCAACTTTTCTTTTTTGTTGATGACATAGGAGGAGAAGTAGATTGATGACTTCATACATTGTAATAATAGTTTGAGATATTTGCCTGATGGTTTGATGATTCTCATAATTTGTGATACATGTTGCTTGGATTTGGGATAATCCAAGTGTTCTATCAATGGCTTATTGATAGGGGGAGTTTGGTTAAACTCCGGAGAGTTATGGTTAAACTCCGGAGAGTTATGGTTAACTCCGTTAGTCATCAATTAGTTGTCATCATCAAAAAGGGGGCGATTGTTGAATCTCGGATTTTGATGATGAAACTAATTGATTGTGTTTTATTGTCTAACTACGTTTTGAATTACGCAGGTCTACTATTGATCAGGATTGGACAGTTGACGCTGGAGGAATTAACGTTGTGTCGGAGATCACGTCAGGATATTGGACGTCGAGCTGGAGGTCCGGTCGACAATCGACAGAAGGCTTCGTACGTCGGGCATCGGGCCAAGAAGAGCGTGTTGCGCCAAGGATATCGGGGTTGCAGAGGTCAACCGCCGATTGGGCAACAAAAGACAAGAGAGGACGATGCACCGAAGAATCGGACGAAGCACCGACCAATGACGTGCTGGGCAACAGAATGTTAATTCGCGTTGTAATAATTGTCTAGATCGAAGTAGAGTTATGGTTTGTGTGTGCAGGATTAACTACGATAACGATGAAGACGTAAAGCGAAACAAAATGCTGGAAGACATGTGTGATGGATCGTTGGGAGTTCGAGAGTTCGAAGGAAGTCCAAAGTTTCGTTTGGAGCGCTGCCGGAAATGGCCGAGAACGAGTCGGGAGCGTGCCGAAAGGTTTTAAGAAGTTCGCCGGAAAGTTCGTCGGAAGTTCGCGGAGCTTGCCAAAGAAGCTCGTTGGAACTCGCCAAGATCATCGTGAAGTCCAGGAGCTTGTCGGGAGTCCGCAGAATGGTTTCCGAGGATTCGTCGGAAGACTGTCGGAAGTTCGTCGGAAGCTCGCCGGAAGAAGTCTTGACTTGTAAGACTTTGTAATAGCTTAGGAAATGTCTTTAATTTCGTAGTTAGCACACTAATTTGGGTTAGGATTAGGTGTCAATCCTATAACCCAAGTAGGGGCCAATTAGGCCTGATAACGGACTGGTTTGGGCCGAGTTTAAGGCCCAACCAGTGAAGCTGGAAGTGTCTGGCGCTGGGCGGTGGCACCGCCCAGGACCCGAGAGCCCAGGCAGTGGCATCGCCTAGCTGGGGTGGTGGCACCGCCCAGCACCCGAGAGCCAAGGCGATAGCACCGCCCAGCACCCGAGAGCCCTGGCGATGGCACCGCCCAGTGCACTATCAGTGTCAGACTGACAGGCGATGGCACCGCCAGCACTGGGAAAACCAAAAGTGATTTAAATTTAAGCTCCAAATTTGAATCCTCTTGAGACCTATAAATACTCCTCTCATTCATGGTTGAAAGGGTGTCTAGAACTGAGAAAGAAAAAGGAAAAACTCTGTTGAAATAGTGTCAAAATCTTCCCTCTAAGCTTTAAGTGTGTTCTAGTCCAAAAGAGGAGTGAGAGGCCTTGTAAGGGTTACCTCCCAAGCCCGTCAAAAGGAGAGAGCTATAAGGGAGTTGATCCTCGCCCATTGGAAGGAGGATAGCTAGTGGAAAAACCAGTGGCCTCAAGTGAAGAGGAATCGGGAGTGGACGTAGATCGTATGACCAAACCATTATAAATCGATTTACGTTTATATTCTTGCAATTTACTTTACTATAAACCATCTTCACTTTGATGCTCTATCTTCTCATCTCCTTCTTACAAATCAATTTACTTCTAAAGCATCTTTCGTTGCGGATTTAATCGACGCATAATTTTTAACGTACGAAGTTTCTGAAAGTTGTTTTAAATCGCCGAATTTATCGTTCTTAACCGCTGCACTAATTCAGATTACTGAAGGAACCAACTGATGCATCAACCAGCTTGGTCTATTAGTATCAGATTACTAATAATCCATGCAAAGTTAAATAGGAGTAGCTATTTTTGCATCATCTATGAGCTACATAAAGATTATAAACTCTTACCTCCCAAATGCATAGCCAAGACTATGTGTTGTCTGCAAGATTGTCAAAACAGCAGATGGCAGAGGAGCTCTTACAGCAGCACGGAGTATCATGGCACAATCTCCAATGGTTGGGGTCCCACCTAATTCAATAACCTGAAAATCACAATATATTACATTCAGTTGACTGACCTACTTACCGCCGGCAATATTTTCTAATTTGAACATTAATAAAATATATCCTTATAGATTTCAGAACATAGAGAATCAAGAGACTGGGGGAGAAGGGATGTAAAGAAAAACAATACAACATATTATACAAATCTTGTAAAAAGGATAAAAAAGACATTTATTAAAAACAGTATAAAGATAGCAAAAGAAACTACTCATACTGGACATTAGCAAGTCAAACAAGCTTGTAAAGATTGTCTTAAGTGCACTATCTCTTTATGGCTTTAAAAACATTGTTAATCTTCCCTATCTACCATTTATAGGGTAAAAACCTATGCAAATGAAATTACTTAGAAAATGGATAATTGATAACTGCATCAAAATGTTATACTGTAATTCAGATCTTTAATTTATAGCTGAATGAGAAAAAAAAGGGGGTACAAAATGCATCTATGAAGTACCAGAAATCAATCATGATTAACTGTAAAACAAGTCTCTGAATTATAAATCTAGTTGAATAAAGGAAAATGTGGAAATAAATGGAAAAACTTCTTCCTTTGGAAATTTTTCCCGACTTTATGTAAGGGCACATTCAAACAATTAAACTTACTATTTTGTTCACTCAATACTCAATCATCGTAGTGCACTGTAATAACTACAACTACTATAAGCAAGCTTGGAGAAAAACTATTAACCATATAATATCATTTCTCTTGATGCTACATTACAGAAATATCATACATAAAAGAAAAAGATCACATTACAAAAACAATTAACAAATGTGGGTGTGTCAATGAAATCCAACATTTTTCACTTCAAATGATGAATAGTGGCACATAGTAAGATAAAGAAATGGAGACAGCCGCTTCCAAAGGAGATGAAAGGACATACCTTTTGCATGATTTTAATTGCTAACTCTACTTCCCATTCTTGTGACCATTTACGAGGCATTTTGTTCTTCAATTCTCTCTCCCAACTCCAACCCCAAGCATCTGCAATTGTGAACATATCTGATACATCAAAAATCTTCCTCTCTCTCATGACCTTAAATGCTTCATGTATATCCTCTGGAAGCCAGTCTTCATCAGCATCATCCTATGACAAACAACAAAAATTTGAGTTGCATGACAGATGAGAAATCTGGTTTCTTGAATAAGTAGAACTGAGAGAATCTTAAATAAGGCAATTATGTCATTGATATGAAAGAAAATCCGGATCATCCGAACTAAAATCTCTTTAATCCTGAACCGGACCCAAACTGAACGATAAGGAACAGTTCAATGGACCATTAATATAACCTAGTATTTACTAGTCTAGGTGAAATTAAAAACCTTGGTAACAAATATTTATTTTTAGCAAGAATTTCATAACATACATAATATATATATATATACATATATATATATAACACTAGATACAGATGCTTTATGGAAAGGCCAGAGTTAAGGTAAAGTCTAGGAAGTTAACCAAAATCATAAAAGCTACAGAACCAAAGAAAAGGGACAGGAAACTCACAACTATAAATATAGAACTGGAAACACGAGCAATAGGAAAACCAGAAATAAGATGCAAACAACACAAGTAAAGAAAATTTCCAGAGCCCCAAAACACAATTTTCTTATACATCAGCAAAAGCTTTGGAGTTATTAGTTTCAACAACTAGAGCATCTCAGCTTGTAATCTTAAGGGAGAGCAAGATATTCGTTGCATGGTTAAGCATGCAGAATCACCAAGGGTAGAGAAGCATTAATGGTATATATTTTGCACAAAAAATAATGGAATCCGATGCAAAGGACAACATAATTCTTGAGCAACAATTAAATGTGCTGGCCATGATGATCATTTTGCACCATGTTGGATGTGCACTTGCATGTGTTTATTATGGGCATGGCAGAACTCAACTCAGGCAGAACAATCATGCAAGAGCATTGCAATATAGAATTGAAAAAAAAAAACTTATCATGGTCTTGGCAATAGTTAACTGAATAAAAAGAAAGTCATAGCTAATCAAAAATATTCAGTTTATCAAGATCACAGAATTGAAAGATTAAATATAGACCTAACATGATATACATTTGGTAGGAACAACAGGAAGAAAATTTTCTCCTTGGGGATGTTTATTCATGTAAAATATACCTCAATAGAAGCTCGGGCAACCCTCCGTCTTGATTTCTTTGAAGAAGGTGCTGTTTCTTCAGAGTCCTTTAGCAACTGAACGCCAATCATTTGGAGAGGCTTGGCTCTCTCAACTACCTTGTCCTTAATCACATCACCTTCTTGGTTTTCTGGCTGTTCAACCGCTTCCTCCTCTTCATCTACATCATCTTCTTCTGCTTCTTTTGTCCCATCCTCTAGAGCTTCGGCATCATCCAATATATCATGAAGTTCAGAATCCTCTACTACAATATCCTTCTCATGAACATTTGTTAAGCTTTCTCCAAGAAAACGGAGTTTCCAGTACTCTGTATTTCCATCTTCAAGCTTGATACGTGATATCAATTCATCTAGTTCTTCATCGACCTACAATGAATAAAAGAGAAAAAAATAATAATTCCAGAAGACAGAAGCAGTAGGAACCAAAAGACACCTAAAAAAGGCATGTACTAGACAAACAACATATGCTTCTTTTAATATTCATTCTTTCAAAATGAATGACTATTATGACAAAAATAACCTACAAACAGGTTCAAGAAAAGATTAGCTACCTCCTCTTCTTCCTCCTCCACAGGAGGAACCCAAAGTGGACGACCACGTGAGCGGTTTATTCTTCTTGCTTTTTGCACTCTCTGATAGAGGACTTGTCTAGTTCCATCAGTAGGCAAACCTTGTGCTTCTAGCTCCTCCTTTAACTCTGAGACTATCATTTTACTAGCAGCCTTTGGTTTCAAAGCATTCTGGTCAGGCCCCTTAATTATTTTCTTTAATCTTTCCTCGACCCTAATATAATCAGCTTCCGAAACATCACCTAAAGCCGAAGGTCCTTCATTGCGCAAGGTTTTTAGAAGCTTACGGTGGTAGATCTTCCATTCCTCAAGGCAGCACTGCTTGAAAGACGTTTCCATTGGATTTGAATAGGCAAAACCAAGAGCATCTGGATCTAGAGGGGTCTTCCCTCTCCGTGGCACCCACCGCTTGCGTTCTCCTGTAAGCCCTCCTTCTACAACATACCTTTTAGTCCACAAAAGACTCAATATGAGCAAACATATATAAATAGAACAAGCATGATAACAGATATAACTATAAAATTTCCATGATGCAATTCTATACATCACAAGCTTCCGAAACTATCAAAAGCTCACTCAGCTTTTCTTTTTCTTTTTTTTTTTTGTATGGATATGATCAACGAACATTTGAAACATCACTTTTGCCCTTAAGTTTGAAACTTAAGAAGTATTGGTATTAACAGATTTTAAAAAGGATAAGGTTTACCTGGCTATGTAATCAATTTCAAATCCCACATCTGCTTCCTCTTGCAGAGGTTCTATCCAGGAACTCACGAGTGTACGATATTTTCTGCTCAAAATCATTGCTCTTGGTGCAATAAATTGATTGTCCTTAGCCATTGCTTCTAAAGCTTCCAGCAGCTCAACAGCTCTTCCTGGTTATACAAACAACTAATTATGAATTACTACATTTAAGAGGTTATTCCAATTCTTAGTTAAAGATAGCCTATGATGATAATATTTTAGTCTGGTCAATTTGGAATTTCTTAAATCCAAACCCAGACCAGACTAATGATTGCTTAATCTCCAAGTTTCCAATCAGAACCAAAAGAATCAACACACAGAACCCAAACAAAAACAAGTAGTCTATCAGTTTGAATCAGTTTTTTATTTTGGCCAGTTAGTTTGCATATCCCCAGTTATGACTGAATATTTAGCATGGTGCTCCCAGGGAGTAGATATAGAAAATCTGAAATAAGTATACTCTCCAAATTGATACATAACCTATGATAATAATTTTTTAGTCTAGTCAACTTGGAATTTCTTAAATTCAAACCCAGACCAGACTAATAATTGCTTGATTTCCAAGTTTTCAATCAGAACCAGTGATTTAAAAAGCGCTAGATGCCAAGGTCTCAAAACGCCCGAGGCATTAAGCACTCGCCCAAGCGCTCATTTAAGCGAAGCGAGGCACTCTAAGATATTAAAATATAAAAAATATATTTTAATATTTTAAAATATTCTCTACTGTTAACCACAATACAGAAAGTAGAGTGTGAGAAGAAGACAAAGGTGAGAAGCTGAGTCACGATGAGAACTGAGTAGTGGACAAGAGGTAGTTGTCTAAGAGCAGCGACAACAATAACAGAGAGCAATGGCAGTGAGCGGTAGAGGAGAGCAGCGGCAACAGCAGTGGGCGGCAGCGGAGAGCAACGGTAGCAACAGTGGCAACAGAGAGCAGCGGCAGTGGTCGCGGTAGCGATAGCAAAGAGAGGCAGCGACAATGGCAACGGAGAGCAGTGGCAACGGTAGCGGATAGCAACAATAGGTGCATTTAACGCAAATGCAACCGAACCAAACCTAAAAAGCTAGTTCGGTCGCCTGGTTTAAACCGAGCACTCACTCGAAGCGCCCGGTGCTTGGGCTTAGGTGAGCGCCCAGGTGACGCCTCTGTGAAGCGCATCGCCTTGACATTAAACGAGGCACTCGAGCCTAGCCTCGCCTCGCCTGAGCACCTAGGTGAGCGCCCGAGCGCCTTTTGAAATCACTAATCAGAACCAAAAGAATCAACACAAAGAACCCAAACAAAAACAAATAATCTATCACAAAGCAATGCAACAACGATGGCGGCGGCGAGAGCAAACAGAGTAACAAAAGTGGCATGAGAGAGAAAGCGGCGCGATGGTCGCGGTAGCGGTAGCAAAGAGAGGCAGCGACAATGGCAGCGGAGAGCAGTGGCAACGGTAGCGGATAGCAACAATAGGTGCATTTAACGCAAATGCGACCGAACCAAACCTAAAAAGCTGGTTCGATCGCCTGGTTTAAACCGAGCACTCACTCGAAGCGCCCGGTGCTTGGGCTTGGGTGAGCGCCCAGGTGACGCCTCTGTGAAGCGCATCGCCTTGACATTAAACGAGGCACTCCAGCCTAGCCTCGCCTCGCCTCGGCTGAGCACCTAGGTGAGCGCCCGAGCGCCTTTTGAAATCACTAATCAGAACCAAAAGAATCAACACAAAAAACCCAAACAAAAACGAACCCAAACAAAAACAAATAATCTATCAGTTCGAATCAGTTTTTTGCTTTGGCCAGTTAGTCTGCATATCCCTAGCTAAGACTGAATATTTAGCACGGTGCTCCTAGAGAGTAGATATAAAAAAATCTGAAATAAGTACTCTACAAATTGATTATGATATCATAAATAACTGTTTTCAAGAATATTGAAAAGAAAACAATCTGCAATATGCCTAGACAGTGTGATTCATTGTATTTTATGTCTTTTGTGCAAGTTACCATTAAAATTTCAAATATTATAATTATAGGGTAATTACATCATTAATGTAGTAAGCAATACTACTTGGAAATGTGAGTAAAAATTTCCACTTGGGAAACATTAGAATGATCAAGAAATTATATGTTAAAAAATTCTAAAACTCTCCAGATAACTTATTATACTATCACAATTTATTTGATTCTGAGTTGTCAAGATTTTCACATAAAACCAAGAAGTATGGATGTCAGAAACATGCAAGATAATGAATATGGCTAACACTTTTGGTAATACTAATTTTATAGGTTTTGAAGAGGTCTTCAATTGAACTGGAAACAAAGCTGTCAGTGTCACATCTCAAATTTATAAAATATAATAAATCATTATTTTATTATTCGTAATTTATAGAATACACTCCCTCTTTTTTTTTTATCCTTGTATTCAAATCCTTGCCTTTACAATAATAAATATTTTATTAATAAAAAAGTAGTAGATTACTATTTTATTAACAAAATAATCACATCTTTTTGGTAAAGTCACAAATCTCTTCCACCCAGGCTTCAAATCTATTGTAAAGTTGTAGATTACATTGAAAATAAATATAAGATAAAAACATATCAACAACCACACATGCTGGTAGGAACCTTAGAAAAAAATCATAAAAATAATCATCAATATTCGTAAAACAAATGTCAATAATTTAATAAGAAATAACAACATATCTATTCATCATAAAACTTATGCATCAGAAAAATAATTATAATTTATTACGTAATAAGCAAAATCATGCACCAGTTACATGCAACGCATATATAATAACCAGATAACAAAGATATACATCACACCCGATAGTGCACTCTCCCAACAGCAGATGGAGAGGCATACTCCACAGGATGGATTTCTCCTAATAGCGAATGGAGATAATCCACATCGCACTCCCAACAGCGAATAGAGTGGTATCCCTCACCCGCCCAAGTAGGAACATATTCCTCCCAACAGCGGATGGAGGAACCGTCTAACCATCACGTCTGATGGTCCGCTAATCCCCGAAGGGAATCGCCATACCTGCCCTCGGCAAGGATACATAAACATCCATGATCATTCATTTACATTCATTCATTCATTCATACATACATCCAAGAAATAGTATGATTAAATATTATAAGAGACCATGTTTTATGTATGATATACCAGACTATGTCCATTGGTGGCTCCGCACTGTGATGGACCTATAGCTCCTTTCACAGGTTGCACTTCCACTGTAGACCATTAGTCTAGTTACATCTACTACATGGTAACAATCATATCAATATTATAAACTTAAGAAAAGTAGAAAACCAATAATCATTTTCAAATGACATCTTCAAAAAAAACCTTTAAATTCATCAAATCATAAAAGCTTAAAACATCAATCTCTCAATAATCCTCAATGAACCAAAACCCTAATTGGAATAGCTCAATTGACTTAAACCAAATTCAATTCAATTATGACATAACAGAACCAACCTCAAATCCTTATAAAACCGGTCTGGAATCACCCTAGACTGGTCTAATTTAGATTTGATTGATCTCAATTAGATCAAGTAGGTTTGAATTGGTCAAGTTAGTCTGGAATCACCCTAAATTAACCTTAACCGATCAAACATGCCTGATTTAGTCAAAAGAGCTCAAACCAATAAAGGAAGAGGAAATCAAACTATATCATATAGTGCTAGCCCAAACTGAACCAACCCACCTGAGTCTTGGATGGGTCACATGCGCTGCACATATCTGTCCCAAAAAATAGGTTAAGTTGAGGTACAATGGGTTAGACAAAGAAGCGACGATGTGTCTAACACCAATCGCATCGTTAGACAGGCTTAACTTCATGGACTAGGCTAAGCCTCACTCATAAGTTGGGCTGAGCCTTACCACTAAACTAGGTCATGCTTGGCTCGCGGGTTGGGTCATGCCTAGACACATGATTTAGGGTCATGTCTGATCATATGGACTAGGTCGTACCTAGCCGCATGAGTTGCTCTATGCTTGGCCACATGATTGGGTCCTACATGACCACATGGACTAGGTCATACATGGCCACATGGACTGGATCATATCTAGCCACATGGATGGGTCATGCCTAGCCACATGGGTTAGGTTATACCTTACCATATGGGCTGGCTCCTACCTGGCCACATAAGCTGGGTCATGCCTAGTCATATGGGCTGACTGTACCTAGCCACATGGGTTGACTATACCTAACCACATGGGCTGGGTCGTACATAACCACATGGGCTAAGTCGATCTAGTCTAACAAATCAACTTAACTCAAGTCAAACCCCAATTAGACTCCTTTTATCAAATTAGATTTCAAAAATCTAAATTATCACATAATAACTCAAATCCATGAATTAAAGAATTTAAATTCATAATCTTAAATTTAAAACTAATTAAATCATAGAAATTCACACATAATTCTTAAAATACAGAAATATCTAATTAAATAAATTAGAACCATCAATCTAAAGGTAAGAATTTTAATAGTTAAATCAATATTAAAACTCACTTAAACTTAAGAGACTAATATCAATCAAATAATCATTATAATATCACAAATTAATTATCATTATTTATAAATCATAAAATTTTGAAATTAAAATATTATTATGCATCATAAAATTGTAACAATCCCAATATCAATATTTCAAAACATAAATCAAAGCTAATTAAAAAAAAAAAAAGAATCCTACCTCTCTTCGGCTATCCTTTCCTCAAGATCATCTCCTCGGGAAGTCCCCTCTTCAATCCTCCCATTGTCAGGCTTAGTGAGGAATGAGGGAAGAAAAGTCCCCTTATATAGGAGAAGGTAAGATCTTCCCAAAAGATAAGTAAATATTTAATTTTATTTTAAATTTATTTTTATTTCGCTTTCACACATAAAGATAGAAACATAATATTCATTTATTATAGTTCACACATAAAAATGGAATGTATACTATTTACTTCCTAAAAATCATATCACTTATTAGGAAATAAATCAATTAATAATCTAATTGATTAATAAAATTCCTAACTTATCCACATGATTAAGGAAATCAAATTTAATTATTTCCTTAACTATAATATACAAACATGAAAATTAATAATAAAATAATATATTATTTATAGTAATTAATTTATGTTAAGGGAGAAATTATTGATGATTACAGTCAGATCTGAAACGGTCCAACAGCCCTGCAGATGCAAGGAGATAATAAACAATCAAAGAAAAACAAGAAGCAATAGAGCTGGTTGCTTAGTACAGTATCTTATTCCACTACTGATGAAGAGGAAAAATATCACAGTGGTGAAGCATATGATATGGATACAACGTATCATCATCCACTTGCAGATCAGTAAGCAAGGCATAATAAATACAGCGACAAGAATGTTCTCTGGATTATGGGAGACAATGGGACCAACTTTAACAACATATGAGGAAAATAGATACCCTAAAGATATATACTGTCATCCATCTATCTTGGAGTTATGATTGTGATCAATAAGATTAAGGCATACTCTTCAAATAATCATCCAGCATAACCTAGTATGGATGCAATATAAAGTGCAAATTTAATTGGTACAACAATTGTTGTTTAAAGGCCTTTCAGATGTTTAGAAATGAGTGAAGACACAAAATATTAACTTATTGGCATACCTGCAAGGCTGGCCTTGCATAAGTGTATGCTATTGTTTGTCAAACGATGACACAGGACAGTAGATGCCACAAACCATATGAATGACAGTAGATGCACCTAGTCATTGAAAAAAAATATTTAAACTGTCTACCTAATGTTTGTCAAGAATTAAGCCCATGCTTCCTGTCAATACCATTGCATGTGTGGAATGAGACACCCTGCTACTCTTTGGGAAGCAAAGCAGTGTATTTACTCAAACCTTCAATATTTTATTTCAAATGATTGACACCACTTCTAATAGAATATAGAATCTTACCAACATATATAGTACAGTACTCTTTGATCTAGAAAGGTGGAATCTTACCAACATATAGTACTATTTGATCTAGGAATTCATAATCTTACCCATATATAGTACTATATGATCCTATCTCTACCTGAGTCGGTGCTGGTGGGTAGAAAATGATCTTATTCTGTTAGGAACCTTTTATTTCTTTTCTTTTCTAAACTTGAATTATGTTTATGGAGTTGTTTAATTCAGTAAAGAGTCGGACAATGATTTATTTAATATTTAATTATTAAGTGTCCGAGTCCCGGTGGGCTCTATAAATAGGGATGTAACTGTTTCTTTCGGGTTAATGAAAAATTATTCAGTCTTTTGGTTAAACCTAGGAGGCCGATCCCCTCGAAGAAATCAAACCTTTTTCTTTAGCTACTTCCACTTTTCTACGTTAAAACATTTGGTATCAGAGCAGCGATCCTCGACGTTCTCGTTGCACCTTCGCATTAACTTTGCCGCAACCATCATCATCATCCTAAAAAAAAAAAATTAGAAGTGAGAGAGAAAGGAAAAACACAGAAGAACGCAGCCCGCACCTCTGCATTCACCTTCCCGGCAGCCATGCACGCATTCATCCTTCCGGCCAACGCATCCCTGTCGCAGCTGCTCTCGGCCCGTGACCGTCGCCGTCGCAGCCTCCGGCCAGCGGTCATCTCCCCGGCTGTTGCAGCCCGAGAGGGACCGCCGTCGCTCCCCCACGGCTTGCGAACCAACCCAGCCCCCGTCGCTCCCTCGGCAACGCCGATCTAGCCACGCCACCACTACTGCGACCTGACCTCGGCAGCAACCACTTCCGGCTACTGCAACGGGCAAAGGGCCGTCGTTGCTTCCCGACCCTCGCACCCCCGCCGCCCCTGCTTCTCGGCCGCGAACCCCCTTAGCCGCTGCTTCAACCGGCGGCCACGCACCCCTCTTCGCTGTCGGCCACAATAGCAATCGCCGCAGCCAGCGTGCGATGCGACAGAAACAGGGCAGCATCGCCGATCCCCCTCCTCGCGGTGACTCTTCCCACGACCGCTGCAAGCGCCGGCTACCTCCGCAAACTCCGCAACCGCCACGACTGCTGCAGCCACCCACGACGCTGCAGCCTACTCCCCACGACGCTGCCACTACGCTGCTACCCTCTCCCACGAACGCTGCCTTCCAATTTTTTTTTCAACCGCACCACCGCAATCTCAACCCCGACTTCTCGACGATCGCCTCTTTGCATCGCAGCACCTGCAGTAACACTGCACGCAGCATGCAGCGACAGAAATTTTCCTCATAGGAACCGTAGCAAGCCTTAACACTGCACTTGCCGCTGATGCCCTTAACTAGACGTCAGAAGCAAGAACTGAGAATTACAGATCTACAATCTTACGCAATGGCTACCGACAACTCAGTAAAAGCCCAAATGAAAGCATTAGAAACCAGAATTGAGAACCGGCTACAGGAGACCCTTAATGAATTTAAAAGAAGCCTACTGGAGAATTTTAGTAAATTGCAACAAGATGGAAGTTTAAGCTCTACGATGAACAGATCTGGAGATACGGGAAAGAGGCCCCGAGAATATGACTCAGGCTACCCACGCATTAAGGTGGAATTTCCAAGATGGGAAGATAGAGATCCAACTAATTGGATTTCGAGGGCAGAGAAATTCTTTCGTTTCCACAGAACCCCAGAGCAATCCAAGGTGGAAATAGCCTCAATCCAGTTAGACGGTGATGCAATTCAGTGGTATGATTGGTATGAAACTTGCCACGGAGCTTCTTCGTGGGAGCAATTCAAGAGATGGCTTCTTGTTCGATTTGGACCGTCCGAGTACGAGAATATAGATGGACAGCTTACAAAAATTCGTCAGACTTCTACAGTGTTAGAATATCAGGGCAAATTCGAGTGATTATCGAATCAAGCTAGAGATTGGTCTGAACGACAGCTAGTGGGTACCTTTATTGAAGGGCTTAATCCGGATATCAGATGTGAAGTTAAGGCTCGATAACCCCGCACTATGATAGCTGCAATTTCATTTGCACGCTTACATGAGGAAAAAATCAATATGGAAAACCATTGAAACAGGGGTGTCAACAAACAGGTAATCAGCAAGCGATCCACCCCATCTACTTCAAGCCGAAACCCTAACACTCGAAGACTGACTCGAAAAGAACGCAAAGAAAGATCCGCAAAAGGGTTATGTTGGCATTGTGATGAAAAATGGAGTAAGGAGCACCATTGCAAACAAGGAAAACTCCTGATGATTGGGCCAATTAAGGAGGAACTAGAAGCAGAAGAGTTGGATTCTGACCATGGAAGTATGAAAACTGATGAAGATATTGAGCCTATCACACATACAGTACATGCATTGGCCGGCTACTCTAACCCACAAACGATGAAAGTTGAAAGAACTTTGAAACATCAGCTTGTCACTATTTTGATTAACACGGGTAGCACTAACAATTTTATGGACAGAAAGGTCGTCGCCCGATTATCCTACCACATCGAAGGCTATGATAAATTTGAAGTAAAGGTTGCTGATGGACAGATTCTAACTTGTGATAGCAAGTGCTCAAGGATAAAGCTCACTATGCAGGGTCAAGAGTTGCTCGTGGATTTCTTTTTACTACCGTTAGAAGACTATGAAGTAGTGCTTGGAATCGAATGGCTATTGACCTTGGGTGATGTTTCTTGAAACTTTTCTAAACTAATAATGAAGTTTTTTGTTAATGGAAAGCATGTGATTCTAAAGGGACGATGCGGAAGTAAGATCACAATTGTCACTAGCCATCGGATGGAGAAGGTTCTTCGGAAGACACACACTGGTTTCCAGGTACAATTGCAGCGTATAGAACAAGAAATAGAAGAGCACATTCTAACTGAAAGTATTGAATCATTGCTTAAAGAATTTATAGATGTATACCTCTTCGTCATCATGATCATCGAATTCCAATAGTACCCGAGAAAGCACCAACTAATGTCTGACTCTACAGATATCCACATTTCCAGAAGGCAGAAATAGAGAGGATTGTCAAAGAGTTGCTAGAAATAAAGGTTATAAGAGCTAGCATTAGCCCCTATTCCTCCCCAGTTTTGTTGGTCAGAAAGAAGGATGGCTCATGGCGGATGTATGTTGACTACCGAGCACTCAATAGTATTACGGTGAAGAATAAATATCCTATTCCAATAGTAGACGAACTATTGGACGAGTTGGGAGGAGCCCAGGTATTCACTAAGTTGGACCTAAGATCAGGCTATCATCAAATTCGAGTACATGAAGATGATATTCAGAAAACTGCCTTCAGGACACATAACGGCCACTATGAATTTCTAGTCATGCGTTTTGGGTTGACCAATGCACCCTCTACCTTTCAGAGTTTAATGAATGATATATTTCGAGCTTATCTTCGTAAGTTTATTCTAGTTTTCTTTGATGATATTTTGATATATAGTCCCTCCTTAGAGAGCCATTTATTACATTTGCGAACTGTCTTTACTATTCTACGTGAGCATTGTCTTTTTGTCAAGAAATCCAAGTACAGTTTTGGGCAACCAGAGGTTGAGTATCTTGGCCACATCATCTCCCAAAGAGGTGTTGCAGTTGATCCTTCCAAAATCCAAGTGATGAAAGGCTGGCCGACTCCGAAGTCAATTAAAGCTTTAAGGGGATTCTTGGGACTGATAGGCTATTACCGAAAGTTTGTGAAGAATTATGGCAAAATCAGTGCCCCCTTGACAGCACTTCTGAAGAAAGATGCATACAAATGGTCTAAAGAGGCAAACCATGCATTTAATTCCTTGAAGATTGCAATGACTACTACCCCGGTGCTTGCTCTACCTGATTTTAATAAGTTATTTATAATTGAATCTGATGCTTCTGGGCAGGTATAGGAGCTGTACTAATGCAGGAAGGCCGACCCATTGCTTATGCTAGTAAGGCTCTCTCTCCCTCCCATCTGAGTTTATCTATTTATGACAAGGAGATGCTAGCCATTGTACATACAGTCACAAAGTGGAGACCCTACTTAATTGGTCGACGATTCTAAATATGCACTGGTCACAAAAGCCTCAAATATTTTTTGGAGCTAAAGAATACTTCTTTAGAGTAGCAGAAATGGGTCACAAAGCTACTGGGATTCGATTATGAGATTATCTATAAAAAGGGGAGCGAGAATCTAGTTGCAAATGCACTCTCACGCCTTCCAGAACAAGCTGAACTAATAGCTATATCTATTCCTAATTGTGAGACTTTGAAAATTATCAGAAAGGAATGGTCAAATGATCCCGAGATCCAAAATATTATTAAAAAAATAGAAGAAGCTCCAGATACTATTTCAAATTATAGTTAGGATTCAGTGGACTTGCGCTATAAAGGCCGAATAGTTGTAGCCCCATACTCTTCTTACCGGGAGATAATTTTGAAAGAGTTCCATTCGTCACCAATTGCTGGTCATTCTGGATTTCTTTGCACCTATAGACGAGTCCAACAACTTTTTTACTAGAGAGGTACGAAAGCTTTTATCAAAAAAATTGTTGTTGAATGTGATGTTTGCCAGCGCCACAAGAGTGAGACAGTAGCCACTCCCGGGCTGCTTCAGCCCCTCCCTATTCCTGATGTTGCTTGGACTGACATATCCATGGACTTCATTGACGGACTTCCATCATCACAAGGGAAGAGTACTATACTTGTAGTTATGGATAGGCTTACAAAGTATGCTCATTTTTATGCTTTACAACATCCTTATACTGCCGCAAGTGTTGCCCGTGTCTTTGTGGAAAACATAGCTAAATTGCATGGGAGTCCCCGTTCCATTATTAGTGACAGAGACAAGGTTTTTACTAGCTCCTTTTGCACAGAACTTTTTCGTTTGTAGGATACCAAGCCGAATATGATCACTGCTTATCATCCACAAACAAATGGACAAACTGAAGTGATAAACAGGTGTCTCGAAAATTACCTCAGATGCTTTACCAATGATAAGCCGAAGGAATTGATTAAATGGCTTCCCTAGACGGAATGGTGGTATAATACCTCTTATCATTCTTCAATTAAAATAACTCCCTTTGAAGCAGTTTATGGTCGACCCCCACCTTCAATTCCAACATATGTACCCGGTTCTTCCAAAGTTGATCAAGGGGACAAGGAATTGCTTGATAGAGATAAGATTATTCAGCTTTTGAAGAATAACCTCACAATTGCACAAGCAAAAATGAAACAGCAAGCTGATAAACACCGAAGTGAACGAGAATTTGCTGTGGGTGATTGGGTTTTCCTTCGTCTTCAACCCTACAAGCAAACTTTCATAAAGGTCCGATCTCCTATGAAGTTGTCTCCTCGATTTTTTGGGCTTTATAAAGTATTGGAGCGGATTAGGCCTATTGCATACCGCTTGGATCTGCCTACTAGCTCTAAGATACATCCAGTTTTTCATGTTTCCTTAAGAAGAAATTGGGTGAGGATGAGATAGTGCAACGTCATTTACCGGATATCTCTGCTTCTGGGGAAATCCAAACACAACCATAAGTCATATTGGATTGACGAGTTGTAATACACCGCAGACATCCTATGACAGAAGTGCTGGTGCAATGGGCCAATTTACCAAAGAAAGACACCACTTGGGAGTCCTATAGGGCATTGTGACAGAAGTTTCCAAAATTTGTTACTGCTCAGCCTTGAGGACAAGGCTGATTTGAAGGGGGCAGAACTATTAGGAACCTTTTATTTCTTTTTTTTCTAAGCTTGAATTATGTTTATGGAGTTGTTTAGTTCAGTAGAGAGTCGGACAATGATTTATTTAATACTTAATTATTAAGTGTCCGAGTCCCGGTAGGCTCTATAAATAAGGATGTAACTGTTTCTTTCAGGTTAATGAAAAATTATTCAGTCTTTTGACTAAACCTAAGAGGTCGATCCTCTCGAAGTGATCAAGGAGGTCGATCCTCTCGAAGAGATCAAACCTTTTTCTTCCGCTACTTCCTCTTTTCTACGTTAAAACCCTAAAGGATCTTAACATATTCCATCTTCCCTTTCTTCTACCTGATAGTGGGTTTAAGCCGAGAAGAGTCTAGCCCCAAAGCTCACGTCTACCAATATCATTTTAGCAAAAAAAAAGATGTGGACTACATGGTTTGACAATAGATTTTTAGAGATAGTGGGTATTACGCTCGTTTTGCAAGAGCAAGCAAGATCATTAAAGTGTGCAAAACAAGGATAGTGTATCGCATGCATAGTATCAATGGGTTATTTGAAAGAACAAAAAAAAAACATTCATGACATTTGCATAAGCATCCACATCCTATTAACTCAAATCTCAAGATATGGGATCAGAGAGTAATAAAATTTTCCAAGGAAAATTTTAAAAAGAATAAAGCATAAGGACTAAGATTGTCAATTAAAGAAGCAACTTAGTAACCACAGAAAGATATCAGGACTGAAAATGACAAGTTAAAAGTACCTTCACAGCATAAAGCTCGTAAATAAAGAGAGAGTGGATCCCCAAAGTTCCCTTCATTATATAAAACCCTTGTGCCCCCTGGTAAGTTCTTAAGGGCTCGAAAATGCCGAATTGCTTCCTTTACAACACAATATTTTGTAAAACACTCCACTAACAACCTAACACAAAATACATATCCATTATTTTGTATCTAAAAAAAAGACATTCAAAACCTTCATTTCAAGTTACTTGTTAAAAAAGATTAACAAAACATGCCACATAGAAGATAAAAACTAAAAGTCAGATTTTCTTTTGAACCTGACATGTCATTTATGCTATTAGTCCATAAACTGAAAAAGAAATGAGCTGTTTAACAAATCCATTGATAGAGATGTAATAGTATAGTGTTGTCTTCAGGTGAGAAATTAAGAAAATCAAGCACACAAAGAAAAAAAATTCTAAAATTTATGTTTAATGACTTTGTGCATAATAACATTGGTAATTGGTTTAACATTGCTGCATAACTTACAATAACAGCAGCGTGCAATGACTGGGATTGAAGAGGCAGTTATTGAGATAACATAATTTTAATATTTATAAGTTTACACAAGAAAAAAATCCTAGATAATGCTAAATAATTTATATGAGAAACTACATGTCAGTGATGTCAACCTCCAAAGAAGTCCCACAATTTTGCTCGTGCTTGGCTAAGATATACTCACTTTGTTATACCTGTAGACCACCATAGATATGCATGTACATAAAAATCCAGATGGACAGATAGGTATGACTTGTGATGCCAAAAGAGGGAACATTTTGAGAGAATATTTTTAACAAAAATAATCTTAATTAAAGAGGTTGACACAAAGAAAAAGTAGCCAGTGTAAACCAGAAAATATCATCCACTTGAGAACATGTAAAAAGCTAATAACAGATATAGTATAAACTTTAAATTTCAATTGAAATTAAGAAGAAATATTATACCAAAATATTTAAAATGAAAGGCAGAGCAGAGGTAATATCCTTACGCATAAGTTTTGACATTTGGCTGCAAACGTTTGTAATCTTCAACCATCATCCCAAGCAACTCAGCTACATCCTGTACCCTACGACCAATCCAACTGAAGTAAATCACAAACTGCAACAGAGAAAAGATGAACAATTCATAGTACCCAAAATTGCAACATATGATTTTTATGGGCAATAGTGATAAGTTCAGAATTTTAGAAGAAAAGATTGTCTCAAAAAAATAATAATGTTTAATATTTGTGAATTTATTAATCAATCAACTAAAATTTCCATCTGTATTTTTCAAACTTAAGTATTCCAAAAAAAATTTAAGCTAAACTGCACCAAGAAAACAATTCATTCTGAACTAGTTTTCATTAAAGTCGCTAGAAGAAATTCTACAACTTTGTCCATTATCATAATACCATTATTGATTAGATGAAAACTAGTGTACTTTCTCCATATAATCTGTCATAGACAGCAAATCCAACTAGTCGTGATCAAAGTTTTAAATACTGCCTCATACCTTTTCTGGCAACCATTCACAAAAATATGGTACCAGTATGCCTTTTGGTGTACTGACCTGTAACAAACACCAACTGGTAATATAGGGTCCAGTGACAGTCTTTTGATTAGATGGGTAAGTACCGAACAGTACATAACGAGTGTCCAAAACCTTGGTCATGAGAATATAGACATGGATCTATTCCTTGTGATGCACTTGGATGCATTTTATGTGCTGCTTGTCAATTTTTCAGTCCTGTAAATGTCCTTTCAGGAATATAGTTGGGGCTTTAGGCTTTGTTATTATTGTTGTTGTTTCAGTCATCCTTGTTGCATAGAACAAGATTCTTAATTTCAGTCCGTACCGGTGTACCAAGCCCTGCTCAGTATGGTACGTACCGAGACATACCGATAGAACATTGGGGTGTAATGGTGGTACACCTAAAAAGAGCCGAGAAACCTCCAAAAATACCTGGAGGTAACAGTCCAAAAATACCAAGGCATACCGACCGATACGCCTCAGTAACGATCAAAATCCAAGGCATACCGACCGGTACACCTTAGTAACGATTGAAATCCAAGGTGTACTGATCGGTATGCCTCGGTAACGATCGGATTTCTACCGTTACTGTCTAGTACAGACCTCGTATCGCCCAATACGGAGTCAAAACACTAGTACCGCCGGGTAGAGGACGGTTCGTGTACCGATATCCTCTCAAACTAGTATGTATCGCCCATACCAGACGATACACATCGAAATTGAGAACCCTGGTATAGAGTGCATTATTTTCAAGCAAAACGAAGAATGACCTAAAAGAGCCCAATTGCAATAGTCCAAATATATGTGCCCTTAGCTTTGTGAGCGACCTTGTTTATCTTCTCCAAGCACAACCTAATATGACGACATTAGTGAACTTCGGCACCAAATCTTGTTGTGGTTGCACCTCCCTGTTGGCATTCTGACAAAAGCATAAATGCATCCTTCTTTCTGCAGTTTCCTTTGCTAGTTCTCCTGTTCGATGTGGTGAGGAAGCATAACAGTGGTCCGACCAGAAAAGAATGAGCATTCTTAATTAGTGAACTCTTTAATTCTGGAAATATTGGTGGCATGATAATATTCTCAATGTTTTACTTTGGTGAAAGGTTTTTTGTTTTATTCTGAAAATGCTGAAAGAATGACAGATGGAATTTAACAAAAAGGGATAAAGTATAGCACTAGTATTGTGTTGATATTAGCATTGCAATAAAGATTTAAAATCTTGTTTCCTTTATATGACAACCATGGTTAATTAGGGTATTGTGTTTGACTGAATACACACTTATCCCTCTTGAGCTTTTCTTGTTCTTGGAATTTATTGAGTTTATATTCCAAGAAGAAGTGAATAAAATCCTCTATCTTGTTTGGCATGTTGGCCAATAATTTATAGTTAGATCGTACGAAGCATTCTTTATGGTAAGCGATATGGTAAATTTGGTCATGAGATGTTATTTGTTTAACAGAGAGAGGAAGAAAGACAAACATAGTAAAGACGGTGGATATTAGGTAATGATTTTAAAAAGGTCCTTAAGAAGAATTTATTACGGACAAATTGTAAACGGCTTGTTCGATTGAATGCTTATGCATGTCCATATCTTTCGGGTTTGTTCATGAATTGCCAAGTATGTAAAGGGCTGGCCGAAGGCTTAACAACCCCATTTGAGCAAGTTTGGTGTCCGTTGTAAGCTTGTACATAAAGTTTGTATCACGTGAACACTTGTACTAGATTTCGGTCTGTAGTTGGCCAATTTTATATCTTTTTTGTGCAACCGTTCTGAGCTTGTGAAGTCCATGGTTGGAATTTGCATTGACTATAAAGTGTTTGCTGGAATTGTTGCTTGTGGATCCCGTGTGAAGCGCTTTCTCTATCCCGTCTTCTCTTTTGCAGGTCCTAAGGGATCATAGGACGATTCGGGGAGGTTGACCTTTGCGAACGGACACGCAACGGTGCCGCACGACTTAGGCAAAACCAACTAAGTTTGTGACATTTGGTATCAAAGCAGGACAAGCACACATAGAAACACTTAGCATGCAAACGTGAGGGACCTAGTGGGGCTGTGTGAGGGCAGCCAGCATGCGCAACCGTTTGGAGGAAACGGATATAGAGTTGTAGGGAAAGAAGTCGCTCAAAGGAGCGAGCATCCGAGAATGCCATTTAGAGGAATGGCCAATCCTTCACGCAAGAGGCACCACAAGGACAAACAAGCTAAAAAGAATGCGTAACGCATAAAGGTTGGGATAGTTGAGTTCGAACAATAGCTCGACGTTGGCAACCAAGCTTGACGATGCTCGAGGCAAGCGGGCCGCTTAGTAAAGGATGAGACCGTGCAAGGTGAAGTAGGTTGTTCAACGATCAAAAGAGTTATGCAAAGGTCACAGAGGTGAGGAGAATTACAAACTCAAGGAATTTGATACTCATGCAAGGGCTTGTATGCGGACGACGGACTGTCTGTGGCCATCCCAAGGCGACCGAAGGTCGGCGCCATAGAGCATTGAAACTTTCTCTTCGACATGAAAAGGAGACGTCTGTAAGAGGCTTAAGTGTGCAGCAGATTCAGCATGTTGCTAGACCCAAGGGGTGCAGTGTGGAGCTGTATTGGCGAAGAGTCACAATCTAACAGGTGCGTTTACGGAGGCAGAACAATGCACAGTTTGTTCGACAAGGCGGAGAAGTCCAAGGAGATGGTGGCCTCCAAAACTTCCAGAGGGAAGGATGCGAAGAGAGAAGTAGCTCCAACGAGACAGATATCCAGGAGGAATAAGTCCCGGCTCTCCAGAGGGAGAATCATGTACAACAGACTGCACATGTTGAGAAGGAGTGCCTCAAGATAATAGCTCCACAAAGCTCAACGAACCGAGCGAGCGACGACGAGCCATCGCATGATCTCGCAAAAGGCAATGCGTTGGTGGACGCATAGCGAGATCAAGTGGGGGAGCGACCCAAGGCAACACAATATGAAGGCACACTTGGAGCCAATAGGGAGATCGGACTCAACGGAGGGTTGACCCGTGGACTGGTAGGCACAAGAGCCACCATTAACTCAATGCAAATCAAGGAGCGAAGCAACTTGGGGATAACTTGGTGATGTACCCAAGCCGCTTGAAGGGAGTTGGCATAGAAGATGGAGCATAGAGCGAAAGCATGGAGCTTTCCTTGGACAGAGGTCAAAGACGTGAAGTCTTGCAGAGGCAGGAGTAGGATCATGTCGTTCCATATGTCTCTTATTCTGATGGAGCGGACTCATTCTACATGGAGCCAAAGACAAAGGAAGCTTCGAGGCACATGCACCTTATCTCGAAAAAAGCATTTGACGAAGGAACTAAGGCGACGCAACTTACAAAGACGAAGTTGGTGTCAGAAGGCCTTAGCACGGAGCAAGGGGACGTAGAGACGGGTACTCTTGAAGAATATGCCAAAGTGCCGCCATTCGAGTTGTCATGAGGAAAGCGGTGCGCAGCGGAGATTGTGCTAGTAGGGGCAGAGGCCCAGGATCCAAACAATGGTGCACCAATTTCAACAAAGTCATGGGACTTCAGGGGCTATTAGGTGACGGACTGTCCTACAAGTATGCTTCATCGGGGTATGACCCGAAAGCGGGTGGACAAAGGTCGATTGCCAAAGGAGCGAACAGAATCGAAGATGGTAGAGGTCCTGCGATATGTGTTGGCGAAGGCCACATATGGAAAGATCGCAGTTCGAGTTCATACCACATTGATTAGAATGCAAAGGAGATGTCACCAGGAGGCGACATTGTGCAGTGGATCGTGGTGGAATAGTTTAAGGCAATACGACACACACAAGACGTCCTGTGAGGGACGGGATCATACGGAGGTATAATCGGGAGCGCTACTAGGAGCTCTACTTCGGTGAACAACACGATGGCAAGAAGGGCTATGGATTCAAGGAGGGAATGCCATAGTACCATAGAAGCGAGTCTTCCGTGCGTGCATCGAATGTTGCATCGAATGAAAGCCTTGGGCAGGTGGTCGAAAAAGGGTGAGGAAGCAATGACGAGTCCAGAGGGACTCAGCTACCCAAAACTAAGCATCGGTTAAAATGAAGGTGGACTCAGAGGAGTACCACGGTGCCGCAGAGGCAGATCTACCGATTACGAAGAAGGGGAGCAGATACAAGACAACGGATAGTAGTGCCATAGGCATGGCAACGCCTTAGTACCGCAGAGGCGAGACTGCCGTGGAGTCATCGATCCCTTGCTCTCATGGAGGGAGAGCGCTTGGTCGTGAGATGAGTCGAGGTGGAGAATGCAGAAGCAAACTCCAAATACTAAGACAAGACTGAAGGGCAAAGACCAGGAAACTTCGTAAGACCGATGTTAATGGGCTTCTCATCAAGATAGCCAAAAGTAAAGGACTTCGAGTCGATGCAAGAGTGCATGACCAAGAAACAAAGTAAGCAGTACGCGATGTTGTACCTTTACTACTCAGAGGAGTAG
Organism: Musa beccarii; assembly: GCA_024322285.1. Taxonomy (NCBI): domain Eukaryota; kingdom Viridiplantae; phylum Streptophyta; class Magnoliopsida; order Zingiberales; family Musaceae; genus Musa; species Musa beccarii. The sequence continues at coordinate 14,830,290 of CM044396.1, read as the reverse complement.
ACGACAGAAATAATAGAGACGACGATACAATCCCAAAGGCAACCAAAACTATCAGAGACTTGCTCCAGTTGGAGTGACTTCTTCTCGCATTCCAGAAGTTCAATGGCATTGAAAAGATGAATCACAGTAGCTGACTCAATGCAAGGATTGCAAACACTTCGAGTGCTTCGAAAGTGGGAGCCAAGAGCAAGCGAAGTCTAGTAACCAGCTCGATGCACGGAGTACAAATCTCGAGGAGACGGATGAAGTCAAGTAACCATTGCCTTTTCAACTCTCAAGAGAATGGGCAAAACCAAGTATCCCAAGTCTCTTATTTATCCAGCAGGGGAGCTCTGCATAGATTGAATGCCCTTTGAAGGAACCTAATATAAGACAACGGTTGTCAAGTCCTCACCAATGGTGATCAGTGCTACTGAGAGTAGATTATCCGCTACATTTCCCAACTGAATGCCAATCAAAAGTGGAAATGATGCGAACCTACTTGGACGAGACAACTAAGTGGAAGAAGATTCGATAGGCAAAATTTTACGGAGGAAGGACCTAAAACTTCAAAGTTTACGAGGCGATGCTCGTTAAAGCTCCAACAAGCATCCACCCAGTTCAAGCGACGAGACATTTGAAGACTAGCGCATATCAAGGATGGTCTTTTCCCTCACCTGAAGAATTCGCAAGAACCAACAAGGATTAGCACAACTCAGCCGACCCCATACCAGAGTCAGAGTCATTGACGAGTTAAAGCAGCATAGCGGATCAAAGTTCGGCTACTCGACAACAACAATGGAGAGTAGTTGGGAGCCAAGAGGCGCAGTGCAGCAGGAGCAGAAGATTAAAGATTCAGCTAAGGCGAGGAGTTGCGGCATCAGCAAAGGCTTCGACGAGGACGTCGAAGGAATAAGTGGGAGAGAATGTCACGGACAAATTGTAAACGGCTTATTCGATTTAATGCTTATGCATGTCCGTGTCTTTCAGATTTATTCATGAGTTGCCAAGTATGTAAAAGGCCGGCCAAAGCCTTAACAGTCTCATTTAAGCGAGTTTGGTGACCGTTGTAGGCTTATACATAAAGTTTGTATCATGTGAACACTTGTACTATATTTTGGTCTGTAGTGGACCAATTGTATATCTTTGTTGTGCAATCGTTCTGAGCTTGTGAAGTCCATAATTGGAATTTGCATTAGCTATAAAGTGTTTGCTGGAATTGTTGCTTATGGATTCCGTGTGAAGCGCTTTCTCTATCTCGTCTTCTCTTTTGCAAGTCCCAATGGATCGTAGGAGGTTTCGGGGAGGCTGACCCTTGCGGACGAACACGCAAGGGTGCCACACGACTTCGGCAAAACCAACTAAGTTCGTAACAGCATGTTGGCTAATAATTTATAGTTAGATCGTATGGAGCATTCTTCATGGTAAGCGATACGGTAAATTTGGTCATGAGATGTTATTTGTTTAATAGAGAGAGGAAGAAAGACATAGTAAAGATAGTGGATATTAGGTAATGATTTTAAAAAGGTCCCTAAGAAAAATTAATAGATGTAGCCATTGATACCCTGACTTCAGTTGTTGTCATAAACTTGATTGCAAATCACAAAAAAAATAATTAAATAAAACAAAAGAGGAGGCCAGTAATAACAACATATATAAATGCTTAAGCAAAAGGTTTTACCTGTCATAGGACTCAGCCCTTGTATATGCCTGGATTACCCAGTTATATGTCTCCGTATCAGGTTTCATGTAATCTATAAGATGATGTAGTAATCAGTTGCAGAAGCAGTTCGGTTACCAATTCGTCAAAGCATAATTACTTAGATATACTACAAAATCATTGACATATAACAGCCAAAGTATCTAATAATAAAACAGAACTGGTTCATGCTCGAAGTAGAAAAATAGAGTAGCAGTTTCAGCTTTGCCACTAATAAAAAAACAGTAAAATCAAACTGCATAGAAATTGCATATACGACTTTAAAATTAAAAAAAAACACACAAGCAGAACACCAAAGAGTATTAGAACAAAATAGAAGTGCAGAAAGTACATAATCTCCAGAACATTTATCAGTGGTATTTATATAGTTTGTTGCTTTAGGGCAAGCAATCCTGATTTCAGTTGGAAACAAGGCCAACTTCAGGAGGCACTTTAGAACCTAATTCATTTAGTGGGAATAACAACTAATACATAGCAAGGATTGAAACAAAATGGCAACAAGCATTTATGGAGTTCCCACAGAACCACAACTGTTGAGCCCAATTTTCTAGCTGTTTTAGTCTACCTTATGCATTATTATGATGTCAGCATTTCATAATAACCACCATTGCTTTTGCTACAAAATTTTTCCTATACTGGCTATAATTCCAACCCCTTTGATATGGATATGTGCCTCAGACTGTTCCTCAGTGCACATTTATATACCATTACTTGGTAACTACATTTCGATTTTTTTTACTGTCACTTAGTTTAGTTCCTATTTGCACACTATATCCTCTTTGCTTTCACAAAGAGATACAAAAACATTTCAATGTTCTTGTCTTTACCACATCTAAGCAGTTTGTTTAGAGCAGTATTCTCAGCCAGTATTCTAGGAAGCAAGTTGGCCAATCCCAATCACTTTCAATGATAAGGCACTTTTGATGGAAAGAGAACATGATTGAAGATGATGTGCTAAAGCTGAATATCTCCTTATCTGTTATTTATTGCTGATGTATCTAATAGGACAAAAATGGAGTCAACAAAATCTAACCTAGGCAATGTGATTAAAAGACAGAATTATTGATCCCAATTGCTAGGTCACAGAACATAAAACCGAAAACAGTCATTTCACTGAGGCAATAACCACAGTCATCTCAGAACACAAAAATGTCATTTCAGGATCAATTCATAACAAACTGCAATAACCACAGACAAAAGAGTGCAATTCAGGATCAATTAATGAGTAATTAGCATATTGCCAAAAGAGTGCATTTTAGTTCCTAAACACTAAAATGCACAAAATCACATAAAATGTTGTTGATCTTCCAACCAAATGCCTTGAAAGTTGAAACTAATATTGGATACAAAGCATCATGAGGTAAGTACCTTCGCTGAGGCAAAGATAGGCAGGGTTATAGATTTATTTCACTCGAGAATGAAATGAGTGCAAACGAAGAAAGAAACTAAGAAAGAAAGAAAGAAATAGCTAAGAAAGTCAATTGTTTAATCAAAACACAAGTGGTCAGGGCTCCTAGCTTCCTTCCAGGTACATTGATCCTCCACGGCTCCACCCAATCGGATTTCTTGGAGCTTTCGCAACCATGCAATTTGCTTCCAAGGTGGTTCCATGAAAATTCTTCTATTCCATAAACCTCCAGCAAGATTAAATGCTTTTCATTCTCCAGGCACAGATTCAAAATATTAATACATGTAAAAGTAGCCAGGTTTAACTCTTATTCTGGACAACATTTTGGTCATAGACATTCAAATCCTCTATACTGTGATAGAAAACCTCTTATTAATCTAAGTTGTGCTAAGATTGGTTAGCAGAGTGAAGACCTGAAAGACATGAATGTTGTACATGGACTAATCTATGCATGTTATGATTCGTGCAGTGCATGTCAAGTACATGGGTATGAGCTGCAGCAATCACAACAAAACCACACAAGTAATTAATAGATTATGTCAATGCTGATGATCCAAGAAAAAAAAGCATGGAACAGTTCAGAATATATGTCTGCTTTTCTAACATGCCTTTGAGTCAAAATTAGACAATCCACAAGAACAGCATGATAAAATATATACTATGCCAGTGGTTGGCACAACACATAAACAATCAAGTAACATGATCAAACCATATAACTATATAAGCAACTCTATTTCACCATTAAGTAGCAAAGGATTTCACAGTAAGTTAATAAATGATGCCATATAGCAGCTCCATGAGACATAACATGATCATACAAGAAACATAACTTCTTTCTGATTGCATAGATAGATATGAATACAAAAAAAGAAATACTAGCAAAGATAATGATTATTTGCAAGATCTTAATCCATAAAGTTGGTAATATTGTTAACAGATAATTTACTAGTAGTGCCAAGCAGCTGAGTTGTTTAATCTGTCATCAGACAAACGACTTAAATCAAAGAATTTTTACAATAAACCAAATGCAATTGAACATCTCTAGTTTGCATAATCATCAAATTAATCAAGTAATACAATAATAAAAGAACATCATGAAGAATAAAATAACTGCAATAACCACTGTGTAAGATACATACCTTCGCCCCCATACTCCATGTTCTCAAATGTTGCAAAAGCAATTTCTGGAATTCCACAATTTGCCTGCACCATGATGCCAAGAAGTAAACCGTAGAGCAGGAAGCATGTCTATGAACAACCAGTATAAAGGAACTAGAATTTCCATGCAGTGAATATAAGTTTTGTGTTATAAAGAAAGAGTATATTCTCCACCAAAAAATGGAGCAATCAACTGTAACTAATCCAAGCAAGAAATCCCTCCTATTTTTAACTGTAATGCAAGCAATCTGCACCAAGAAGTCTGTACCTAAAAATCCATTTCGTCTACTGATTGGTATTGTGTGCCAGGACTTGAGAGAGAATCCCATGTTAATCACACAGAAATCTACCTGAATGTGCATAATGCCGTATTCTTGCAACAACAGTTCACGGTCAGATAAAGAAGGGTTGTGCTTTACATTTGTCAGAAATCTTAAAACATTGCCTAAACAAACATGAATGTTGACCTTTAAGATGCTGCAGCTAAGTACCAAAGTTCTCTTTGACATTAACATTTTTGCTGCATTTTTGTTACATGATCCCTTCATAACAAATTATTCTCTAATTAAAGCCTAGAACAGTAGCAAATCTTCAATACCAATCTCAAGAAGAAAAATTAGTGGCAAAAAAAATTTAGCAAAAATTTAATTTCCCTGAAGCTTAAAAAGAAACAAACAAATAAGCAAGATACACCATAAGCTCCAAAAGGAAAAAAGAAACAAGAGGGAGTTAGACCTCTTGCAGCACAAAGCTTTATGTTGACTGATAAAATTATACAACTTTTATATCTTGATACAATAAGGCACACAAAAGTCAAAATTACACACATAATGATATTTTTTGTTGAGTTTTTGAAATTTAAGTCAACATTATAAAATACTCAAACACTACCTGTACACTAAGGAGACAGTTGAAATGAAATGTGGTAGCCATTCTTCCTGCAGTCTCCATCTCATATGCAATGGTCAAAGCATTAGAATGGTCTCCAGCTTTGCAGTCTTCTTTAATTAAAAGATCATAAAGTTCATCGGTGGCTCGCAAACCTCCTTTAGCTCCTTTCAAAAATACAGTATTGGCATCTTCCAAATGGTGATTATGGACTAGCTCCTCTAAATTCAAACAGAAATATTCTTAGAGAACTCTGAGTTAAATGAATCTCTAGATCTAACCAACATATAAGTATCCTACCAACAAGGACTAGCCAAGCCTTCCGGATATCAAACTTTAATTTTTCCATTGCACCCAGAATTTCCAAGCCCCTGGTTGCATCACCTCTAGAGCCAAACAAACGAATCAAAGCAATAAAAGTTTCATGCAGAGGGTGTAGGCCTGCACTTAATTCTCTTCTCAATGACTGCATCTGCATAGTATGCAATATATATCCAGTATAAGAGTGTTGTCAAATGAGAACGCAACAGAAAAACAGTAAGAGACAAATTACAATACTCTATAGATTTCGTGGTTCATCTTGCAAAAATGAAAAAAAAAACAAGAAAATGATGAATTAAGTGGCAATCTAAATGGAGAAAGAGAATAATATAGTCAATATCTAGGTTCAAAAGTTGACTCTGACTATGATGGCAATGTATTGCCTCCAGCCATCCCATGTTGGATGCAGACTATGAAATAAGACACTATGTAAACTGCTAGTGTTGTATCCAGATTTTAAGTTGATTTGATTAAAGGTATTTTTGTAATTTATATTTTAACTTTTGGATGAGTTTCCTAATTGGATTACGAATAGGGTCTGAATAGAGATGAGAGTAGAGGCTTAGCTGATCTTCCAAAATCAGATTAACAGTAGAATGTAGACAATAATATAAATCCTAATTTTGGATAGTTCTTTAGATATATGAATTAAATCATATCAGGTCGTAACAGACCGATACCAGAGTATAATTTTGAGCATCTACAGGAACATGGGATCCCAGGAATAATGCCGCTAAAAATCTGATTAGTTCTTATGATCTAGATAGGATGTGTGAGATTAGTGTGGTGTAGTGGTAGCCTGCTTCATCATCAGGAGTTGTTATGCCTGAGAAGTTTTAGTTGATTTAAATAGGGTTTTTTTGTAATTTGGATTTTAAGTTTTAGATGATTTTTCTAATTGGATTAAAAGTAAGGTCTGATTGGAGATAAGAGTTGAAGGCTTGAATGGTCTTCATAATTGGATCAGGAGTAGAATGTGGTTAGACAATAATATGGAAAGAAACCTAATTTTGGAAGTGGATCCTAGCACTGTGTGATTTCTCAATATACAATTTAAGTTGTATATAGTAGCTACCACATGCAAAATAAGGTTGAACCAAAATTGTTAAGTGATATGCTCAAACGATCTCAACTATGACATCAAATGATTTATACGTTACAACCCAGTACCAAATAGAAACTTCCAGTAGGCAAAGCCCAGTATGGTTTCAATCTTCCATCCTTACAAAGCTAATAATCAGTAGATCTACGGCAACGATGTGTGATAACTGATAAATGAACCAAGTAGAGAAGATAAAATTCAATTGGGAGAGAGATAAATAGAATGGTGGTGGAGGTTTTATTATTGTCGTGTCAGGCAACCCATGCATAGTTTTTCATGCGATTCGATTCAAGTGAGAAATTCAATGATACCCCAAAATGACACATCAGATGTTGACTATGAAATAATATGATGCATCTAAAAAAGTAAAAAACAACTCATGAGAACATCAATTTAGAAACAAAGACATGATGTTTTAAGCATCGTAATGCTCCGGGGCAAATTCTTCAAGCAAATTGTTCATTGAGAAAACTGAACTTAGAAGACATGCTTTGATGATGGCTTATGTCAAAAAAGTTGGTAATAACTCTAATAACATTGAGTCATTTAGGTTAAAGTTTGAATTTATCCATAGTTCAAAAGTTTCTAACATTGTTTTCATAATAAATTTACATATGATGGTTAAGCAAGCATAGGCATCTTGAGACTTGTTAACTGCCCCAGCACTGGCGAAGCTGCTTAGCTGACCACTTGACAATGCCACAAGTTCTAGTATTGGGAAGACTGTAAAGATTTAGATCAATCACAAAATCAGAAAATGAGCATATATTTAGTTCACTTGTATGATTAAGCCAATCCACGCACATGTGATGTGCTGATAAGTCAATGCATTCAATGATTAGACAATAACTATTAATAAAGAGAACTGAGACATTAGATTAATAACTATTTCTTGCATATTATCTTTTAGAGAAATATAAAATAGGAACATGATTTCTTAGTCCTCATTAGTACTCTGTCATATAATGGATTTCCATTATTCTCAATCTTTAAGCTTTGGAAATTATTTCATACATTAATGTGCAATTGATACACAAGAAATGAATGAGAGGAAGAACCTCCTACCACTATTCTTTTCATGCCCTCTCTCCTTTTGACTCAATAGCCAAGCACCATCTTATTTGCCTCAAGTAATTTAACAATTTTACGTGTGTTTAGTTTAAAGACCATATAGTGCTTTAGGCTTGTTTAAAGAAATGTATATATTCTTGTAATTTAAGAATATACTTGCAACAAAAATATGCCTTTGGCCATTCAGCATTGTGTTTCTCTAATTTCCTACCTTTTCATTTTGGCACCTTATATATTACTTGTTTTCCCCTGTCTGCAGTTTATGATTGATGATTCACAAACAAGGATGAGAATAGCAATGAAGATATAGTTACCACTGCTTTTTTCCCATTCAAGGTTCAATTCTTTAACATTCATTTATATTTCTTGGACCCTTAGTTGTCTTTGAGAACTTATTTAACCCCAATCTTTTCAACATTGCAAATGATGCTCAATCACTAGGAAGGGGCAATCTAGCTCTTCTACAGTATCAATGTTAGATGATACCTAGACTCATATTCTAGCCAAATTATGCCCTAGACTCCTACAGGCTATCTGCATTTTTCCAGATATTCCTTTGATTAGCTTCCTTGTTAAATAATATACATGGAACTAATCGTAGTCAAGCGAAACTAATCGATCACAATTAATTTGTTGATAAATTCACTATCATAAGTCAAGATTCATATTCTATCAACAACTAAATTACAATCGCAATACTATGACGTGCATATTTTCTTCAAACATTACTGCTTCCATGAATTATGTCAACCTCCAAGATTCGCTTTCTTGACTTCAACAACACAATATCCAGAGCGCAGAAAAGAAAACGCACCGCGCCCTCCTCGTCACCGGAAAGGGTGTGAGAGACGACGAGCCCATGGAAAGAACGCGGCCCAGGGCTAAGCCCAGCGGCAACCATATCGTATATCACGTCCGCCACGCCAGCCGGGTCGCGGCTCCTGGCGCGCCACATGAGCTCCTCCATGAAGGCGAACCTCAGGCCCTTCTCCACGGTCGACACCGACAACCCACCGGAAGAAGAAGAAGACGGGGAATCGGGATCGTCGTGCCTCGATTGCTTCTTCTTTCTGCGGGATTTCCTCTCCGTCGCCGGGAAGGCGTTGAGGACGGGAAAGGCCCGGGGACTGGGGGCGGAAGGGAAGGCCGACCGGTAGGAGAAAGGGGACGCGGAGGACAGCGGAAGAAGAGCCATTAGTGTCCACCTCTTCTTCCTCCACGGTTAGCCTTTCCTTTCTGGGGTTGCTTGGAACGTGGGTCGGTAACGATGAAGGCAAGGAACTGGATAAGGGAAGGAGGGTTTTGGGGAAGCGAGGGTTTTAAATACCAACATCCAAAATCTTTCATTTTTAATCCCGTTTACCACTTCTTATTTATTATTTTCTATCTAGCCTCCCAAATTACACAAAATACTGTCTACCTAATTTGTATCTAATATTTTTTATAATATAAATTTAAAAATGTAAATGACACTTTTTTTATCTATATCTTCTTTTTTTTTCCTCCATCATTAAGATTATCGGCTTCCACTAATATTTTTTTAATAGGTAAAGATAAATTACCTTTATAATTTTCTTCTTTTAAACTTAAAAATCTTTCCACTTATTCTATTACAATGGACTCATGTCTCATACACTTAATATCACAAATCAACTCGATAAGAAAGAAATTTAAATAATACTCAAAGAAAAAGAGTTATAACATTGTGTAAACTTAGATATTGATACTTTATTAGTAAAGCTCAAATAAGTTATTTATAATCCTAAAAGATTTTTAAAATAAAGTAAAAAATTTAAATTTTAATGACTCCAAATGATACTATTATAATTTTTAAAATAAAACTACAATATTGAACTTTGATAATATTATCATCATAATACCATTGTCGCTCTAAATAATACTATCATCTGTAAGTATAAAATATGTGATATACTATATAAACTGTGAAAAAAAATTTATATTAGGATTGAAATTAAATAACATTAGATTAATTTTTACGATGCGTACATTTTAATGCTATTTGAAAAGAATCTCTATATGATTTGGGTACCATCTTTAAATCCAAAATCATTATCAATCTACAATGAGAATTAGGCATCTTCTCTTCTCTTCTTATATTTTCACAAAACTAGTTAGATTGATGATTTAGGAAGGTTGAGAGAGAAACTATAATCTCTCAACTGTGACCTCTATGACATGCGTCTTTTTTTAGATACGTCTTTTAGTCCATAGAGGTCTTGTCTATTTATAGACGAGAGTAGAGAGTTTAGAATAAATTATTAGGAGAGTTTTTCTCATCAAGGATATTCCCTAAGGAATCCTACTATAATATGAACTTTTTTATTGGCCAATATCTGACATCAGAATCCAATTAGTTTTATTATATATCTTATTAAATTATAAAGGATCACATAATCTAACATTCTCCCACTTAGCTCATTAATTGATAAGATATAAAAGATATTTAAAATCTAAATAAATAAAATAAAATTTATTTGAAAATAATTTCATCTAATTGAATTAAAAAAATTAAAAAGTATTTTATACATGATCATAAATTTTTAAAATAAGCTAATAAGTCTAATAACCATAATAATACTAAATTAAGTCTAACTATTAATGCGAGTCATAGCGTTTGTATATCATTAATATCATACTCCATTTTATATACCATAATATTGTTAGTCTTTTCTAATATAGTCCATAATGACCCTTGTAATTTGTCTTGTCAAAATAGTTTTGTTATTGCATTCAATTATAATATGCATAAACATAAATATAAATAGGATAGCAGAAACAAATAACTTTAATTAAGAAAAAAATATCAATAATAGCATCTACCTAAACATATTCTTTAAATATTTTACACTATAAAGCTTTGGTAAATGGATCAGCAATCATTATAGCGGTGCTTAGGTTCTCAATTGATACTTATTGTTTCTGGACTCTTTCTCTAACTACCAAGTACCTTATCTCAATGTACTTGGAACCACTATAGTACTTGTCATTCTTAGAGAAGAATATTATTGCGGTGTTATCAGAAAATATTTTTAACTGTCTGGTAATTGAGTCAACCACACTAAGTCCTAAGATAAAATTTTATTACCATAAAACTTGATTTATGGTCTCAATGCATATCATAATTCAACTTCTATTATTGATGATGCAATAAGCGATTGCTTTGTACTTTTTCAAGAAATTGCCCCACCAACTAACATGAATACAAATCCTAAAGTACTTTCTATTGTCGTGGCAATTTGTAAAATCAGCATTTGAATATCCCAACACTTCAAATTGATCTGATCTCCTATATATGAGCATATAATTTTTTATCTTCTATAGATATCTTATTATTTTCTTTGCAACTTTCCAATGTTTCATTCCTAGGTTGCTCTGGTATCTGTCTAATAATGCAATTGTAAAATTAATATATGGTCTTGTATATGTTTGAGTATATAAAAGACTTTCAACTACGCACCTATAAGAAATATTCTTTATTTGATTCCTTTCTAGGTCATATTTCGGGCATTGATTTTGGCTGAATTTTTAACCTCTAGTAATAGGTGTATCATTGGCTTAGCAAAGCTACATGTTAAATCTCTCTAAGATACGATTAATATATCCTTTTTGTGACAGTCCTAATAATCCTTAATATCTATTCTTGAATATCTCAATGCTAATAACATAGGTTGCCTTATTCATATCAACCATCTTAAAATTCTTGTTGACAAATATCTTGGTTTCATGCAATAAACCAAGATCACTACTAATAAGTAAAATATCATCCACATATAAGACCAATATAATAAACTTGCTCCCATTTACCTTTAGATATATACACTAATCAACAGTGTTTTCCTTAAATCCGAAGGAAGTAATGGTATCATAAAACTTTATATACCATTGTCTAGAAGCTTGTTTAAAGTTATAAATTAATTTCTTAAGTTTACAAGACTAATATTCTTTTCTCTTTTCTATGAATCCTTCGTATTATTCCATATAGATTTTCTCATCTAGATCCTCATTTAAAAATATTATTCTCACATCCATCTGGTGTAATTCAAGATTATAATGAGCTACTAATACTATGATGATTCTTAACGAGTCCTTTTTAGAAACTAGAGAAAAGGTCTCATTGTAGTCGATATATTCTTTCTGAGAAAAACCTTTGGCCACAATGTCACGGACAAACTTATAAATGAGGTGTTCAATGTAATGCTTATGCATGTCCATGTCTTTTGTTTTATTCATGCTTTACACAGCATTTAATGGGCTGACTGAAGGCTTAACAGCCCTATTTTAGTTGAGTTTAGTAGTCATTTGAAGCTTGTACACAAAGGTTGTGTCATGTGAACACTTATAAGAGATTTTGATCTATAGTAGACTAATTTTATACCTTTGTTGTGTAACCATTTTGAGTTTATGAAGTCCATGATTAGCACATTAATTTGGGTTAGAATTCGATGTTAATCCTATAACCTAAATAGGGGCCAATTGGACCTTATTTTGGATTGGTTTGGGCCGAGTTAAGGCCCAACCAGTGAGTTGGAAATGCTTGAGCGGTGACACCGCCCAATGGCCGACAACTCGAGCGATGACATCGCCGGGCTGGGCAGTGGTACCGCCATTGGGCAGCAAGCCCAGGTGGTGGCACCGCTTAGTACACTGTCAATGTCTGACATTGACAGGCGGTGGCGACTGACATTGCCAGCACCGGGAAACACAAAAGTGATTCAAATTTGGGCTCCAAATTTGAATCATCTTGAGTCGTATAAATATCCCTCTCATTCATGGTTGAAATGGGGTCTAGAACTGAGAAAGAAAAAGGGAAAACTCTTGTCAAAATCTTCCCTTTAAGCTTTAAGTGTGTTCTAGTCCAAGAGAGGGGTGAGAGGCCTTATAAAGGTTACCTCCTAAGCCCGTCAAAAGGAGAGAGTTGTAAGAGAGTTAATCCTCGCCTGTTGGAAGGAGGATAGCTAGTGGAAAGCCGATGGCCTCAAGCGAAGAGGAATCGAGAGTGGATGTAGGTCGGATGACCAAACAACCATAAAAACAGTTTGCGTTTATATTCTTGCATTTACCTTTCTGCAAACCGTCTTTTATTCGCTACTCAACTTACTCATCACTGCCTTCTTCTTCTCTAAACACTCCCTACTTTAAGCACTTTCTATTACGCTTTAATCGAAATCGATTTTAGTCAAAAACGTGATTTTTATCGTACGAAGTTTCAGAAGTTGTTTTAAATCACAGAAATTTATTAGGCATAAATCTTCCACTTTATAATTTTTTTTATAATATGTAAATTCATTTTTTCATTATAATTCATGTAAATCTTTCAAATTCCCTTTGAATTTTATCTAATTAATTAAATTTATATAAATTTAATTAATAATAATATTATTACAATATTATGTTGGTTTAATTATGTTGTTGCAATATGTAAATTTAATTAATAATAATATTATTACAATATTTATGTAATATTATATTAGTTTAAATATAATATTAGTTATATAAAATTATTTGTTGACATAAATAGAATGGTTTATATACATTAAATATTTGAGTCAACAAATTAAGGTCAAGCTAATTTGACTAATATGGTTTAAATTCAATTAATGATTGTTTAATATTATATTCAGTAATTTAATATATGAGGTTGCTAAAGTGATATCTCATGTGTAATATTTCTCATGAAAATATTAAATATAGTGTGTATTTACATCCATGGGGTAATTACTTGGCCCAAAGAAAGATTAATGATTAGTAGGATTTTATACACACATGTAATGGTAAACACGTGATAATTATAAAGTTATACATATGAATGATAAATTAATCCAAAGATGATTTTATTATTTAACATGCCTTATTATCAGTGTTTGATCATTACAATAAGACTACCACTAGCAATTAATATTGAAGTCCAAAGATAAGATATTAATATTGCACTTGGTATCTTGAGATGGATTATATTATTATTTGAATTTACTTATGTTTATGATAATATATATGAGCATAATTTGTGGTTGTCTATTGTTATCTTATTTAGGTTCTCTTACTTCAATATCTGCTAACCTCAATTCAGTACCGGTTCTAAATATAACTAACTTTAAGGATTAGAAAGAAAACATTCTGATCGTTTTGGGCTGCATGGATCTAGACCTTGTACTAAGGGAAAACCAATCCACTTCTCTTACAGATAATAATAAGTGAGATAGGTCTAATCGCATGTGTCTCATGATCATTAAGCGCGGTATTCCATAGGCCTTTAGGGCTGTAGTATCCGAAGGGATTATCAAGATTAAATATTTCCTTGCCGAAATAGAAAAAATAATTTCTTAAAAATAATAAGGTGGAAATAAGCACTCTACTTCAAAGCTTGATTTCCATGAGATACAATAGTAAAAGAAATATAAGAAATACAAATCTAGAAAGAATTAGGCTGATGAAGGTTATGCATAAAAGTAACAAAATAAGATGATACTTGTTTCTTTTGTAAGAAATCTAGGTATTTAAAGAAGGACTATGCCAAATATCATGTCTAACGTGCTAAAAAGAGTATGTTCCTTACTTTGGTTTATTTTGAAGTCAATTTAACTTCAGTACCTAGAAAAACTTGGTGGTTAGACTTCGGTGCAACTACCAACATCAGTCTTTTAATGCAAGGTTACCTGAGCTACCGAAGGCCCAATAATGCTGAAAGATACTTTTATGTAGGGAACAAAAAATCAGTAGATGTGGAAGCTATAAGCACATTTAGATTATTATTGTGTATTGGATACTATTTGGATTTAAAAGATATTTTTGATATACTATCATTTAAATGAAATTTAATTTCTATTTCTTATTTGGACAAATCTAGTTATTCTTGTTCATTTGGAAATAATAATTTACTTTATTTTTAAATTCAAATGTGATTGGAACTGGTTTACTTATAGTTTACGACAATCTATATTTGTTTGATACTATAGCATCCTATCATGAATCCTTGAATATGGAATTATGAGGTACTAAATATAAAATTAAAAATTCGAGTGTATTATGAGACAAACGTTTGGGTCACATTTCTAGAAATAGAGTTGAAAGACTTATGTCAGAAGGGATTCTTGATCCCATTGATTTATCATGTTTAGATGTTTGTGTTGAATACATTAAAGGTAAACAAACCAAACCTAAGAGATCAGGTATATATAGAGCTACGGACGTCTTAGAATTGATATATACGGATATTTGTGAGCCATTTCCTATACCTTCATGGAATGATCTGTTAGAGCTAGCCCTAGAAAATTTACCATAGGATAATTTGGCAACCCAATAAAGACAATAAACAGAAAAGAATAAAAGAAACAGGAACGCCGATTTACGTGGTTCAGTCAATTGACCTACATCCACGGACGAAAGGAGGAGCAAAACTCTACTAACAATGGGACAATTACAAATGCCTTAGGAAAATATTCCTAGGCCATAAAACACCTGAAACTACTAAACAAGAAAAGCCCAAATATTTAACTTAATATGGACTTAATAGAAATTAAATCCAAAATGACTTTTCTTGTGGTGTGATGTGGTGCATCTTGCTTCTGAGATGGAGGCCCCTATTTATAGCTGCAATAGGAGATAACCAATCTGATTTTCCCGATGTGGGACTATATGGGACTTGCCAAACTAACAAATCTCCACCTTGGCATGTCCTAACATTAACAATTAGCAAAACTTGCTCCACCTTCTTCACAAAAGCCCCAACGGGCAATCACCAATAATGAATACCAACCAAGTCCAAGCACTGCTTGAACTTGTACACTCGAAGAGGCTTCATAAGCATATCAGCTGGATTGTCCTTCGTATGAATTTTCTGAACAAGAACCTTTCCCTCAACAATGGTATCATTACAATAAACTGCATTTGAGTAGGTAGTAGGCTCACCAACTCCATCAGTTTCTTCTGCAACAGATAAAGCATATGCAACTAAATTTGCATATCTTTGTGGTGGTCGAATAACTCTCCGTGGTCTATCATTGGCTATGGAATATTGCTCTTCCTCTGGATCACCTTCGTCAGTAGACTCGGGAGAATTAAAGCTGACTCTTTTCTGCTTTCCAAAATTACAGTGTTCACAAAAATCTAGTGGCCCATTACTCTGTCCGCAAAGAAGACCTCTTTTGCTCAATATGCTCAAACCTTTTTCGCTCATATGACCCAAACGCATATGCCATAATTTGGTGATGTCAGAATCAGATAATGATGATGACAAGACTACAACTGAGCCTGTGACAGTAGTTTCCTGTAAAATATACAAGCTTCCAGACCTACAAGCTTTCATAACAACAAGGGCATTTCTAGAAACTTTCATAACTCCACCTTCAACTGTGTATTTACACCTAAGAGCCTCTAGGATACATAAAGAGATGAGATTCTTTTTCAAATCAGGAACATGTCTAACATTAGTGAGCGTCCTCACAATACCATCATGCATTTTAATTCGGATTGTGCCTTTACTAATAATATCACACGCAGCATTATTGCCCATCAAAACAATTCCACCATTACAAGATTCATATGGGGAAAACAAATCTCTATTGGGACACATGTGATAAGAACAACCCGAATCTAAAATCCATTCATTTTTAGACCTTGTCCTGTCATGTAGCAAAGAAAATATTTCCAAAATTCTCATCAGCCGCAACACTAGCTTCAGCGGACTCAGTAGTCTTCTCAACAGTTTTTCTCTTTTGCTTTAATTTATTTTTCAATTTAAAACAATCGGTCTTAATGTGTCCCATTTTATGACAATATCTGCATTCCAAATTTCTATGTCTGGATTTAGATCTAGATTTAGATCTACTACTGTCAAATTTCTTTTTATCAGTTCTACCCCTAACAACCAGACCCTCGGCTTGATTCTGTCTACTTTCCCCAATGATATCCCTGTCTATTTGCTCTTTAGATTTTAAAGCAGATTTAATTTCCTGATACGAAATTATTTCTTTTCCATAAATCATAGTATCACGGAAATACTTAAAGGATTGGGGAAGAGAACACAAAAGTAACAGGGCCTTATCCTCGTCATAAATTTTCGTATCTATATTCTCCAAATCCATAACTAAGGAATCAAATCTATCAAGATGTGAGATTATAGATGTACCTTCAGTTATCCGAAGCATATACAAACTTTGCTTCAAGTAGAGACGGTTCTCCACTGTCCTCTTCATATACAAGGCTTTAAGCTTGTCCCACATGCTCTTAGCCGTAGTCTCCGTAGCTACCTCTTGTAAAACCTCGTCAGAGAGATTTAGAATAATGCTTGATCGGGCCTTCTTATCCATACCCGTAAAATCTTCCTCTAACGTACCATCTGGAATGTTCTCAGCTCCCTGTAGTGCCAAATCAACTTCGTCTTGAACCAAAATGGTCTCCATCTTGAGCTACCACACGTCGAAGTTGACATTTCTGTCGAATTTCTCGACAACGATCTTTGTTATTGTCATCATTATCAAAAATCCCGAAACCAGGCTCTAATACCAGTTTGTTAGAGCTAGCCCCAGGAAATTTACCATAGGGTAATTTGGCAACCCAATAAAGATAATAAACAGAAAAGAATAAAAGAAATAAGAACACCGATTTACATGGTTCGGTCAATTGACCTACGTCCACGGACGAAAGGAGGAGCAAAACTCTACTAACAATGGGACAATTACAAATGCCTTAGGAAAATGTTCCTAGGCCATAAAATACCTGAAACTACTAAACAAGAAAAGCTTAAATATTTAACTTAATGTGGACTTAATAGAAATTAAATCCAAAATGGCTTTTCTTGTGGTGCGATGTGGTGCATCTTGCTTCTGAGATGGAGGCCCATATTTATAGTTGCAATAGGAGATAACCAATCTGATTTTTTCGATGTGGGACTATATGGGACTTGCCAAACTAACATGATCAATGATACTTTATATCATTCATAGATGATTACTCTAGATATGGATACCTGTATCTAATATATGAAAAGTCTCAATCTTTGGATGTATTCAAATCATTTAAAGCTGAAGTTGAAAATCAATTCAGCAAAAGAATAAAAAGCTTCAGATCTGACCATGGAGGGGAATATTACAACAGAAATGATGACTCAGGAGAACAACGTCTAGGACCATTTGCTCTATATATAGAGGAGTGTGGAATTGTCCCTCAGTATACAATACCAGGGACACCTAACATGAATGGTATAGTTGAAAGACGAAACTACACAATTAAAGATATGGAAAGATATATAATTTCTCAATCTTCCTTACCAGAGTTACTCTGGGGAAAAGCAATAAAGACTACAACTTACATTCTTAATAGAATACCAACTAAAGTAACTGCAGAAATACCTTATGAACTTTGGATTGGGAGAAAGCCTAGTCTAAGACACTTTCGTGTATGGGGTTATCCAACTAAGGCAAGGCCTTATAGGCCTAATGAAAGAAAATTAAAATCTTGAACAGTGAGCAGTTACTTTATTGGTTATCTTGAGTGATCTAAGGGGTATAAATTTTATGATCCCAAATCAAGAAATATTTTTGGAATGAGTATTGCTATATTCTTTGAGGATATTGAGTTTGGAGGGAGAAATAAAGTTAAAAGACTTTACCTTTGAGGAAGAATTGGTTCAATATGATCCAATTTATATAGTTGCCACTGATATGACAAATTTAATGCCTCAAAAGGATATAGTCATTACAGCTCCCATACAATATGAGAAAATTATTCATGAGGAACAAACTCAATACCCTCAAGAACCCGTGCCACAAGAGCCAGCACCTTTGCGACAATCTACTAGAGAAAGAAGGAGTACCATTTCGGATGACTATATGGTATTTCTCTAGGAACATGAAGAAAGTAATGGTATGATAGAAGATGATCCAATCAACTTCCGTCAACCCATGGAGGATTCTAATTCGGATAAGTGGATTGAAGCAATGAATCATTAGTACAAGTCCATGCAAGACAATAAAGTTTGGGAACTTATCCCATTACTAGAAGGTATGAAACCCATTAGTTGTAAATGGATTTTTAAAATCAAAATGGATTCTAATGGTAATGTGGAGAGGTATAAGACGCGTCTTGTGGCAAAAGGCTATACTCAAAAGGAAGAGATTGACTTTAAAGAGACATTCTCTCAAGTTTCAATAAAGGACTCTTTTAGGACAATTATGGCTCTAGTTTACATTTTGATTTGGAGCTTCATTAAACGAATGTCAAACCAATGTTTCTTAATAGAAACATTGATAAAACAATTTATATAATATAACCAGAAAACTTTATGTTAGGAGACCGAAAGAAAATAGTTTATAAATTGACAAAATCCATCTATAGACTAAAACAAGCTTCCCGTTAGTCGTATCATAAATTTCATCAATTAATTCTCTCATATGGTTTTAAGGTAAATACTATTGATGATTGTGTATATCACAAGTTTGGTGGGAGTAAATTTATTTCCTGATATTGTATGTAGATGACATTCTGCTTACCACGAATGATATAGGTATATTGCACAAAACCAAGAGATTTATATCAAGAAATTTTGAGATGAAAGATCTTGGTGATGTCTCTTTTGTATCAGGAATCTAGATACATCGGGATAGATCTCGAGGTATTCTAGGATTATCACAAAGGAGCTATATCGATAAGGTATTCAAAAGGTTTGGTATGTAGGATTGTAAACTAGGAAACACCCCTGTCACAAAGGGAGATAAATTCAGTTTCAATTACTGTCCTGAAGGAAATATGGAAATATAAGAAATAAAGAATATTCCTTATGCATCAGCTATAAGGAGTCTAAAGTATACATAGGTTTGTACGCGTCCGGATATAGCGTACATTGTTAGAGTGTTAGGCAGATATTTAAGCAATCCTGTAATGGATCATTGGAAAGTAGCGAAAAGAGTTATGCGATATTTAAAGAGAACAAAAGATCATATGCTCATATATAGGAGATCAGACAATTTGGAGATTATTGGGTATTCTGACTCCGATTTTGCTAGATGCCAAGACAATAAAAAATCCACTTCGGGCTACATTTATACATTAGCTAGTGAGGCGATTTCTTGACGTAGTACTAAGCAATCCCTTATTACTTTTTCCACCATGGTAGTAGAATTTGTAGCATGTTTTGAGGCATCCAATCATGAAATTTGGTTGATAAATTTTATTACAGGGCTATAAATAGTACAAGGGATTAAAAGATATACTATGAGAATAAATCTGTTGTCTTATACTCTAACAATAATAGGAGCTCGACGAAGTCAAAGCACATTGATATCAAGTTTTTAGTTGTGAAAAAAAGGGTACAAAGTAAACAAGTTTTCATAAAACACTTAGGAACAAACATTATATTGGTAGATCCTCTCACAAAATGTGTACCACTGAAGGTCTTTCATGAGCATATTGCTCATATGGGTGTATTAGAATTTGAGAAAACTTCAGTTTAGTGGGAGTTTATCATATGTTTGTTAAATGTTATATGCTAGATTTTATATTTCTGATCAGAAATAAAGCTTCAGTTTATTATATTTTGTATATTATGACTATCAAAGTTATTAATAATCTAAAGTTGGACTAGTTGAAAATTGACATGTATAGATCATATTCATATAATTTTCATGCTACATATTTCATGATTGATCTATGTCATTTGGTTATATTAATATTAGTGATCATTGATGGGTTTAGCTATGATTGATATAGTGAAGATCGCTATGGTCTTATATTAATATGGCCAATGGGCGAGATTGTATTATATATTTTATTTAATAATGATAATAGTTTTGAGCTCATAAAGTATAATACGTTTATAAGGATACACATGTGACCCAGTGGGAGATTATTAGAATTTTAAGGGTCATACATATATAGTTAAATGTGTTAAGCCATTATTTTGATTAGCCAAATCTAATTAAAGTAAATTTATTTGGCTAAGGAACATAATTATCATGAAAATTAATTGTGTGGATACAATCAGTCATATTTCTAACTTAATGACGAGATAAGTCAGGAATATAAATCTCTTGAGGCATAATTATAGATTTATCAATTATGAATATAATCATAATTATAGATTCATCAGTTATGTATATAAATAGGGTTATGGTTTCTGGTTGTAGTATCAAATGAAGTTTCTCTTCACATGTCAAAGAGAAAACTAAAGTTCTTAAGGATACTTGGAAGGCTAAATCATTGATTAATTCAGAAAATATTCTGATGGATTCATCAGGTACGCTTTCGTATTAATATATTTTATAATTATTATAAGATTTCATGTATATTATTATGGATTTAATAATATGATTTTAGATTTATAAAGAATATTTGATCCAGATTTATTATGTTAAATTCACCAACATGAAAAGTTATTTTACTTTTATCAAAATAAAAAAATTATTTTTTTTCTTGGATTCATCATTGTCTTCGTCTCTCTACCTGTAGCCCTCTCGTAAAGGTTTGTCGTCATCACTTACGGTCCTTACATAAGGACTTACTATCACACCTTCATCATTAGCCATGTAGTAGTTATGCAGCCTTCTCATGCCCCCTTCTTATCATTGATCATAAGTAAGGAAGGGGGATGGGTGGATTGCTCTCGCTCATAGCCTCCATTATTGGCGACTTAAGCTGCACCTCCATCGTAGGAGGTGCAACCATGGGTTATGTGGAGTGTAGAAAATTTTCAAACTTAGGATGCTAATTGAGAATTCTCAAACTTATGGATTTTTTTTATGAATTCATCTTATATATATATTTTTTCTTAAGAAACCTTTCATTTTTGAGCTTTTCATAAGATATATCATTATTTTGAATTTTTCAAAAACTAACCTTTATTTGTTATAATTGTGAAATCTCTCTAACAAGGCAATGTGAGCGACCTAATTATAGGGTGAATTTAGTCAATTCCTTCCACTCAGGTGTACAGTCAATTATAGAATTTTTGAATTAGAAAAAGCTAGGGGATCTATTTGGAATTTAGATGACAAACCACTACTCCCTCCAATCGAAAGAAAGGCAGACCCGTGGAGTAAGAATGTGGTAACGGCGTAGTTGATCAAAAGAATGGGTTGATAGGATAAGGGAATTTGGCATTAAATGAGGAGTGTTGGAGACATGACGATAGGATACCGACAGGTGTCTGGAATTTCCGACGTGGCGGGAGAGGCAACCGGCTACCGTCGGAGACGTCCGGCTCTTTACCATCTTAGCGAGAGCGAGCGTGAGAGACGGAGTGTTCGTGAAGCCGACTCATGCAGCTGTATTCCTAGATCTTCCCATTGCGGGTGAGCGAAAAGGAAAGCCCTCCTCTTTTGCCTGCGTCGATCGCTTTGTGAGTCCTGTTCACCCAATCTTCTACCTGCCTCGGTTGCTGATCTTTTCTTTTCCCTCTTCAATCACAGATTCGTATCTGTTGAAATGAATTGAAAAGAATAATTGATTGATCAATGCAGCTTGACAAAGCCTTATTTATACATAGGAAAAGAGGAGGAAGAGAGGATTTTTCTCAACCGTCTACCGAGATTTCCTCGTGCGGTTGAGGAAATCTTATCTATTAACATGCCCCCGCAAGATCAAGCTCCTGTCAAGGACACTGATCTTGGACCGATGTAATGAAAATAATTTACGAGCGAGAGACTTCGTAAGTGAGTCTGCTAGTTGATCAGCCGTATGTACGTGAGAAACACGTAGTTGATATCTGATAACTTGATCTCGTACGAAGTGGAAGTCAATGGCAATATGCTTCATACGTGAGTGAAATACTGGATTGGCACATAAATAGGTAGCTCCAATATTATCGCAGTATATTGTAGGAGGACAGGTAGAGTTGACGTTGAGTTCCTTGAGCGATTTGTGATCCAATTTATTTCAAGATAGTAGCCATGGCAATGGCACGGTATTCAGCTTCAGTTGTGGATCGGGCAACTGTCTTTTGTTTCTTAGAACTCCAACTGATTGGATTAGCTCCAAGAAATATAATATGCCCAGACGTGGATGTTCTATCATCATAATTTCTTGCCCAATCAGCATCAGCAAAGGCATGAAGTTGAAGCGAGGTGTGTTTGCGGAGAAAGAGGCCATGATTTAGAGTCCCCTTAAGATATCGCAAAATTCGTTTGACCGCAGACCAATGTATTATAGATGGTCGATGCATGAATTGTGACAATTTATTGACTGCAAATGAAACGTCTGGACGTGTGAGAGCCAAGTATTGTAAGGAGCCAAGTACTTGCCGGTATTGAGTAGAGTCCGTAGCAGGACTTCCATCACAAAGTTTCAGTGACTCACTAGTAGAGAGGGGAGTGGCAACCTCTTTAGCATCCTGCATATTTGTCTTTGATAATAAATCTTGAATATACTTTCTCTGTGATAGAAAAAGACCTGAAGAGGTGAATGTAGCTTCCACTCCTAGAAAGTAGCTCAAGGTACCTAGATCTTTGAGAGAGAACCGAATGGCTAGTTGCTTTAAGAATGTCTGGATTTCCAAAAGATTATTTCCTGTGACAACAATATCATCTACATACACCAAAAGATATATAGTGTTTTCATGATGTTGTCGTAGGAATAACGAGGTATCAGATTTGGAATTGAGAAAACCCATTGATGTTAAAAATGTGCCAAGTTCATTATACCAGGCTCTTGGAGCTTGACGAAGTCCATAAATAGCCTTTTTTAGTTTGCAAACATGCCTTGGATATTGTGGATGAACAAAGCTAGGGGGTTGCTGCATGAAGACATCTTCAGATAGAGTCCCCTGTAAAAAGGCATTGTTAACATCCAATTGTCGTATATGCCAGCCTTTTGAGATAGCCAAGCTCAAGATAAGCCGTATTGTTGTTGGTTTGACAACTGGGCTGAATGTCTCTGTGAAGTCAACACCAGGTCGTTGATGAAACCCTTTGGCAACTAGACGTGCTTTATATCTAGCAATAGATCCATCTGGGTTCCGCTTAATTCGAAAGACCCATTTACACCCGATGATGTTTTGTGTGTGAGAAGAGGGAACTAGGGTCCATGTAGAGTTATGAAGAAGAGCATCATATTCTTCACACATTGCTTTACGCCAGTGTGGAGATTTTTGCGCTTGATTAATTGTGGTGGGTTCACTGACTTCAAGGGAAGAGTTTGTTGTGGCATGTAGATCAAGAACTTGACGTGGTTTAACAATACCACTTTTGGAGCGTGTTATCATATGATGACTAGGAGCTACAGAAGTGGTAGGTTGAGTTGTTGGCATAGTCGGTGGTGAGGCATTGAGATCAAGTGGACTAGTTTGCTGCACTTCAACAACACCTGATGATGTGGCTGAGGGTATTGGTGAAGAGGGGATTGGAGGGATAGGTAGGAGGTGTTGAACAGGAGGAGTGTACTGACCAGGAGGGTTAGGATTGGATGGTGTTGTGGGAGGTTCATGTGACGGGGTTGAGGAGATGCTCCAGTGATGTGTGTTTGTCGGAGTAGCTTGCATGGTAGAGTACTCATGATTTTGAAAAGGAAAAGAAGACTCCACAAAAATAACATGACGTGACAGAAAGACTTTTTGGGTGTGTGGCTCGTAGCAACGAAAAGCATTATATTCAAGAGAGTATCCAATAAAAATACAGGGCTTAGATCGCGGTGTAAGCTTATGTGAGGCATAAGGACGTAGCCACGGATAACATAGACAACCAAAGACTTTGAGTTTGTGAAAGTTTGGAGGCTTGTGGAATAGTTTCTCAAATGGTGACTTGTATTGTAAGACTGGGTGAGCAAACGATTAATGAGATAGACAATGGTTTGAAAGGCGCATGTCCAAAAAAAGGTGATGGCAACGAGGCTTGATGTAGAAGCGTGAGCCCGGTTCAACTATATGTTGATGTTTGCGCTCAAAGAGAACCAACCAATTGGGGAGTATGAGGAGGTGACTTGAGGTGTTGTATACCACAAGCTGCAAGACAGATCGAGAGGCTTGATATTCACCTCCACCATCAGAGTAAACTATTTTAATGGAAGACTGAAAGAAATTCTCGACTAACTTTCTAAAGTTGGTAAAGACAGTTGAAACTTCAGATTTATGACGGAGGGGATATGACCATGTGTACTTAGTGAAATAGTCAACAAAAATAACATAAAAATGAAACTTGTCAAAAGAAAGGGTTGGGGCAGGACCCCAAACATCAGTATAAATAATTTCAAAAGGTTTAGAACAAGATATAGAAGATGTGCCAAAAGGTAGTCTATGACTTTTATTGCTACGACAAGCATCACAATAAGTTAAAATGTTGCTAGTAGAGGTAGGAAGTGAATAATGAGAAAGTAACTTTTGCTGAATAAGAGACGAGGGATGACAGAGACGTCGATGCCACACATCAACTGGAGCAGCAACTGAGTGAACAGTGGGGTGGTTTGTTTTCGAAGTGGATGGCCACTCATAAATGTTGTCTTTGTTCTGGCCTTGGACTAAGGATGCCCCCGTGCTCAAATCCTTGACAAGAAAGGAGTCAGGAAAAAATTCAATGGAGGTATTATTTTGCTTGCAGAATTGAGAGACAGAAATAAGGTTTCTTTTGATGTGGGGTGCACACAAAACATCAAGTGTGAATGTTGTGGTGAGTGAATTAAGTATTGTGGAACCAGTATGAGTGATAGGGAGTCCTTTACCATCACCGATGATGACATCTTCATCGCCGCCATAGTTATTGTGGACAGACAAGTTCTGAAGATCGGAGGTGATGTGATGTGATGCACCAGAGTCCACAATCCAGTTGGGTTGACTAGTCATCGGAGTAGTTGTGAGATTGGCTTGAGGCCACTGTGTTGGAGCAGGAAGTTGAGGTCGAGAGCGACAGACTTTCGCTGAGTGCCCGATCTTATCACACAACTGACAGATGATTCGGCGATGGCCGCTGAGGTCAGGACGCAAGTGCTGATGATTATAGGGGATATCACCTTGATAATGTGGATGAGAGGGATTTGGTATGGAACCCATAAGGTCAGGAGGCAGCTTTGTCGGACCTTGATTGACGCGCTTATTGTATTGGTTGCTCTTTCTCTTGGATTTATGACTGACTTGAGCTGTGATAGTTGGTCCGGACAGCCGATCGTCGCGCTTCAAATATGTCTCGTAGTCGGTCAACTTGTCATAGAGTTCTTCAAATGATATTGGAGAGTCACGTGCTCGAATTGCGGCTGCCAATTCTTTGTATTCGTCCCCTAAGCCATTAAGGGTATGAACGAGGACTTCTTCTTCACTGAGGGAATGATCTATCAAAGTTAAGTCATCGATGATCACTTTGATATTTTGTAAGTAATCAGCAATAGTACTTCCCTCTTGTTTCACTTTCATCAGACTGGATAAGAGTCCGAAAATGCGAGTACGCGAGCGATTTGCCAATGTTGTTTGCAACTTGGACCATGCTTCTGCAGCAGTCATACATGAAGATATTAGTGGGGCGACGAACCCAGCGACGGAAGCTTGAATGGCTTGGAGGATGAGACGATCTTGACGTAACCACAGTTTGTGAGCTGGATTTGGTATGGGACTAGATCCTCCTGGGCTGTTGAGCACTACAGGCGGACAATGGAGAGAGCCGTCGATGTAACCTATAAGGTCATATCCAAATAAAAGATTAGAAAATTGAGCACGCCAAGATGCATAATTTCCGCTTTTGGATAACTTAAAAGGAATGAGTGCCGCAGCATTGATAGTGATGAGGCTTGGAGATTGAGAACTGCTATTGTTCCTGCGCAGGACAATGACTGGAGTATAGGAAGTAGATGATGAAGTCATTTGATGATACGATGGCGTCGGCTTTGATGGGTCGTAAGGAGAAGGAAACCGCTGTCACCCCGCCCGATTTGCTTTATGCAGAATGGGCGTCGAAGACTCAACCGGTGCAGATCGCACCATTCGATGGAGTTCGGCGGCAGAGGAGATCAGTGGCGCTGTCCTGTTTGCGTCACACCGCATTCTCATTGCGGCGGTTTGAAGAAGCGACAGCGTTAATGGTCGCCGAGGATCCTCCGGATGCTAGACAGCCGCCTGCCTACGCTGCCCCCTCACCTGCTGGTGGAAGCAGAGAATGCTCTGCCTCCATCGAGAAAGAGGCTGGCAGAGGTGGTGGCCGCGCCTCGTCTCACTTCCCACCTGTTGGTCGGCGCGAGAGAGTGTCTGTTGGTCGGCGCGAGAGAGTGTTGCGAGCTCTCTCTGGGGAAAAATGGGAAAGGATTCCCTTGCCTCTGTTCCCAGCCCACCGCCACTCCTTGATTCTAACGTCGGCGCAGAGAGTGCTCTGCCTCTGCCGAGAAAGGGGCTGGCAGCGGTGATGGACGATGCCGCCGAGAGCTTGCTGCGGCCGCTGGGCGGCGATCTCGCAGATGCGGCGGATGTAGATCCGCATGAAGGTAGGGCTGGTGCAGAGAGTGCTCTGCCTCTGCCGAGAAAGGGGCTGGCAGCGGTGGTGGATGACACCGCCGAGAGCTTGCTTTATGGCCGGGGCGGCGATCTCGCAGATCGGCGGATGCAGATCCGCACGAAGGTAGGGTGGTGGTCGGGGCCCGGATCGAGAGGATGTCCCGCCGCTTGGGGAGCAAAAAATAGGTCGCAGGCGCTTGACTCTTTGTTGTGCAACAGCCAAAAGGAGGCAACGGTCGCTCGGGGAAGCGAAAACCGATCGTAGGGGCTCCAGGTGAGGGGAGAGAAAGGGGCCTCGGTTGTCTCAAACACTGGAGGACAGAACTCAGCGGGCCGCCGAAGGAGCAAAGAACAGTCGCAGAGAGGAAAGAAAACTCCTCGGACACTCGCGCTTATAAGGTGGGCTAGCGATCACCTATTGGAGCACTCCACCGCGATCTTTGAGGTAGCGATCGGTGGGAGAAGGAACAGCCCATGGAAGCAGAGGAAGCAAGGGGCGAGTCCACGCTCGTCGGCAATGAGAAAGGAGGAGGACTTCCGAGCCACGAGTGCAATGGCAAAATGATTTCTGTCGCCGGACAACAAGAAGAGAATTTGCTCTATAGCTCTGATACCATGTTGAAATGAATTGGAAAGAATAATTGATTGATCAATGCAGCTTGATAAAGCCTTATTTATACATAGGAAAAGAGGAGGAAGAGAGGATTTTCCTCAACCGTCTACCGAGATTTCCTCGTGCGGTTGAGGAAATCTTATCTATTAACAGTATCTACCTCCAAATCGAACTCCATCGGGATTTGCGTGTTTTTAGCGTTTCTTCGTTTAGTTGACGTAAATGCAGCTTGGTTGGGGGATTTCGTTCGTAGTGGGATTCAAGAGCACAAAGGTTTTTGTGGCGGCATTTGATAGGTTCGGAAATGTGCTATTTGTCCTGGTGAAGGGATCTCGATCTGGCGTTGGTTCCTGCAATTTTTAACGATCCAGGGTTTCACAATTGATACATTTGGGAGTCATTGCAAAAACTTCTATTTAAGAGAGGGTAATAGTTTCCTTAGTCGCATCGGCAAAGCCTCAACTGGATCCGCGCCTCTCAGTTTGATGAGAACTCATTCGACGAGGTCGGCAGACTGAGCTGATTCGGTTAGAATTCCATGAGACGGCAGTTGTCAACATCAGCCCATCACGAGGAGAAGGCCAACGGCAAGTCTCCACCGTCTCGGCTCTGCTTCTTGGCTACTCTGGCGGCCATGTTCTGGATCATGATCTTCTACTTCCATTTCACTGTTCTGAGCAGCAACCCTATTAGCATACCTGAACAATCTGTTCCCTTCCCCTCCATTTCGTCAAAATCTCAACGGATCTCGGAAGCTTATGAGGCAATTGGGCTGCCCAAAATGATGGCGAAGCCCAAACCAAAGCCATCAGATGTCCATCTTGATACCCATGAAGCACCGGAGGTATTCCCCTTCACCCGTGCCCTCTGATAAATTGAATTGTAATGAATAAGAATACGTTGAATATAGCTTAACAAAGCCTTATTTATACATAGAAAGAGAAGAAAAAGAGAGGATTTTCCTCAACTGTCCACCGAGATTTCCTCGTGCAGTTGAAGAAATCTTATCTATTATCATGCCCCTGCAAGATCGTGCTCCTGTCAGGGATACTGATCTTGGACCGATGTAATAAAAATAATTTACGAGCGAGAGGCTTCGTGAGTGAGTTTGCTAGTTGATTAGCCGTATGTACGTGAGAAACACGTAGTTAATGTCTGATAACTTGATCTCGTACGAAGTGGAAGTCAATAGCAATATGCTTCATGCGTAAGTGAAATACTGGATTGGCACATAAATAGGTAGCTCCAATATTATCACAGTATATTATAGGAGGAAAGGTAGAGTTGACGTTGAGTTCCTTGAGCAGATTTGTGATCCAATTTATTTCAGCAGTAGTTGTGGCGATGGCACGGTATTCAGCTTCAGTTGTGGATCGGGCAACTGTCTTTTGTTTCTTAGAACTCCAACTGATTGGATTAGCTCCAAGAAATATAATACGCCCAGACGTGGACGTTCTATCATCATAATTTTCTACCCAATCAGCATCAGCAAAGGCATGAAGATGAAGCGGGGTATGTTTGCGGAGAAAGAGGCCATGATTGAGAGTCCACTTAAGATATCGCAAAATTCGTTTGACCGCAGACCAATGTATTGTAGATGGTCGATGCATGAACTGTGACAATTTATTAACTGCAAATGAAATGTCTGGACGTGTGAGAGCCAAGTACTGTAAGGAGCCAAGTATATGCCAGTATTAAGTAGAGTCCGTAGCAGGACTTCTATCACAAAGTTTCAGTGACTCACTGGTAGAGAGGGGAGTGGCAACCTCTTTAGCATCCTGCATATTTGTCTTTGATAATAAATCTTGAATATACTTTCTCTGTGATAGGAGAAGACCTGAAGAGGTGAATGTGGCTTCCACTCCTAAAAAGTAGCTCAAGGTGCCTAGATCTTTGAGAGAGAATCGAACGACTAGTTACTTTAAGAATGCCTGGATTTCCAAAAGATTATTTCCTGTGACAATGATATCATCTACATACACCAGAAGATATATGGTGTTTTCATGTTGTCGTCGTAGGAATAATGAGGTATCAGACTTGGAATTGATGAAACCCGTTGATGTTAAAAATGCGCCAAGTTCATTATACTAGGCTAGGCTCTTGGAGCTTAACGAAGTCCATAAATAACTTTTTGTAGCTTGCAGACATGCCTTAGATATTGTGGATGAACGAAGCCAGGGGGTTGCTGCATGAAGACATCTTCAGTTAGAGTCCCCTGTAAAAAGGCATTGTTAATATCCAATTGTCGTATATGCCAGCCTTTTGAGATAGCCAAGCTCAAGATAAGCCATATTGTTGTTGGTTTGACAACTGGGTTGAATGTCTCTGTGAAGTCAACACCAGGTCGTTGATGAAACCCTTTGGTAACCAGACGTGCTTTATATCTAGCAATAGATCCATCTGGGTTCCGCTTAATTCGAAAGACTCATTTACACCCGATGATGTTTTGTGTGTGAGAAGAGGGAACTAGGGTCCATGTAGAGTATGAAGAAGAGCATCACATTCTTCACACATGGCTTTACGCCAGTGAGGAGATTTTTGAGCTTGATTAATTGTTGTGGGTTCACTAGCCTCAAGGGAAGAGTTTGTGATGGCATGTAGATCAAGAACTTGACGTGGTTTAACAATACCACTTTTGGAGCGTGTTATCATATGATGGCTAGGAGCGATGGAAGTGGTAGGTTGGGTTGTTGGTATAGTCGGTGGTGAGTTACCGAGATCAATCGGACTAGTCTACGGTACTTCAACAGCACATGATGAGGTAGCTGAGGGTATTGCTTCATTATTAGGGGAAGCTTGTGAAGTAGGGATTGGAGAGATAATGGGGGGAGTGAGGAGCTGTTAAACAGGAGGAGTGTATTGACCAGGAGGGTTAGGATTGGATGGTGTTGTGGGAGGTTCATGTGATGGGGTTGAGAAGATGCTCCAGTGATGTTTGTTTATAGGAGTAGCTTGCATGGTAGGGTACTCATGATTTTGAAAAGGAAAGGAAGACTCCACAAAAATAACGTGTCGTGACAAAAAGATTTTTTGGGTTTGTGGTTCGTAGCACCGAAAAGCATTATATTCAAGAGAGTATCCAATGAAAATGCAGGGCTTAGATCGTGGTGTAAGCTTATGTGAGGCATAAGGACGTAGCCACGGATAACATAGACAACCAAAGACTTTGAGTTTATGAAAGTTTGGAAGTTTGTGGAATAATTTCTCAAATGGAGACTTGTATTGTAAGACTGGAGTGAGCATACGATTAATGAGATAGACGACCGTTTGAAAGGCTGCTGTCCAAAAAGTTGATGGCAAAGAGGCCTGATGTAGAAGTGTGAGCCCTGTTTCAACTATATGTTGATGTTTGCGCTCAGCAGAACCAACTAATTGGGGAGTATGAGGGGGTGACTTGAGGTGTTGTATACCACAAGCTGCGAGACAGGATGCGAGGGCTTGATATTCACCTCCGCCATCAGAGTAAACTGTTTTAATGGAAGACTGAAAGAAATTCTCGACCAACTTTCTAAAGTTGGTAAAGACTATTGAAACTTCAGATTTATGACGGAGGGGATATAACCATGTGTACTTAGTGAAATAGTCAACAAAAATGACATAAAATCGAAACTTGTCAAAAGAAAGGGTTGGGGCAGGGCCCCAAACATCAGTATAAATAATTTCAAAAGGTTGAGAGCAAGATATAGAGGATGTTCTAAAAGGTAATCTATGACTTTTATTGCTACGACACGCATCACAATAAGTTAAAATATTGCTAGTAGTAGAGGTAGGAAGTGAATAATGAGAAAGTAATTTTTGCTGAATGAGGGACGAGGGATGACCAAGACGTCGATGCCACACATCAACTGGAGCTGCAACGGAAGAGTGAACATTGGGGTGGGTTATTTGCGAAACGGATGGCCACTCATAAATGTTGTCTTTGTTCTGGCCTTGGACTAAGGATGCCCCCGTGCTCAAATCCTTGACAAGAAAGGAGTCAAGAAAACATTCAATTGAGGTATTGTTTTGCTTGCAGAATTGAGAGACAGAAATAAGGTTTCATTTAATGTGAGGTGCACATAAAACATCATCAAGTGTGAAGGTTGTGGTGAGTGAATTAAGCATTGTGGAACCAGTATGAGTGATAGGAAGACCTTTACCATCACCGATGATGACATCCTCATCGCCGCCATAGTTGTTGTGGACAGATAAGTTCTGAAGATCGGAGGTGATGTGATGTGATGCACCGGAGTCCACAATCCAATTGGGTTGGCTAGTTGTTGAAGTAGTCATAAGATTGGCTTGAGACCATTATGTTGGAGTAGGGAGTCGAGGTCGAGAGCGACAGACTTTCGCGGAGTGTCCGACTTTATCACACAACTGACAGACGATTCGGCGATGACTGCTGAGGTCAGGGCGCCAGGGCTGATGCTTATAGGGGTTACCATCTTGATGATGAGGATGAAAGTGTTGATAATGTGGATGTGAGGAGTATGGTATGGAACCCATAGGGTCAGGAGGCAGCTTAGCCGGACCTTGATTGACGTGCTTATTGTACTGGTTGCTCTTCCTCTTAGATTTTTGACTGACTTGAGCTGTGATAGTTGGTACGGGCAACTTGTCATCGTGCTTCAAATATGTCTCATAATCAATCAACTTATCATAAAATTCTTCGAATGATATTGGTGAGTCGCGTGCCCGAATTGCGGCTGCCAATTCTTTGTATTCGTCCCCTAGGCCATTAAGGGTGTGGACGAGGACTTCTTCTTCACTGAGGGAATGATCTATCAAAGCCAAGTCATCGATGATAACTTTGATATTTTGTAAGTGATCAGCAATAGTACTTCCCTCTTGTTTCACTTTCATCAGATTGGATAAGAGTCCGAGCATGCGAGTACGCGAGCGATTTGCCAATGTCGTTTGCAACTTGGACCATGCTTTTGCAGCAGTCATACATGAAGATATTAGTAGGGCAACGGACCCAGCGACTGAGGCTTGAATGGCTTGGAGGATGAGACGGTCTTGACGTAACTACAGTTTGTGAGCTAGATTTGGTATTGGACTGGATCCTCCTAGGATGTTGAGCACTACAGGTGGACAATGAAGAGAGCCATTGATGTAACCTATAAGGTCATATCCAAATAGAAGATTAGAAAATTGTGCACGCCAAGATGCATAATTTTCGCTTTTGGATAACTTGAAAGGAATGAGTGCCGCAGTATTGATAATAATGAGGCTTGGAGGTTGAGAAGTGCTATGGTTCCCTGCAGGGACAACGACTGGAGTATTAGAGGTAGATGACGAAACCATTTGATGATACGATGGCGTCAATCAGTTATGAAATTTGTCGGATGTAGACTGTGGACAACACTAGGTAACAATCTTAATGTGCCTTGATGTGAGCTAAAGGGGTAGCTTCCTCGGCGTTCTGCTACTGTAGATCGTCACAACAAAAGAGGCAGCGGAGAGGAGCCTTCGGCAGAGGAAGCAGTCGGCTTCGATAGGTCGTAGGAAGGAGGAAACCGCTGTCACCCCGCCGGATTGATTCGCTTAGTGCAGAACAGGTGTCGAAGACTTAATCGGTGTAGATTGCACCTGTTCGGTGGAGTTCGGCGGTAAAGGAGAGAGCGTTCTCGTCAGAAGAGAGCGCCGAGGCTGAGATCAGCGGCGCTGTCCTGTTTTTATCACACCGCACGCTGGCTGCAGCGGTTTGAGGAAGCAACAGCGTCAATGGTCGCTGGCAGTGGCGGCGGTGGAGAGGGGGAAGGAGGGGAAAGAGCGCCGAGACTGTAAGAAGATGATGAGCAAGATGAAGAGGCAGGAGGCGATCGCCAATGGGCTACTCTGTTTCTGAAATCCGCTCGAAATGGACCGCGCTCGACCAGAGGATCAAGGCCAACGGCAGTGGTGGCACGGCTGGGAGGAGATGTTGTCTGCGGCTGAGGCGGTTGTAGAGATGCCGAGGACTATGACTGGAAAACTCGACGGCAGCCCTTTCTCGCTCGAGCAGGATGAGGAGCGGCTGCCGAGGCAGAGAGTGCTCTGCTTCTGCTGAGGAAGGAGAGCTGTATCACCCCGCTGGTCCTTGCTGACTGATCCGGCCACTGCTGGGCCTAGACGGGGTGCTTGTTTGACGCGGCTACTGCGCCACCGACAACTGCGGGTCCAGCCATGTGGAGTGCAATGGCACCGGGGCTGCTCCACTTGCAAAACTAGCGGAAATTGGTGCCCGTTGCTCGAACAGCTTCCGGAAGCAGAGAGAGGAGGGTGTGGTGTGCGCCGAAGGCGAGGTGACCAACACGGCGCTTGTGTGAAGTCCGCCGATGAGGAAGATTGGTGGTGGAGGAGGAAGAAGAGACAGCCGGGTTGGTGTCTTTGCTTCGGTGAGTCTTTGGGCGACGGCGCTGTGTTCTTTGCGCGGCGATGTAGATAGCGTCAGTCTTACGCCAGTGGATGGTGGAGCAGAATAGCCTGCCGTCAACACTGTCGCTGGACAGCGGAAAGAAAAAGAAGAAAAAAAGCACTTGCTTAATGCAAGGGCTCTGATACCACGATAAATTGAATTGTAATGAATAAGAATATGTTGAATATAGCTTAACAAAGCCTTATTTATACATAGGAAGAGAAGAAGAAGAGAGGATTTTCCTCAACTGTCCACCAAGATTTCCTCGTGCAGTTGAGAAAATCTTATCTATTATCACCCTCCAGACCATCGAGAACAAGACTGATCCATGTGGAGGGCGGTACATCTATGTTCATGACCTTCGCTCATGGTTCAATGCCGATATGCTCAGACATTGCAGAAAGTTGAGTCTTTGGACCATCATGTGCAAGTTCACCAGCAATGCTAGCTTGGGGCCTCCCCTTGAAAATGTTGAGGGGGTATTCTCGAACACCGGGTGGTATGCTACAAATCAGTTTGCGGTGGATGTGATCTTTAACAACCGTATGAAGAAATATGAATGCTTGACTAAAGATTCATTCATCGCTGCTGCTATCTTTGTGCCATTCTATGCTGGTTTTGACATAGCTCGATATCTTTGGGGATACAATATCTCAGTTAGGGATGCTGCATCACTTGAATTGGTTGACTGGCTTATGAAGAGGCCTGAGTGGAGTGTAATGGGTGGAATGGACCATTTCTTGGTGGCAGGGAGGATCACTTGGGATTTCAGGAGACTGACAGATTCTGAAACAGATTGGGGGAATAAGCTTCTGTTCTTGCCAGCTACAAAGAACATGTCCATGCTGGTTGTGGAGTCGAGCCCATGGAATGCCAATGACTTTGGCATACCATACCCAACTTACTTTCACCCGGCAAGGGATGCTGAAGTTTTCATTTGGCAGGATCGGATGAGGAAATTGGAGCGGAAGTATCTATTCTCATTTGCAGGTGTACCACTCCCTGATAATCCACAATCAATCAGAGGGCAGATTATAGATCAGTGTAAAAGGTCCAAGGTTTGTAAGTTGTTGGAGTGTGATTTTGGAGAGAGCAAGTGCCATTCCCCAAGCAGCATAATGCAGATGTTCCAGAGTTCCTTGTTTTGCCTGCAACCTCAGGGAGATTCATATACAAGGAGATCAGCTTTTGATTCAATGTTGGCTGGTTGCATACCTGTTTTCTTTCATCCTGGTTCTGCTTATATACAATACACATGGCATCTCCCGAGGAACTACTCAACATACTCTGTGTTTATCCCAGAGGATGACATTCGAAAGAGGAACATCAGTATCGAGGAAAGGTTAACGAAAATCCCTCCAGATGTTGTTGAAATAATGAGAGAAACAGTCATAAGTCTTATACCAGGGCTAATATATGCAGATCCTAGATCTAAAATGGAGACTCTTAAGGATGCTTTTGATGTGGCTGTACAGGCAGTCAACGACAAAGTTACAAAAATAAGAAGGGACATAATTGAAGGCCACAGAGATGAGGACTTCATCGAAGAGAACAGCTGGAAGTATGCGTTGTTGGAGGATGGCCATCGACCAGTTGGGCCACATGAATGGGATCCTTTCTTCTCTAAACCTAAGGATGGTAAAGGGGATTCCCACACTTCATCTGCTGAAGCTGCAAAGAATTCTTGGAAGAATGAACAAAGGAGCCAGGTTTGACGTGTATCCAAGATTCAGTTGGAAGACAGGCTGATTTTTAGGGATGATTTATCATCATTTTAGTGCTATTTTGAATCCACTTGAGGGCAAGCAAACTATCAAATTATAGTTATGTGAATATCTGAACTTTAATCATCCATGTTGAGGGTAATCCGTGAGCTTGTCTGCCCATTGTGAGAATACCAGCCTGTGATTATGTTGAATTTCAATAGTAGGCTGCAGATGTCTTCCCTTAAACTTAAATTTTTTGTAGTTTTGTATTTCTCATTAGTAATTCTCTGTAACTTTGCCGCTATATGTTTACCAAATAAAAATACTATAATTCTGTTCTTTTGATTTACTCAGACCATGTGGGAGATATAGCAATATTGAAGTTTTTATATGCTTTTCATACATTTGACAATTTATGAGGATCTTTCTGCTAGAAAAATCAAAACTAACACAGACCATGGCAATGTGATCACCTAGCACTTTACTGAGATGGTGTATGACGTACTAACTTAAAGAAAAGGCACTAAACAGATGAATCCTGCCAATTTGGTGGTGATGCATAACAATGGTGTTTGTATGATCCTGAAAGGTTCGCAGGTACTTATGTTGTTGCCACTATAATTTTAAATGCCTATATTATTTTTGAAACCAAAATTTCTGGCAGCATATAAAAATTCATGTTTTGATTTTGAGTAGATGAGCTTTGCCAGGATCTTCACCATCATCTGGTGCTATGAGAAATTGCCGTAGATTATCAGCATTGACATGTGGATCGTTTTCCTAAGGTAACTAGGTGCTTCTCATTTTCATGGGAATCAAAATGCTGTCTGACACTCCCAACTTTGACAGGTAAATCCATGGTGGCCTATTCTGGAGCTCTATGTATCTCTGAAGTTTATGAGTAAGATCCTTTAACTTCATAAAT
Organism: Musa beccarii; assembly: GCA_024322285.1. Classification (NCBI taxonomy): domain Eukaryota; kingdom Viridiplantae; phylum Streptophyta; class Magnoliopsida; order Zingiberales; family Musaceae; genus Musa; species Musa beccarii. The sequence goes on along the minus strand of CM044396.1, from coordinate 14,793,606 downwards.
GGATGAGTTATTTGAAATTATGGGTTCTCTTTCATATAAGCAGTTTATATCAGTTCAGGCATTAGTGTTTACTACAAACAATCTTTTTTATTTTGTTTTAGTACATACAAAGAGGTAGAGTGTGTGATGCTAGCATGTTGTAGAGATGAGATGTGTTTCCTATCTATAAACTTCTGATTTTGTGTTCGTTTCATGTTATGCATGTTTCATGTGCAGGAGTTGCTCTGGTTCTAGGAATAAGTGTATGGTTTGAGACTGCTATCTTTGCTATATTTCTGCTTACGTTTAGAGATACACTGCTGATCTTTGGTCACATCTTTTTTTAGCTTGTACGTGGTCATGCGGGGGACGCTCACCAATCCAGTCAAAGTTTTCCGCCGCTTGTTCTATGAACAGTCCAGCAATTGATGTGTCAGATAGATGATGATGCATTACATATTCTCAGTAGAGGTGACTTTCTCCACATCTTTTTCCTATTCTTTCTTGTTGCTTGATTGAGTGATTGATCTCTCATCAAATATTGTTTCGTACTCATTTAGTGCACACCGACAGTGCAAAACTTTAAATGTTACTGTTAGTATATTTTTATGTCGTGGTCGCTGAGTCAACACGGTTTGATTCGGGTCTGGATGTGCTAAGATCGTCTCATTAGGTCTTCGGATAGGGAGCTGGCTCTGAGTCGGATAGAGAGAGTTATCAACTAGCTTCTTGGATAGCTCTTTCTTGGCCTTTGTCCGCCTCGCGCCTTCAGGATCCTGCACATAGGTCGAGTTGGGGTGATACGACCCGACCCCTTCGATGGCTAAGTTAGCACTTGGTGGGGAATAATAGAGCTTGGAAAAGAAGACCCCCCTAGAACAACATGGGCCGGCGCAGGTTCTTGGTGCGCCCGGGTTGCTGTCCCGTGCTTCTCGGGGCGGCGCTTGAAGGCGCTGTCCCGGGCCTTCGGGACTGCGCTGTACTTTGAATAGCGCTCGAGCCTGTGCAAGGGTATGCTCGGTGAGGCCGTCGATGCGTCGTCTCAAGCTTTCTGGGGCGGCGCTATGAAGGCATCGTCCCGAGGATTCTGGGGTGGCGCTATGAAGGCATCGCCTCGAGCTTTCAGGAAAGCGCTATACCTCGGTCGGCGCCCGTCTTGACACGATCGAGGGCTATTGCACTATGCTGAGTTGACCTACTCATTCGGTTTTAGTGCCGACGTGGCAGTGGGGCGCCACCTGTCAGTGGGTGGCGTCGGTATGTGCCCTATCATTCTCCCCCCCGGAGAAAGCCATGCATCGATTCCTGTTGGGGGAGGACCTGGAGCATGGCTTTTGTCTCTTGAAGTCGTGGTTATCGGTTTGCCTTCTGGTTGGTGCTGGGAAGGTTTCTCAGAGGGTAGCTGGTCGAATGATTTTGGTGGTCGGCTATTGACCCGACGACCAGGGCGGCTTGCGACCGAGGTATATGACTCGGGTAGTCTGCGGCTGAGGTATACGACCAGGGCACTATGCGGCCGAGGAATATGGCTCGGGCATTCTATAGCCAAGGTATACGACTCGGGTAGTCTGTGGTCGAGGTATACGACTTGAGCATTATGCGGTCGAGGTATATGACTCGGGCAGTCTGCGGCCGAGGTATATGACTCGGGCAGTCTATGGTCGAGATATACGACTCGGGCATTCTGTGGTCGAGGTATATGACTCGGGCAGTTTGTGGCTGAGGTATACGACTCGGGCATATTGCAGCCGAGGTATACGACTCGGGCATTCTGCGGTCGAGGTATACGACTCGGGCATTATGCGACTGAGGTATATGACTCGAGCAGTCTACGGCCGAGGTATATGACTCGGGCATCTGCGGTCGAGGTGTATGACTCGAGCAGTCTACGGTCGAGGTATACGACTCGGGTATTCTGCGATCGAGGTATACGACTCAAGTAGAGGGCTGCTCCGGGGTTTCAAGCCCTTGGGTTTGAGCCGCTTGATGTGACGATTCGATTGCTAGCCGGTTTGGCTGCCAGCTGATTTTTGCCTTTGACACTGGAGGTCACCGAGGACAGGCCTGGGATTTCGTCCGTGCTGTATGGTGCACCAACTTGTCTATTGGCTGATTTGAATGTTAGCCGATATCCGCCTCTAACACTAAAGGATTGTGAGGGACGGACCTGGGGCCTCGTGCCGTAGGGTCCAGTGCATTAAGCCTGCGAGGATTGAGTCTTTGCGGGAGTTCTACGCACCGACTAGCTATCGCATCAGCAGATATCTTTTTTGCTGTGCGACGCTTGAGTTGCCTGATGCGATGTGACCTGCTGGTGGTTATTAATGACGGAGTGGGCTGTCATCCACTTCGGGGGAGGCGAGTGGTTGCCTCAATTGGTGGGACTTCCCCTATAAGTAACGTGAGGCTCATTTCCTTTCTGCACCGTTAGTTGATTGCTTCATCGGTCATTCTTCCTCCGGTCTCTGTCGTCCTCTCTGATCGTGTCCTCTTCGTTCTCGGTCCATCCTTTTCTTCCTCGCGAGTTAGTCAGGATGACCTCTTCTTCCTCTTCCACTTCTTCCTCCTTGTCTTCATCCTCTAACTGTGCAGAGGGTAACCCGCTGCCCTTAAGTGGTGACTCCCCTGTCATCGAGAGGACGATGTGGGCCCTCAAGGCCCTGAAGTCGTGGCATGACCGCGACTCCATCATCACCGAGGAGCTGCTTGGTCATGTTCGGGAGCGCTATAGCATCCCAACGGACTATGAGCTCCACACTTCTCGGCCGGGGCAACACGGGTATGACTTGTTCCCGCAAGGGTTCAGTCTCACCTTGGACGCGCTTGAGGCGGGACTTCGTTTTCCCCTTCATCCCCTCATCGAGTCTTGTCTCTCTTACTGGCACATCTCCCCATCCCAGATGGCACTGAACTCCTGACGTTATATGGTGGTTTTTTTTTGGGAGTGCCAGAATGTAGGAATTGTCCCGACCCGACCCCTCTTCCTTTCTTGCTTCAGCCTTTCCAAAAGGCCGAGTGGTTACTATCTGTTGGCCCGATTGGGCTTTAGGCTTAGCGGGGCCCTTTCTAACAATAAAGGGTGGAAGGGTAGGTTCTTTTTTGTTAGTTGCACGCGAGGATGGAGTTTCAGCCTCCAGTGGTTATAGCGCACAATAGACAACTCTACACCTGGACTGATCGATGAGGAGTACGATGGCCTCGGGAGGCTAAAGGAGATACTCTCCTTGACCCAGGTAATCAGAAACATGACCGAGTGGTGGCTCGTTGAGGCGGGCCTCAGCCCGGCACCTTGGGGTATGGTCTTGGTCCCAGCTGCCCGTTTCACTCTATACTTTACATTGTTTGATGATCTTCCTAACTTTCGCTTTCTGCGCAGGCATGGTGAACCTCAAGATGGTGTGAGGGATGCTGCGGGCTTCCTTAGCTGTTGTTCCCCATCCGTCGACAGAACCTACCTCGGAGCCTTGGGAGTGGCCCGTGGACATCGAGGCGGAGCGTTCGCGGAAGAAGACTAAGGTTTGCACTACGAAGAAACCTGGGTCGGTCGCGGCTCGGACTGGAGGGTCCCCTGCCGGGCAAGAAAATCATGCAGGAGCCGGGAGAGGGCGAGGCAAAGCAGGCCCCAGTCGGGAAGATGTGGGAAAGGCGGCTCAGGCACCTTCCATACGTGATCTTTGCCACATCCGAGCTCGCGCCACGGACGAGCCCTATCGGGTTTGGATAATGGGTGAGCTCCCAAAGGGGGATGCGTCCGACCCTCTCGTGCCTTGCTGGGTAGGCCTGACCTACAGGGATCGCGTTTGGGCCGACGACCAAGCTGCAGCCTCGTTTGTCCGAGGAGGGCTGCATCCCGATTTGGCTAGGGATCTTTACACTTCTCCTTCGGAGTTGTTGATCGTGAAATCAGTGAAGTCACTGATGTGGGTAAGGGCTTCACCTTCGGACCTTTGTGCTGTTATGGTTTCTTCCCTACTCTAACCTAGTCCTTTGTGCAGGGCTAACACTATTTCATGGTGCTGATCGATAGCGTGGAGGACGCTGGCCGAATCATAAGCTGCATGGGCGACAAAGTTACCGCGCTGTCACGGACTTAGCTGATTTTGCCTAAGCCGTGCGGCACCAATGCGTATCACCGCAAAGGTCAGCCTACCCGAAATCTCCTATAATCCCTTAGGACCTGCAAAAGAGAAGACGGGACAGAGAAAGCGCTTCACACGGGATCCGCAAGCCACTCTTTTAGTAAACACTTTATAGCCAATGCACATTCCAACAATGGATATCACAAGCTCAGAACAGTTGCACAACAAAGGTATAGATTTGGTCCACTACAGACCGAATTCTATTACAAGTATTCCCTCGACGCATACTTTATGGACAAGCCTACAATGGCTGCCAAACTCACTCAAATATGGGCATTTTTCCTTTGGCAAGCCCTTTACAAGCTTTACACACTATGACAAACCAAAAGGTACACGGACAAGCATAAGCATTACACCGAACAAGCCGTTTACAATTTTGTCCGTGACATTCTCCCCCACTTAATCCTTCGACGTCCTCGTCGAAGCCTTTGCTGACGCTGCAACTTCTTTTCTTTGTTGGATCTTCGATCTTCTGCTCCTGCTGCGATGCGCCCCTTGGCTCCCATTTGTTCTCCGCTTGTTGTTGAGTCGTCGAACTTTAATCCGCCGTGCTGCTTCAACTCGCCAATGACTCTGACTTTGGTGTGGGGTTGGCAAAGTTGTGCTGATCCTTGCTGGTTCTTGCGGATTCATCTGATGAAGGGAAAAGACCATCTTTGATATGCGCCAGTCTTCAAATTCTTCTTGTCTCTTGAACTGGATAGATGCTTTGTTGGAGCTTTAATGAGCATCACCTCGCAACCTTTGAAGTTTTCAGGTCCATCCTCCGCAAAATTTGCCCATCGAATCTTCTTCCACTTAGTTGTCTTCGAAGGGTCTTCACATCTGTGCAGAGCTCCTCTGCTGGATAACTAAGAGAGCTGGGAATCTGGAGTTCCGCCCATTCTCTTGGGAGTTGAGAAGGCAAAGGTTACTTGTCTTCGCCCGCCTCCTCGAGTTCGTACTTCCGTGCATCAAGTCGTTCTTGGAATTCGCCGCTCTTAGCTCACACTTCCAAGCACTTGAAGTGTTTGCAATCCTTCTTGCCGAGTCGCCATCGTGATTCACCTTCTCATTGCCATTGAACTTCGGAATGCAAGAAGTTATCACTCCAACTTGGAGTAAGTCTCCGATAGGTTTGGTCGCCTTTGGGATTGTATCGCCTTCTCCATCATTTCATGCCGACTCCTCTCGAGTAGTAAAGGTACAAAGATCATGCGTCTTGTCGCTCTGATCCTTGGTCATGCACTCTTGCATCGACCAAGTCCTTCACCACGGCTATCTTGATGGAAAGTCTGCTGACATTGGTCTTACGAAGTTCTCTGGCCTTCGCCCTTCAAATTTTTGTCTTGGTACATGGAGTTTGCCAATGCATTCTCCTCCTCCACGGCCCATATCACGACCAAGTGCTCTCCCTCTAAGAGAGCAAGGGATTGATGACTCCCCAGAAGTCCCGCCTCAGCGGTACCATGGCACTGCGATGCCAATGGCACTACTATCCGTTGTCTCGCATCTGCATCCCTTCTTCGTGATCGGTAGATCTGCCTCTGCGGCATTGTGACACTCCTCTGAGTTCACCTTCAATCTAACCGATGACTGATATTGGGTAGCTGAGTCCCATTGGACTCGTCATTGCTTCCACGCCCTATTCCGACCCCCTGCTTCAACACCTCTATGTTCTCTGAGCAGTTCCGCTTGGTCGATGGAAATACAGACTGCAACTCCCATGTATGGCCACCGCCACACATGTTGTAGGACTTGCACCATTTCTGTTCTCCTTAGCTACATTGGCTGCAATGTTCGCTTACTCGGCCTTGTCCTCTGACTTGCCGGGCTCCCTTAAGCGAATGTGAGCTCTGAAGTAGTTCCACTCTTCAGCAGCTCCGATCATACCTCTGTATGATCCAGTCCCCAAATGGGACTCCCTGGTATTTGCATCTGAACTTCTTCCTTGATAGTGCACAGCCCCCATAAGCTGATGTCCAAGGCTTCCATTCAATGCAACATTCGGTGCACGCACGGAAGACCCGCCTCTGCGGTACCATGGCATTCTTACCGTCGTGTTGTTCACCAACTTGGAGCTCCTTGTCGCGCTCCCGGTCATATCTCCAGATGACCATGTCCCTCACGGGACATGCTGTGTGTGTCGTCTTGCCACGAACCATTCCACCACGATCTCCTGCATCATGTCACCTCCTAGTGACATCTCCTTGCATTCTGATCCCTGTAGTATGAACTCGAACTGCGATATCTCCATGTGTGGACTTCACCAACACATCGCAGGGCCTTCGCCAGCTTCGATTCTGTTCGCTTCTTTGGCAATTGACCTTCGTCCACCCTCTCTCGGGTCACACTCGGACGAAGGCTAGCTCTAGGACAATCCATTACCTAGCAGCTCCTCTGAAGTCCCCTGACTTAGCTGAAATAGGTGCACCATTGTCTGGATCCTGGGACTCTGCCCCTACCAGCACAATCTCTGCTACGCACCGCTTTCCTCATGACAACTTGAATAGCAACACTGTGGCATATTCTTCAAGAGTAGCTGTCTCTGCATCCTCTTGCCCCGTGTCAAGGCTTTTTGACACCAACTTTGCCTCAGCAAACCGCGTAGCCTTAGAATCTCCACCAAATGCATCATCGAGATAAGGTGCATGTGCCTCAAAGCTCCCTTTATCTTTGGCACCATGCAAGATGAGTCGGCTCCATCTGAATATGAAACCCATGGAACGACATGATCCGGTTCCTGCCTCTGCAAGAGTCCATGTCCTTGACCTCTGTCTAAGGAAAGCACCAAGCCTCCGCTCCCTGTTCCATCTTCAAAGCCAACTCCCTTCACGCGATTTGGGTACTTCACCAAGTTTTCCCCCAAGTTGCTATGCTTCTCGATTAGCATTGGATTAATGGTGGCCCTCACGCCCACCATTCCACGGGTCAGCCCTCTGTTGAGTCCGATCTCCCTATCGGCTCTTAGTGTGCCTTCACTTTGTGTTGCCCTGGGTTGCTCCCCCACTTGATCTCGCTATGCGTCCACCAACGCATTGCCACTTGCGAGATCATGCGATGACTCCTCACCGCTCACTCGATCCATCGAGCTCTGTCTTGAGGTACTCCTCAAGCAGTTCATTGCACCAGATTCCCATTCTGGAGAGCGGGACTTATCCCTCCTGGATATCTGCCCCGTTGGAGCAACTTCTCTCTTCGCATCCTTCCCTTAGGAAGTTTTGGAGACCACTATCCCCTTGGACTACTTCGCCTCTGCTGAACAAACTGTGCCCAATTCTGCCTTCGCAAATGCACTTGCTAGATAGTGACACCTCACCAATACAGCTCGCACTGCACCCCTCTGGGTCTAGCAACATGCTGCACCTGTTGCACATTTCAGCTTCATACGAAAGTATCCTGCACATGCCGAAGAGAAAGTTTCAATGCTCCAATGCACGGACCTTCAGCCGCCTTGGGATGGCCACGGACAGTCCATTGTCCGTATGCAAGACCTTGCATGAGTATCGAATTCCTTGAGTTTGCAACTTTCCTCACCTCTGTGAGCTTTGCACAACTCTTTCGATCATTGAGCAACCCACTGCAACTTGCACGGTCTCATCCTTGGCCAAGCACCCCGCTTGCCTCGAGCACCGTCAAGTTTGGGTGTCAATGTCGAGCCACTGCTCGAACTCAGCCATCCCCACCTTTGTGCGCTCCGTAATTCTTCTTAGCTTGTCCTCGTGGTGCCTGACAAGGTCCCCCACGTTTGCATGCTAAGTGTTTCTAAGTGAGCTTGTCCCGCTCTGATACCAACTGTCACGGACTTAGCTGGTTTTGCCTAAGCCGTGCGGCACCAATGCGTATCACCGCAAAGGTCAGCCTACCCGAAATCTCCTATAATCCCTTAGGACCTGCAAAAGAGAAGACGGGACAGAGAAAGCGCTTCACACGGGATCCGCAAGCCACTCTTTTAGTAAACACTTTATAGCCAATGCACATTCCAACAATGGATATCACAAGCTCAGAACAGTTGCACAACAAAGGTATAGATTTGGTCCACTACAGACCGAATTCTATTACAAGTATTCCCTCGACGCATACTTTATGGACAAGCCTACAATGGCTGCCAAACTCACTCAAATATGGGCATTTTTTCCTTTGGCAAGCCCTTTACAAGCTTTACATTATATGACAAACCAAAAGGTACACGGACAAGCATAAGCATTACACTGAACAAGCCGTTTACAATTTTGTCCGTGACAGCGCTCTGTACCCAGGTCGAGGAGCTCAAGGCTAGATCTGCACCCGAGGCCGTGGCTACTATCGAGCAGCGCATGACTGAGCTTAAGGCAGAGGTCACACAATTGAAGTCTGAGCTCTGCGAGGCGATGCGACAGAGGGGGGAGGCCCGAGCCCGAGTCCGTTCGATGGAGAACGAGCTGCTCAAGCTCACCCGCAGCTTAGAGGTGGTTAGGGTCGAGGCTAAGAAATCCGCTGAAGCATTGGCAGAAGAGGCTCGAGAGTGGTCGGTGAGAGACCTGAAGCTCATTGAGGCCTACAAGGAGTCTCGAGGCTTTCAACTTGAACTGGCTCGATCCGGGTAGGTGACGTATGAGTATGGGCACCGAGTCATGATGGCTCGGTTTCGGGCTCAGTTCCCGGATCTCCAGATCGAGGAGGACCCTTACACCATCTTGCCCAAGGATGATACTGTCAACATGCCTGAGGAAGTCCCTTTCGATGATAGCATGGACTCCCCCGAGGCCTAAGTTTGTATCTGCTTTTTGTTTTTGCCTAGCCTTATTTTGCAATGGGTCGGTCGGGCATGGACCTACTTTGTAAGCTACGGCTGATCCAATTATGTAATCAGACTCTTAACTTGAATGAAAACTTTTTACTTCGACTTTTTCATGCAGTCTCACATTTCTCGGTTAGCTACACGAAAAATTTCTTTAAATTAGATACATTCCAGGTCCTCGGGATTGGGTGGCCTTCCAGAGTAGCCAACCGGTAAGTGCCATCCCGAATGATATCAATCACTCGATAAGGTCCTTCCCAACTGGGGGAGAGTTTGCCATGCAACCGAGTCGGGTCGCTGACTTCGGCCCTTCACAGGACCAAGTTGTCTAGTTTGATCGGCCGGGGGTGCACCCTTCGGTTGTAGAGTTTGACTACGGTCCTTTTGTAGGCGACGGCCTTTTAGATGGGCGTCAGCCCGTCGCTCCTCTACCGGATCGAGTCCGGCTCGAAGTGCTTCCGACGATATTCCCTCCTCATAGCTTTCCACTCGGGGTGTCGGGATAATGATCTCGAGAGGTAAGACGGCCTCCGTGCCAAACGCAAGGCTGTACGGGGATTCTTCCGTGGTAGTTTTTGGTTTGGTCCGGGAAGACCATAGAATGCTCGGGAGTTTATCTACCCAAGCGCCCCGAGCCCCAGTGACCCTTTTTTTAAGCCTGTCCAAGATGGCTCGGTTGGTTACCTCGGCCAATTCATTTGTCTGGGGATAGGCCACCGAGCTGAACTTCAATTGAATTCCATGGTTAGAGTAGAATTCTTTGAATCTGGTGTTGACAAACTGTGCTTCATTGTCGGTGACGATGACCCTGGGTATGCTGAAGTGGGTGATTATGCTTTTCCAGACGAACTTTTCCACCTGGAGCTCGGTGATTGTCGCCAGCGGTTTGGCCTCGACCCATTTGGTAAAGTAGTCCACTCCGACAATAATGTATCTTTGCTATTCCGAGGCTGGCGGGAATGAGCCGAGGAGGTCCATCTCTTATTGCACGAAGGGCCACATTGAGTCTATGGGCGTTAGTGGCATCGCGGGCTGTCGAGGTGTTCTGGCATGCCTTTGGCACGTGTCGCATTGTTGTACGTAGGCCTTTGCGTCCCGACACATGGTTGGCCAATAATAACCCTGGCGAAGGATTTTAAAAGCTAGGGTTCGCCCGTCGATGTGTTCGCCGCAGATCCCCTCGTGCACCTTGGCTAGGACTGATAGAGCCTCATCGGGATCTAGGCACCGTAGAAGTGGTCGGGTGAATGATCTCCAGTAAAGCCGCCCATTCATCTCGCAGTACCAGGCCTGAACGTGCCAAAGATGCCGGGCTATGACCTTGTTGGCAGGCAACGTTCCGTTTCTCTTATACTGCAATATCTCCTATGTCCATGTTGTTTGCTCGTCGATCGAGGCCACCACTCCGATCGTGATTGCTTGGAATGGGAGTTCCTCGACCTTGACGCCTAGGTTGGTGTCGGGTCCCGAAGCAAGCTTTGCTAGTGCATCGGCATGCCCGTTTTGATCCCACGACACCCTAAACAACATAAAGCGTGGGAAGCTTGCGGTGAGCTTCTTCGCCTCGACAAGATATTTCGACATGTTCGGGTCCCGGGCTTCGTAACCTCCATTAATGTGTTCGGCCACTAGCTGAGAGTTAGTATAGACATGGAGGTCTTCTACCTGCAGCTTGGCGGCGAACCTGAGCCCAGCTAGGAGCGCCTCGTATTCTGCCTCGTTGTTAGTAGCTTTAAAACTGAAGTGGAGGGAGCACTTAAATGATTGCCCGCTGGGTCCTTCCAACACTAGTCCCCCTCTCGTGCTCCTCGAGTTGGCCAACCCATCCACTCGCAGGCTCCATCTCCCTTCAGATCATTCCGCCATGTCGCCCTCGGGCGAGGCTAGCTCCGAGATGAAATCGACGACTGCTTGAGTATTGATGGTAGCCCTCGGGACGTACTGAATGTCAAACTCACTGAGCTCGACCGACCACTTGAGCAGGTGACCTGAGACATCGAATTTAGTTAAAATTTGTCGAAGTGGATAATCAGTGAGTACCTTGATCGGGTGAGCCTGGAAATAGGGGCAGAGCTTTCGAGCCGTGAGTACGAGCGCCAAGACCAGCTTCTTGAGTGGTAGGTATCGCTCCTCAAGTCCATTTAGCACGTGGCTGGTGTAGTAGACCGAGTGCTGCACTCCGAAAGTTTCTTCGACAAGGATGGAGCTGACTGCCTACTTGGAGCCCGCCAGGTAGAGGCTGAGTTGCACTCCTGAGGGAACCGTGGTGAGGCGGGGGAGTCTGGCCAGATATTGTTTGACCTGCGTGAAGGCCGCTTCGCATTCCTCCGTCCATCTGAAGTCCCTCGGGCTCTTTACAGCTCTGAAGAAGTGGAAACACTTGTCGCCCGATCGGAACAGGAACTGGGACAAGGCGGCAAGCCTCCCAGTCAGTCGTTATACCTCTTTAATTATTCGGGGTGGTTGCATATCGATGATAGCTCGGAACTTCTTCGGGTTGGTGTCAATCCCCCTCCTATAGATGATGAATCTGAGGAATTTTCCCAAGCCAACTCCGAAGGCACATTTTGCAGAATTGAGGTGCATGGCGAACTTCCTCAGAGTGTTGAATGCCTTGGCGAGATCTGCCAGATGCGCTGCTGCCCTCCTACTTTGGACGATCATGTCGCCGACATATACTTCCATGTTCTGCCCAATTTGCTAGGTGAACATCTTGTTATCATCCTTTGATACGTAGCTCCGGTGTTCTTCAGCTCGAACGACATCACCCGGTAGTAGTATACTCCTTGGTTAGTGATAAAGGCCGCATACTCTTGGTCCTCGGGAGCCATCTTGATTTGATTGTAACTTGAAAAGGAATCCATAAATGAAAGGAGTTCGTGCTCGGAGGTCGCATCGACTAACTGATCGATCCTCGGGAGGGGGTAGCAGTCCTTTGGGCACGTTCGGTTGAGATCGGTGTAGTCAACACACATCCTCCAATTTCCATTAGGTTTTTTAACGAGGATCACATTCGACAACCACCGAGGATACTTAGCCTCGGCTATAAAGCCTGCTGCGAGAAGGCGCTCCACTTCGCTGCGGACTGTCTGTTGTCGTTCGGGAGCCAACTTTTGGGGTTTTTGTTTTATTGGACGGGCCTGGGGGGAGATGCTCAGGTGGTGTTGTGCAACTCTTGGGTTGACCCCGGGCATGTCCGCCGACGACCAAGCAAAGATGTCAGCATTGTCGACCAGGAAGCTGATGAGTTGCACTGGCTCTTGTTCTGGGAGGCCCGACCCAACCCTTACGATCCGATTAGGTCGATCTTCATACAGCGGCATGTCCACAGTTGGCTCTGTCGGCTTGGGGTGTTGGGAGGGCCTCTTGGCACCCCGCGGGTCCTCCAGTGGCTGCTCCATCCTCATCTTTTTGGGCAACGAGACCGCCATCAGGTAGAACTGTCTTGATTCGTGAGGGTTTCCCCTGACCTCATCGACCCCGCCACGGGTCGAGAACTTGATTATCTGATGATAAGTGGAGATGACGGCCCGAAACTTGTTGAGGATTGGTCGACCCAAGATAGCATTGTACGCTGAGAGGAGGTCTACCACCATGAAGGTGGTCATTACCATCTTCGACCTCGGCTCTTGTCCCAGGGTGACTGGCAAGGTGGTTGTGTCAAGCAGGAGATTGAATCGCCAGTGAACCCGGTGAGTGCCGAGCACATTGGTGCTAGGGCCTCCTTGAGCAAGCCGAGCTTCTCGAAGGTGTCAAAGTAGAGGACGTTGGTAGAGCTCCTTGTGTCTATCATGATTCTCTTCACCCGAGTGTTGGTGACCCTGATTGTGATTACCAATGCGTCATCATGCTCAGAGTGTTCCGTCTCCTCAGCCGAGAATGTGATTTTGGGGCCAGGCCATCGCCTCGGGGATTCATCCATCGCTGCTCGGGCAGAGGCCTTTCATCCCGACATGCTATCCCCTCCCAAAATCGGCTCGCCTATTATGACATCGATTTGTCGCTCAATGGGGCCTTCAGGGCATGGCGAGGGATCTCGATCCCTCTTCAAGTAACGATCGAGATGCCCCTGGCGGATGAGTTCCTCGATCTGTCGCTTCAAGTCGCGGTACTCCTCGGTGTCGTGGTCATGCTCCCGATGAAAACGATAATACTTTATCTGATCTCTAAGCTCCCGTGGGCTCTTTATTGGGTTTGGGGCTTTCAGAAGCCCCTTCTCTTTGATTTGGAGAAATATCTCCATTCGGGATGTGCCTAGGGTCACCTCGTGGGTGGCGCGTTGGGTCGATCCATCCTCCTCCTTGGGGTGCCTGATGGCTGCCCCCCAGATGGTTCTGCCCTGGCTCTCTTGTGCTCCTCCCGCTTCCCGGCCATCAGAGACTCCGCCGCAACGTATTAGTTCACGCACTGGAGCATCTCCAGAACTGCCGCAGGTGGTCGCTCGACAAGTGACCAGAAAAATTGGGAGGGTCGTAGCCCCATCATGAATACCTGCATTATCAGAGAGGGGTGAGTGTCGGGCAGTCCTTGGATTTCTGTAGCAAAACAGGTTACAAAGTGGGAAAGGGGCTCATCCTCCTTTTGATTGAGCCCGAGGAGCAGGACGATAGATGACTTTGGTCGGGTGTAGGCTAGGAAGTTGTGCTCGAAGTCTTTAGCAAGCTAGTCGAAGGAAGTGATCGATCCAACGCTCAGCTTGCTGTACCACGCTCGAGCCGGGCCCCGGAGAGTGGTGGGGAACGCCTTGCACATCAAGGTGTCAGAAGTCCCATACAACGTCATTTGAGCCCAGAAGGCAACCACATGCTTCGTAAGGTCGGAGCTTCTGTCATATGCATCTAGGGAAGGTAGGCGGAAGCTCGGTGGAACCGGCCTTTCCTGTATCATGGGGGCGAAAGGGGATCTGCGATAGGCATCCTCGCCGAGTTCCTACTTGGACTTGCAGACCTCCATTTGCACCTCATCGAGCCATCGATTGATGGAGCGCAACTGGGCTCGGAGCGAATCCGTTGAGTCGGATGACAGTACGTCAGGCTCCTGTTGCAACCTTGGATTTCCCGATGCACCCTCTAGGAAAGGGATCGGATCTGCCTCAGCCAGAGCTAATGGCGCCCTTAGGGTTTGGGGTGTAGGAGGCACCGAAGTCGGTGGTTCTGCTCGCTGCAGCGGTGGTGTTGCCGGTTGCTGTGCCAACTACGGGATGAGTGGAACGATGGCCTGCATCGTCCTGGCCAGGGTGTGGACTTGATGGGCGAGCCCCCAGAACGCCTCGTGCGAGATGGATGACTAGGTGTTTGAGGCGGCTCGGGGCTGTAGCAGTCCCGGGTCTGTGAACAGCTGCCAATAGCGCTCCGAGGTCGCGACGGGGTCTTCGGCCCGGAGCCCATGGTGGGGTGGGGGATATCCTCCGGGCCCGCCCGTCGGGAGAGATCCTTCCGCCGGGAGTTCACTCGGGCTTGTTTGTTAAACTTGTGATATTCGACCCTCCTTCTAGTGCCAATCTATTAGTATATCTTTATTCTATGGTTGCTGAGTTAGCACGGCTTGGTTCGGGTCTGGATGTGGTAAGATCACCTAGGTGGGTCTTCGGATAGGGAGCTGGCTCTGAGTCGGATGGAGGGAGTTGTCGACTAGCTTCCTGGATAGCTCTCTCCCGGCCTCTGTCCGCCTCGCGCCTTCAGGATCCTACATATAGGTCGGGTCGGGGTGATACTACCTGACCTCTCCGATGGCTAAGTTAGCACTTGGTGGGGAATAATAGAGCTTGAAAAAGAAGACCCCCCAGAACAGCATGGTCTGGGGTTTTTATATTAGGGCCGGCATAGGTTCTCAGTGCGCCTGGGACGTCGTCCTATGCTTCCTGGGGCGGCGCTTAAAGTCGCTATCCCGGGCCTTCGGGACTGCACTGTACTTCGAATGGTGCCCGAGCCCATGCAAGGGTATGCTCGGTGAGGCCGCCAGTGCACCGTCTCGGGCTTTCTGGGGTGACGCTATGAAGGCACCGTCCTGGGGATTCTAAGGTAGCACTATGAAGGCGTCGCCTCGGGCTTTTGGGAAAGCATTGTACCTTGGTCGGTACTCGTCCTGACACGACCGAGGGCTGTCGTACTATGCTGAGGTGGCCTACCCACTCGGTTTTAGTGCCGATGTGGCAGTGGGGTGCCACCTGTTAATGGGTGGCGTCGGTATGTGCCCTATTAGTTACTAAACTATTTATATTACATACGAAAGGCTTATCAATATCAAACTGGACCAGATTGTTGGATTGAAAAAATCATGGTTCAGATCATTCATCCATCCAACCCACTTGATCAATTGTGTTAAATAGGAAAGAATTAGCTGATTTAGTCGATTTTTAGATAATCATATCAGATTGAACAAAAATTATCCTGATTCTGTAAATATGATTAAAATTACTTAATTACCTTTAATTTAAATTTTTATTATTTATTTAAGATGATATTTATCTTACAATTGAAATTAAGATTATCGTGAGAAAGGAAAAAATATATGTACATATTTTAACCGCTTCATTCTTTGGGTGATCCTTTCTTTCTTCTTCTCTTCACCTCTTCTATGAATAAAATGAGTCAAATGTTGCAGCCAAAAACTGAGTTTGAATATTAGAATATGTTATGAAATGAGCTTCTAGGGTAGAATTAGCAAATGACATTTTGAAGACACCAAATGTCTATTTTGATAGAAATTCTACTATTTAAGTCAGTAATTATTTTGGATAAACTATTTCTTTTGTATCGCTAAATAATTTATTTGGGCTTGAATTAATGTAATCATTTTTTAGATATTATCACGTGTTATTTTATGTTTATAATGCTGATTGACATTATCATTTTTATTATTTTATACCTGATGGAACTTATTTTTTTTCTTTTTTTCTAAGATTACATTTTTTTGTTATTTTAATATTTTTAAAATTTTACGTTATTTAAATTTAAAAGTATTTTATATATTATAAATATATTTTACTTTGACATGCAGTCTAATTGGTTGATTTGTCAGTTCGATCAGTGATCCATGGCTTGATGGAATCACTGTGAGAACAGAGAAGATATCCTAATAATTAGTGGAATACTTAATAAATAAAAGGAATAAATTTAGAGTGTGGAGAAGAAAGTTATTTTGATGAATGACAATAAAATTCTTGGTTAATAATAATATATTTTCTTTTTTTCGTCTCAATAATAAATGGTGAGAATAAAAGCAAGCATCCTATTGATGGACGGTTGGCGTGGATGAACGGTTGCCAATAATCTTGGTTAATTCCTACTAACGGGGTCTACGGAAGGTTGCCTATTGATTGCGGACCATCAGAAGATCTCTACCGTTTATCAACCGCGTGATCCACGGAAATAAACGGCGGCCGATTCGGTTCCCGTTTCTGCGCGAGTCCTCGCTCTCCGCCGTTGCGCTTCCGCCGTGCCAGTGACCTTGCTCAATCCCTACTCCCTCTGCTGCCTCCCCTCTCTCTCACTCTTCGTTTTTCGCCACCACGACCACAAGTCACACTCTGCCTGATGCCCTCACTCGCTATGGCCTCTACGCTGAAGCCTTCTCTTTCTTCCAGCAGCCGAGGCTCGGGCTCTCCCCTGACCATTTCACCCTTAAAATCACCGCCAAGGCCGCCGCGGAGCTCGCAGAATTAAGAACTGGGCTGGCTATCCACACCCTAGCAGCTCGGCTTGGTTTTGACTACGGAACTTCCAAATCCGTTGATGCCAATGTACTTCAGATAAGAGAGTCGAAACTATGCTTGCTACCTGTTTGATGTAGTACCCATAAGAAGCCTTGCTTTCTGAATGCTTTGATTCCGGAGCTGGGCTGGTCTTGTCACAGATAATTTTCTCCCTTAATATAAATTAATTATTATAAATAATATATTATTTTATTTAAATTATTAAAAATTTTATGTGTATAGTATGATTAAGGAAATGATTAAAATTAATTTTCTTAATTATGTGTATAAGTTAAAAATTTTACCAATCAATTAAATTATTAATTGATTTATTTTATTTTATATAATTTTTAGAAAGTAAATAGTTTATATTCTATTTTTGTGTATTAACCATAACAAATAAATATTATATTTCTATTGTGAAAGTAAAATAAAAATAAATTAAAAATTAAAAATTAAATTATTATTTATAGAAATAGCTCATCTTATCCTATATAAAGGAGGCTCTTGATATTAAAAATATCAAGAGAATTCTCGAAATAGAGTATCCCGAGGAGAGATATGATACTTTATTTTTTTTAATCAATTTTTATTCATGTTTTGAAATATTTGATATTAGGATTATTATAATTTTATGATGTATAATAATATTTTAATATTAAAATTTTATAATTAATAAATAATGATGTATAATAATATTTTAATAATAAATTTTATGATTTGTGATGTTAGAATGATTATTTGACTTATAATAATCTCTTAAGCTTAACTAAATTTGAAGATTGATTTAATTATTAAAATTTTTATTTTTAGATTAATATAATAATTCTAATTTATTTAATTAAATATATCCTTGTTTAAGAATTATATGTGAATTTTTATAATTTAATTAGTTTTAAATATAAGATCATAAATTTAAATTCTTTAATTTATGGATTTAAGTTACTCTTTTATAATTTATAATATTTAAATCTAATTTGATAAGAGAAAGCTAATTAGGGTCTGACCTTAGTAAAGTTGATCTGTCAAACCGGGTCGACTCAACCGTTGTGATTATGTATGATCCGACCCATGTGGATAAGTATGACTCAACCTCTGTGGCTATGTATGACCCAACTCATATGACCAAGTTTAATTCAGCTCATGTGGTTATGTAAGACCTAACCCATGTGGAAAGGTATGACCTAACCTATGTGGCCAGATATAACTTAATATATATAGTCATATATGACCCAACTCATATGATAAGATATAACCCAATCCATATGGTCAAGCATGGTTCAGTTCATGTGGCCAGACATGACCCCAATTCATGTGTCTAGGTACGAGCCAACCTACGAGTAAGTATAGCCTAGTTTAGTAGTAAGGCTAAGCTTAAGTTAGGAGTGAGGCTCAACTTAGTCTACGAAGTTAGGCCTGCCCAACTATACGATTAGTGTTAGACACATCGTCGCTCCTCTATTTAACTTATTTTTTCTCAATTCAATTTATTACTTGGGACAGGCATGTGCGTCTCATATGACTTGTTTAAGACTCAAGTGAGTCGGATCGATTCAAGATAGTGCTATACGACATAATTAAATTTTCTCTCCCTTTATTAATTTGAGCTCATTAATTAACTGAATCAAACAAGTTTGATTAGTTCAAGCAGGTTTATGATGATTCCAAACTAACTTAATTAGTTCAAACCTACTTGACTTAATCAAAATTAATCAAATTTAAATTAGATCAATCTAGATTTGATTCTAGACTCGTTCTATAAGGATTTGAGGTTTGTTTCATTAAGTCCTAATTGAATTAAGTTTTGTTCAAATCAATTGTGGTATTCCAATTAGATTTTGGTTGATTGAGCACTATTGAGAGATTGATGTCTCATGTATTTATGATTCGATGAATTTAAAAGTTTTATCTGAAAGTATCATTTAGAAATAATTATTGATTTTATATTTTCTTTAAGTTTATGATATTGATATGATTATTATTATGTAATATATGTGACTATGCTAGTGGTCTATTAGAAGTATAACCTATAAAATGAGTTATGAGCCTATCAAAGTACGGAGCCACTTGTCACATCCTGGATTTTTTTTTTCCATGATTATATCTTCCCACACATATAGAGCCAAATAAGTAAACATCACTTTATTCATCATCATAAACATTTATTACAGTCTATTTATTTCCTCAATTCATGAGTAAAAAGTAAACATAGTGATGTTAATTCGGAGAATTATTCAAGTGGCTCTACCTAGCGGTAGAGAAAGGTCCGCTCTCCACTAGGATCTGATTCAGTGCTAGCGGAAGGCTGCTCTGAAAATCAAAAATAAAGAAAATTCAGCAACGCTGAGTAGGAACCCCAAAAGTTAACTCAAAATAAATGCATAATCAAAAATCCATCATCCCATTGGCGTATATCAAATACCCGAAGGAGCACTCTCCCAACAGCGGATGGAGAGGCTTTATCCTACGGGATGAGTTTGTGATTCTCCCAACAGCGGATGGAGACAAACTCATATCACACTCCCAACAACGGATGGAGTGGCGTCCCTCACCCGCCATAGTGGGGACGCGTTCCTCCCAACAGCGGATGGAGGAACCGTCCAGTCGTCACGTCTGACGACACGCTAATCCCCGAAGGGAATCGCCCTTCCTGCTCTTTCTATTCGGGAAAGATACCAAATAGCCCCAAATTCTCATACTAATCATGTCTATTCGGGATGAAACAACACATTCAAAACATCTCTTTTCAATAATATCAATATCAATAATACCAAATAGCCCCAAATTGACTTGAACCCTAGTTAAATCGGTCTAATCAAACTCGATTCATTAGGACCTAATTGGATCGATCTCTAATCCTCATTTAACTGGTCTGGAACCACCCTAGACTAGTATAATTTGGACTAGATTAGGTTCAATTTAGGTTAAACTGACTTGAAAGGTTAAATCAATTCGGAACCACCCTGAATTGATCTAGACTAATCAAGTCTGGTTTAGTTCAATCAATAATTGGGCTTAAATTCAATAATTACATAATATTGGACTAGATTGAGCCGACCCAAATATCGGTCATGTGCATTGTACATGACTGTACATGCATCATGCCAGGTTGGGCCAACCTCAGCCCATGACTGCCCACATTAGGTTGGGTTGGGTTAACCTGTGGGCTAGGGCCCGACCCATGGGTGGGGCCTGGCCTATAGGCTGTTTTAACCCAATCCTATCCAATTTCATAATTTTGAATTACAACAACATATATTCACTATTGATAATAATACATCAAAACATAACAACATATTAAATAAATGATAATATAAGCTTCAACATAAGGAAACAATATTTTTAATTCAATAAGAACTAGAAATCATATGAATAATTTCGACATGATCAAATAATAACATTTTAAATCTAAAAAGGATAAAAATTTTAAATAACATATTCTAATAGAAACTTTAACATCTAAAGGATTAATAATATCATTTTTTTGAATTACTCATATTATATTTAAATATGAATAAGATTAGAAGGTAACTGTAATAAAATGGAATAACATTCTTAGAAATCCGATATCATAAAATATATACAATTTCATAATGTTTAAAAATGAAAACTTTTAAAAAGGTACCAAAGGGTAAAATATTTTAATTCAAACTAATATCAATCAAAATTTTCAACATAAAATCTAAACAAAAACTTTAATTTCAAGATAAGTAGGGAGAACCTACCTCTTTTTAGCAAGATGAAACTCCTTGTTCCTCCCGCTGTTGAGTTCTGCTCGGCGAGGAACGAAGGAGAGAAATCCCTCCCCTTAAATAGGAGGAGGTGAACCTCCATTAAAGGAAAATTTTCTAAATTTTTATATTTATTTAATATAAATTATTTTCATTTAATATACTGTCAAATATGATCTCATCTTATTTGGAATGCTTAATAAGTATTTCCTAATTCGTAATAGCAAACAAGGAAATAGGATTATATTTCCCTATTTTATACTAGCATGTAAGGAAATAATATTTAAATCTTAAATCAAATATTTGATTTGATTACATTATCTTTCCCTATTTGTACTAGCATGTAAGGAAATATATTTAAATCTTAAATCAAATATTTGATTTGATTACATTTCTTTCCCTATTTATACTAGCATGTAAGGAAATATATTTAAATCTTAAATCAAATATTTGATTTGATTACACCACTAATAGATATAGTTTAGCAAATCATAATCAAGCATAGTCCCTCATAGTATTTTATCATATTATTTCTTAAATGTATACATGAATAAATATATAAATATAAATGAATGATTTTGATTATTTAAGTATTCTTACTTATTAAAGGAAATCTCATTAAATGACTTGAACCAAGATTATTAAGCAAAAGCTAAAATTTAAATATATTTTCTCTAAATTACAGTAAATGTTGGAATGTTTTGTTGACACTCTTGCAAAGTTTTACATTTTAGAATACAATTTTGCCATGTCACTCTTATCCACTTTTCAAAAAATAGATAAAGAGTTATTAATTTGATTATAGATTATATTATTTTCTCTTTGAGATATAATTGTAATAAATAAATAAATATCAATTGACTTAGTTAATTTATAAAGATGCATATATTCGATTTATATCTAATACTTCTTAAAAGAAAATTGGTAATCTGACTAGAAATATTATATGATGCTTATGTTCATTATGAAATATTTAGATTTTTATTTTATAAAAATAAATAAATTAAGTTTATTGCATGAGTCTTGTAGTATTTTTTAGTTCGACCATATCTTATTCATTTTGGGATCTCAAATTCATTTATATAATTTTATTATAAATTTAAAATAAATTATACATAAATAAAGTTGGACATAATTTCTATTATAGTTTGAGCTCTGGAATATTATTTCTGTCTTTAATTATGAATAGGATAAATTCAATAAAAATTATAAAAATATATTTGCTACTTGTTGTGTGGTTTCTTTAGGATCGATGATTAATTATCTTTTTCACTTTTATTTTATATTGTAATAAATGTTTATGGCTAACATGTCTGGTTTTGCCAATTAAAGATCATACTAAGTGTCAATTATTCTCTTAGATGTAAATAATTTGATAAAATTTAACTACAAACTTTTTGTAAGCTCTTTTAAAAATATATAAATTGAAAAGTATTTACCTTTATAAATTTATTACTCTACATTATTGTTAAAATTGAAATTAGATTAGATATGTGTTAGGATGGTTTGTAAAAATTATTTTTTTGATGTTAATAATATATGTGACTTTGTAGTTGAATAAATTTGATCATTCATTCATATTTAAACTTAATTGTATGAATAACTAATTTGAATAGAGTTTTGATTTAATATCAAATTAATTATCAGATATTATTTGTCTAATGCAATGATGAGACCTAACGAGAATTAAATATAATGTTATTTCTTTGACACATATAAGATATAAATTATTTGAAATTATAAAAGAATATATGTTGAATAGTTGGATAAATTTTGATCCTTTCAAGTGCTTTTATTTGTTGAGTTACACCTCAACCTATATTTTATGTCAACAACCAATTATTTTTAAAATTTAAAAATTCTAATGATTTATTGGATATAGTATTTGATATGCTTGTTATGGGCAATCTAAAAACAAATTTATTGTATGAGTTTCCTCAATTTCTTATATATTCTATGTTGAAAAAATATATTAAAAAACATATTTTTTGATTTAACATTTTTGAGTGGCATATTTAATCTAAATATATTTCAAGCCGATCTAGATTTATCTTTGGACTTAGTATTTCAAGTGCTAACTATATTGATCAATATCATTTTTCATATCAAATTTGGGGACTAAATTTTTGTTAAGTAGGGGAGAAATATAATTATCAATTATTTTCTCCGTTATCATAAATTAATTTACTACAAATAATGTATTACTTTATTTAAATTATTAACTATGTAATATGGTTAAGGAAATGATTAAAATTGATTTCCTTAATCATGTGGACAAATTAAAATTTTTTTCAATCAATTAAATTATTAATTGATTTATTTCCTAATGAGTGATATGATTTTTAGGAAGTAAATAGTTTATATTCCATTTTTATGTTTGAACCATAAGAAATAAATATTATATTTCTATTTTTTATGTGTGAAAGTAAAATAAAATAAAATTAAAAACTAAAAATTAAATTATTCCTTACCTTTCAGGGATTAAGGATCGGATTCCCCAAAGAGAGAGGATCATCAAGGAGGGGTATTGTCATTTATTTTTTTTAATAAATTTTGATTCGTATTATTTAAATATTTAATATTAGAACTATTTAAATTTTATGATGTATAATAATATTTTAATTTTAAAATTTTATAATTAATAAATAATAATAATTAATTTGTGATGTTAGAATGATTATTTGACTTACACTGGTCTTTTCAACTTAAATGAATTTTAAGATTGATTTAATTATTAAAATTTTTCTTTTTATATTAACATACTAATTCTAATTTATTTAATTAGATATATCTATGTTTCAAGAATTATATGTGAACTCATCTGATTTAATTAGTTTTAAATTTAAGACCATGAATTTAAATTCTTTAATTCATGAATTTGATTTACGCTTTGATGATTTAAAATATTAAAATCTAATTTGATAAGAGGAGTTTAATTAGGGTCTGACCTAAGTTAAGTTGATCTGCCAGATCAGGTCGACCCTACCCCTAGACCATGTATGACTCAACTATGTAGCCAAGTATGACCCAACCCTTATAGCCATATACAATCCAACTCATTTAGCCAAGTACGATTCAGTCTATGTGACCATGTAAGACCTAGCCTATGTGGCAATGTATGACTCGATATATGTGGCCAAGCATGACCCAACCCATGTAGTCATTTACAGCCCAACTCATATATAAATGTACAACCCAACCTATGTAGCTAGGTACGACTCAGTCCATGTGATCAAACATGATCCCAACTCATGTGTTTAAGTATCATCTAATCTACAAGTCAGGCATGTCCAACTTAAGTGGTAAGGTTCAGCCCAACTTGTGAGTGAGGCTTAGTCTAATCTACGAAGTTAGGTGTGCCAAACTATACGATTGTTGTGAGATACATCATTGCTTCTCTATCCAACCTGTTGTACCTTAGCCTAACTTATTACTTAGGACAAGTATGTGCAACGTTAGTGACTGATCCAAGACTCAGGTGGGTTGGTTCGATTTTGGCTAGTATTATATGATATAATCCAATTTCCTCTTCCTTTATTGGTTTGAGCTCGCTAATTGATTGAGTCAATAGGTTTGATCGATTTAAGCCAATTTAGGGTATTCTAGATCGGTTCTATAAAGATTTGAAGCTAATTCCTAATTAAATTGAGTTTAGTTTAAGTCAATTGGGCTATTCCAATTAGAGTTTTGGTTGATTGAGGACTATTGAGAGATTGATGTCTCATATATTTATGATTTGATGAATTTAAAAATTTTATTTAAAAGTGTTATTTAGAAATGATTATTGATTATTTATTTTTTTAAGTTTATGATATTGATATGATTATTATCATATAATATATGTGACTATGGTAGTGGCACATATTGAAAGTGTAACATGTGAAAGTTACTAGGCTCATCATAGTATAGAGTCATCGATGGATAAAGTTTAATAGATCATACATCGAGCATAATCCCTCATATTATTTTATCATATTATTTCTTAGATACATGTATGAATGAATGGATGAATAAAAATGAATGATCATGATTATTTATGTATCCCTACCAAGGGTAGGTAGGGCAATTCCTTTCGAGGATCAGTGGTTATTAGATGTGACAATTATATGATTTTTTCATCTGTTGTTTGGAGGAATATGTCCCCACTTAAGTAGGTGAGGGATACCACTCCATCTACTATTGGGAGTGTGATATGGGTTTTCTTCATCCATTGTTAGGAGGAATCTATCATATAAAGTGCCTCTCTATTCGTTGTTGAAAGAGTGCTCAATTAGATGTGATGTATATCTTTGTTATCTAATTATTATATAAGTATTGTATATGACTAATGCATGATTTTATTTATTACAAAAGAATTATTATTTATTTAATTATTAAATGAGTTTTATAATGAATCAATATATTATTATTTCATATTAAATTATAAATATTTGTATATATTTAACGAATATTAAAGATTATTTTTATATTTTTTCAAAGGTTCCCACTAGCATGTGTGATTGCTGATATATATTTTTTATTTTATATTTATTTTTAAATTAATCTACTACATTGTAATAGATATTATGTTTAAGTGGAAGAGATTGTTTCATCACTTGTGGCTCTACTAAGAAGATGTAATTATTTTTTTAGTTTATAAAATATTTAATTTTGTAAAGATAAGGATTTGAATTTAAGGATGAAAAAAGAGAGTGTCTTTTATAAATTATGAATAATAAAATGATGATTTATTATTTTTTATAAATATAAGATATGATAAAATTATAACATCCTGATTAGTCCTATATTGAAAATAAGCAAGACTTAAATTGATATATAAGGGTCCGATGAGTATATTATTATTAATTTTAACTTAAATGTTTTGATCTTTAAATTAAATTAAGTTGATAGAAAGTTAGCTGGCTCAGTTGTAATATTTAATATCTGAATGGAGTCAGAAGATTTGTTTATGCCTCACAAATATCATGTCAGGATATAATCTGAATGGTAGGCTTTGATGAGGACATCACCCTCTTGGTTTGAGCTAAATAAAATTAATAGACTAATTAGGATTCAGACCATCACAAATACCAAGAAAGTCATAGATGTGGCAGGACTATAAAAATTTGGCTTGATCATTGAAGCTAAGGTGATGCATTATTTTGTTTTGATAAATAATTTGGATTTGGTCCTGATTTCGGAGTTGTTTAACATATACGTATTTGAGGGTGAGGTGAATGTAGCTGGTAAGGTGTGTTTTTGATGGGATGAATTTAATAAATATTGTGGCGTGCATTACAATGGTTGTTGGGTATGTTGTGAATGGAGAATACGAGGAAGCTCAAAGGCTTTTCTGAGAGATGGTCCATCGACAAATAAGATCACTTTGACAAGGGTCCTCTAAATTTCTCGCGGGCTTGATAAAAGGAAGGCAAAATTATCGTTTTAACATCAGAGTTGGGTTAAATAGTGAGAGTTTTTGTGAACGATGCTTTAATTGATATGTACTAGAAATAAGCAGTTACTTAATGATAAGCAATGTCATCAAAAGCTTTCTCAAAATAAGCAATTACTTTTTATATTGCAACAATATTATCAGCAATGTCAAGATTCAGTAAAAATTGTGATAGTCCCACAATATATTGTACTGCTCCGACTTTTAGAACCAAATCTTGATGGTTTTGAACAATGCCATATCTTACCTGTCACATGTATGTCTTGTGGTCATTATGTAATATTTTGTTAGTTGCGAGAGGATTTATAAATGATTTATGACATCATTTTGAATTTCTCTGTTGTTTAACTAACATTAAGTTTATGCTAATTTCTCAATAAGGCTCTTGAGCTAAGTCGGGGATGGAATTTTGTGAACACATGATGTGAAGGCACCTCTTTAGCTGCCTGCCAAAAGGAAGAGTGCATTTGGAAATACTCGATAATACCCTGAACGTTTGTTCTATCGGGCTTCAAGTCAACCAACCTGTAGACCAGCAATGTTAGTGACAAAGGCTTAGAGGAAAGTTGATAATACCCTGATAATTCCCATACATTGGTTTTCTTGTTTCTGTCTTTAGAGGAAAGTCGGGAGAACCCTCATGTCGTTGATTCATTATAACAATATCTATCATGTGGAATCTCCCCGTTGTTTGGCCGTTCATCAATGCTTAGTTTAAGTGGTCGGCAGATAAACTCGGTTCTCCATTTATGTGCCAAATGTGCTAACTGTTTACATTTTAAACCATCAAAGATAATGACGACCGCTGGATAGTGAAAGGGAGTATTTATAATTATATTATCAATATCCAATCTCCTTTTTCATGTAGTTATGCTAAGATGAATTAGTTGAACACAATTATATTCTTCACTACCGTTGATTCTTTCTAGGAAGACAAAAATGGAGGAGAGCGTCCCCACTGCTTAGCTCCGTCGATAGGGACACATACTCACCTCATCAAATGCAGTCATGTGCAGAATAACAAGATTGATGTGGAGTGGGTGTCTGAATAGACAATAAAATATCGATATTATAAGTTTTCAAAAACCTTAACCTTCTCTCTTTCTTTTAGCAGAATGCATGGAAAATTCTATCCTGGCAGCACATCTTTATCACTTGTGATCATGTTAATGTTAGATAATACGATCCTTTGGATAAGATATATGATAAAACTAATTAGATTCTGATAATATTCGTCAATAGAAAAAAAGTCTATATTATAATAGAATTTCTTAGGAGATGTCTTTGATGGAAGAAACTCCTCTGATAAATTATCCTAGACCCTCTGCTCTCGTCTATAAATAGATAGAAACTCTAGGGATCTATATATACATAGAGACAGATATATTTGAGAGTTACATTAAATAAAGGCATCTCACAAGCATTAGTTGAGAGATTATAATTTCTCTCTCAACCTCCCTGAGCCATCAATCTAAGTGGTCCTATGAAATGATAGGAAAAGAGGAGAAGAGTCTAGTTCCTCTTGCAGATTGACAATGACATTGGATCTAAAAAAGGTACTGAGATCAGAGATCTTTTCTGTTCTTTTCAGATGATATCAAAAGGTACACATCGTAAAAATGATCTATTGTTATTTGATTTCAATCCTAGCATAAAAGTTTTTCGCATTACAGAAAGCATGATTATAGTTTTTATACTTACAATTGGTGTCAGAGCCTAGGTTCTTAAAATCAAAATTTTAGATATGTTATTTTTTGATTTACAATGTTTGGATGATCAGCCGTGCGCAGGCAGGCCACGCACCAGGCTGTCACGGACTTAGCTAGTTTTGCCTAAGCCGTGAGGCACCAATGCGTATCACCGCAAAGGTCAGCCTACCCGAAATCTCCTGCAATCCCTTAGGACCTACAAAAGAGAAGACGGGACAGAGAAAGCGCTTCACACGGGATCCACAAGCCACTCTTTTAGTAAACACTTTATAGCCAATGCACATTCCAACAATGGATATCACAAGCTCAGAACAGTTGCACAACAAAGGCATAGATTTGGTCCACTACAGACCGAATTCTATTACAAGTAATCCCTCGACGCATACTTTTATGGACAAGCCTACAATGGCCGCCAAACTCACTCAAATATGGGCATTTTGCCTTTGGCAAGCCCTTTACAAGCTTTACATTATATGACAACCCAAAAGGGACACGGACAAGCATAAGCATTACACCGAACAAGCCGTTTACAATTTTGTCCGTGACATTCTCCCCCACTTATTCCTTCGACGTCCTCGTCGAAGCCTTTGCTGACGCTGCAACTTCTTTTCTTTGTTGGATCTTCGATCTTCTGCTCCTGCTGCGATGCGCCCCTTGACTCCCATTTGTTCTCCGCTTGTTGTTGAGTCGTCGAACTTTAATCCGCCGTGCTGCTTCAACTCGCCAATGACTCTGACTTTGGTGTGGGGTTGGCAAAGTTGTGCTGATCCTTGCTGGTTCTTGCGGATTCATCTGATGAAGGAAAAGACCATCTTTGATATCGCCGCCTTTCAAATTCTTCTTGTCTCTTGAACTGGATAGATGCTTTGTTGGAGCTTTAACGAGCATCGCCTCGCAACCTTTGAAATTTTCAGGTCCTTCCTCCGCAAAATTTGCCCATCGAATCTTCTTCCACTTAGTTGTCTTCGAAGGGTCTTCAAATTTGTGCAGAGCTCCTCTGCTGGATAACTAAGAGAGCTGGGGTATTGGAGTTCCGCCCATTCTCTTGGGAGTTGAGAAGGCAAAGGTTACTTGTCTTCGCCCGCCTCCTCGAGTTCGTACTTCGTGCATCAAGCTGGTTACTGGAATTCACCTGCTCTTAGCTCACACTTCCGAAGCACTTGAAGTGTTTGCAATCCTTCATGCCGAGTCGCCATCGTGATTCACCTTCTCATTGCCATTGAACTTCGGAATGCAAGAAGTTATCACTCCAACTTGGAGTAAGTCTCCGATAGGTTTGGTCGCCTTTGGGATTGTACCGCTTCTCCATCATTTCTCGCCGACTCCTCGAGTAGTAAAGGTACAAAGACCGCAGATCGCCTGCTCCGATCCTTGGTCATGCACTCTTGCATCGACCAAGTCCTTCACTCACGGCTATCTTGATGGAAAGTCTGCATGACATTGGTCTTACGAAGTTCTCTCGGCCTTCGCCCTTCACCTTGTCTTGGTACATGGAGTTTGCCAAAGCATTCTCCTCCTCCACGGCCCATATCACGACCAAGTGCTCTCCCTCTAAGAGAGCAAGGGATTGATGACTCCCCGGAAGTCCCGCCTCAGCGGTACCATGGCACTGCGACGCCAATGGCACTACTATCCGTTGTCTCGCATCTACATCCCTTCTTCATGATCGGTAGATCTGCCTCTGCGGCATTGTGACACTCCTCTGAGTTCACCTTCAATCTAACCGATGACTGATATTGGGTAGCTGAGTCCCTCTTGGACTCGTCATTGCTTCCACGCCCTATTCCGACCCCCTGCTTCAACACCTCGTGTTCGTGGCGAGCGCCCGCTTGGTCGATGGAAATACAGACTGCAACTCCCATGTATGGCCACCGCCACCATGTTGCAGGATTTGCACCACTTCTGTTCTCCTTAGCTTCATTGGCCGCAATGTTCGCTTACTCGGCCTTGTCCTCTGACTTGCCGGGCTCCCTTAAGCGAAAGTGAGCTCTGAAGTAGTTCCACTCTTCAGCAGCTCCGATCATACCTCTGTATGATCCAGTCCCCAAATGGGACTCACTGGTACTTGCATCTCGAACTTCTTCCTTGATAGTGCACAGCCCCCATAAGCTGATGTCCAAGGCTTCCATTCAATGCAACATTCGGTGCACGCACGGAAGACCTGCCTCTGCGGTACCATGGCATTCACTGCTTGAATCCATAGCTCTTCCTGCCGTCGTGTTGTTCACCGTTGTGGAGCTCCTTGTTGCGCTCCCGGTCATATTTCCAGATGACCGTGTCCCTCACGGGATGCACTGTGTGTGTCGTCTTGCCACGAACCATTCCACCACGATCTCCTGCATCATGTCGCCTCCTGGTGACTTGCATTCGATCCTCGTGGTATGAACTCGAATGCGATATCTCCATGTGTGGACTCCGCCAACACATCGCAGGGGCCTTCGCCATCTTCGATTCTGTTCGATCTGTGGCAATCGACCTTCGTCCACCCACTCGGGTCACACTTTGACGAAGCCTAGCTCTAGGACGATCCATCGCCTAGCAGCTCCTTTGAAGTCCCCGACTTCGCTGAAATTGTGCACCATTATGCGATCCTCGGGACTCGCCTCTACCAAGACAATCTCACTGCGCACCGCTTTCATCATGGCAACTTGAATAGCAACACTGTGGCATATTCTTCAAGAGTAGCCGTCTCTGCATCCTCTTGCCCCGTGTCAAGGCCTTTTGACACCAACTTTGCCTCAAAGAAATCAAGCGTCGCCTTAGAATCTCCACCAAATGCATCATCGAGATAAGGTGCATGTGCCTCAAAGCTCCTTTGTCTTTGGCACCATGCAAGATGAGTCGGCTCCATCTCGAATATGAAACCCATGGAACGACATGATCCGGTTCCTGCCTCTGCAAGAGTCCATGTCCTTGACCTCTGTCTAAGGAAAGCACCAAGCCTCCGCTCCCTGTTCCATCTTCAAAGCCAACTCCCTTCACGCGATTTGGGTACTTCACCAAGTTTTCCCCCAAGTTGCTCTGCTTCTCGATTAGCATTGGATTAATGGTGGCCCTCACGCCCACCATTCCACGGGTCAGCCCTCTGTTGAGTCCGATCTCCCTATCGGCTCTTAGTGTGCCTTCACTTTGTGTTGCCCTGGGTTGCTCCCCCACTTGATCTCGCTATGCGTCCACCAACGCATTGCCACTTGCGAGATCATGCGATGACTCCTCACCGCTCACTCGATCCATCGAGCTCTGTCTTGAGGTACTCCTCAAGCAGTTCATTGCACCAGATTCACATTCTGGAGAGCGGGACTTATCCCTCCTGGATATCTGCCCCGTTGGAGCAACATCTCTCTTCGCATCCTTCCCTCTGGAAGTTTTGGAGACCACCGTCCCCTTGGACTACTCCGCCTTTGCTGAACAAACTGTGCCCAATTCTGCCTTCGCAAATGCACTTTGCTAGATTGTGACACCTCACCAATACAGCTCGCACTGCACCCCTCTGGGTCTAGCAACATGCTGCACCTGTTGCACATTTCAGCTTCATACGAAAGTATCCTGCACATGCCGAAGAGAAAGTTTCAATGCTCCAATGCACGGACCTTCAGCCGCCTTGGGATGGCCACGGACAGTCCATTGTCCGCATGCAAGACCTTGCATGAGTAT
Organism: Musa beccarii; assembly: GCA_024322285.1. Classification (NCBI taxonomy): domain Eukaryota; kingdom Viridiplantae; phylum Streptophyta; class Magnoliopsida; order Zingiberales; family Musaceae; genus Musa; species Musa beccarii. The sequence continues at coordinate 14,762,508 of CM044396.1, read as the reverse complement.
CGAATTCCTTGAGTTTGCAACTTTCCTCACCTCTGTGAGCTTTGCACAACTCTTTCGATCATTGAGCAACCCACTGCAACTTGCACGGTCTCATCCTTGGCCAAGCACCCCGCTTGCCTCGAGCACCGCAAGCTTGGTGTCAATGTCGAGCCACTGCTCGAACTCAGCCATCCCCACCTTTGTGCGCTCCGCAATTCTTCTTAGCTTGTCCTCGTGGTGCCTGACAAGGTCCCCCACGTTTGCATGCTAAGTGTTTCTAAGTGAGCTTGTCCCGCTCTGATACCAACTGTCACGGACTTAGCTAGTTTTGCCTAAGCCGTGCGGCACCAATGCGTATCACCGCAAAGGTCAGCCTACCCGAAATCTCCTGCAATCCCTTAGGACCTACAAAAGAGAAGACGGGACAGAGAAAGCGCTTCACACGGGATCCACAAGCCACTCTTTTAGTAAACACTTTATAGCCAATGCACATTCCAACAATGGATATCACAAGCTCGTAATGTTTGCACAACAAAGGTATAGATTTGGTCCACTACAGACCGAATTCTATTACAAGTAATCCCTCGACGCATACTTTTATGGACAAGCCTACAATGGCTGCCAAACTCACTCAAATATGGGCATTTTGCCTTTGGCAAGCCCTTTACAAGCTTTACATTATATGACAACCCAAAAGGGACACGGACAAGCATAAGCATTACACCGAACAAGCCGTTTACAATTTTGTCCGTGACAAGGCGGCTTAGCACTGCAAGCGCGCTCACCCACGAGCAAGCACCGCTTGTGCAGTCGCGCACACGCAGCCATCGCATCGGTAGCAACCGCGCACGTGTAGTGCCGCCGTCGCCGGCGTGTAGCAAATAAGACGCTAAGAGCGCCACACGGTGGCACCACCCGTATGGCGGTGGCGGCAAAGACAGAGAGAGCGGCAAAAATTATAATTTTGCCATAAGGGTTTGTTAAAATAAAATTTTAGTTTTGCCCTTAAGTATTTTATTAATACTTTTAGTATTTTGATAATTCTACCCTTTACAAATATGATAATTTTGATTTATATCCTGTCAACATATTTAAGATATTTTCTTATGCATGAGAATTTTTTTAATTTATATTCTCAATTATAAAATTGATCAATAAAAATTAATTAAATTTGATCATGATTATATTTTGATTAATTATTGATTAAATTTAATTTTGAACAAAATTTAGAAAGGATTAAATTTTGATTAATTTTTTATTTTGATCAACTTATTTAATTGGGCTAATATTTAGTCAATTTTGGGCTTACCCAAATTAGATAAAATCAATTAGTTTCATTTAAAAAATATATAAATTATTATTCTTTTTATGATTTTTCTTATATGATTTATTGATTACATGTGGTCAATAAAATAAAATTATTATTCTTCGATATTTCTTTAGTTATTCACATGTATATAATTGAAATTATGAAATACTGTCTATCTTTCATGAAGGCATGATTTATATGTTATTATGATTTATGGTTATCATATGAGTTTTTCTTTTTGCTGATTAAAGTTCAATAATTATTATGGTTATTGTTGTATTATTAAACTGCTTAACATATTAAAAAAATTTAATAAATATTATTTGTAATTCATCTTCATAAGTTTTATCTAACCAGTAGTTGCTAAAGTAGCCTAGGATAATAGGCTTTTGGGATGTGAATTATAATAAAAAATTTATTATTTGTACAACATTTTAAACTGTATTTTATATTATTGTATTAGTTTTGTAACTATGAAAGTAACATAGACCAATAACTTATAAAATGACATTAAGGAACTAGTCCTAAATGATATAAACGAAATAATATTCATAATGACATACATAATTAGGAGATTTAGATAATCCCAAAGGAGAATCTACTTCAAATAGTTATGTGATGGGGTAGGATGATACTATTTTGGATATCCATGTAGTTTAGGGTTGTATACCCAAAGTTAACAATACTATTCTACAAGGATGATATTAGTCCTCTATAGATGATTTTGAGTGAACACTAGATATGTCAATATTTCACCAAAAGATGAAATGTAGATAATATCAATAGTTCATCATATTTTGGAACTCAAAGCATTAATGTTATTTTATATTTTTACAGTGGTACTTCCGTCCATGCATTCTTATGCTTCCAGTGTCCCTATACTCTCTGGATCATTATTCAGAATGGTTAGAGCATGTGCAATTCACACTAGGCAAATTAGATCTTGATTTAGTATTTCTTGTTGAAAAGCCTACAGATTTGATTGATGAAAGTACCGTAGAACAAGTTAATAAAATGAAGGCTTGAGAAAGATCTGATAGGCTTAGTTTAATGTTCATAAGAATGATGATTGTAAATAATATAAAGACTTCATTACCGATTATAACTAGTGCACGGGAATATTTAAAGGTTATTGAAGATAAATTTAAATTTGCTGATAAGTCATTGGCTGGCACACTAATGAAAGAACTGACTACGGCTCAATATAATGGCACTCAAAGAATTCAGGATCATATCCTGAATATGGCTGATAAAGCTGCAAAACTTAAAGCATTAGGCATGAACATTGATGAGTCTTTCCTTGTGCAGTTTATTATTAATTCTCTTCCTTCTCAATTTGGTCCATTCAAGATTTACTATAATACAAATAAGGATAAGTGGGATTTGAATGAGTTAACTAGTATGTGTGTTCAAGAAGAATCGAGATTAAGACAGGAAAGTTCATATAATGTCATGACTACTACTCAAGGAGTTGGTAATAAGAAAAAAAATTGAAGCGTCATTCATCAAAGAAATTTGTCAGGTCTGAAAATATTAAACAGACTAATGAAAGGAAAGCTTTTACAGTAAAGTTTCTTTTGTAGCAAGAAAGGACATGTGAAAAAGGACTGTATTAAACATAAAACTTGGTTCGAAAGGAAATATATGAATTCGACCTTTGTAAGTTTTGAATCAATCATTATAGAAGTTCCTTCGAATACTTGGTGGATTGATTCTGGTGCTTCAACTTATGTTACCAATAATATGCAAGGATTTCTTTCAATCCGGAAACCAAAAAAACATGAAAGATTCATCATTATGAGAAACCGTCTCAAAGAGAAAGTGATATCAGTAGGGACTTATTGCCTACGCCTAGAGACGGGTCATTTGATGGATCTTATTGAAATATATTATATTCCTACTATTTCTAGAAATTTGGTTTCTCTATCTAGAATTGATGAGTTAGGATACTATCTTTCTTTTGGAAATGGTAAACTCAATATATTTTATGATTCAATAAAAGTTGGTTCTGGAATTCTGTGTGATGGTTTGTACAGAATTAATTTGAATCTTGAGTTTGCAAAAACATTATTGACCCTGCAATCAAATGTTGGATTGAAATATAGTTTCAATAATGAAAGATCTTCTACACTATGGCATAGACGATTGGGGCATATCTCCAAGGAAAGAATTGAAAGATTAGTGAAGGACAATATTTTGGAAGATTTAGACTTCACTGATTTTGATATTTGTATAGATTGCATTAAGGAAAAGCAAACTAAACATATAAAGAAAAATACCACAAGAAGTAAAGAACTCCTTGAAATTATTCATACTGATATCTGCGGACCACTCCATATTCTTTGTTTTAGTGGAGAAAGGTATTTCATCACATTTATAGATGAACTATCTAGATATGGCTATATTTATCTAATATATGAAAAGTCTCAGGCCGTTGACACTCTTGAAGCATACATAAATGAGGTCGAGAGATAATTAGATAGAAAAGTTAAAATTGTCAGATCTGATAGGGGTGGTGAATTTTATGACAAATATGATGAATCTGATCAGAATATTGATCCTTTTGCTAGATTCCTAGAACAATAGGGTATTTGTACTCAATATGTCTTACCAGGTATGCCATAGTAGAATGGTGTTGCTGAAAGACGAAATCGTACTCTTATGGATATGGTTAAGAGCATAATGAGTTATTCCTCTATACCTGAGTTAATGTAGGGTGAAGCTCTTAGGACAACTATGTATATCTTGAACAGGGTTCCTAGTAAGTCGGTTCCATCAACTATTTTTGGATATTTTATTGGTTATCTAGAAAAGTCCAAGAGATACAGATTTTATTACCCTAATCATAGTATGAGAATAGTAGAATCTAGTAATGTAAGATTTCTAAAAAATGGCAAAATTAGTGGGAGTGAAAAATCTTGAAGGATCAATTTTGATATTGAAGAGATTCAGGTTAATTCTCCCGTATCATCTCCTATTTGAGAAATTATTTTTCCTTAAATCAATGAGTAAATTAACGAGGGTGAACAACAAAATAACATTGATGAACTCTTACATGATGTTGATATCGTCGCTGATGATCTTGTAGAACAATCATAATTAGCAGCTTTGAGAAGGTCTCAAAGGAAGAGAAAACATACCATTTCTGATGATTATATGGTATATCTATAAGAATCAGATTATGATATAGGAATAAAAGGAGACCCCTTATCGTATTCACAAGCCATAGAAAGTATTGATTCTGAAAAGTGGTATGATGCAATGAAAGAAGAGTTAAAATCAATGGACCAGAATGGTGTCTGGGAACTCATTGAATTACCTAATAATTGTAAAAGAGTCGGTTGTAAATGGGTCTTTAAGACAAAACGTGACTTAACAGCTAATATCGAACGATATAAAGCTAGACTTGTAGCTAAAGGTTTTTCTCAAAAAGAAGTCATCAACTACAGTGAGACTTTTTCTTCGATTTCTAGAAAGGATTCATTAAGAATCGTTATGACACTAGTAGCTCATTATGATCTTGAGTTACATCAGATGGATATAAAAATAATATTTCTGAATGGGGATCTGGATGAGAAAATCTATATGGAACAACCTGAAGGATTCATAGAAAAGGAAAAAGAAAATTGGGCTTGTAAACTTAAGAAATCTATTTATGACCTTAAACAAGCTTCCACACAATGATATATAAAGGTTTATGATACCATTACTTCCTTTGAATTTAAGAAGAACACTGTTGATCAGTATATATATCTGAAGATAAGTGGGAGCAAGTTTATTATATTGGTCTTATATGTGGATGATATTTTACTTGCCAGTAGTGATCTTGGTTTATTGAATGAAACCAAGATATTTCTCAGCAAGAACTTTAAGATGGTTGATATGAATGAGGCAGCATATGTTATTGACATTAAGATATTCAGGGATAGATCTTAAAGATTATTGGGACTATCTTAGAAAAGATATATTAATCGTATCTCGGAGAGATTTAATATACAGCTTTGCTCAACCAATGATACACCTATTACTAGAGGTGAAAAATTTAGCCAAAACTAGTGCCCGAAAAATGACTTAGAAAAAAATCAAATAAAAAATTTTCCTTATGGGTACGCAATTGGAAGTTTATTATATGCTCAAATTTGTACAAGACCAGATATCAGTTTTAGAGTTGCAATGCTGGGTAGATATCAAAGCAACCCAGGAATGGAACATTGGAAAGCTACAAAGAAAGTAATGAGATATCTATAAGGGACAAAAGATTATATGCTCACATATAAGAGATCAGATCAGCTTGAAGTAATAGGATATTCAGATGCTGATTTTGCAAATTGCCTCGATAGTAGGAAGTCTACTTTAGGATTTATATTCATGTTAGCTGGTGAGGCAATTTCTTAGAAAAATGTAAAGCAATCGCTTATTGCATCATCTACAATGAAAGCTGAATTTGTGGCATGCTTTGAGGCCACAAATCAAGCCTTGTGGTTGTAAAATTTCATCTCAGGACTTGGTGTGGTCGACTTAATTGCTAAGCCACTGAAGATATTTTGTGATAATACCATAGTAGTTTTTTTCTCTAAGAATGACAAGTACTCTAGTGATTCCAAGCACATCAAGATAAAGTACTTGGTGGTTAGAGAAAGAGTCCTGAAATAACAAGTGTCAATTAAAAACCTGAGCACCACTATGATGATGGCTGATCCATTTACTGAAGATTTATAGTGTAAAATATTTAAAGAACATGTTCTTAGAATAGGGCTTGTGAGCAAGCCATGAAAGATATGGTGATGCATGTTTAAGTGGATACTATTATTGACGTTTTTTCTTATATAATTAAAATTATTTGTTTCTGCTATCCAGTATACATTTATGTTTATGCTTATTATCGTTGAATGTAATAATAGGATTATCTTGACAAGACAAATTACAAGGATCACTATGGACTATATTAGGAAAGACTAATGATGTTATAGTACATAGAAGGGAGTATGACATTAATGATATACAATCACTATGACTCGCATTGATGGTTGGACTTAATATATTATTATTATATTTATTGGACTTATTGGCTTATTTTAAAAATTCATGGCCATGTATAAAATACTTTTCAAAATTTTTCAAGATCCAATTAAGTAAAAATATTTTCAAACAAATTTATTTTGTTTATTTTGATTTTGAATATCTTTTATATCTTATCAATTAATGGGCCAAGTGAGAGAATGTTAGATAATGTTGCCATTTATAATTGGGTAAGATATATGATAGAACTAATTGAATTTTGATGATAGTATTGGCCAATAGAAAAGAAGTCCATATTATAGTAGGATTCCTCAAGGGATATCCTTGATGGAAGGAACTCCTCTATTAACTTATCATAGATCCTCTGCTCTCGCCTATAAATCGACAGGACCTCTAGATATATATATATATATATATATATATATATATATGCATTTGAGAGTTGCATTAAAGAAAGGCATCTCATAGGCATTAGTTGAGAGATTATAGTTTCTCTCTCAACCTCCTTGAGCCATCAATCTAAGTAGTCCTATGAAAGGATAGGAAGATAGGAGAAGAGTCTAGTTCCTCTTGCAGATTAACAATGATATTGGATTTAAAGAAGGTACTCAGATCAGAGATCTTTTTCTTTCTTTTCAGATGGAATTAAAAGGTACACATCGTAAAACTGATTTATTGTTATTTGATTTCAATCCTAGCATAAAAATTTTTCGCATTACAGAAAGTATGATTATAGTTTTTATGCTTACAGCTAAAGGAGAATTTGATGACTAAGTGTTAATATCTCTATCTTTTGATTAAAGCAAATCTATTCTTGGAATGTCTCACTCACTCACTCACTTCTCGGAGAAGGTATGTGCTTGCTGACACTTGCATCCAAGTGTATTCATTTTAAACAAGGGATAATTTGTAGATGATAAACATTTGTAGGCACAGTTCATTGTTAAACGTAGGTGAATTGCCTGTCATATTCACGTTGATAATAAAACAAGAAAAACATTGAGGAACTTGCTTTCTTTAAAGAGACCCATAATGATAATGAAGAAAAAGTGTTGCTGTTAGCGATAATAGATTTATCATTTTGAACATATATCTGTAAGTATAAAATCTATAATCATATTTTCTATAATAGGAAAAAACTTTTATGTTAGGATTGAAATCAAATAATAATATATCGAGTTTTACGATATGTACCTTTTGATATCATTTGAAAAGAAGGAAAAAGATCTTTATATAATCTGGGTACTTTCTTTAGATCCAATGTTGCTATTAAATTGCAAGAGGAACTAGACTCCTTCTATCATTCTATCTTTTCACAGGACCACTTAGATTGATGGCTTTGGGAGGTTGAGAGAGAAATTGTAATCTCTTAACTGCGTTGATGCATCCATTAGTCCTTAAAGGTCCTCTCTATTTATAGGTGAGAGCATAGGGTCTAAGATTAGTTATTAGGGGAGTTTCTTCCATCAAAGACATACCCTAAAGAATCATACTATAACTTGGCTTCTTTTCTATTGGTCAATATCTGTTATCAGAATCTGATTAGTTCTATTATATATTTTATCTAATTATAAAGGGCCACATAATCTGGCATTCTCTCACTTAGCCCATTAATTGATAAGATATAAAAGATATTTAAAATTAAAATAAATAAAAATAAAATTTGTTTGAAAATAATTTTACCTAATTGGATCTTGAAAATTTTTGAAAAGCATTTTATATATGGCCATGAATTTTTAAAAATAAGCCAATAAGTCCAATAAACATAATAATACTATATTAAGTCCAACTATTAATGCGAGTCAAAGCAATTATATATCATTAATGTTATACTCACTTCTATGTACTACAATATTATTAGTCTTTCCTAATATAGTCCATAATAACCCCTGCAATTTATCTTGTCAAGACAATCCTGTTATTTTATTTAATCATAATATGTATAAATATAAATGTAAACAGGATAGTAGAAACAAATAACTTTAATTATGTAAGAAAAAAATTATCAATAATAGCATCCACATAAACATGCATCATCATATTTTACACTATAAAGCTTTAATAAATGGATCAGATATCATCATAGTGGTGCTCAGGTTTTCAATTGACACTTGTTGTTTCTGGACTCTTTCTCTAATCACCAAGTACTTTATCTTGATGTGCTTGGAACCACTAGAATATTTGCCATTGTTAGAGAAGAAAACTGTTGTGGTGTTATCACAAATATCTTCAGCGGCTTGACAATTGAGTCGATCACACCAAGTCCCGAGATAAAACATACCATAAATTCAGCTTGATTTGTGGCATCAAAACATGCCATAAATTCAGCTTCCATTGTAGATGATGTAATAAGCGATTGTTTTACACTTTTTCAAGAAATTTCCCCATCGACTAACATGAATATAAATCCTAAAGTGGACTTTCTACTATCGAGACAATTTACAAAATCAGCATATGAATATCTTATTACTTTAAGCTGATATGATCTCTTATATGTGAGTATATAATCTTTTGTCCCCTACAGATATATCATTACTTTCTTTATAGCTTTCCAATATTTCATTCTTGGGTTGCTTTAGTATCTACTCAACATTGCAACTACAAAACTGATATTTGGTCTTGTACATGTTTGAGCATATAATAGACTTCCAATTGTACACCCATAAGGAATGTTCTTCATTTGATTTCTTTCTAAGTCATTTTTTAAACATTGGTTTTGGCTAAAATTTTCACCTCTAGTAATAGGTGTATCATTGTTTGAGCAAAGCTGCATATTAAATCTCTCTAAGATACGATTAATGTTGAATCTCAGATTTTGATGATGAAACTAATTGATTGTGATTTGTGGTCTAACTGTGTTTTGAGTTACGCAGGTCTCCTATCGATCAGGATTAGACAGTTGACGTTGGAAGAATTGACATTGCACCGGGTGATCACGTCTGGATATTGGATGTTGAGCTGGAGGTTTGGTCGACAATTGGTGGAAGGCTTCGTACGTCGGGCATCGGGCCTAGAAGAGCATGTTGCGTCAAGGATATTGAGGTTGCGGAGGTTAACCGCCGATTGGGCAATGGACCGTAAAAGAGGACGATGTGCCGAAGGATCGGACGAAGCGCCGACCAATAACGTGCCGGCCAACTGAATGTCAATTCGCATTGTAATAACTGTCTAGATCGAAGTAAAGTATTTGTTTGTTTATGTGCAAGATTAACTACGATGATGATGAAGGCGTAAAGCAAAACAAAAGTGCCAGAAGACAAGTGGGATGGATCGTTGGGAGTTCGAAAGTTCGACAGAAGTCTGAAGATTCGTTGGGAGTATTACCGGAACTGGCCGAGAACGAATAGGGAGCTTGCCGAAGAGTTTTTGGAAGTTCATCGGAAGGTTCGTTGAAAGTTCACGGAGCTTGCCAAGAAAGATTGGAGCTTGCCAAAGAAGCTCGGTGGAACTCGCCAAGATCATCATGAAGTCCGGGAGCTTGCTGGGAGTCCGTGAAATGGATTCCGAGGGTTCGTCGGAAGACCGTTGGAAGTTCGTCAAAAGCTCATCGAAAGAAGTCTTATCTTGTGAACTTTGTAATAGCTTAAAAAATATCTTTAAAATTTATAGTTAGCACATAATTTGGTTTAGGATTAGGTGTTAATCCTATAAACCAAATTTGGGCCAATTCGGACTTCATTTGAACTGGTTTCGGTTGAGTTTTCGACCGAAACTATTGTGCTGAAATGACCTGGGCAGTAGTACCGCCCAGTGGCCGAGAGCTAGGCGGTGGCACCGCCTGGCTGGGGTGGTAGCACCGCCCAGCACCCGCGAGCACCAGCGGTAGCACCGATGGATGGGCGGTGGCACCAACCAGTACTGCCAGCACCGGAAAATTCAAAATGGTTCAAATTTTGGCTCCAAGTTTGGGCTCCAAATTTGAATCACTTTGAGGCCTATAAATACCCCTCTCATTCATGGATAAAAGGGCATCTAGAACTTAGAAAAAGAAGAGAGAAACTCTTTTGAAATTATGCCAAATCTTCCCTCTAAGTTTTAAGAGTGTTCTAGTCTAAGAGAGGGGTGAAAGACTTTGTAAGGGTTATCTCCTAAGCCCGTCAAATGGAGAGGTGCTATAAGGGAGTTCATCCTCGCCCGTTGGAAGGAGGATAGCTAGTGGAGAAGCCGGTGGCCTCAAGTGAAGAGGAATCGGGAGTGGACGTAGGTCGCATGGCCGAACCACTATAAATCGGTTTGTATTTCCTTTCTTGCAACTTACTTTGTTGCAAACCACCTTCATTTGCTGCCTTACTTACTCAACTTCCTCTTCATCTTCTTATGTATGCTTTAAAGTTAAAACGCAATCGAATCGATTTCAAACAAAACATTGCTTTCATCGTACGAAGTTTCCGAAACTTATCTTAATCGTCGAAAATCTATCATTCTTTATCGCTGCACTAATTCACCCCCCCTCTTAGTTCTGCTCGATCCCTAACAATTGGTATCAGAGCCACGTTATTTCTCATTCGGATTTACACCCGTAAGAAATGGCTCTTCATGGCTTTCAAGAGGGCTTTTTGGTTTTTCATCCACCGTTCTTTAACGGTTCGGACTACACATATTGAAAAACTCGAATGAGAGTTTTCTTGATTTCTCTCGATTTAAACTTATGGAACATCATTGAAAATAAATTTTAACTTCCCTCTAAACCGACGAATGAATGGTCGGACTTAGAGAAAAAATCTTTTTCTTTGAATGCAAAGGCAATGAATGCCTTATTTTGCGCTTTGGACAAGAATGAGTTCAATCGAATTTCTATGAGCGAAACGGCTTTTGACATTTGGCGAACACTTGAAATCACGCACGAGGGAACTAGTAGAGTTAAAGACTCGAAAGTAAACCTCTTATTGCATGATTTTGAGATCTTCACCAAGTGAATCTATCGACGACATGTACACCCGGTTCACGGATGTCGTCAATAGTCTAAGATCTCTTGGTAAATCTTTTTTGGATTTTGAACTCGTAAGCAAGATCTTAAGATCCCTTCCAATAAGGTGGAATCCTAAAGTAACCGCAATACAAGAAGTTAGAAATCTAAATGACCTTCCGATTGAAGAACTAATTGGCTCACTAATGATATATGAAATGAGCCTCCTAGAATATCTTGAACATGATGAACATATGAACCACCTTCTAAAGAATAAGAAGATTTTGGAACTCTAAACTATGAAATGCCACTTGAGTGATGACTCAAGTGATAAGGGCAATGAACTTTTAATGAATCTTAATAAGTTCATTAAACAAAAATCTAAAATGAACAATGAACTTGAACGGAGGATGAGGCCAAAGAAGAAGAAGGCTTGCAAAGAAAAATCAAGTAAAGAAGAGGCGAAATGGGCTTTGACGATTTTCGACAATGAGGAAAGAAACTCACCCAAGTTGCTTTTACCTTATTTTGAAATTACATGATGCTTTTCATGAATGCTTAACTTAGTTAGTAGTTTTTTTTATGTTTTTGGAAATTAAAACAAATTGTTTTAAAAAATTATGCTATGTTTTTCCTTCTAGCATTTTTAAAAAATAATAAAAATGATCATGAAAAACTATATTGTTAAAGTTTCATGCATGTTATGATTCAAAACTTTGAATGATTATGAATGATGATTACTCAGTTTATAATTTCCATATCTTATTTTGATGCATGGTTTAACATAAAAGTTAATTAGCATGATTTTGTTTAATAGGGTTAATCCATGATTATGTACTTCGATTTTCATGCAATGAGGATTTGAAGTAATGTTAATTTAAAAATGTCTATTTTGGATTAATGTGTCTTAATCCTTTTTATGATGAAGTTTTTAGATGATGCATGTCTTCATGAAATCAATTGCAAAACTAAAAGACCTAACCCATAAATTTTCCAAATGAAAGAAATGTAGTTTTGATATTGCCTTGTGTTATATTTGGATTTAATGGTTTTCATGACAAAAATTATTTTTCAGATTTTTAAAATGATGTATGATTTTAGCAAAAGTTTGAGCATCGATCATCTTGTTATAACTAACGTAAGAAAGAATTAAAATGATTTTGATGATATTTTCGTTTTTGAATATGATGCATGACATTTTCATATGAAAAATTTGAACATTCTTATGAAAGATCAAATCACTTAAATTGAAACTCATAAAGATGAGAAAATACACTATTATGATATTTGATGCATTTGATCTTGATGGGTTTAATGACAAACTTATATTTTGAATTTATACAATGATGGGTTCCATATAAATGTTTGAACATATATCATGAAATCATCATTGAAATGAAAATATTAAAAGTTTGTTATCATGTTTAATGATCTTGTGATATCATATCTTGATGACAAACTCATGTTTTGGTCTTAAATTTGATACTCATCTTTTGAAACATGACCACACTTGTTTGAAACAAAATGAAACACATTAGCATGATAAATTGAATCTCATAATGTGTTATATTGTTGTCTTGACAATTTTTATAATGAAGTTTGTCTTTCGATTTTGAATATTTTGATTTGGCATATAAAGGCAAAAGACATACTTATATGATGAAACATAAAGAAATTATATTTACTATCTTATCGAGATTAATGATTTCATGATATCTTAAGAATCTCGTAAATTATAGAAGTGATTTCGATGAATTGATTATGATTTGATAATTTGAACTTTTCTCTCATGTTTTAATACTACTTTGTATGCTTCATGACTTGTTGATTGAAATATTTATGTAGACTTTTGATGTATCACTTGTCATGATTAATGCAAATTGCTAGCATTTTGAATCTAAAAAATGATTGCTTCTTTTTATCATTTACCAAAGAGGAGAACAATTCAAGTTTATGTCTTTTGTGAATCTCATAAACTATGTTAATGATTTTGATGATTCGAACTTGAGTGAGCTTTATCACAATCCAAGTCTTGATATCTTAATACTTGATACTTGGAATTCTTATACATGAATCAAGTTGCTCTTTGTGCTATATCTTTTTAAATGAATCATGAGCCTTATTATCATATATTTCATAATATAGAAATGACAAGAATTCTTTGGCTTGTATGTCTTATGTGGCAATTGAAAAATTGATAATTGAAAAGAAATTTGCCTTATGATGAATCAATGAATCATGACTTGATCTATGAGAATGATATGTTTTTATGCATCATGATTCTTGGTTATATACCCTTTATCATGAATTGATATTTATCGTGTAAACCTTATATGATTCAAAATTGATGTAAAAGAATCATTAATTTATTCTTTTATCATAGCTTGAAAATGAATAAAAAGAAAATATGTTAGCACTTATAATCATGATTTGATCCTTGATATTGATATGCTTTTATATATCATGATTCTTAGTTGTATGACATTTATCTTGAATTAAAAATTAATAAATATGAATTTTGATCTTGCTAAAAAGAAGTTATGAATCATGAATGATATTTTTTGGTTTTGATTTTTGTTGAATTTATATATTGATATCCTTCATGACATGATTTCTTTGCATTGTTATCTTATTTGCATCATATGATGATTGAACAATTGATGTATATTTTTATTGATGCAAATTTATAATTGATATGAAAAATTGCTTGTATAATGATTGAAATTTTAGTCATTTAGTCCTCCCTTCTTTTTGACAAAAACAAAGGAGGAGAAAAATTGCTACCTTGCAATTTCACAAGAAGTTAAGGATTGCTATCTCAAAGGATGCAAATATTGCTATCTTGACTATCTCAAAAGAAGCAAAATGTAAAACTTTAAAAATTTGAAATGTTACACTTGCCATGCCTTTATGTTTGTATATTTTAATAAAAAGTTAACATATATGTTTAAAGTGATTATATATAATTGCTAGCTCACTGGAAACAAAAAGTTGATAGCATGCAAAGGTGAAACTTAGTTACAAAAGAGAAGAATTGAAAGGAAGCTAACTTGCGTGTCGCAAAATATGTTAGCTTGCTTATCATTATTGATTGCTTGCTTATCATCTTTTTCTCTCATATTATGATTTTTGATTCCCTTGAATTCATGACTTAATATGCTGAAAATTTATGTTATAAATTTGTTATTTTGTCATGATCAAAACATTGACTATTTATACTCCACTTTTTTGACAAAAACAAAGGGGGAGAAGATTTATTGCTAGCTTATGTATCGCAAAGAAAAATTTTGCCAGCTCGAACATGAAAAGGAAGCAAAGAAAGTGCAACTTGCACATCTCAAGAAGCAAATAAAAAAATTATCATCATTTCCCATCCTTAAAAACTTGCTATGATTGAATGATATATTACAAATCTATACTTAAATGTTGTATGATATGATTAATAGCTAGTATGATTGTAAAATTTGTATATCTTTTTAAACTAGCTATGATGCAACTTCTCCTTTTTGTTGATGACATAGGGGGAGAAGTAGATTGATGACTTCATGCATTGATTGAATATTTTATATATTTGCATGATGGTTTGATAATTCTCATATTCTGTGATGCATGTAGCTTGGATTTGGGATAATCCAAATGTTTCTATCAATGACATATTGATAGGGGGAGTTTGGTTAAACTCCGGGGAGTTATGGTTAACTCCAGGGAGTTATGGTTAACTCGAGGGAGTTATGATTAACTTCGTTAGTCATCAATTAATTGTCATCATCAAAAAGGGGGAGAATGTTGAATCTTAGATTTTGATGATGAAACTAATTGATTGTGATTTGTGGTTTAACTATGTTTTGAGTTACGCAGGTCTACTATCGATCAGGATTAGACAGTTGATGTTGGGGGAATTGACGTTGCGCCTAGTGATCACGTCTAGATATTGGATGTCGAGCCGGAGGTTTGGTCGACAATCGGTGGAAGGCTTCGTACGTCGGGCGTCGGGCCTAGAAGAGCGTATTGCACCAAGGATATCGGGGTTGCGGAGGTTAACCGCCGATTGGGCAACGGACCGCAAAAGAGGAAGATGTGCCGAAGGATCGGACGAAGCGCCGACCAATGACGTACCGGGCAACTGAATATCAATTCGCATTGTAATAACTGTCTAGATCGAAGTAGAGTATTTGTTTATTTGTGTGCAGGATTAACAACAATGATGATGAAGACGTAAAGCGAAACAAAGTGCCAGAAGACAAGTGGGATGGATCGTTGGGAGTTCGAGAGTTCGACGGAAGTCCGAAGATTCGTTAGTAGTATTGCCGGAACTGGCCGAGAACGAATAGGGAGCTTGCCGAAGGGTTTTCGAAAGTTCACCGGAAGGTTCGTCGGAAGTTTATGAAGCTTGCCAAGAAAGATTGGAGCTTGCCAAAGAAGCTCGGTGGAACTCGCCAAGATCATCGTGAAGTCCAGAAGTTTGCCGGGAGTCCGCGAAATGGTTTCTAAGGGTTCGTCAGAAGACCACCGGAAGTTCACCGAAAGCTTACCGAAAGAAGTCTTGTCTTATGGACTTTGTAATAGCTTAAAAAGTCAATTTGGGCCATAAATTGGTTTAGGATTAGGTGTTAATCCTATAAACCAAATTTGGGCCAATTCGGACTTCATTTGGACCGATTTCTGCTGAAACTACTATGCTGAAATGACCTGGGCGGTAGTACCGCTCAGTGACCGAGAGCCAGGCAGTGGCACCGCTTGGCTGGGGCGATAGCACCGCTCAGCACCCGCGGGCACCAGCGGTAGCACCGCTGGATGGGCGGTGGCACCGCCCAGTACTGCCAGCACCAGGAAATTCAAAATGGTTCAAATTTTGGCTCCAAGTTTGGGCTCCAAATTTGAATCACTTTAAGGCATATAAAGACCCCTCTCATTCATGGATGAAACGTCATCAGGAACTTAGAAAAAGAAGGGGGAAACTCTCTTGAAAGTGTGTCAAATCTTCCCTCTAAGTTTTAAGAGTGTTCTAGTCCAAGAGAGGGGTGAAAGGCTTCGTAAGGGTTATTTCCTAAGCCCATCAAAAGGAGAGGTACTATAAGGGTGTTCATCCTCACCCATTGGAAGGAGGATAGCTAGTGGAGAAGCCGGTGGCCTCAAGCGAAGAGGAATTGAGAGTGGACGTAGGTCGCTTGACCGAACCACTATAAATCGGTTTGCATTTACTTTCTTACAACTTACTTTGCTGCAAACCACCTTCATTTGCTGCCTTACTTACTTAACTTCCTCTTCATCTTCTTATGTATGCTTTAAAGTTAAAACATAATCGAATCGGTTTCAAACAAAATGTCGCTTTCATCGTACGAAGTTTTCGAAACTTGTCTTAATCGCCGAAAATGTATCGTTCTTTACCGCTGCACTAATTCACCCCCCTCTTAGTGCTGCTCGATCCCTAATAATTAATATATCATTTCTGAGACAATCCTAATAATCCTTGAGATCTATCCTTGAATATCTCAATGCCAATAGCATAGGTTACCTCATTTATATCAACCATATTAAAGTTCTTACTGGGAAATATTTTGATTTCATGCAATAAACCAAAATCACTACTAGCAAATAAAATATCATTCACATATAATACCAATATAATAAACTTACTCTTACTTATCTTCAAATATATGTACTGATCAACAATGTTCTCTTTAAATCCAAAGGAAGTAATGGTATCATGAAACTTTATATACCATTGTCTAGAAGCTTATTTAAAGTCATAAATAGATTTCTTAAGTTTATAAGCCCAACTTTCTTTTCTTTTTTTTATAAATCATTCAAGTTTTTTCATATAGATTTCCTCATCTAGATCCCTATTCAAAAATGTTGTATTCATATCCATCTAATTTAACTCAAGATCATAATGAGCTACTAGTATCATGACAATTCTTAATGAGTCATTTCTATAAACTGGAGAAAAGGTCTCATTGTAGTCAATGCATTCTTTTTGAGAAAAATCTTTGGCTACAAGTCTAGCTTTATATCGTTCAATATTGCTTGTTGAGTTATGTTTTGTCTTAAAAACCTATTTACAACCGACTCATATATAATTATTAGGCAATTCAATGAGTTCGCAAACACCATTCTGGTCCATTGATTTTAATGATTTTTTCATTGTATTATACTATATTTTGAAATCGTTACTTTCTATGACTTGTGAAAAGGATAAGTGAAAAGGATAAGGGGTCTCTTTTTATTCCTATATCATAATCTGATTCTTGTAGATATACAACATAATCATCAGAAATGATATATTTCCTCTTCCTTTGAGACCTTCTCAAAGTTGTCAATTGTGATTGTTCTACAAGATCATCAGCAGCGATATCAACATAATGTGAGAGTTCATCAATGTTATTTTGTTGTTCACCCTCGTCAATTTTTTTATTGATTTGAGAAATAACAATTTCTCAAATAGGAGATGATAAGAGAGAATTAACCTGAATCTCTTCAATATCAAAATTGATCATTCGAGTATTTTTACTCCTACTGATTTTGTCATTTTCTAGGAATCTTACATTACCAGATTCTATTATCCTCATACTATGATTAGGGCAATAAAATCTGTATCCCTTGAATTTTTTTGGATAACCATTAAAATATCTAGAAATAATTCTTGGATCCTTATTTCTTTCATGTGGATTGAATACTCTTATCTTTGCAGGACACCCCTAAATATGTAAATGTCTCATATTAGGCTTCATACCGATCTATAACTCAAATAGAGTTGATGAAACCTATTTACTAGGAACCTTATTCAAGATTTATATAGCTGTCCTAAGAGTTTTACCCCACATTGACTTGGGTACAGAGGAATGACTTATCATGCTCCTAACCATATCCATAAGAGTATGATTTCACCTTTCAACAACACCATTCTGCTGTGGCACACTTGGTAACGCATATTGAGCACAAATATTCTATTGTTCTAGGAATCTAGCAAAATAACCAATATTTTGACCGGATTCATCATATTTGTCATAAAATTCACTACCCCTATCGGATTTAATAATTTTAATTTTTTTATCTAATTGTCTCTTGACCTCATTTATGTATACTCAAGAGTGTCAATGGCTTGAGATTTTTCATGTATTAGATATATATAGTCATATCTAAACAGGTCATCTTTAAATGTGATGAAATATCTTTCTTCACTAAAATAGAGAATATGAAGTGGTCCGTATATATTAGTATGAATAACTTCAAGGAGTTCTTTACTTCTTGTGGTATTTTTCTTTGTATGTTTAGTTTATTTTCCCTTAATGTAAGCTATACAAATATCAAAATCAGTGAAGTCTAAATCTTTCAAAATATTATTCTTCATTGATCTTTCAATTCTTTCCTTGGAGATATGCTCTAATCATCTATGTCATAGTGTATAAGATCTTTCATTATTGAAATTATGTTTCAATCTAATATTTGATTGTAGGATCAATAATATCTTTGTAAACTCAAGATTCAAATTAATTCTGTATAAACCATCACACAAAATTCCAGAACTAACTTTTATTAAATCATAAAATATACTGAGTTTACCATTACCAAAAGAAAGATAATATCCTAACTCATCAATTCTTGATAGAGAAACCAAATTTCTAGAAATAATAGGGACATAACATATTTTAACAAGATCCATCAGATGACCTGTCTCTAGGTGTAGGCGATAAGTCCCTACTGATATCACTTTCGCTTTGAGATGATTTCTCATAATGATGAATCTTTCATATTCTTTTGGTTTCCAGATTGAAAGAAATCCCTGCATATTATTGGTAATATGAGCTAAAGCACTAGAATCAATCCACCAAGTATTAGAAGGAACTTCTGTAATGTTTGATTCAAAACATACAAAAGTCGAGTTCACAAATTGTTTTAATGGATGATGCTTCAATTTTCTTTTCTTGTTACTAACTCCTTGAGTAGTAGTCATGACTTATATGAATTTTCTAGTCATGACTTATATGAATTTTCTTACCGTAATCTCAATTCTTCCTGAACACATATACTAGTTAACTCATTCAAATCCTACTTATCCTTTTGTATTATAGTGAATCTTAAATGGGTCAAACTGAGAAGGAAGAGAATTAAGAATGAACTACATGAGGAAAGACTCATCAACATTCATGCTTAATGCTTTAAGTTTTGTAGCTTTATCAGCCATATTGAAGATGTGATCCTGAATTCCTCGAGTGCCATTATATTGAGCCGTAGTCAGTTCTTTCATTAGTGTGTCAGCTAATGACGTATCAACAGATTTAAATATGTCTTCAATAACCTTTAAATATTCTCGTACGCTAGTTGTAATTGGTAATGAAGTCTTTAAGTTATTTGTAATCGTCATTCTTATGAACATTAAACTAAGCCTATCGATCTTTCCTAAGCCTTCATTTCATTAACTTGTTCCACAGTACTTTCATTAATCAAGTCTTCGGGTTTTTCAACAAGTAATGCTAAGTCAAGATCTAATATACCTAGTGTGAATTACACATGCTCTAACCATTCTGAATAATTTAATCTAGAGAGTATATGGACATTGGAAGCATACGAATGTATGGACGGAAGTACCACTATAAATATAAAATAATATTAATGCTTTGAGTTTTTAAAATATGATCAACTATTGATATCATCTATATTTCATCTTTGAGTGAAATATTGAAATATCTAGTGTTTACTCAAAATCATCTATGGAGGATTGATACCATCCTTGTTGAATAGTGTTATTACTTTTGGGTATACAACCTTAAATTGCAAGGATATCCAAAACAATATTATCCTATCCCATCACATAATTATTTAAAGTAGATTCTCCTTTAGGATTATCTAAATCTTCTAATTATGTGTGTCATTATGAATATTATTTCTTTGATGTCATTTATGACTAGTTCCTTAATGTCATTTTATAAGTTATTGGTCTATATCACTTTGGTGGCTATAAGACTAATATAATAATATAAAATATAGTTTAAAATATCCTATAAATAATAAGACTTGTATTATAATTCATATCTCAAATGTCTATCATCCCAGGCCACTTTGACAATTATGGTCTAATAAAACTTAGGGAGATGAGTTATAAATAATATTTATCAAATTTCTTCAATTTAATTTATGCTAAGCAGTTCAATAATAGAACAACAACCATAATAATTATTAAATATTAATCAGCAAAAAGAAAAACTCATATAATAATTATAAATCATGATAACATATAAATCATGCCTTCATGTGAAAGATAAATATTATTTCATAATTTCAATTATATACATGTGAATAACCAAAAAAATATCGAAGAATAATAATTAGATTTTCTTTACCACATGCAATCAATAAATCATATGAGAAAAACTATAAAATGAATAATAATTTATATTTTTTAATATATAAAATATTAAATTAAACTAATCAATTTTATTTAATTTTGACAAGCCTAGAATTTGGCTAAATATTAGCCCAATTAAATAAGTCGATTAAAACTAAAAATTAATCAAAATTTAATCCTTTCTAAATTTGATCAAAATTAAATTTAATTAATAATTAATCAAAATATAATCATGATCGAATTCAATTAAATTATATCGATCAATTTTATAATTGAGAATATAAATCAGAAATTCTCAATTGCATGAGGATAAAATTATAAATATATTGACAGGACATAAACAGGAAGTATCATATTTGTAAAGGGCAGAACTATCAAAATAGTAAAAGTATTAATAAAATACAAAAAGGCAAGGGCACTGCCTGCACAACCATGCTTGCGGGTGGCTACCGATTGTTGCACCCCTTGCAGTATCAACCCGACAGGCGACCTATGCCTGCGCACGGTTGCTGCCCTCGCGCGGCCAATGCCTGGACGCGGGTTATGCTCGCATGTGACCGTTGCATGTGAGCGGTCACTCGCAGCCCCTTACTGCTGCGGTACGCATGCTGCACGGTGCAGTTACTATCACTAGCAGATCTATCAGCCGTACGCAACAAGGTCGGCAGTGGTGCTGCAACGTCGCTACTTCGCTAACATCACTGGCAAGTAGGTGACAAAACAAAATAGATAGGAATACAGATTGACAGAATACAGATCAAATATCATAAATTACAAAATAACATATCTAAAATTTTTTATTTCAAGAACCTAAGCTCTGATATCAATTATAAGCATAAAATCTATAATCATGTTTTTTATAATACAAAAAAAATTTTATGCTAGGATTGAAATTAAATAACAATAGATCGAGTTTTACGATGTGTACATTTTGATGTCATCTGAAAAGAAGAGAAAAGATCTATGTATGATGTAGGTACCTTCTTTAAATCCAATGTCACTGTTAATTTGCAAGAGAAACTAGACTCCTCTCTTCCTATCTTTTCACATGACCACTTAAATTGATGGCTTAGGGAGGTTAAGAGAGAAATCGTAATCTTTCAACTGCGCTGATGTATCTATTAGTTCCCAGATGTTATGTTTATTTATAAACGAGAGTAGAGAATCTAGGATAAATTAGTATAGGAGTTTCTTCCATCAAAGACATCCCCTAAGGAATCCTATTATAACATGAACTTTTTTTTTATTGATCAATATCTATCATCAGAATCTAAGTAATTCTATTATATATCTTATCTAATTATAAAGACCACTTAATCTAACAGTATCATCGTGACATATGGCTAAATATACTGCGAGCCATTTCTAGCATTGGAAACCCATGAATGCTCTAGGGAATGTGCATTTAATTTGCAAACTGAATACGCTTCATATTTAATGGATTGGTGAAAAGCAGCTACTAACTCAGTTGGAGTTTGTGCTTGAATGCTGAGGAAGAGGGGTACCACATGGGTGTTGCCATGGGGAATAACATCGTTCAAGCAAAGTTATCACTTATTATGGGACCAGTATATTGGTTTATCAGCAGCGTTAGATGGACCACCTTTCAATTCTTCTCAACCTTGATGTTAGGTAACCTCAGAGCTGGTGCCACGGGCAGCAGGACTACTCACAGTGCACCACAAATAAGGGATGATTGGTCCACCTATTCAATGTGGCAGTGGATAGGTGTGGTCTGCGGGATGCCCATTGGCGGTTGATCTCCACCTCGGCCATGCCATTGAAGAAGAATGATCAGTCACATGACTTGTCTGCCATTTGGCACTGGGACCCTTTTATTGCTTTTGAGAGAAGAAGCTCTTGATGGAGTCTGCAATCTCTCTCTCATCCCATCAGGAGCAGCTCCATGTCGTCCCTTTCATCCTTCCTAAGGGAGTAAAGAAATAAAAGCTGACACTAGAAGTCAGCTACAGAGTGATTTGTCTAGTTTCATTTGTGTGTGTGTGTGTGTTTTTTGTGGGAACTGTATCTACTTCGACTCATGCAGAATCCGACTACCCAGAATGTAAAAGCTCTTAAGTTTGACCACCTCCATATTTGTAAGTGCTTGCATCATGAGATATAATAGTGCTAGTCATGCAATTTTTCTAATTGGGTTATTTTGATTCTACTTTCATTATACATTTATTGTCAACCAAGACCTTGTCACCATTTGAGTTTTTTCTATCAACTCTTATCAATAGAAGCAAGGTTCACAATTTTATTTACTGGGTGTGTTTTGCTCAAGACTCACAGTTGTGTATCGAGTGTAAAAAAGACAACTCCAAGTGGGAGTTTTAAATTCAGTAGCAACTAATAGAATACTTCGGCTGCAAAAATCTTGTGAATATTGATTTTTTCTGATAAGCTGCATGAAACTATGAAAGGCTGATGACTAGGTTGATTTTGGAGACACAGAATTCTTTAGGAAAATTTGAAAGAAACTGATTTTGCTTAAATAAGTAGTTAACGTTGCTTCCACTTCTATATTCAAAGTTAGAGATGCATTCACAAACCATGTTTTTTTTCTTTCAGAGCCAAAATCACCTATAGCCATGGCATCAAAGTAGAAGTCTCGTTGACATTTTATTATTTTCTGTGAATGCAACGATGTGAAAGTATCCTGCATGTTGACATTGTTTTCTAATGCTACTGACTATATGACCTTTTAGTTGATGAGAATCAAAGCTTTGACTTTTAATGCGTGAATGACCACTCGTCAAATTAAAAGAACATTTCAGAGCTAAATAGTTAATCACTTTTCAGAGTTGAAAAAAAAAAAACTTTAAGCAGATTTTCTTGTAGTTGACAATATGAACTC
The DNA here is from genome assembly GCA_024322285.1 of Musa beccarii. Lineage (NCBI taxonomy): Eukaryota > Viridiplantae > Streptophyta > Magnoliopsida > Zingiberales > Musaceae > Musa > Musa beccarii. The sequence goes on along the minus strand of CM044396.1, from coordinate 14,739,089 downwards.
AATAAGAAAATGTGTCCCGCAGGTTGAAATATATCTTTAAATTTCAGAGACCTTTGAAGTATCTCTGATAATTGAAAACACTAATCTTAGAGTTCACACGTTCTCGATCTAATAAGAAATTCCAGAAACACGTTTTGTGGGGGTTCCAACTTCAAAGAAGTTTATCCTAAGTTGCAACATGATAATTAATCCTCATTAGAGAAGAACAAAAGAGAGGAAGGAGAAAACCTCCTCCATATTCGAGCATTGTTTGGTATTCTGCTTCAAGAACAGGTTTTTTGAATCAGCTCTGGAGTAGATTTCTCAATACTCAAAAGAAACAACCATATGAAGAAAAAGGAAGACAAGACTAATATTGAAATGGAGATATCTAAATTGCTCTAACTATGACAGATAATTAGATAAGTAATAGATATGGATCTCTTTGAGGAGCAATATGCATAATTTTTTGACAGCTGAAAGTCCATAAAGAATGTGATAGGTATTGATAATGACGTTATGACGTTTGAGAGCCTAAATAATTCATATGCTTGTGATGAACATTGTCCCAACAGGCTTATTATTCACGCAATTTCTTGCTAAACAAAAACTCATTTTACAGATTACTTATGGAAAATAAGAAGAGAGGTAGAGAAGATCAGTAAGAGGCTCTTAGGAGGATTTGGTTCTTTACAAATAGAAGAAGACCGCCACTAGGATCACCATAAAGTTTTCCATCCTACTGCCAAGCTCCACAAATGGGGCCATCTTGATCACAACTTGACGCTGGTGGCGCTGAGCTTTCTCTTTCAGCTCCTAAATCATGTCATCAGCCTTCAAACCAAACATCTGCAAATTGGTGATGATGGTACAGATGCATATATGTTTGCTTGTACTAGCACAAGCATACAGCCATCTGGTCTGAGACTGCATCAGAGCAAGCTGTAAGCTGTACTCCATGGACCAGGGCAGAGGTCACCTGAGGTCAGTGAGCAGAACATGTGTGGTAGCATCGGAAATGCATATGACAGTGCAGTTTTGGATTGTTATGCAGAACTCATCAGAGGGATCTCAGAGTCCCTGAACTCCCTCCCCATCAGTGAAATGCTACATTCTTCTAATGATCAGAAGTGGAACAAATGGTCCGGTAAGATTTCATGATGCCTCCGGATGGAAGTAGAGCTACGTTCAGAGTCTGACCAGGGGTACGATGCTTTTGATCCCCACTTTTGAACTGAGATAGAGAACCGAGATGGCACAGCACTTTAAGATTCTCTTTTACATGCATTGTACCCTGTTACACTGTAGAATGTGAGTTGATAGTGCTGGAGAATATAGGAGGGCTATCTCCAGTGAAAAGGCCCTATCATTGCCTGCAACTGATAGAAACTTTTTGAATTTTTCCAGCGGAGGGGAATGCTTGTTTTTTGAAAGCAAGATTGAGCCATGCAGACATGAATCTGAGCTCCATGCCTTGCCAGAAATAATTCATGAAGGTTACAGTATCTGCAGTGCATTGCAATGAGATGCCAGTCTTGTTTGTCAGCAACCACATCGAGATGAAACATGATCAGCTTTGTTCACCTTGCAGTTTGGACAGTGAGAGAGAGAATTAAGACAGCAAGATACCAGAGTAGTAGTGTTTCCACTGATGTAATGCTGTGAAAGGGTGTACAAAGTTCACAAAAGTAAGATAAGCCTCATCATCATCAACTGTTCTCTGTATAGTAGGCCCATTTGTTGTTCCAAAACTTGGGCACCATTGAGAGAGGGCTCCATGCACTTCTGCTGCTCTATGTTACACTAGTCTACAGTCCATCTCAGCCACACGAAAAAGGAAAACAAAGAAGTAGAGAAGAATTTGCAGGAGATGATGAGCCATGCCCTCAGATCTGCGAGATGCATCTCCGGTGGCAGGCGACAGGCCGCTTTGCGGGCTTCGTCTCCTCCCTCCACATCCGACCGATGTCCTTGGCCGCCTTCACTGCATCTGAGGAAGCACCAGAGAGGCCTCTCCTCGTGAAGCCCACTGCGTAGAGGCCAGACTGCCCCTTCCACCCGTTGGGGAATGGAGTCTTTGGAAACCCATCCTTGGAGAAGAAATCACATCGCTGCAGATTCAAACAAATATGGATCAATCTCTCATTTAGCACCAGAATTAATGTCTGAGGAAGAAGAAGAAGAAGTAGTAGTCGTCATGGCCTTCGAGTGGTTCTTGGACAGCAAAAGTGTCTCATCAAAGACAGTATCACCAAACTACTTTAACTGTCGAGCTGGAACAGTAGAGAATCTTGGTTAGTACCTGAAGCCACTGAGGGACATTGCTGCGGTATCCGGTGGCCAAGACGACGGAATCGATGTCGAGGACCTGGCCGTCGGCGAGCTCAACTCTTCCCGGTGAGAACCTCTTGATTCCAGGGACCACCTTGATGTCGCCGGATCTGATCTTGCCGAGAGCCCCGATGTCGAGGACAGGCGTCCTCCCCTGCGTGTTCTTGAGCTCCAGGGGACCTGTGGACGGCCTCCTCAACCCATACTTGGAGATGCTTCCCAACACCAACCATGCCAACACCAGCAGGATTTTGTCCACCAGCCACAGCGGCAGCCACTTCATCAGCGTGACAGCCAGCTCGAACGTGGATTTCCCGAGAACCTCCCTCGGCAGTACATGAACCTGCGATCAAGCGGCGTTTATCAGGAAAGATGCCGATGCGGGAAGCATATCAAAAGTGGGATTCATTCAGCAAAGATCGCTCACCGACTCGCGGACCACCATGGCAGGGAAGGCGTCGTGGTCGCAGAGGTCGAGGCAGAGCTCCATGCCGGAGTTGCCGCAGCCGACCACCAGCACGCGCTTTCCGCGGTAGGCCTCGCCGGACTTGTAGTCGCAAGCGTGGGTCACGTCGCCACCGAACTCCCCCAGTCCCTCCAGCTCGGGGACGACCTTCTCCGCGTTCTCACCGGTGGCGACCACCAGCCACCTGCCAATGTACTCCATCTCGTGGCTCCTGTTGCCCGCCTCGGCGCCGGTTCCGACGGTCCTCACGCGCCACAGCCCGCTCGTCTCGTCGTACCTCGCCGACTGCACGGACTGGTTGAACCGGGCGCTGATCTCGAAGTGCTTGGCGTACGACTCCAGGTAGTCGACGAACTGCTTCTTGGTGGGGTACTCGGGGTAGTCCTCCGGGAAGGGGAAGTTGGGCAGCTGGCAGAATTGCTTGGGGAGGTGAAGCTTCAGGCGGTCGTAGGTGCGCTTCTGCCAGAGGGAGGCAATGCAGTCGGAGCGCTCGAGGATGACGAAGGGCACGCCGTGCTCCTTCAGGGATGCTGCGACGGCCAGGCCGGAGGGGCCGGACCCGACGATGATCGGACCGTTCACCCACGCGCACCTCCGCGAGAAGAAGTCGAATTGATCAGCCATGAAGACCATTCTTGGTTGTGTAAGTGGGGATTGGATGCAACGGCAGGTGGGAACAGAGCAGAGCTAGAGAAGTGATGAGAGCAGTTGGAAGCTGGACTTGGAGATAGGAAGGAAGAAGGCAATGGAGGATTTGATGAAGTGGTGAAGGGTGAGAGGAAGGGGAGGTGTTTAAATAGGGGAGGACCTGACTGCCCATGGCTCATGAGAGCTGCATGTCTCGGAGGTCCCTCTCAATATAATAAGCCTGCTGCCTCTCTTCGTACAAAGTTCATGGCAGGTCACTCTCTTAAAATACAAACATACCAAGTTTTCCATGAATATTCTATGGGCGAAGAAGACGTTAAGATCACAATATCTTAGTGTTCATTTTCTAAACGCAAATTTTGATATATAAATATATATATATATATATATCTCACAAAGTCGGTAACTCTATTGATATCTCCAAGATTAAGTTTAGCATATATGTTCAATTGATATGCCAGGAAACATTCCCTCCATCCCGTGTTTCCTTTCATCAAACGTCGCTTGCTGGCACAAATTGCTTCTTGATGTCTTTAAGTGAAGTACTTGTTGAGATCTTTATTGTCACATTGTGATTGCACACTAGCTATGGAAGCACTCGTTTCGATGATGAAACTACATAATGAGTGAAAGGGTGGGAGATGGAATTTGTTTTCTTTTATTCCAAGCTTTATGTCAAGCTGTTCTCTGAAGGAAAATTAGATTTTGTTTCACTAGCCACAAGTTGTTCCAGTAGGAATTAAAGCTCAAGTAGCAAGTTCCTAATAATCCCTAGTTGAGTCTGCTGTCAAAATGGAGCTGTGGCAATCATACTCATCAAAAAGTGACTTTCGATCCATTCATGGCTACCAAAAGCATCAAGACATGCTTCGAAGTGTTGATGTCTACGTCAAACAGTATCTGATGCGTGCATGGAGCATTCTACAGAGCTTAGCTCGAGTATGTTGTCAAGCTGTCCTCCATTTCCATGCAAAGAAGAAAAAATGAATTACTTAACAAAAAGCCATGTCGTGATGAAAGTTGTCAAATGTTCTGATGCCATCTGAGCATCACATGAAACATAAACCATGGCATATCCATCTAGCTCTTTTCACCCGTAAGGTCACTTGACGTCTTAGCCTCAGCCATGGCAGATGATGAAACAGGCCCCAATCCCACCATGCACACTGCATGAATAATGCTTCTGGTTCTCCTGCACTCAGGCAAGCACATGTACTGGTCAAATGGGTTGCATTATTTAGTCCTACTTGCATCCCAAACCTCTTAAATATCCACATCTACCATTAGAGAATCCAACACAACCACCACCCCAGCTTGATGAAGTATTTTTGACACCACTGCGACCAGTTCTTATAGTCTCTCTGCTTCATCATCTCCATATGAACTGCTTTGATGCAGTGATCTGGCAATGGTTATGATATAGCTAGCAAAACCTCGAAGTTGGAAATGGATGAGCCGAAAGCTACCATGTTGTCCACCTGGAACGATCTCAAGGCGCCGGCCAATCAGATCGACTGCTGTTGCGCGGGTCCCAATGAATGGCGACCAATAAGAATTGAGAAAGGGAAATAATATCTATATCTGACGGCTGGAGGATCTACCACCCTGGATTTAGTCGGCGATTCCCCACCCCACCACCATAATAACCCTCGTTGGCCTCCATCCATTGAACTGTGTGTCTGCGTATTCTGATGCTGAAACTTTCTCTGTCTTTGCATCCTCATGATCCTTGCTTCCCAGTTTCTTCAAAGAATAAAAGATCTTTGCGAAGTATGCAGCATATTCTATGTGCATTGAGCAGCATGAAATCACTTCAAGCATGTTCTGACCTTGTGCATTTTCCTTTTTCGAACGCTTTAAATCCGCATGAGATTCCTTGTGTTGGTTCTGTAGATTGGGTCAAGCGATCTACATTGTGAGAAAATGGAGGTTCATGAATTTGTTTCGGCAGACACTATGAATCATATGAAATCAGGCCTGTTTTGTTTAATCTGCACATGGGACTCAAAATGCTACGCCAAAAGATTCAGTGGTGAAACTGGTTCTCATCCTCTTGCTCGAGAGTGAGAGCTTGGTGGCCAGAGGCATGTGCTATAACACCTCGGTTTCCCAAGTGACTCTACTTTTCATGCCTAGATAGGAGGTAGAATGTGCAGTGGTGCTTCCTCATTGGGCTCTCATTCCATAGGCACTGCAATGAGTAGAACCACATGTACATTGGTTGCAACAATTCATGCATGATTAGTTAGGGATGTGTGCATGAAGGTAGGTTAACTCTGCACTGGACAAATGGAGGAAGAGCGCCATGGCCATGTATCCTAATCCCGTTTTGTTTAAACATTAGATCTTTGTGGTCGGCGATCATATACTTTGGTTGCCCCACAAAGCAAGCTCGATGGCAAGATTTCTTACTAGCCAAAATGAGTGAGTGGTATGCTCATGCGTGAAAAGTTCACGAAGATTAGACACCATGGTGTTAAGATCGATACCAACTAGTTAAAAAGGAGCTTCTTTGTGGGTTCCTAGGTGTTGTGGTGGACTCTTGGAGTCGGCCTAACCTATGTGATGTGTGCTTTTAGGAAGGACAGTTCAAAAGGGGGGGAAAGGACGGAATGTTATGTCTTCACATTTTTAGTGCGGGACGGTCCAGTCTCAAAAGAATGCTTGCATGCCTCAAATCTTTGTGAGGTTTGTAACTTCCTTGAATAGGATTTCTTCTTCTTTATCAAAGCCTAGTACCACAAAGAATGAGGGTTGTGGATTCTAATAATGTTCATAAACCACCATGGGCCCTTTTTGATTCTAGTTGATCATTAAAGGGTCCCAAGAAATTATTTCTATGAGGGAAGGTAATGCTTAACTAATTGAGTTCGATCTATACTTTTCCATTTATATGTACTGCTTTGCAGCTTCCACATGAATTCTGGTGGCTCCTTGTGAGCACAAATAATTAAGAGCAACTGATGATTGATTCAACATTAGAAAGCCACTAATCATGCTTGATAACTTTCTGCAAGAATGCAGTCCAGAAGCCTAATAACAAATCCATGTCTGTCATATGTTAATGAAGGTATCAAGCAGGTATGATTTGTTTCGATGCCATCGAGCTACCAAATCCTAATCATAAGGAGAAAGGAGAAAGGTAAACTTGAACAAATTATAAGAATTGGGCCAAGCTGAGACTTAAATCCATCATCAACTGGCTTATCTATTTATATTCTTTGGCAATCATGGCAACTAAATGATGCATTGCATATGCATGTTCTAGCCTATTCTTTGATGTTGCGATTTGTTCGGGAATTCTCATTCTCGACGGTTTCTTGTGATCATGCATATCAAACCCAATTAAGATCTAATGTATTATATTCATTACCAAGAATACAATCTATATTTTCTATTCACTTGACGATCACTGAGATTTTCCAAACAAATGTAACTTTTTTACTTTAATCGTTTTAGATACATACACATGTGACATGTCATTGCGGGGTCATCTCAAATCGCTAGCCTCACCTCTCTCTTTAGTTTTTGTAAGTATCATTTGGATGACCTGCATCCTTGATAGAACGCCATCTCTGTCGGACTCTCGGGGATGTCAAGGTCAAGGTCTCCTTGACATCATCTGAGTTATGGCCAGAGTTGTAGAGCATGAAAATAGATCTAGTCGGCTTTGTCCAACGTCATGTGGATGGATAGTCTGTATTTGACAAGTTGAGTCCAGAATTGCCACCCTCGTCAAATGCTAACACCACTAGTGTTTTATATAAAACATATCAAAATGATCAAATTGCAACAATGCACATAGGCAAATTGCAGCAGCAGAAACATAGCAAAATGATCTACTTATGTTGATTGGTCATGGCTTTGTTGTCGCACCAAACTGAAAAAAAAACTCAAGCTTCATGGCTATGTCTGTAACTTATCCATATTTTTTTCTGCTACGAAAGAAAGGACTGATGCTGTTAAGTGTTGATTGCATTGTACAGGAAATACCATATTATATATAACTGTTCAATGTTAATGGTATATGGACAGGAAAAAATAAATATATCACATATCATAATGCACGGTATGATATTAAATAATTTACAAAATGGCACCAGTTGCTGAAGTTGGCAAATACATGGATAAGAAGAGACACATTAGATTGGCATTTACTAGGCTTTTGGAAGGTTGGTGTTGAGGAGAATGTGAAGGTTCATGCATGCTTAACCAAGTGTGTAAGCAGATGTCATCATCTCATTCCCTTGTGATGATCTACCTTCATGCTCTTTCAATCAAACAACTAAAAGATTCCAATGCCATATTAAATCCATCCTCAACTCGAACCACATTATCTGTTTACACTAAGAACAACACAATGTTGACATTCCTTGGCCTCTAATTCAGATTACACAAACATTTATTTGCATGCATTACTAGTTAACATGCATCATGATAAAAAAAATTCGGAAAAGAAATTAGTTCATGGAAATAAGAATGGCATCTCATTCACTTAATCCGATGCTCATGCATGTGTATTAATCGGGTTCGTTAGTCCTAAAACTATAATTAATTAAGAGGTGGTTAGCCAGGTGGCTGAGTCAAATCAGAATCGAATTGGTCACATGGCATGAGGCCAGAGGAGAATCAAATCATCTGGTGGCACATTGCCTCATCACATAGACAAAACACAGATTCATCCCCTCATCCTCAGTCAACAGTGACTAACATAAATGATCTGACCACTTCCCAACGGTCAGGTTCTCCTTATGTGGTCGGTAGCTAACTGTTTAACTACCATGTGGAACTATAATTATTTGATTGTTAAGTGTTTTCAAAGCATTACCATCTGACACATGCTGTTGTTTTCTTCATCAATCTAAGTTTTCATGTCTATGAGATTTGAATGGTACTCTTGCAGTGGTCGTTTCACAGGGATTTGTGCACTTATTTTTGTGTCAACCCAGTTTCCCAGGTCAATCACATGGCAAGAAACATAGAGTATTGGCATGGAGAGAGAGAGAGAGAGAGAGAGAGAGAGAGAGAGAGAGAGAGAGAGAGAGAGGTGCGGCATGTGAGGAAGGGTTGCTGCTGGTTAATGATCAGCATTTTCGGTTACCTTCTTCGCAAAGTAGAACATGCAGAACTGCAACTGCAGTGGGGACTTCATGATTCCATTATCAACTCTGCTGCTGTATATATCAACTACTTTTACTTTTTCATTTTCTGAAAGACTGATGCTGTATAATTTGATAGCCTGTTTAATAGAAACAAATTAATCTTGATTTTACATAGAAAAGCTGGGAAAATTAGTGTGGTATAAAATTGTCATTTGTGGGAAGAAATAAAGGCAGGAAATAAAATATAGCTGTATCATTCCATTGTACAAAATTTTCAGACGTTGCAAAAGGAAGAAATAAGAAGAAAAAGTGTTTAAGATATGTAGGTTGTATTAATCTGGGTCGGAGCAACGGTTTGCATCGGGTAGATCCATCTAAAAAAAGAGATATTTGATTTTTGAAAAAAATAAAATGACGGAAAAACTAGCATTAAAGATAGTCAATTAGATGTTGCGATAGGGTCCAATAAAAAAAAATAATCTATTTATTTGATAAGTATGATTTTTAAAATACACTATATTAATTAAGCTGCAAAGATACAATTAGAGTATAAAAAACTAACCGACTGTGAGGGTCATTCCCTTCTCCCAAAACTACTTACTACTAACTTATTAGTAGTCTCATTCTTTTATCAATATTACATGAGTACTATGAAAATAATCAAAATATCTAAGGATATACAAAATATCTTCAATCAAATTTTTTATCACCCTCCCATGAAGTAGGAATAGTCTTGCATAGAATTTGAAGTAGGATCTCGAAATCTAATTCTACATGGATCATCTTGATTCCATCCTAAATAATAATTTAGATATCAACCTTGACAATAGAGGACACTCCATTTTTCTAATATTCTTGTATCCAATAAATAGAGGATCACCTGTATCATTTCTTAAGATAAATGATCTACACCAAGACACTTTCTCGATACCATTAAGCTGATTGACTATATACCAAGATTATTACAATGACCTTATGAAAAGTATCATTCATAGATGTAGCCTTATGCTTAAAGATACTCTCATTCGTCGCCTACTAGTAATAATATTAGTCTCAAAGAGCAACCCAAGATTTCTCCGTCTGCACACCCTCATTACCTCATTAACTCTCATTAATCTCATTCCAGAAATCACATGCAAAGGAGTAATAAAAAAAGTAATGAGAAATTGACTCAAGTTCTATATGATAAAATTGACACAAGCTAGTATCACACGCACCCAGCCTGGCAAGTCTATTGGTCATGGAGAGTCGATGCAAAAGTTTTCAACAAAACAGCTTTACCTAGGTAACAATGGCAACTTCCACAATCTATCTCACCAATCTTCATTTAATGCAGAATCACCCCTCTAGTAATGCAAATATTGATAAACAAAATTATACAAAATGATATATTTCTCATTAGCTTTTAAAATAAAAAATTATCATGTGGCACAAAGATAAAATCTAATCAATAGATGACCTTGGATAAGACACTCCCAAATAGGAAATATAACTTATGTAAATCCCAAGATTCATTATAAAATAAATCTGAAACCATACAACAGTTTTGCATCTTAAAAATATTATAAGAAGTGGGCTTTAGAGAAATCAAAATCCAAGGATTTAAAAGAGCTCTAATTGAAGACCCATTATCAAAAGTAATAAAAAAAAATCTCTACCACTATCTATTTTTAGATGAAAAATACAAATCACAAGGTTCAATACTCCTATATTTAGCCCTAACCACTTCAACCAATAGATTATTAGAATTATTCAAATATTATAAAATTCTACAAACTTCATAGTTTGTAAGTCCTTAATATCCAACCCACACTTATTCTAAGGTTGAATGATCACCTCCTAGGAGAGAAGATGTAGCTCGTGAGAGTTCTCACCACAATCTCAAAGAAATTTTCTAACATATGTTATAACTCCATCAATGATTATATTTGGCATCTAGGAGATACTTAAGGATTGAAAAAGAATAAAGTTCAATATAGAATTAATTAAGACAATATGACCTGTGAGTGATAAGAATGTTCCCTACTAAATCCCTATCCTATTAACAACAAGTTGCACCAAACTTGCCAGATATGATTTACTTAGTCTTCTAGGAGTAATAAGAGTTTCTAAATACTTCAAAGAAAAAAACTCATTCTTAAACTTAAAAAAATAACAAGTGTCCCTCCTAACACTTTGTCAGGGTATTCTTAGGAAAGAAAATCTCATATTTAGATAGATTAATCCTTTAATTAGTAATAGTTTTATACAGGTGAAAAATATTTCTAATAGCATCACAAGATTGCCTATTAGCCCTAAAACAAAGAAGGAAATCATTCATATACATACGGTGATAAATTTTGAGTTTTTTTTCTATCATTTACTAACCCAAAAATGTTCAATTAAAATAATTAATCATAACATGTGAGATAACTTACTTATTAAGTTGATAGGCTCGAGTCATTCATCCAAAATAGTTAAACTCAAACTAATAATAATGTGTGCATCTAATCTTACAAACAAACTCAAATATCTTTTAAAATTTAATATGATTAAATTATGGTGCCACACAGAATATTGATATGATATTAAATTATTGATATAAAAGTTTATAATAATTTAAGGAGCAAATGCTACTCTATATTTTTTTTTATAATTTTTCTTTTGGATCGACACACTTGTTCTTCCAAAATTTAATGGATTAGGTTTAGCTCTAAGTTTGGTTGAATAGGTTAATTAATTCAATTAATGGATATTGTAATTAAGGTTAGCATAAATAATCTTTAAGTGGGTTTAAACTTAGCCCAAATAATTTGGTTTAAGTTCATTGGCCAAGGAGAATATAGAAAGGGCATATATAGGATGGAGCTTGCCTTGTTTAGTCTTGCTCACCTCTAGAAGGAGGTGAAGGAGAAATACAACCATTGCCCATTGCCCCTATGCTCTCCAGCTCCCCCAATTTGTTTCCTTCTTGTAAATAATCATGAACCCTAGTTCCCCCCTCTCGTTCATGGGTGCAATTGTGGGTAAGGTATGGTATTAGGCGAAGTAATCTTATTAGATTTTGTGATCCAATTAACTTAGGATAATATATATTAAAAATCTAATTAAATTTTGATTAAAGTTATCAATTAATGAAAACAAAGCTAAACTTATATTAGGATATCTTAGGAGATAACTTTGGAAGAGACTCTTCTAATTATCTTTTCATAGATTTTCTACTCTCACATATATAATGACAAGATATCCTAGTGATCTAATCATCATAGATATATTTTCTCTCACGTCTCTTATTAGTCCCTGCTTTATGATTTTGACTCCAATCTAGATTCAATTTTGATTGGCTAATTTTGACTAAGCCTAACTCTCTTTAAGCCCAATGTAGGTTTATGATTGACTTGATTCATATGGTCCAATTCTAGGTTACCTAATTGATCTAGCCTAATAAAATTAGCCCATTAAAGTCTTTATAGAATCACTAAAAAAACATAATATGTTATAACAGAATCTAATAAATAATTTTATCAAAATTATTAAAAAATAAATTATAAATATTTTATTTTTTTTATGTGACAGAATGATTAGTGGTTTGACATTTGTGTGTATCATTGCAAATATTATTATCCTTAATTGGTTTGATATTAGATTTTCCAAATTAAATTGCTTGTGGCATTTAAGTTTTCAATTCTTGTTTTAAAAAATTATATGGTTATTAAATACACAAGAATGAGAGAAAAATTATAAAATAATATTTATTTTCATATGAAAGGATGATTTTTATTTTATCTTGACCTTGCTATTATATGTGATTAAAGTTTATATTCAATAATTATTATGATCATTTGTATTAAATAATTTTTATATAATTAATTAAAAATAAAAAAATATTATTTATAACTGATATATTTAAATTTTATCTGATTAGTAGCTGCCAAAATAGCCTATGATGATAGACTTATGAGATATAAATTATAATAAATATTCTCAAAATTTTTTATATTTTATATTTTTATATTTATCTTGTAACTATCAAAATGACTTGGATTGATAAAGTTATAGAAACATATAAAAATAAAATTATATTGGTTGATATTAATGATAATAATATTTGTAATAACATACATAATTATGATATTTGGGTAATTCTAAATGAGGATTCACATTTAATAATTATGTGATAAGATAGAATAATATTATTTTTTATGTTCTTATAATTTAGGGTTATATACCTAAAGGTAGCAACATTAATCCATAAGGATAGTATTAATTCTTCATAATTATAAAATTTTGAGTAAATACTTGATATGTTAATATTTTATCCAATGGTGAAATAAAGATATATCACTCATTCATCATATTTTTAAAAACTTAAGATATTAATATTATATTATTTTATTATTATAAATGTTATTTTCTTTATTATATTTGTGTCATTATATTTTGAATTAAATTATTCTAAATGAGCTTGTGCAATTTACATAGAAAGTATTAGATCTTGACTTTACTCTGAAATGGTCACATACTTAATTGATGAAATGTTAAATTTTATGGAATAAATAATACAAATAAATGATCGAAAAAGGTCAAAATTAGTCTTATATTTATTGCTAATAATATCTAGACTTTATTATTATTTAAAAATTAGTGTATTAGAATATTTAATATTAATTTAAATTTATTAACAAGTCATTAATTGACATGTTAATGAAAGAGCTGACAATAGCTTAGTATGATATTCATGGAATTTTAAATCATATCTTTAATATAATTGATAAAATTATAAAGCTCAAAATATTGGGCATGAATATAGATGAGTCCTTTTTCATGCAAATAAGATTAAGTGAATTTATAGCTCAAATAAATATAAATGAAACTATATATCTAGGAAGAATTGAGTTTAGAAATAGAAAAAATCTCATAATATTTTGACCATTGCTTAAGAAGTGGGTGATAATAAACAAAAGTTGGAGCACAATTTACCAAATAAATCATTAAGTTTAGAAATACAATACAAACTCATAAAAGGAGAACCTTTATAATAAAGTATAACTTCTATGATAAGAAAGATTATGTGAAAGATTTAAATTATACATTATACAAGTTAATTTTAATACTTGGTGGATTTACTTTAGTACTTTAACTCATTTTATTAATAATGTATAGAAATTCATTTTAATTCAAAGAACCAAGAGAGTATGAAAATTTTGTTATTATAAGGAATTATTTTAAAGTGAAAATGATATTAATGAGTAATTATCATCCGATTCAAAGAGGTGATAAATTTTATGATATTAGAATGGAATCTTAGCTATTTATACTTAACATGATTTATTAAGTATGGCACAACATAATAAAATTACTAAAAGATAAACTCGTACTATGATGAATATGAGTATAAGTATGACGAATTATTTTTCTATACCTAAATCAATATTGGTGAATTTTTTAAGATAATTATATATATCTTGAATAAAGTTCCTTGTATGTTAGTTCTATTAACTCTATTTGAGTTTTAGAATGATAAACAACTCAGCTTGAGATATTTATATATCTAGAATTGTACTACAAAGATTAAAATTTTTAATCCATGTAAAAGAAATAGATCTAAGAACTAGATCTGGATATTTTATTAGTTATTTAAAAAAATCCAATGGGCATGGATTTTGTTATCCTAATCATTATACGAGAATAGTTAAATATGATAATATAAAATTTTTAAAAAATAGTGAAATCAATGAAAATAAAAAAACTCTAAAAATTGATTTTGATATTTAAGGATATACAGGTTGATGCTCCTTGATCATTACTTATTTTGAGTAGTAGTAGTTTCTTAAATCACTAAATTATTTGTTGAAGATGAATAACAAAATAATATTAATGTATTCTCATAAAATATTAATATTGCTACTGATTAACTTTTTTAAAAACCATAATTGGTACTTTTGAGTAGATTTCAAAGGGAAGAAGATTCAACATTTCTTATGATAATGTGGTACATTTATAAAAATTATATTATTATATAGGAATAAAAGAGGACCTTTTATCATTTTCATAAGCCAAGAAAAGGTAATGATTTTAAAATTACATAATGTAAAAAAAGAAGAACTAAAATCAATAAACAAAATAGTATTTGGGAACTTATCAAATTACCTAATAATTGTAAAAGAGTTAGTTATAAATTCATCTTTAGATCTAAATATGACTCTAAATGCACTATGAAATGATATAAAGTCAAAGGTCTTACTTAAAAGAATGACATTAATTATAATGAGATATTTTATCTAATTTCTAAAATATACTCATTGAAATTTATTATAATATTTGTAGCTCATTATGATCTTAAGTTATATTAGATGAATATGATAACTATTCTAAATAGAAAAATAGATGAGAAAATTTATATGGAATACTTTGAAAGATTCATAGGGAAGGGAATGAAAAATTTTACTTGCAAACTTAAAAAAATTATTTATGATCTTAAGTAAGTTTCTAGATAATGAATCATATATAAAATTTTATGATACTATTACTTCTTGAAAATTTAAGTAAAATATTATTGATTAGTATATATATCTAAAGATTAGTGAGAGTAAGTTTATTATGTTGGTTTGTATATAGATGATATTTTACTTATGATTTTAGTTTATTATATAAAATTATATTTTTTTACTAAGAATTTTAAGATGATTGATACATTATCTTATTAACATAAAGATATTTATGTATACATCTTAATGATTGCTATGACTATCTCAAAAATAATATATTAACTGAGTCTTAGAGAGATTTAATATATAATTTTATTTAGCAAATACTACACTTATAACCAAAGGTAAAAAAATCTAATTAAATTTAGTGTTTTAAAATGACTTTGAAAATAATCAAATGAAAAAAAATATTTCTTATGCATGTGAAGCCAGTAGTCAATACAAGATTCGATATCCATTTTACAATTAAAATGCTAAATAGATATTAGAGTTACATAGGAATAAAATATTAAAAAATATAAAAAAGGCAATAAGATATGTATAAGGGATGAAGGACTATCTGCACACATACAAAGGATTAGATCAGCTTGAAATGATAATATTTTCAGATACAAATTATCTCAATAAAAGGAAGTCCATTTTAAGGTTTATATTTATGTTAGCTGGGGGGGTAATTTATAAGAAAAGTATGATGTAAGCTATTATTATATTATCGATTACAGAAACTGATTTTATGACATACTTTGATATCACTGATTAAGCTTTATAATTATCAAATTTCATTTCAGATATGATATGATTAGACTCAATTATCAAATCACTAAAGAAATTTTGTAATCATCACAATTGTTTTCTTTTGTATGAATGTTAATTACTCTAGTAGTTCTAAGCATAGTGGCATAAAATATTTGATGATTAAAGAAAGAGTTTAAAAATAATTAGTGTTAATTAAGAATATAAGTTTTATTATATTGATTGTTGATCATTTACGAAGGCCTTATGGTTTAAGATGTTTAAAGACTATGTTTTTAGAATAAAACTTTAAGTAACCTATAAAAACGACGATGGTCACCTCCTACCACTTTTGTAATGGCTAAGGCTCAATGCATTGCTAGGTTATGCTAAGAAACTTAGGCAAGAAGGTTGAAAATAATGATCTTCTTGGGGGTAGCACAAGATAATTTAGAGAAAAATAAAAGGCAAATTAGGCCTCAATTAAACTACATCAAATAGTTAGACCTTTATTGAACTGGTTTGGTTTAGTATGCATCAAACAAACTGGTTCAGCTCAAAAAACCCTAAGTCAAACATGTTCAATGGATATTTGTTATATTTATCTTATTTTATATAGGGTATTTTGGTCATAATTTAACAATGGGTGTCCCTTAATAAAAACCAAATATGGGGGTGTCATATGATAAGGTTGGCAATAATGATCTTCTTGGGGTAGCACAAGATAATTTAGAGAAAAATGAAAGGTAAGTTAGGCCTCAATTGAACTATATCAAATAGTTAGACCTTTATTGAATTGGTTTGGTTTAGTTTGTATCAAACAAACTGGTTCAACTAAAAAAACTCTTAAGTCAAACAGGTTCAATGGATATTTGTTATATTATCTTATTTTATATAGGGTATTTTGGTCATAATTTAATAGGGGTGCCCCTAGATAAAAGCCTAATATGGGGTGTCATATGATAAGGGATTTTTTTGAGTAAGCTGCCCATGGTTCTTTATATGATCACTATCATATGGATCCTAAAAATTGGTGGGTTGTATATGGTTCATCTCTTCAGGCATTAGTTTTGAAGTTATTTGTACATCCTTTCTATGAAAGAAACTGAAAGCAACTATTCTTCCGTGCACTCTTTTAAAAAAAACAAAATGACTTCTCAATGTACTGTAGATTTGGTATTCATTCATTGTAATCTCTATCTTCTTTCCTAAAGAACTCTAGAATACTTAGAGGGAGAGACTAAAATGTGAGATATTGCTAGAGATAAATCTAATTTGTTTAAAAATGCTGGAGTCTTGAAATCGTAAATTTATCCTTGGATGAATTAGAGTTGAAAATATTATTTTTACTAATGATATTAATAAATCACCAGATGGATGTGATAATGACATAGAGAATGCGCCAGGTGATTGTTAAATATTATTTGATATATTTAAATTTTATTTTGGATACTTAGATTTAATGATTTTAATTATTTAACTTGTGTGATAATATTTATTTATTCACATTACTGAGTCTAAAAAATTTAAATATAAATACTATAAAACTCATGTTAATCAAATATTATATATATAATACATATATCCTCTCAGTATTTATATTTTTTTAGAAAAAGCTGACATGTTGCTATGTATGTGTTCATTTCTCGTGTCCATGTTCATATTTCTTAAATGAAATATAATTATCACAGCATCAAAATAGGCGGCTAAATTTGAATTATAAAACCAACCTTCTGCTTATAAGGATCAGACTTGTGTATTTTGACCATCTTCTTATAATGGATTAGTGGATACCTTGTCATTTGTCTGCCTTTACATTTGTTTATATAAAACTCATATCGGATATAGCTGTTTCCTCTAAACTTTTCTTAGCTCGAGTTTACATTGGCTGACCAGCTTTATTTTTTTATCATTTTCGGACAATAACTTTCAGTTTCTTTGACATGTAAATGCATTTCATGATATACATTGCAGGCTTGGACAGGAGATCACTGGTGAGGCAAACACAGCTTAATCATCTTACATCTTTGTACACACGGGTATCTCTTTTTTAGATACGAGAACTATGTAGATCCATGCCGGATGGTGTTTTGTTTGCCAAAAATATCTCAGGGGGAAGACGATAATGTAGTGATGCACCTGACATTGTTTTTGTGAGAGTCTTTTATGATTAATAAGCTGGCTTCTGTATCCCTTGCGGATATGATTTGTCCCTAGTTTAAAATTTTGCTTGGCCATGTAACACCAATAGATTGCAGTGCCAACTACACCTGATTTGTCCCTAGTTAAAACTTTTGCTTGGTCATGTAACACTAATAGATTGCAGTGTAGGTTACCAACTACACCTGCAGATTGGCTAAAGCAGCTGGAATTTAGTTCCTTGTAGGGTTTTGTGGATTGCAGGCTTGAAACCACAGCTGAAATCAATCATTTATGTTCAAGTATGCAGGAAAAGATAGTTTCAATTTATCTATAAGACTTTGAATGGTAGGTGAGTTTGGAATATCACCAATAGTCTCATGTTTTATTATAAAAATTTATCGAATAAGACTACGAATCCTCTAAGTAAATATCTATGGTACACTTTTATTAGAGCAGTGTTTTAAGTATATAAATTTGTTGGATGATAATTTCTCAAAGATATATATGAAACCACTTTGTTCCAATATAGTGTTAAAAAAAGTTCTCCGTCTATCTATTTGATGCGAGAGCTTTGTTCTATGAAATGAGCATTGGGATTATTGTCTTTATTATGAGGATTACTATTATTTTCATATTAAAATTTATTTTAGGAGACCTCTCCTTAAGTTTCATAATTTATAGATATATTCTGTAAAGCTCTCCCTAATTTAAGGAAAAGATACTATTATGAGTTACATCTTCCAGATCAGAGGGAAAACTTTAACTTAAAGTTAGGTCAATTTAGTTACATCGATTATATAATTTATCAATTAAAATGATGAGAAAGTAGGTAGTCTGATCGAGAAATGATAGAATCAACTTACCTTTGCAAAAGAAGAGAAACTAGTAAAATTTTGTTGGAGACATAATAAACGAGAGGGATTGACATAACTACAATCAAGGCCCAAATACAACTTCAAATAACTGGATAAGATTATAATTATATTTCTTATAAGGGGTACATTGGTATCATACCAAAAAGATTTGAGTCTCATGCTTTTAAGTAGGAGATTACTATTTATAATTTTATTATAAAATTTTTAATATTTCAAAACAATCCCTTTGCAAATGGACATAAAAGACATTTTATTCTCCTCCTCTTCCTTCTATTTCTTTTTTTTCCCTTCTTGAAAAGACAAGAAGCAAAGGACGGCTATCATGATGGTGTCAATATAGAGCATAGGATTGTGGTGAAAAAAAAATGATAACATTGATAATGTAAATAATAAAATAATATTTTATTATTTTTGAAAGGGTTATCAAGGAGTTGTCAACGGTGAAAGGGAGACTCTGAATATTAAACCTTTAGAAATATCGCCTCTAGTTGAAGAGCACAAATGCCACGCTTCTCAAACCATCAAAAGAAATCGACCTCTTCCTCGATTCCAATAGATCGAGGTTTGCGGCGATCCTGAAGCACTGACGCGTGCTTTTGGTGGGCGTATTTGTGTTGCAGACACGACCGGACACGGCGTCTTTTTATTTTTAGTTTTTGGACATCCTTCATCGCGTGCGGCGCTGCGCTCGCATGACCCTCGCGAGAGGGCCATCTGCTTGGTCGAGATGAATTGTCAGCGTGCGATTCTTGGAGGATTTCTCAGGAAAAATTGTTCGCGTGGCCCTTTGTCACCGATAGTTACCGGCCAATTCCTCGACGAGGTGTGCAACAAGGGGTTCCAGCAGCAGCAGAACCTACAGCTTCGCTGGCAGCAGTGAGCGTGCCTCTGCCCCCGAGCCCACCTACGTCCACCATGACCCATCTCGGCAACCTCACCGACAAAGCCATCATCCGACTTCATCTACGAGGTGCGCAACAAGGGGTTCCGGCGGGAGAAGAATCTCCAACTGCAAGAGAATCTTAGAGCTCGTTGCAAGAGAATCCGAACAACGATCAGGTATTGAGCTCGACTCCTGCTCTCATAGATCGTTGGATGTCGTCCTCTGATTTCTCGAAGTCGCGCAGATGAGTTTCTCGCTTGCCATGATCAAGCTTTCTGTTCCACGTCTCAAAATTTGCTCTTTTTTAATTCGGTCATGTCGTTCTTTTGGTTGTGTTTGATGGTAGAATTGGTCACGAAGAGATTTCACTATGGACATTTCTCAAATTTGTTCTCCTTTTTTCCACTCCAAGAAATAACAAAGGGAAAGGAAACGTTAGATTAAAGTAGAACTGTTTAAGAATCCTACAGTAATTCGTGTTTACATCATGGGATTCCCAAACTCTACACCGTAGTTCCAGAAACTTCTAATTGAAGTACATTAGTTTGCTCATAATCTAATATCTAGTGCCTTAGTCAATTAGACCTGCTTATGTAAGTACATTAGACTTATGTCCGTCAACATGGATTAAGAAAATAATCGTAGCACTAGCCTTATTTTGAGTCTGTAGAAAGGCAACCATTTGAGATGGCTTATATCTAATGAGTAGAATAACTAACACATTTGAACCTCCCATCTTTAGTTGATAATTTTTAAATTGAGATTGGATATTTTTGCTCTGTTTCAAGTCACATTGCTAATATATGGTTTGATTAGCAGTAGCTGAATCAAATGGTGTAGTTAGTGTCTTTCATATGCTTGCGACATGTCCATGCAACACAACCTGTTCAGCTGTTCTACGACTCATGCTACAACAACAGTAACATGCTGCAAAACTCATGAATCAATATGCCATATAGAGCTGACTATAGAGCTGTTTAGTCCCCATCCAAAGTGAGTAAAGATTTAAGTTGATTTATAAGAGTCTGTATATATATATATATATATATATATATATATATATATATATATATATATTATTAACTTGATTTATAAAAGTATGCATTGGCTATTAGAACCAACTTAATAAGCCTTCGTATCGATCTTTTCATAAATTATTTTCTTAAATTAAAAGTGAGGATCTTGTGCACTTTGTTTTTTGCCTTCCCAGTATAGTTATGATTATGATGTGGCATGTTATGCAACTCGAACAATTTCTTTGCCCTCAACGCCTTTTATTTTCAGAAATTAATCATTTCAATGATCTTTGATGATTATACAAGTACCAAAAGTACGAACGAGATGAATATTTATTATCTTAATCATTCTTGTTAGCCCGATATTAATAAAAAAAATAATTTATAATAGGTCTCTGTCTGCTGAGTTCGTCACGGAGGCCTCTCGGATTCAAATGCATCAAACGAGATAGGGGAAATGACTATGCAAACAAAAAAAATGTGCAATCTTTTCATTAAATAAGTGTAGGAGACCTCCTCTGACCCTTGTGCTGATCGATAGATCCAACAATGCCGCTTTCCAATGTCATTGTGCTCGGAGTCCACAATCAAGTCAGTAATATTGTCAAACACTTGGAACTACTGCATGAGGCTGTCATAGTCAATTGGCTTCATGTAGCAAACAGTTACTTCTTACTTGCGTTTATTCCTTCGCTCCTTTAGCCGATTGATTGGTGCAAGTCTGCTACACTATATGCATTTAACTTTCATACAATTTAAAGTAGTCCCGGTCATGGTTTGGTTCAAACTAAAATTGAATTGGACTAGAATCAAAACTAAATCATCTCGATAGTTTATTAGTTTAAAATCGAACTAGAAGCAACAAGTGACGGTTCAATTTTGACCCCTAAGTTTAGAAAATCAAAATTATCGATTCGATGATTTATCTTAAAAATAAGAATATTATCAATAACCTATTGATCGACCATTAGGCTCAAACAGTTAACTTAATGATCAACACGCAGGCTGTTGAAATCTCTCTCTCTCTCTCTCTCTCTCTTACACCTATGATTAAGCACTTATTGAACTTTTAATACTCTTAAGTTCTTTTTTTAATTTCCTGGTAAGTGAAAGTCACAACTTCACCATCAACAAGGTATTTGAGAATTCAATATGATAACTCAAGAAAGTCAACATATCAACATCGATATCGATCACTCAAGTTGGGCATCTTCAAGCTGCATTGCAAGAAAGTTCGCAATGGCAAAGGATTTTTTTCGTATCATATGTAATTATTGTGGCTAAAATTTTAAATTCAAAGAATGAGAAGGATATAAAACATTTTGAAACTAGATGGAACTCTTTCCATGCTATGATAGCTATTAAGTAAGCCTTCAGCATGGAAGTATGGTTATTAAATGAATCTAGATCAAGCATAATCATAGAATCAATTGAAGCTCAAGCATCAACAATTACACAAAAGTGATGAAATGAAGCTAAGAAATTATTTACTATTTGACATATCAATTGAAGGGTACTATCAAATAATGATTATTATAATTTTATTTAATTTTATATCAAGTGTTTTTTATGAAAAAAAATAACAACAAAGAAAAACTTTTGTATATGAACAAATACTAACAGATCGTAACACATAACGGAATTAAACAAAAATCATAATTAGATATAACACTAAGATTTATATGAAGAGTTAAAGGGTAAAAATCATAGGATAAACTAGAGAAAATCCAAGAATAATGAATGTACAATTCTCAAAGTCTTTTGCTCAAAACCCAAGCAACAATCATAAGAGAATAACTGTGATACAAGGAACACGTCATTGTACACAATATCCAAAACTTTCCCAAGCAATCATAGTAAAAATTCACTATAGATCTGATCTAACCTGAGATGAGAATACTATTTGGATGAATAAGAAAAGTCTTTATGTGGTTCTTGTCTTCTTTCCTTTCTTTTTCTCTTATTTTTCTATTATTTTCTCTTCTTTTTGAATTACCTTGCTGCTGCAAAAATTGTTGCCCTTTTACTATAGTTTTTTCCTAATTTTTAAAGCTACCATTAGCTCCCTAATTAAACATAAGGTTTAGAAAAAAGAAAAGGTGGGCTGATAAAGCCCAAATGGGCTGAATTGGGCTAACTGCCCAACAACCTCCCTTTCAGCTCATAAGGGAGGCTATTTCATAACTCCTCAGTGTGAAACCATACTGTCCAACTGTCGGCACATCTTCTGCCTCTCTTTCGGTAAGGCTTTTGTTAACATGTCTGCTTCATTATTATTTGTATGAATTTTATGAAGTTGCAATTGCTTTTCTTCAAGTATATTTCAAATCCAATGGTATCTGACATTTATGTTCTTTGACTTGGAATAAAAAGTTGAGTTCTTACATAAATGAATAGCACTCTAGCTGTCACAATACATCACATAGTTTTCCTGTTTCAGCCCCAATTCTTGTAAGAATTCTTTCATCCATAATATTTCTTTGTAAACCTCTATAGCAGCAATATATTCTGCCTCTATGGTGGAGAGAGCAATACACCTTTGCAATCTAGATTGCCATAACAGCTTCTCTTGCAAAAGTAAGTACAAAACCTGATGTGGATTTCCTCGTGCCAATATCTCTAGCCATATTTGCATTTGTGTAACCCGTTAGCACAGGTGGTCCACCTTCAAAGTTTAAACAAACCTTAAAGCTTCCTCTGAGATATCTCAAGATCCACTTTATTGTTGCTCAGTGTTCTTTGCTTGGATTTGTAAGAAATCTACTAGTAACACCCACTACATATGCGATATCTGACCTCGTACATACCATTGCATATATTAAACTTCCAACTACTGAAGCATAAGAAACTTTTTACATTTTTTCTTCTCATCATTTGACGGACTTTGCTCTGAGCACAACTTGAAGTGACATAAAAAAGGAGAAACAATTGGTTTTGCATTACTCATACTGAATCTTTCTAATACCTTCTCGATGTATTTCTCCTATGACAATTAAATCTTCCTGTTTTTCTTATCACGAGAAATCTACATGCCTAGTATTTGTTTTGCTGGCCTCATATCCTTCATTGTAAAGGACTCACTCAATTTCTTCTTCAACATGTCAATTGTGCACATATCTTTCCCAAGGATAAGCATATCATCAACAGAAAGTAAGAGAATAAAAAAATCCTCATCAAACTGTTTGATGTACATACAATGATTTGAAGCCATTTTTTTGTATCTATTTTTAGTCATAAATGAATCAAACTTTCTATACCACTATCTTGGTGCTTGCTTCAACCAATACAAACTTTTTCTTAACTTGCAAACACAATTTTCTTTACCTTTGACTTTGAAACCTTCTGGTTGCTTTATATAAATTTTCTTCTCCAAATCACTATGAAGGAAAGCTGTCTTCACATCTAACTGCTCAACCTCTAAGTCCTGACTAGCAACAATACCAAGAGCAATATAAATAGAAGATATTTTTACAATAGGAGAAAAAATCTTTTCAAAATCAATACCTTTCTTTTGACCAAAGCCTTTTATAACCAATCTGGCTTTATACTTTAGTTGAGAACAATATTCTTGAGTCTTCAACCTGAAAACCCATTTATTCTTTAAGGCTTTTATTCCCTATGGTAGTTGCACTAAATCATATGTATGATTCTTCTGTAGAGCATCCATCTCTTCTTGCATAGCAACTAACTATTTTTTTTTCTACTCACTTTCAACTACTTCTTGGTAACTCTCTGGTTCACCTGCATGAGTAAGCATCATATACTCATCTACAGAGTATCTTTTGGAAGGCTGATGTTATCTAGAAGATCTTCTCAACTGAGGTTTTGCGGGAAGCTGCTCCTCAACTTCTTCTTGCTCAACATGTCCTACAATTAGATTAACATCTGGTTCTACACCATCTTCTTGCACATCTTCCTCATCACCTTGGTATACTGGAGGAGTAATTGGGTCACAATCTACTAATCCTTCTGCAGAAGTCTTGGCTGGTGCCTCCTTCAAATCCTCAAGGGTTTGATCCTCGAAGACTATATCTCTGCTTCTAAACATCTTCTACTTCTAAACATATGCTTTTCTAGACCCCAAAGCCTATAACCAAATTGATCATGTGAGTAGCCAAGAAAAATATATTCTTTTGTCTTTCCATCTAGCTTGGTCCTCTCATTATCTAGAACATGTGCAAATGCACGACAACCAAATACTCTCAAATACTTGTAGGAAACATCTTTCCCTAACTATACATGCTCTGCAACATCACCATCTAAGGTTGTATAGGGAGATAAGTTGATCACATTAACTGTAGTCCTCAAAGCCTCATCCTAAAACTTTTTAGGTAGCTTTGCTTGTGAAAGCATACATCTAATCTATTCTATGATAGTGCGATTTATCCTCTCTGCAATTGCATTATGTTGAGGTATACTAGGAACTGTCATATAATGTTGGATGTCATGTGACCTGCAGTAATCATTAAACAATCCTATATACTCACCACTGTTATATGATATTATGCATTTCAGTTGCCTTTCTGTCTTCCTTTCAACTCTGGCATGAAACTCTCTGAAGACAAATAACCTGATCCTTGGTCTTCAAAGCATAGGCCTAAACTTTTCTGGAAATGTCATATATATAAAAGTAATAAAATAAAGTGCACAATTGATGCCAGGAATATTAATAGAACCACTAGGAGTTTTTATCCTCAAAGGACCACATACATCTATATAAACACGGTCCAATGCATATATTTTTTTAAATAAAGTAGGACTAGCAAAAGAAACTCTATATTGTTTACTAGCCAAACAATTAATATAAGGGTTCAGACATGTACTTCTGAGGTTTGACAATACCTCTCTATTGGAAAGAGCTTGCAATCCCTTCTCGCTCATATATCCCAATCGCCTATGCCATAACTCCATACTGAAGTCTTTCTCTGTGGCATTCAGTTGTTCACCACAAGCTTTGACTTGTAACCTGTACAAAGTATGATATTTCTTTTCACTAGCTATAACAAGAGAACCCTTACCGAGCTTCCATTGCTCTCTATGAAACCTGCTATCATAGTCTTCATCATATAGTCTTCTAACTGAAATTAGATTCAGTCTTAAGTCAACCACATGCCTCATATCCTTAAGCACCAACTTATAACTAAGGTTGGTCTTTATGTAGATGTCACCTATGCCAATGATGTTTGCTGTGCCATAGTTGCCCATTTTGATAACACCAAAATTTCTAGACCTATAGGTAGTAAAGAACTCTCTCCATAGTGTAGCATGATAAGAAGTTCCTGTGTCAATTATCCACTCGAGATCTTGACATACACAAGAAAAAATATCATCAAAAGGGGACAAAATCAAATAATCACCACCTTACACTGTAATTGTGGTATTCTCTTTTAACTCTGTAGACTCCACTTCTTTTCTTTTTTTTTTGCTCTTTTTAAGTTGCTTACATTGATCTTATAATGTCCTTTCTCACCACAGTTATAACAAATAATATATTTCATTGATCTTGACTTGCTTCTACCCATACGTGAACGACTTCTATCTTTAGACTTAAAATTTCCTCTATTCTATAAGAAGTGTCTGTGAATCAATTTGAGATATTGTTGAGTTTTTTCTTCTCAACTCCTTATTCAACAAACTGTTTGTTACTTGATTCATGGTGACAATATCATCTAGTGTAAAATTACTAAGGGAAACTACTAGTGTCTCCCAACTTTCTAGTAATGAACTGAGAAGTAACAATACCTGCAACTCATCATCAAGAGACATTTTTATAGAAAATAACTAGTTAGTAATACTCTATATTTCATTCAAATGCTTAGCAATAGAAGCACATTCTTTATATTTCATGTTAACAAGTTTTCTAATCAAGAAGGTTTTATTACCAGTTGTTTTTCTTTCATAAAAACCTTCTAACTTTTTCCAAAGAGAATATGTAGAACTTTCAATAGAAACATGGTGAAAGATACTATCATCGAGCCACTGTCGAGTAAACCCAACCATTTTTTAATCTAATCTCTTCCACTCATCATCTGTCATAGTTATGGGTTTTGCACTATCCCCTTGCAAAAGTCCATAAAAATCTTTGTAATACAAGATATCTTCCATTCTTGATTTTCATATCATCCAATTGTTTTCGTTTAAGATAATCATGCAAGAAACACTACCGGCCTCTATGTTCAAACACAAAAATAAAATCACCAAAACCTTGCTTTGATACCAGTTGATGAGAAAAAACAACAAGGAAGAACTTTTGTATATGAATAAATACTAGTAGACCGTAACACAATGGAATTAAACAAAAATCATAATCAAATATGACACTAAGATTTACATAGAAAATCCCTCTAATGTGAATGGTAAAAATCATGGGATAAACCAAAGAAAATCTATTATAGGAATAATAAATGTACAATTCTCAATCTCTTGTTCAAAACTCAAGCAACAATCACAAGAGAATAATTGGGATACAAGGATCACGTCACTATGCATAATATCAAAAACCTCCCCAAGCAATCATAGTAAAAATTCATTACAGATCTGATCTAACTTGAGATGAGAATACTGTTTGGATGAATACGAACAGTCTTTATGTGGTCATTGTCTTCTTTCCTTTTTTTTCTTTTATTTTTCTGTCATTTTCTTCTCTTTTTGAATCACCTTATTATTATAAAAATCATTGTTCTTTTGTTATAATTTTCTCCTAATTTTTATAGTTACTATTAACTCCCTAATTAAATTTAGAATTTAGAAAAAAAAAGCTATGAGCTAATAAAGCTCATATAAACTGAATTGGACTAACGACCCAACATTTTTTTGTCATATCATTATACATTTACACTCTGGATGTACATCAATTTTTTTGCTATCTCATCCTTTGTTGGTTACACTACCATGCAGTGGAAATCGTGTGCTCATTTTGCTTACCAAGGAAGCTCCTACTGATGCTGTCCAATTCGAAGGCATCTTCCAGTTATTGAATATAAGAATTATTATGCGAGAACGGAATCCCCTATATCTCCATATAATAGAATCTTCAACCTCTTACCTTCACAAATTAGTGGGATTCTTGAAGTTGTAGCATTCTTTGCACATGAACATGGGGAGCAATTTGTCGTTTACCATCCCAAGCTATGACCCATCATGTTAGCAAAACAAGATTTCGGATTCTAATACTGAATCACTCACTAAGTCCAAAGCTGTTGACTTGAAGACACGGCTTCCGAGTGAAACCTGTCTTCTACATAAGTTATGTAGGTGTGTAAATATCATTTCGCTTTTAACTATGTTTCTTTTCGTGCTTTCTAATATCTAGTTTGGAGGTGATGCAATGGGTAGTTCTCCACACACTATAATGTCTCTTTTTCTGAAAGTAGATTGTTGTTATTCTTTCTTTTATTTTTCTTCTCATTTGATAAGGCTTTGCTCTTTTGTGCTGGCATTCAACAATGGGAAGCCCAAAAGGTCGCACCCAGTCGAGACAAAGCCTTGCGCATGGGTAGAACATGCATCGAAGTTCTTGCTGTTATAATGATCGTCAAGGTCACGATTCTCGGTGTCGCTACGACAAAGCAGGAAACTATGGGGGAAGTTGACACCTGCTCTTATCAAACTCCCTACAGAGCTCTCAATATCTTCTTCGCTTTTGACCTACCACCACCTCTCTGAACAAAAAGCAAAAGCAGCCATAGCTGATGCATCCACCACCACCGCCTGAAAGGTCCCAGTGGCGCATAAAAAGAAGAAAGATGACATTGTGTTTAGGCGTCCCAAGAACAAGTTACCCAGAAACACAAGTCCCATTGTCACCGTTGATTCAGATAGGAACCACTTTGTCTTTTCTATTTCTGTGCTCAACTCAACACCTCTGGTGGATCCATTAGAAATGTCACTGGGAGGCAGAACGACTAGTTTAATGTGCCAGTGTTGGCATGGTAGGTGGTCTAGATCAAGTTTCCTGCTTTTTCTTCCCACCATAATTGCATGCTTAATGACAATGAGGCACTACTCTCTGCTCTGCCGACACTAATTCTTGGGCTGGGCAATTAAAATTTCTGGCCGGGTAGGATTTTTACCCTAGAAATCAGTTCCTTGATCTAGCCAGGTTCAGGATTTGCATGCGTACATGGTGCCTTGGCTTTTGATGTTTGAGTTCTTAAACCAAAAGATGCATACAGTCATTGCAATTAGTTGGGCATCAACTAATGGTATATCGACAAAGCACTTGCAGCTACTTTCTTCTCAAGAACAAGAGAAGAAGAAAACATCTGCAACGACTAGGAAAAAGATGCTATTCACGCTTATGAAAGGATATTAGCACAATGGATTAGTGAGCTTTGGTTGGAGGGACTGATATGATACAAGTGTTTTCTTAGGAGAAGTGCCAAAAGCTCAACCTGCTTTCTTCCTCAAAGCATGGAAATGAGAGGTCCATCATCAATCATTCCTAGCAAGACGACCCAATCCCATCCTCGTACGTCTAGTACAAGCCTTTTTTTTTTTTTTTTTTTTAGTGACGGATGATCCATATGGATTCGGATTTGACGATTGATTGATCTGATATTATTTTTTAGATAAAAATTTTAAAAGATAAGAGAGATATCACTGAAAAATAAGAGTAAAATTGAATGAAAAATAATTACTATTTCTTGTAAATTAAAATACCAATTATAAAAGTAATGAAATAAAAGTATGAGAATTGTTGAATTTCGGATTTTGATAATAAGTCAATTGATAGGATTATTTGATCTAATCTATATTATTGGAAAAAGTATGTAGGATTAATTATAATAGTAATGAAAACATAAAGTAAATTACTAGAGTCAAGTACGTTAGGAGTTTGAGAGTCCGTTGAAAGTTTAAAGGATCATCGAAAGTTCTGTCGAAACTGACCGAGAATGAATCGAAGACTTACTAAAGATTTCGGAAGTTCGCTAGAAAAAGACTCAACATCATCGGATTATAGTTTGCTTAGAAATATATTTCAATTTTATAGTTAGTATGTAATTAGGGTTAAGATTAAGTGATAATCTTAATCAATCCTTGTAGGGGCCAACTAGGCTTTAATTGGATTGAATTGAGCCAGATTCAGGGTCCATTCAGTAGTGATAGACCAAGTCTGGCGGTAGCACCGCTAGACTAGGGCGGTGGCACTACCCCGGGAACTAGTTCCTAAGTGGTCTGGGCAGTAGTACTACCCCAGGTCAGCGGTGGTACCATTGACAGTTATTACTTGTCAATGGTGGTACCGCTTGACAGGCGATGGTATTGTCCTTCCACAAAGTCTGAGAACCTTGTCAGGCGATAGTATCGCCAGACTGGCTAGTGATACCGTCAGATTGGACAGTGGTACCACCTAGTGTACTGATAGAGTAGGGTCAATTGGCGGTGGTACCGCTAGTACCCAAAAATCCAGGATGTAACTTTTTTTTGTTCTAATTCTAAAGCCAATTGAGTTTATAAATACCCTTTACTTCTCAGCTGGCTAAGTACATTGAGAAGTGATAAAAATTGAGTTAAAGCTCTAGTAAAATTATATTCGATAGCTTAAGTATTCACCTCCCAAGTCTCATTTGTAAAAAGTTCTGTAAGAGAGAGTGAACCACTTGTAAAAGTTTGTAAGAGGGGTGCTTGGTCCTTTCTCTTCAAGAAGAATTGATAGTGGAAGTTGGGAATCTCATCGGAGGAGGTTTCGAAAATGGATGTAGGTCATTTGACCGAACCACTATACATCATTGCGTACTTCTCTTGATGTGTGAGTTTGAAATTATTACATTTCAATTTTTACTTAGCTGCAATATCTCGATCTCCTCCTCTCTACTTTCTGTCATGTTCACTCAAATCATTTTGCTAAAATCATTTTCGTCGAATCAAAACTTTTTTTAAATTATTTTGAATTTATGTTTTTATTCACTGCACTAATTCAACCTCCCCCCCTCTCTTAGTACTGCTCTAGATCCTAACAATTGGTATCAGAGCTAAGTCACACTTATTTGGTTTAAAACCCAAGAGAGATGATGTATTTCGGCATGTAAGAGGGTCATTCAATTACACGTCCGCCTATATTCAATGGGTCAGATTATACCTATTGGAAGACTCGTATGAAGATTTTTCTTATTTCCATAGATTTTGAACTTTGGAATATTGTTGAAAATAGCTTTCAAAAATCTTCTCTTTCGATGAACGAATGGAATGAATTAAAAAAGTAGGTTTTTTCTCTTAATACATAGGCTATGAATGTCTTATTTTGTGCACTTAATAAAAATAAGTTTAATTGTGTCTCGATTTGTGAATCAGCTTTTGATATTTGGCATACTCTTGAAATCACTCATGAAAGCACTAGCTGAGTGAAAGAGTCCAAAATCAACCTTTTGGTGCATTCTTACGAATTATTTTGGATAAAACCAAGTGAGTCCATCGGAGACATGTACACCCATTTCACGGATGTCGTCAATTGACTCAAAGCACTTGGAAAAGGTTTTTCTAATTTTGAACTTGTAACTAAAATTTTACGATCCATTCCAAAGAGTTAGGATCCAAAAGTTATGACCATTCAAGAGGCCAAGGACCTAAAAAATTTTCCTCTCGAAGAACTCATTGGGTCATTGATGGCTTATGAAATAACATGCCACGCTCATGATAAGCTCGATGATGGGAAAAAAAGGTAACAAACAAGGAAAATTTTTTATATATAAATAAATACTGGCAGGCCATAACATACAACAGAATTAAATAAAAATTATAATCAAATAGAATACCAAGATTTACGTGAAAAACCCCTTCAACATGAAGGGTAAAAATCATAGGGCAAATTAGAGAAAATCCACTATAGAAATAATGAATGTACAATTCTCAAAGTCTCTTGCCCAAAACCCAAGCAACAATCACAAGAGAATAACTGGGATACAAGGATCACGTCAATGTGCACAATATCTAAAACATCCTTAAGCAATCACAGTAAAAATTCACTATAGATCTGATCTAACTTGAGATAAGAAAATTATTTGGATGAATGAGAATAGTCTCTGTGTGTTTCTTATCTTCTTCCCTTTCTTTTTTTTCTTATTTTTTTTACTCTTTTCTCCTCTCTTTGAATCCCCTTTGCTGCTACAAAATTTCTACCCTTTTGTTGTGATTTTTTCTCTAATTTTCGTAGCCACCATTAGCCCCTATTTAAATCTAGGGTTTAGGTTAAAATAGGATTTAGGAAACAAAAAGTGGGCTATGGGCTAGATTGGGCCATCAGCCCAATAACCTCCCCCTTCAGCCCATAAAGGAGGCTATCCCTTTTGCTCCTCAATGTAAAGCCGTGCTAACCAATTGTTGACACATCTTATGCCATTCTTTCAGTAAGATCTTTATCAACATGTCTGCTCCATTATCATCTGTATGAATTTTTTGAAGTTGCAACTGCTTCTCTTCAAGTACATTTCGAATCTAGTGATATATGACATCTATATACTTTGACTTAGAATAAAAAGTTGGGTTTATACACAAATAGATGACACTTTGGCTATCACAATGCACCACATAATTTTTCTGTTTCAGTCTCAATTCTTGTAAGCATTCTTTTATCCATAACATTTCTTTGCAAACCTTTGTAGTAGTAATATATTCTACCTTTGTGGTGGAGAGAGTAATACACCTTTACAATCTGGATTGCATTGACACAGCTCCCCCTGTAAAAGTAAGTACAAAACCTGATATGGATTTTCTCGTATCAATATCTCTAACCATATCTGCATCTGTGTAACCCATTAGTATAGGTGGTCCACCTCCAAAGCTTAAATAAACCTTAGAGCTTCCTATGAGATATCTCAAGATCCACTTCATTATTGCCCAGTGCTCTTTACTTGGATTTGCAAGAAATCTACTAGTAACACCCACTGCATATACAATATCCGGCCTCGTACAAACCATTGCATACATTAGACTTTCAACTGCTGAAGTATAAGGAACCTTTTGTATTTTCTCCTTCTCCTTATCACTTAATGGGCTCTGCTCTGAGCACAACTTGAAGTGACCTGAAAGAGGAGAACTAACTGATTTTTCATTGCTCATACTGAACCTTTCTAATACATTCTTGATGTACTTCTCCTATGACAACCAAATCTTCTTGTTTTTCCTATCACGAGAAATCTGCATGCCCAATATTTGCTTTGCTGGCCCCATGTCCTTCATTGCAAAGGACTCACTTAGTTCCTTCTTCAACCTGTCAATTATACACATATCTTTTCCAAGGATAAGCATATCATCAACATAAAGTAAGAGAATAATAAAATCCTCACCAAACCGTTTGATGTATATACAATGATCTGAAGCTGTTCTTTTGTATCCATTTTCAATCATAAATGAATCAAACTTTCTGTACCACTGTCTTGGAGCTTGTTTCAACCCAAATAAACTCTTTCTTAACTTGCAAACAAAATTTTTTTTACCTTTGACTTTGAAACCTTCTGGTTGCTCCATATAAATTTTCTCTTCCAAATCACCATGAAGGAAAGCTATCTTCACATCTAATTGCTCCACCTCCAAGTCCTGGTTAGTAGCAGTACCTAGAGCAACACGAATAGAAGATATTTTAACAATAAGAAAAAAAATCTCTTCAAAGTCAATACCTTTCTTTTGACCAAAGCCTTTCACAACTAATCTGGCTTTGTACTTTGGTTGAGAACAATATTCTTGAGTCTTCAACCTGAAAACCCACTTGTTCTTCAAGGCCTTTATTCCCTGTGATAGTTGCACCAAATCATATGTGTGGTTCTTTTGTAGAGCATCCATCTCTTCCTGCATAGCAACTAGCCACATCTTTTTCTACTCACTTTCAACTGCTTCTTGGTAACTCTCTGGTTCACCTGCATCAGTAAGCATCACATACTTATCTGCAGAGTATCTTCTAGAAGGTTGACGTTGTCTAGAAGATCTTCTCAACCGAGGTTCTGTAGGAAGCTGCTCCTTAACTTCTTCTTGCTCAACATGTCCTATAGATAGATTAACATCTAGCTCTACACCATCTTCCTGAACATCTCCCCCATCACCTTGATATCTTGGAGGAGTAATTGGGTCACAATTTGCTAATTCTTCTGCAAAAATCTTGGCTGGTGCCTCTTTCAAATCCTCAATGGTTTGATCCTCAAAGAAGACCACATCTCTACTTCTAAACACTTTCTGCTTTTCTTGATCCCAAAACCTGTAACCAAATTGATCATGTGAGGAGCTAAGAAAAATACATTCTTTTATCTTACCATCCATTTTGGACCTCTCATTATTTGGAACATGTGCAAATTCACAACAACCAAACACTCTTAAATGCTTATAGGAAACATCTTTCCCTGATCATACATGCTCTGCAATATCAGCATCTAGGGCTGTACAGGGAGATAAGTTGATCACATCAACTACAGTCCTCAAAGCCTCATCCCAAAACCTTTTGGATAGCTTTGCCAGTGAAAGCATACATCTGATCTTTTTTCCATGATGGTGCGGTTCATCTTCTTTGCAATTGCATTATGCTAAGGTGTACCAAGAACTGTTATCTCATGTTGGATGACATATGATCTATAATAATCATGAAACAATCATATATACTCACCACCATTATCTGATTTTATGCATTTCAGTTGTCTTTCTGTCTCCCTTTCAACTCTGGCATGAAACTCTTTGAAGATATCAATAACCTGATCCTTGGTCTTCAAAGTATATGCTCAAACTTTCCTAGAAATGTCATCTATAAAAGTAACAAAATAAAATGCACCACTGATGCCAGGAACATTAATAGAACTACTAGGAGTTTTTGTCCTCAAAGGACCATATACATCTGTATAAACACGGTCCAAAGCATATATTTTTCTAGACAAAGCAGGACTAGCAAAAGAAACTCTGTGTTATTTACCAGCCAAACAATCAATACAAGGGTTCAAACGTATACCTCTGAGGTCAGGCAATACCTCTATCTTGGAAAGAGTTTGCAGTCCCTTCTCGCTCATGTGTCCAATCGCCTATGCCACAACTCCATGCTGAAGTCTTTCTCTGTAGCATTTAGCTACTCACCACAAGCTTTGGCCTACAACCTGTATAAAGTGTGACATTTCTTTCCACTAGCTATAACAAGAGAACCCTTACTAAGCTTCCATTGCCCTCTGTAAAACCTACTATCATAGTCTTCATCATCTAGTTTTTCAACTAAAATTAGATTCAGCCTCAAGTCAACCACATGCCTCACATCCTTAAGCACCAATTTACATCTAAGGTTAGTCTTTATGTGAATGTCACCCATGCCAATGATGTCTGCCGTGCCATAGTTGCCCATTTTGATAACACCAAAATTTTCAGACCTATAGGTAGCAAAGAACTCCCTCCGTGGTGTAACATGATAAGAAGCTTCTGTGCCAATTATCCACTCGAGATCCTGACACACATAAGAAAAAATATCATTATAAGGGGACAAAATCAAATAATCACCACCCTCTATTATAGTTATGGTATTCTCTTTTGACTTTGTAGACTCTACTTCTTTTCTCGTTTTCTTGCTTTTCTTAGGTTGCTTGCATTGATTCTTATAATGTCCTTTCTCACCACAATTGTAACAAATAATATCTTTCCTTGATCTTGACTTGCTTCTACCTATACGTGAACTGCTTCTATCTTTAGACTTTGACCTTCCTCTGTTCTTTGAGATAAGTACCTATGAATCAATCTAAGATGTTGCTGAGTTCTTTCTTCTCAATTCCTCATTCAACAAATTGCTTATTACTTGACTCATGGTGACAATATCATTTGGCGCAGAATTACTAAGGGAAACTACCAGTGTCTCCTAACTTTCTAGCAATGAACTGAGAAATAACAATACCTGCAACTCATCATCAAGAGACATTTTCATAGAAGATAACTAGTTCGTAATATTTTGCATTTCATTCAAATGCTCAGCAATAGAAGCATCCTCTTTATATTTTAGGTTCACAAGTTTTCTGATCAAAAAATCTTTGTTGCCAGCTGTTTTTCTTTCATAGA
The DNA here is from genome assembly GCA_024322285.1 of Musa beccarii. Taxonomy (NCBI): domain Eukaryota; kingdom Viridiplantae; phylum Streptophyta; class Magnoliopsida; order Zingiberales; family Musaceae; genus Musa; species Musa beccarii. The sequence goes on along the minus strand of CM044396.1, from coordinate 14,703,442 downwards.
GACCTTCCAACTTTTTCTAAAGAGAATATGCAGAACTTTCAGTAGAAACATGGTAAAAGACACTATCAACGAGCCATTATCGAATAAACCCAACTATTTTTTGATCTAACCTCTTCCACTCATCATCTGTCATAGTTGTGGGTTTTTTACTATCCCCTTGCAAAGGTTCATACAAATCTTTGCAATACAAGAGATCTTCCATTCTTAGTTTCTAAATCATCCAATTATTTCCGTTCAAACTAATCATGTGAGAAACACTACCGGCCTCTATGTTCAAACACAAAAATTAAATCACCAAAACCTTGCTCTAATACTAATTGATAGAATAAAAAGGCAACAAATAAGAAAGAACTTTTGTATATGAATAAATACTAGCAGGCCGGAACACAGTGGAATTAAACAAAAATCATAATCAAATAGAACACCAAGATTTACGTGAAAAACTCCTTCAACGTGAAGGGTAAAAATCACAAGGCAAACAAGAGAAAATTCTTTATAAAAATAATGAATGTACAATTCTCAGAGTCTCTTACCCAAAACCCAAGCAACAATCACAAGAGAATAACTGGGATACAAGAATCACGTCAATGTGCACAATATCCAAAACCTCCCCAAGTAATCATAGTAAAAGTTCACTATAAATCTGATCTAACCTGAGATGAGAAAACTGTTTGGATGAATAAGAACAACCTTTGTGTGTTTCTTATCTTCTTCCCTTTTTTTTTCTTATTTTTCTGCCCTTCTCTCCTCTCTTTGAATCCCCTTTATTGTTGTAAAATTTCTGCCCTTTTGTTGTGATTTTTTCTCTAATTTTTATAGCCACCATTAGTCCCTATTTATATCTAAGGTTTAGGTTAAAATAGGATTTAGGAAATAAAAAGTGGGCTGTGGGCTGATAAAGCTTATATGGGCTGAATTGGGCCATCAGCCCAACACTCGAGAACCCCCTTCCAAAGAACAGGAAGGATATGATATTGAAAACACAAGAAGACCACTTAAAAGAATCTTTAAGTGATGAGAAACTTGATGATGAACTTATACTTTTGACTTAGAAATTCAAAAAATTTATAAGAAGGAATAAATTTAAAAATGATTCTAAAAATAAACTTAAACCCAAAAAGGAGTAAGTAATATGCTATGAATGCAAGAAGCTGTGGCACTTCAAAAGTGAATACCCCCAAGCCAAGAAGAAGCTACCAAAGAAGCATAAGGCTCTGAAAGCAACATGGGATGATTCAAGTAGCTTCGAAGATGAAGAAGTAAGCAAAAAGGAGATGGCCAACTTCGTATTGATGGCTTTCAGAGAAGAGGTATATAAGTTATTTAATGAAGATTTAACTTTTGATGAACTCTCAATTGCCTTTCATGAATTATTTGATGAGTGTAGAGCTATTAGTACAAAGTTCAATTTATTAAAAAAGGAGCATGCTCTCTTAGTCGATAAACTTGATAGTCTTAAACTTGATACTCCCTCTTTACCTCCATACTCTAAGTGTAAATACTTAGAGGCAATTAAGAAAGAGAACTTGCTACTTAAAGAGACCTTAAATAAGTTTAAGGTCGATAGCAAGGGCTTGGACTTGATCCTTACAAACAAGGGCCATGTCGGAAAAAAGAAATGGAATTGGATTTGTGAGTGGATCTCACTGAAATCTAACCACCTTCATTAAAGGACCTACACTATACATATCATCTCACTCAAAATATAACTTTTGTTGCAAACCTAGACATGTTGTTTATAAATATCCATTTAAGAAAGTTAGTCCACATAAATTGATATGGGTTCCTAAAGGAACCATAAGGAATTTAATGCATAATGACAAGATTAGTAGATCAATTTTTGAGGCACCCAAGTTCAAATGGGTACCTAAGAACCATCCTTTTTTGTAGACATATTTACCCACACAAGTTAGGAGCAAGAGATAGTACCTTGATAGTGGATACTCAAGGCACATGACCGGAGATCCATCACAATTCTCTAAGCTCACTAGCCAAGACGAAGGGTATGTCACCTTCAGAGACAACAACAAGGGTAAAATCATTGGCAAGGGAACCATAGGTAACAAATCAAGCTTTTTAATTGATGATGTGTTATTGGTAGATGGATTAAAGCATAATCTTTTGAGCATTAGTTAATTGTATGATAAAGGATATATTGTAAAATTTGAATCTAATACTTGCATTATTGAAAAACCGCACAACAACACATCTATAGTTGCATTAAAACAAAATAATATCTACACCATAAACATTGATGATCTTAGCAATGAAATATGCTTTTCGGCTTTGAATGATGATGCTTGGCTTTGGCATAGGAAATTAGGTCATGCTAGCATGAAACTAATATCTCAAATCACATCTAAAAAGTTTGTAAGAGACATTCCCAATATTAAGTTCATTAAAGACAAAGTGTGTTATGCTTATCAACTAGAAAAATAAATAAAAAATAGTTTCAAACCAAATAATCAAATAAGCACCTCTAGACCATTGCAATTAATCTATATAGATTTATTTGGACCAATTGACACAATGAGCCTAGGAGGTAGCAAATATACCTTTGTAATCGTAGATGACTATAGTAGATACACTTGAACCTATTTCTTGGCTCACAAAAGTGATTGCTTTAAATATTTTTCTAAATTTTGTAAACTTGCTCAAAACGAAAAGGGTTTTATGATTTCATCGATTCTGAGTGATCACGGTGGTAAATTTCAAAACTGTGAGTTCCAAAATTTTTATGAATTTAATGGATATAATCATAATTTCTCTACTCCAAGAAATCATCAACAAAATGGAGTAGTAGAAAGAAAGAATAGAAATTTACAAGAAATGACAAGAACCATGTTGAATAAACATAGTTTACCCAAATACTTTTGGGCCGAAGCCATTAATACGACTTGTTATGTCATGAATAGGGTTCTAATAAAACTATCTCTCTTCAAAACTCCTTATGAATTATGAAATAATAAAAAACTCAAACATTTCTTATTTTAAAATTTTTGATTGCAAATGCTTTATTTTGAATGAAAAGGATACCTTAGGAAAGTTTGATGCAAAATCCGATGAAGACATCTTTTTTGATTATTCTTCTATTTCTAAAGCTTTTTGTGTTTTTAATAAAAGAACCTTGGTTATAGAAGAATCTATTCATGTTATTTTTAATGAAGTTTTTGAATTTATGAAAAATGATTTTGATGATGATTTTGATTTCAATAGTTTAAATTTGAATGAAACCTCTCCTCCAAATAGCAACTTAGATACATCTTCTTCCTAAATTTCCTTACCTAAGGAATGGAAGTACGTAGATACCTATCCAAAGGAGCTAATTATATGAGATATATTAAAAGGAGTTCAAACGCATTTTTTTTTAAGAATTTTTGTGCCAACACCGCTTTCCTTTCTAAAACTGAACATAAGTGTATTGATGAAGCCTTGAAAGATGATTATTGGGTTATCGCAATACAAGAGGAACTGAACCAATTTGAGAGGAATGAGGTATGAAAGCTTGTTCTTAGGCCTAGTAACCATTTAATTATAGGTACTAAATGGGTATTTAGAAACAAGTAAGATGAATTCGGTATCATGGTTAGAAACAAGGCTAGATTAGTGGCCGAGGGTTTTAACCCAGAAGAAGATATCAATTACGATAAGACCTTCACTCTTGTGGCAAGATTAGAAACCATTAGGATGCTCCTCGCCTATGTTAGTAGTAATAATTTTAAGTTATTTCAAATGGATGTCAAAAGTTCTTTCTTAAATGATTTTATTTCCGAAGAAGTGTTTATTGAATAACCACCTAGTTTTAAAAACTTTTTTTTCTAATCATGTGTTTAAATTGACTAAGGCTCTCTATAGGTTAAAACAAGCTCCAAGGGCTTGGTATGAGAGACTTAGCTTATTTCTAATTTCAAATAATTTTACTAAAGGCAAGGTTGATATTACATTGTTTACTAAATATATTAAAAATAATTTTTTTATTATTCAAATTTATATTGATGATATTATCTTTGATTCTATAAATAAATCACTATGTGAATCATTTGCCAAGTGTATGAGTCATGAGTTTGAAATGAGTTTAATGGGTGAGCTAACCTTTTTCTTAAGATTATAAATTAAACAACTTAGTGATGGTATATTTTTTAATCAAACTAAATATATATTAGAATTATTAAAATGATTTAACATGGATGGTTCAAAAGCCATAAACACTCCTATGAGTACCTTTACTAAGCTAGACATAGATGAAAGTGGAGAAAATTTTGATCAAAAGACATATAGGAGAATGATAGGTAGTTTACTTTACCTCACCATAACTAGACCGGATATCATGTTTAGTATAGAACTTTATGCTAGATTTTAAGCTAATCCTAAGTTATCTCATCTTAAAGCTATTAAAAGAATCCTTATGTATCTTAAAGAAACTCCTAACCTATGATTGTGGTATCTACGGTCGAAGCCGAATACATAACCGCAAATGCATGTTGTGCACAAGTAGTTTGGATGAAAAATACGTTAGAAGACTATGGACTTTATTTAAAGAATATTCCCATAAAATGTGATAACACAAGTGCTATTTGTTTAACCAAAAATCTCATTCAACACTCTAGAACTAAGCATATTGACATTAGACATCATTTTATAAGAGATCATGTCAATAATAATAATGTTACTCTAGAATTTATTAATACAAAATATCAATTAGCAGACATCTTCACAAAACCTTTAAATGAAGAATAATTTACTTCATTAGAATAAAGTTAGGCAAGCTAAATTATCCTAATACATGAAGTTATATGTTTCTTTTCAAAAAATTTCAACTTCGGTTTTCATAAACTCATCTTGATATTATCTTTTCGTATCTTGGATGACATCTTTTTTATATTGTATTTTGAACGAAGCTCTCATTTTTATCCTTCTCTGATCTTGCATTGTTACTCCTTTGATTAATGATTTTTAGCATCATGTATATGAATCTTCGTTGATGATTTTTAATTAATAACATGTCCTTTTAATGACTTAGTAAAATTGGTTTTATACTCCCTCTACTTCTATTGGCATGAATAAAAGGATTTCATGTTTGTTGATTTTGTCTTCATGACACATAGAACCATACATATGTTAATTTCATGAACTTTGCATAAAGAAGAAGCTCTCAAGTGTTTATTACTTGAATACTCTCTTCGGACTTCATTCATGTGAATTTGATGAACTCTTAACTCTTGTGCTAAATTTCTACGTCTTGAGATTTTATTACTTGATTGACTATTTTCCACTTTATGAATTTTTTCTTATGAGAATACTAAGTTAGCTCCTTATAAAATTTTTGGATGAGTTTTTATCATCATCACTTCTTTCATGTATTTTGAACTAAAATGATCTCTCTTTCTCATGAATTTTTTTTTAATAAATGTTATGAGCTCTTAATGAAATATTTGATGAATGTCTTGTCTTCAATAATCTATCTTTCACTTTACAATCTTACTTGAATTTTTAATCAAATTGCTTCTTAAACTTTTCATCTCAATCCATCTTGAATGAACACTCACAATCCTTATCATGAGTTTTATGAATTTTGTATTATAATCTCTTTTCTACCTCACTAATCTCATTTAGTAGAAATGATTCTTGGAAGCCTTTTAATGACTTGAATGATTCACTTTTATGCTTCAAGAATTATTATGCAGAATTTATTTTTTTTATATATGAAACTTTCATGAGCTCTTAGGAATTCTTATGAATTTTGGCCTCGATAATCTATCTTATGATTTTATAAACATAAATGAATGAATCGCTCTTCGTTATTCTTCTTGATGGATTCATTCTTCTCTTTTTATCATTTTTCAAAACTCCAATCATAATATTTGGCATCAAGGACCACTTTCCTTTTGTTGATGACAAAGGGGGAGAAGAATGTGGAAAAATGAATTGATGACTTGATAAATGTCTTGTATGTATCGTATTGAGATGAATGTGGCAAAATGAATTGATGACTTAATAAATGTCTTATATGTATCATATTATATTGAATCGCAATAACTTGATGGAATGATAAATGTCTTATATATATCATATTGCAATATAATCGCATTTGTCATGCTTTGTTTTGAAAATTGATTGTCATCCTTAAAAGCATTGTAATATGTCGCGATAATATATAGCATATCACAATTATATTAGAATGTATCACATGAATCACAAATGCTTCATACATGCTTAAAATATAAATCTTTGAAAGATCGTTATTATATCATGTTTAAATTTGGTATCTTTCATCTTTATCATAATATATCATAAAAATGATATCATATCTTGCATTTGTGTATTGATATCATTTGATCCTTGTTACATTTCAAAATTATAATTGGTATCATTAGTCGAAGTGATAAATGTCTATCATTATTCAACATTGAACTTGAAAATGAGTGTCATGTATTGACATCATTTTTAATTGAGAAAAAGATGAAGTTTCGTATTTATGGATGAAAGTTCATGCTTGTTGAGCATGATGATAAGTTCAACGGAAGCAACTTATCGATTTCGGCTTGAATTCGAGTGTTTCCTTTCTCAAAATATGGCATATAGATAGGGGGAGTTAAGGTTAACTCTGTTATTAATTGATTGTCATCATCAAAAAGGGAGAGATTGTTGAATCTCAGATTTTATGATGAAGTCAATTGATAGGATTATTTGATCTAATCCATATTATTGAGATAAGTATGCAGGATTAAATATGATAGCAATGAAGACATAAAGTAAATTGCCAGAGTCAAGTACATTTGAAGTTCGAGACTCCGCCAGAAGTTCGAGACTCCGCCAGAAGTCCGAAGGATCGTCGGAAGTGCCATCAGAACTGGCTGAGAATGGATCGAGGACTTGCCGAAGGTTTTGGAAGTTCATCGAAAGGTTCGTTAGAAGTTCGCGAAGCTCACCGAGAAAGTTTAAAAACTTGCCAGAAGATTCATCGGAACTTGCCATAAAGTTTGGGAGCTTGTTGGGAGTCCTCTAGAAGATATCTGAGAGTGTGTCAGAAGTCTACCGAAAGTTCACCGGAAAAAGACTCGACATCACTGAATTATAATTTGCTTAGAAATATATTTCAATTTCATAGTTAACATATAATTAGGGTTAGGATTAGGTGATAATCTTAATCAACCCTTATAGGGGCCAATTGGGCCAGATTTAGGGTCCATTCAGTTGTGCTGGACCAAGTCTGGCGGTGGCACTCTCTCGAGAACTAGTTCCCTGGTAGTCTAGGTGGTGGTACCACTAACAATTTTTACCTGTCAAAGTGGTACCACCTGAAAAGCGATGGTACCGTCTGACAAGCGGTGGTACCATCCCTCCATAGAGTCGAAGGACCCTGTCAGGCGATAGTACTGCCAGACTGGGCGGTGGTGCCGCCTAGTATACTGACAAAGTAGGGTCAACTAGCGACGGTACCGCTAGTGCCAGGCGGTGGTACCGTAGTCCTCGAAAATTCAGGATGTGACTCTTTTTTACTCCAATTCTGAAGCTAATTGAGTCTATAAATATCCCTTACTTCTCTGTTGGCTAAGCGCATTGAGAAGTGATAAAAATTGAGTTAAAGCTCTAGCAAAATTACATTTGATAGCTTAAGTATTCACCTCCCAAGTCTCATTTGTAAAAAGTTCTGTAAGAGAGTGTAAACCACTTGTAGAAGTCTATAAGAGGAGTGCTTGGTCCTTCCCCTTCAAGAAGAATTGATAGTAGAAGTTGGGAACCTCATCGGAGGAGGTTTCGGAAGTGGACGTAGGTCATTTGATCGAACCACTATACATCGCTACGTACTTCTCCTAATATGTGAGTTTTAAATTATTACATTTCAATCTTTACTTAATTACAATCTCTCGATCTCCTCTCTACTTTCTATCATGTTCACTCGAATCACTTTGCTGAAATCATTTTCATCGAACCGAAACTACTCAATGCACAACTCTTTTCAAATCATTTTGAAATTATATTTTTATCCGATGTACTAATTCACAATACCTGTTAAGCATTGGTGAAGAACTTCGGTTGCTAGAAATCAAAGAAAAAGAGATTATGACCGGAGGGTAGAACCTTTTTATAAACTCTTCTTTTGACTCTTAGCGAAGGTTAAAAAGTTAGAACCAGTTGGGGCTCTTTGTCAAAGGTCTCTTTGGAAGCTATTAAGACTGATATAAATAAAAAAATATCTCTACAATAAGATAGCTATAGGTAGAAAGAAGGATTGTTGAATTAGCAAACTCCTTTTTCCCTTTGTCTTCTCTCTTCATAGTTTAGGATCACTTGCTTCCTAAGATGAGCACGACCTAGATGCTTCAAGGAGCTACAACTCCTAAGATTTATAGGATCAAGGGTGTCCAAGGTCATAACTTGAGTAGGATTTATCCTTAGTTTCTTGTAGCTACAGGAGTTTTCTATTGTGGCCACTCTAGTTGGTTAAGGACTACCCTAATCCTAATCATATTAGGATTGAGATTGAGTTTACTTGTGATGCCTTAGATGAGACTCTCCTTTCTCTTTTATAGCTAAGGTAGGGGTAGAGTCCTAGCTAGGTTAGGATTTGAAAAGTCTTAATATTTTTAGGATTTAGAAAGTTATAATGCATTTAGGACTTAGAATCATAATGTTTGAGCTCAAGATTTGACTTGATCTTGGTTTAATTTGATCAAAATCAAATTGGAGTATGAACGAAGCTATAGTTGAACCAAATTGAAGTTTAGCTTGAACTCTCATCCCTAATCAGGAATCCAAGAAAAATAATTTGATGTAACTTAGCTTTCACCCATCCATAAATGTTGGCTTAATGAAGTTAGATCTAAAACTTTTGATGATTTAACAAGGAAGCATACTATTGATGGGTTGATGACATTTGCTATCTCACAACATTAGAATCCTTCTCTCTCTCTCTCTTTTTTTTTTAGGCATTGGGTGAGAGTTGGATGAGAATAGTTAAGATAGAAGGAGTGATAAGAGATTGTTGTATTAGATTATATGATCCTATTTAATTATGTAAGATATATTATAATCTGATTAGATTCTGATTATGGTTTTGAACCAATAAAAAATATTCACTTATCGTAAGATTTCTTAGGAGATGGCTTTGATGAGAGCGACTATCTTATTTTCATCACACCCATAGTTCATTTTTACTAGTTTTGCCCTTCAAAAATTAATTATTTTTTACTTATGCTTTTAGCTACAAAATTTCTATTTTACCCTCATGAAATTGATTATTTTTGATTGATTTCCTTTATTTATGATTTTGCCCTTCTAATTTGATAAAATTATCTTAACAATCATAATTTGATAATAAAATTATTCCATAAAAACCTGGAAAATATTTTTCATCAAAATTCAATAAAAAAATAAATTATAGATATTTTACTTTTATCCATATGATATAACTTATTATTGTTAAATTTAATTGTTTATGTTATTTAAAAATTTTAATTATTATTTTGGATATTTATGTGCTTATTAAATACATGAACATTGAAGAAAATTATGAAATAATATTATTTTTTACATAAAACATATGATTTATATTTTATCATGATGATAGTTATATATATGAGTTTTCTTATACTGATTAATGTTCAATAATTATTATGATTATTACTTTATTATTATTAAACTATTTTTACATAAATTAGATTAAATAATATTTGATATATATTATTTATAGCTTATATCCCTAAGTTTTATTTAACTAGCAACTGTCAAAGTGGCCTAGAATGATAAACTTATAGGATATGAATTATAATAAATATTTTATTATTTATAAGATATTTTAAATTATATTTTATATTATTATATTAGTCTAATAGTTGTCAAAGTAGCCTAGACCAATTACTTATAAAAATATATTAAAGAAATAATAGTAAATAATATTAAAATAATAATATTCATAATTACACATAATTAAAAATTTTAGATAATCTCAAAGGAGAATTTACTTCAAGTAATTATATGATAAAATAGGGTGATACTATTTTAGATATCTTTTTAACTTATAATTATATAACCAGAGGTAGTAATACTATTCCGCAAGGATAGTATCATTGAATCTCAGATTTTGATGATGAAACTAATTGATTATGTTTTGGTTATCGAACTGTGTTTTAAGTCATGCAGGTCTACTTTCGATCAGAATTAGACAATTGACAGAGGATGAATCAGCGTTACGCTAGAAGAAATCATGTTAGGATATTGGATGTCAAGCCACAGGTTTGATCGATAATCGGTAGAAGGCTTCAGACATCAGGCATCGAGCCAAGAAGAGTGGTGTTATGCCAAAAAGATTGGGGCTGCAGAGGTCAACCGCCGATTAGGCAACTAGCCACAAGAGAGGACAATGCGCCGAAGAACCGGATGAAGCGCCGACCAATGACATGCCAGGCAATAGGAGGTTGATTCGTGTAACTGACTAGATCGAAGTAGAGTTAAGGTTTATGTGTATAGGATTAACTACAACAACAATGAAGACATAAAGCAAAACAAAATGCTGGAGTCAAGTACGATGGAATTATTAGGAGTTCGAGAGTTCAACGGAAGTCCAAAAATTTGTCGAAGTGCTGCTGGAACTAGTCGAGAATGAGTAGGGAGCTCACCGAAGGGTTTTTAAAAGTTCACCAAAAGGTTCGTTGGAAGTTCACGGAGCTCGCCAAGAAAGATCGGAGCTTGTTGAAGAAGCTTGTTAGAACTCATCAAGATCGTCGTGAAGTCTATGAGCTTATTAGGAGTCTATAGAATGGTGTCCAAGAATTCGTCAGAAGATCGCCAGAAGCTCATCGGAAGAAGTCTTGACTTGTCGAACATTATTTAGCTTAGGAAATGTCTTAAATTTTGTAGCTAGCATATAATTAGGGTTAAGATTATGTGTTAATCTTGTAACCTTGGTAGGGGGCAACTACCATATTTGGATTGGACTAGGCCAGATTCAAGGACTATCTAGGTTGCTGGACCTTGTCTGGCGGTAGCACCGCCAGAATGGGGTGGTAGTATCGCTTGGGTTTAGTTCCCTAGGTGGCTTAGGTAGTGGTACCACCCAGGGACAGTGCACCTGGGCGGTGGTATCGTTGACTGGGTGGTGGTACCACCTAGTATACTGACAAGGTCAGTGTGCTCAGGCAGTGGTACCGCCCAGTGTTAGTCAACTATTGGTGGTATCTCTAGTGACAAGTGATGGTACCGCCAATACCCTTGAAATCCGGGATGATTCAAAATTGAGCTCTAAATTTAAATTACCTTAAGGCCTATAAATACTCATCTCATTCATGGTTGAGAAATATACAACTGAGAACAAATAGGAGGGAAAATTCTATTATAAACTTGAGAGAAATCCTCCCCTCAAACTCTAAGTGTTGGCCAAGTTCAAGAGATGGGTTAGAGGCATATAAGGGTTACCTCCTAAGCCTGTCAAAAGGAGAGAGCACTGTAAGGGAGCTTATCTTCGCCCATTGGAAGGAAGACAACTAGTTAAAAAGCTGGTGGCCTCAAGAGAAGAGGAATCGAGAGTGGATGCAGGTCGTATGACCGAACCACTATAAAATCAGGTTTATATTTTTATTCTTGTTTATCTTTGTTGCAAGCATTTACCATACTGCAATTACTCGAATCCTTCTCATTCTTACGAATGGCTTCAAGCTTTACATCTTTCCAATACATATAATCAAAATCGGTTTTCATCGAAACATATTTTTATCGTACGAAGTTTTCAAAATCGTTTTAAATCACTAAAATTTATCATTTTTAACCACTACACTAATTCACCCCCCCCCCCCCTCTTAGTGCTACTCTAGATTTTAATAGTTGATATTAGAGCCTCATTATTTCTCTTTTGGATTCACAGTCACGAGAAATGACTCTTCACGGCTTTCAAGAGGATTTTTCAATCATTCATCTTCTATTGTTTAATGGTTCGGACTGCACCTATTGAAAAACTAGAATGAGAGTTTTCTTGATTTCTTTGGATTTAAATTTATGGAATATTATTGAAAATGACTTTCAACTTTTCTCTAAACCAATGAACGAATGGTCGGATTTAGAGAGAAAATTTTTTTCATTAAATACAAAGGCTATGAATACCTTATTTTGTGCTTTAGATAAAAATGAGTTTAATCAGATTTCTACGTGCGAAACGGTTTTTGATTTTTGGCACACTTAAAATCACACATGAGGGAACTAATAGAGTCAAAGACTTAAAAGTAAATCTTTTATTGCATGATTTTGAGCTTTTTTGAATGAAACCAAGCGAGACTATCGGCGACATATATACCAGTTTCACGGATGTCGTCAATAGACTAAGAACTCTTAGTAAATATTTTTTGGATTTTGATCTCGTAAATAAGATTTTAAGATCCCTTCCAAAAAGGTGAGATCCTAAAGTAACCGCAATACAAGAGACTAAAGATTTAAATAATTTACCTATTGAAGAACTTATCAGCTCATTAAAAAAATATTAAATGAGTCTCTTGGAACTCGGTGAACACATGAACCTCCTTCTAAAGAACAGAAAAGATTTGGAACTTTGGACAAATGAATGCCACTTGAGTAATGACTCAAGTGATAAAGGACAATGATGAACTTAAACTTCGAACACTAAAATTTAAAAAGTTCATAAAACAAGAATCTAAAATAAAAAAATGAACTTAAATGGAGGAAGAGACCAAAGAAGAGGAAGACACCTAATGACGAATTAAGAACTTCTGAAAGGGAAATGACAAATTGCACTTTGACGGGCTTCGACTACAAGGTAAGCAACTTAACCAAAACTCTCTTGATTTATTTTGAAATTACATGATATTTTTCATGAGTGCTTAATTTAGATAATAGGAAATAAAAAAATTAAAAAATTATATCATGCTTTTCTTTTTAGTATTTTTGAAAAGTAAAAATTATGATTGATGATTGGATGATTTATACAATTCCATGAATGTTTATAATTTCCGTATCGGATTTTGATGTATGGTGTTGACACAAAAGTTAATTAGCATGATTATGTTTAATAGGATTAATCCATGATTGTGTACTTTAGTTTTCATGCGTAATGATACTATGTATGAGGATTTGAAGTAATGATATCCTATGTTTTGGAATAATGCCTTGATGGTTTTTGACAAAACTTGTGAATTAGATTTATACGATGATGCTTTAGATTTAAAATAAGATATATTGCTTTTTGACACAAAAAATCAATTATCATGATAATCACATATTTCATGATAATACTTACACACCAAACATAATTAAAAGATAGAAACAAGCATAATTGATGATTTCATTTTCAACATAAGGTATGGTTTTTTATATGAAAATTTGAATATATTCATATGTGATCAATCACATGAAATAAAATACATAAAAATGGAAAAATGTGCTATCATGATGTTTTATGTTTGATGTGTTTAGTCTTGATGGTTTTGATGACAAAATCACCTTTTCGGTTTTAAACTTGACACACATCTTTTATATAAAGAGGACTTGAGCATGCTTACTTGTAATAAATTTACTTTGCTCCTAACAAATTTTCTGAATAAAAGATTTTGATGACAATTTCAGATTTATATAATGATTCATAGCGTTCAAACAAAAAATTGAACATACCTTATGAAATCATTCTTGATGATGAAAATGTTAAATGTATGTGTATGATTTGGTTTTTGACTTAATGCTTGGCTCTTGTATAAGAAATTTGAACACTTCTATGTAAGACCAAATTGCATGAAAAGAGGAATGTTTGTGTACAAATTCCCTATCTTTAAAGTTTTGGCGAATTTGTTAAATTGAATGAGTTAAAAAAAAGATGAATATCTTGACAATAAAAGTTTGTTATCATGCTTATCTCTATTTGATATTAAAAGACAAAGGTATGCTTATATGAAATTAATCATAAAAAAAAGGAAATGCATGATTCTTAAAATTTCACTATCTCTAAAAGTTTTTTGATTTTTCATTAAAGACAAATGATAAATTCATTTATGATATTTTGTGACTCACTTGAACTATGAATGAGATTTTGATGATTTGTTAAAGAATCAATTTAAATGAATCATGAAATTGATGATTTGATAATAAGTTTTTATCAAGAATCTATTTGCCATTTTGAATCTCGAAAATGATAATTTGATTATGAGTTCTCAGTTGATGAATTGACTTGAATGAGATTTTGTTTCAACTGAATCATGAACTTTCTTTTGGCTTCTTGAATTTAGAAATTTCAAGAAATGTGATTATTACTTGATAATTGATACTTAAAATTTCTTATGAAATGTGATCTTGATGAGAATTCCTATGCATGAATCAAGTTGCTCTTTGTGCTTTCTATTCTCAATGAATCATGTTCTTCTTGAGCCTTGATATCATATCTTTCATGATATAGAAATGATATGATTTCTTTGTCTTGTATGTCTTTTTGTGATGATTTGAACATTGATGTAAAACAAGATTGTATTCTTCCATTTCCCTTTGTTTCTTTCTTTAAAGACAAAAAGGGGAAAGAAAACATATTAGCATTTGTAATCATGACTTGATCTTGATTTCTCAAACTTATGACTTGAGATACTTTTTATGAGAATCAAAACTCTTTTTCCTCCATGACTCCTTTTCTTCATTCATTAAAGAGGAAAACAATCTAAGTCATGATCTTGATATATCAATATTTGACACTCAAAATTTTTTCTTATGATTCATGTTGAATTTAGAAATATTGTGCATATATCGTGATCTCTTCTTTGTTTTCCTAAGATCTTTTGTTATTTACAAAAAAAGAGACATATCGAAATGAATCATTTCTTATAATCATTGATATCTTGATTCTTTGTATTGGTTGTCATGATTTGAAGATTGATTTTTATAAATTTATAATTGATGTGAGAAGTTTATATAATCATATTCCCTCTCTTCTTTTTAACAAAAATAAAGGGAGAATTAGCTTGCTAGCTTGTGTATTACAAGAGAAAGAAATATTGCTAGCTTGTGCATCACAAAGCAAAATTGCTAGCTTTAATGAAAAATTTGCTAGCTCGATCATTGCAATGAAAGAACTTGCTATCATAAACACTACCAACATTTGCAATATAAAGAGAGGCAAAGAATTGCTATCTCAAAAGAAGCAAAAATGTAAAACTTAGAAAATTTGGAATATTACACTTGCTATGCTTCTATGCTTGTATGTTGTAACGAAAAATTTAACTTGCATGTTTAGAGTGATGAGAATTTTATAAAATTGCTAGCTCATTGCAAACAAGAAGTTGATAGCTTACAAAGGCAAAACTTAGAAAGGTGCTAGCTTGAAATATTGCAAAGAGAAGCAAATTGCTATCTTGCTCATCGAAAGAAGCAAAAAGTGCAATCTAGCACAATTCAAGAACAAAATGATACATCTTTAAAGCATGATGATTTGATGATCATGAAATTTGCATATTGTTAATCTTGCTAGTGTGTTGTAAAATTTGTATATCTTTTAAACTAGTTATGATGTAACTTTTCCTTTTTGTTGATGACATAGGGGGAGAAGTAAATTGATGACTTCATGCAATGTATTATTGAATACTTTATATATTTACATAATATTTTTGATAACATGATACATGTTACTTGGATTTGTTGAAATCCAAGTGTTCTATCAATATGACATATTGATAGGAGGAGTTTGGTTAAACTCCAGAAGTTAAGGTTAAACTCCAGAAGTTAAGGTTAACTCCGTCATCAATTAGTTATCATCATAAAAAAAGGGGGAGATTGTTGAATCTCAAATTTTGATGATGAAACTAATTGATTGTGTTTTGGTTATCTAACTATGTTTTAAGTCATGTAAGTCTACTCTCGATCAGAATTAGACAATTGACACAAGATGAATCAGCATTGTGCCGGAAGAAATCATGTCAGGATATTATTGGACGTCGAGCTAGAGGTTCGGTCGACAATAAGAAGAAGACTTTGAATATCGAGCACTGAGCCAATAAGAGTGGTGTTGCGCCAAGGGGATCGGGGTTGTGGAGATCAACCATCGATTAGGCAATTGGCTGCAAGAGAGGATGATGCACTGAAGAACCAAACGAAGCATCAACCAATGTAGTGTCTGATTATTTTATCCAAACCAAGGTGAGAGAGAGAGAGAGAGAAGAAAGCAATAGTTGTGGCAGTGTTGAATATGTCCCCGTGAGAAGGCTACGTCCATCGGGGGTTAACACAAGGATGCAGTGATATAGATTCGAGTCAACAAACAGCTTCATCAACCAATGAACGAGAGATGCAATGATTTTAGTCCTCCATTAATAATTTGAGTAAATATTATATATCTCAATATATTACCTAAAGGTGAAATATGAAGATATTAATAGTTTATCATATTTAGAAAACATAAATCATTAATATTTTATATTTTATAATGATACTTCCTTTCATACGCTCTTATGCTTCTAGTATCTCTAGCCCCTTTGATTCAAATTATTTAAAATAATTAAAGCATATATAATTTACACTAGATGATTAAATCTTGGTCTAACATTGCTTGTTTAAAGGCCCAATTACGTGACTGATGAAAGCATTATGGAACAAATTCATGAAATAAATACTTGAAAAAGATCTAATAGATTCAGTCTAATATTTATATGAATGATAATTACAAATAATATAAATTCTTCATTACAACTTGCAAGTAATGCATAAGAATGTTTGAGGGCTATAGAAGATGGATTTAAATATGCTAATAAGTTATTAGCTAACATATTAATGAAATAACTAACTATGACTCAATATGATGTTACTCGAGGAATTCAGGATCACATACTCAATGTCTTATAAGGCTATAAAATTTAAAGCATTAAGCATAAATGTGGATAAGTCTTTTCTCATGTAGTTATTTTTAATTCTCTTCATCCTTAGTTTGGTCAATTTATGATTCACTATAATACAAATAAGGATAAATGAGATTTGAATAAATTAACTAGTATGTGTATTTAGGAAGAATTAAGGTTAAGATAAGAAAGATCTCATAATATTTTGACTAATATTTAAGGAGCTAGTAACAAAAGAAGAAAGTTGAAATGTTATATACCAAATAAATATGTCAGGCCTAGAAATACTAAGCAGACTAATAAAAAGAAAGACTTCACAATAAAATGATTCTTTTATGATAAAAAAAGAACATATGAAAAAGGACTACACTAAATGTAACTTGGTTCGAAACTAAAGATATAAACTTGATCTTTGTATATTTTGAATCAAATATTATAAATGTTCCTTCTAATACTTAGTAGATTAATTTTGATATTTTAACTTATGTTACTAATAATATGTAGGGGCTTCTATCAACCCAAAAACTAAAAGAATATATAAGATTTATTGTTATAAGGAATTGTCTTAAAGCAAAAATGATAGTAGTGGGAACTTATCGCCTACGCCTAGAGACAAGTCATCTTATGGATCTTGCAAACACATACCATGTTTTTACTGTTCCTAAACACATGCTATGTCTCAATATATTTTATAATTCAATAAAAAGTTAGTTCTATAATCAAATGTTGGACTGAAATATAATTTAAATAATAAAAAATCTTCTATATTGTGGCACATGTTTGGTATATATCTCCAAGAAAAGAATTAAAAAATTAATGAATGATAATATTTTAAAAAAATTAGGCTTCATTGATTTTGATGCTTACATAGATTGCATTGAGGGAAAGTAAACTAAGCATACAAAGAAAAATATTACAAGAAGTAAAAAACTTCTTAAGATTATTTGCACTAATATCTACAAACCACTTCATATTCTTTATTTCAGTAGAGAAAAATATTTTATCATATATATATATGACCTATTAAGATATAACTATGTGTATTCAATATATAAAAAAATCTTGAACTATTGACACTTTTGAGGTATACATAAATGAAGTTAAGAGATAATTATATAGAAAAGTTAAAATTGTCAAATAAGGATAGTGAATTTTATGACCAATATAATTAGTTAGGTCAGAATCCTAGCCTTTTTACTAGATTCTTAGAAAAGTAAGATATTTATGCTTAGTATATCTTTCTAGGTATGCTATAACAGAATGATATTGTTAAAAGGTAAAATTATACTCTTATAGATATGATTAGGAGCATAAAAAGTTATTCTTGGGTGAAGCTCTTAGGATACATATGTATATCTTAAGCAGAGTTTATAGCAAGTCAATTTCATCAACTCTATTTGAGTTATTAGCTAGTAAAAAATCTCATTTGAGACATCTATGTATTTATGATAGCCGTGCAGAGATAAGAGTCTTCAATCTATATGAAAAAAAATTGAATCCAATAATTATTTTTGGATATTTTATTAGTTATGTAGAAAAATTCAAAGGGATATAGAATTTATTACCCTAATGATAGTATGAGGATAGCAGCTAGCAATACAGGATTCCTATAAGATGGTGAAATTAGTGGGAGTGAAAATTCTCAAAAGATTAATTTTAATATAGAAGGGATATAGATTGATACTTCTTTATTATTTCATATTCGAGAGGTTGTTTCTCAAATCACTGAACGAATAAGATTGAATAACAAAATAACATTGATGAACTCTCATATGATGTTGATATTATCACTAATGATCTTATAGAATAACCTGAAAGATTGAAATCATTGTAATGATCTTGTACAATAAGTCACGTTTGAAAAATGGTATGACATAATAAAAAAAAGAATTGAAATCAATGGACCAAAATGATATTTGGGAACTCATTGAATTACCTAATAACTATAAAAAAAAAAGTTGGTTGCAAATGAGTTTTTAAGATATAATATGACAGGGCATTATCATATAACATTAAGCCAGAATTATGGCTAAAGGTATTTTTCAAAAAACGATATCAATTATAATGAGATATTTTCTTTAGTTTCTAAAAAGGACTTGTTGAGTATCGTTATAACATTAATAGCTCATTATGATCTTAAGTTACATCAGATATATATAAGGATAATATTTTTGAATAAGGATTTAGATAAGAAAGTCTACATAGAACAATTTGAAGAATTTATAGAAAAGGAAAAGAAAAGTTAAAATTATAAACTTACAAAATACATTTATAGCTTTAAACAAGCTTTTAGATAATAATATATAAAGTTTCATGATACTATTACTTTCTTTAAATTAAAAAATACTATTAATCAATATATATATATATCTAAAGGTCAATCAAGTAAATTTATTATATTAATCTTATATATGATGATATATTAGTTTGCCAATAGTGATTTTGGTTTATTAAATGAAATCAAGATATTTCTCTTTGAGAATTTTAAGATGATTGATATGACCAATGTAGCTTATGTTATTAGTATTAAGATATTTAGGAATATATATTAGAGATTACTATGACTATTTTAGAAAAAAATATATTGATTGAGTCTTGAAGATATTTAGTATATAATTTTACTCAATTAACAATACACATATTACCAAAGGTAAGAGATTCAATCAAAATCAATATTCCAAGAATGATTTAGAAATGAATTAAATGAAGGATATTCCTTATGCATGCGTGGTTGAAAATCTATTATATACTCAAACTTATACAAGACCATATATTAATTTTGTAGTTGAAATATTGAGTAGATACTAAGTAACCAAAGAATAGAATATTAAAAAGCTATAAAGAAAGTTATGAGATATCTGAAGAAATGAAAGATTATATATTCACATACAAGAAATCATATTAAGTTGAAGTGATGAGATATTTAGATATTAATTTTGTAAATTATCTAAGCAATAAGAAGTCCATGTAAGGATTCATATTTATGTCAGCTAGAGAGGCAATTTCTTGAAGAAGTATAAAGCAATCATTTATTATATAATCAATAATAATAGTCAAATCTGTGACATACTTTAGGGCTACAAATCAAGCTTTATAGATATGAAATTTTATCTCAAGACTATTGAATCTTAGATTTTTTATAATGAAACTAATTAATGAGTTTATTAGACTAATATAATTTTGAGATAAGTGATACAAAAAATATTTAAATCATAGACTCAAACCATTGAATGGCCAACTATTGAAGCAGGAGAGTCGGATATTGTGCCATGAAAATTATCACATCGAAAATTGGACATCAATTTAAAGGATTAGTCAATATGCTAGAGATTAGATTTCATGTTAAAGGTTCAAACAATGTGCTGAAATGATCAGATATTGTACTAGAAGATCAAATGTCGTGAGAAAGTCAACATGCCAGTAGAATGGGCAACATGCAAAAAAAAAATGATGATGTGTTGGAAGTTTAGACGAAGCGTTAAAAAATTAGACAACATGCTGAAAGAGTGTACAATGTACCAAAAACTTCATAAAGGTGCTAAAGGTGTGGTTGATTTGTTAAGGTCTTAATCAAGGTTATTTTTGGTCAATTTAAATTAGTATTAAGTTGAAACAATATTCGCTTATCATAAAAGTCATCGGGTTTAAAGTGGGGTTGAATTGGGTCCATTAGAAAATAAAACTAATGGTCTAAACTAAGCCTACATGGTGATACCACTAGACTTAGGTGGTACTACCACCTAAGTCAACCAACAAGTACTATTTGTACTTTGTCAAACTTTTTATAGTAGTACCATTTGGGAAGGTAGTAGTATTATCCAAAATTCACATTTTATAATAGAAGTATTGCTAGAGTCCAGAATTATGATATCAAAAGTTACAATCGTAATATCACATAATGTTAGCGGCAATGTTGCCTATATCTTGAAATGTTAATAGATTTGAATTATTTTACTCTATTCTTAAGGTCTTTTGGGGCCTATAAATACTCCAATTAGGCTTGGTTGATAGGGTATTTATTCCTAAGTCTATGATATGATATAACTCTCTCTTTAAGTATTATTTGAGTCTTTTCCTCCTTCTTGAGTATAATTATGATATTAAGTTATAAGAGGTGAGAAAAAAATGAGTGTGAAGGTTCTCTCTTAAGCTTATAATAAAAAAAATTATAATAAGAGTAGTTAATATTCGTCAATTGGAAAAAAAATCGATAGTAAAAGCTAATGACTTTGAGATAAGAGGAATCGAGAGTAGATGTTGGTCGAAAAGATCAAACCACTATAAATCAGTTTGTATTTCTCTTGCCTATTTATAATTCACTTTAGACGTAATCTTTACATATACTCAATATTTAGTTAATTGTGTTTCTGATATATATTTTATGATTAAGGTTTTAAGTCGGTTAAAATTTGTTATAACACTAATTCATCACCCCCTAATGCCATTAAGATTCTAATAAAGACTTAGTGTGTTGATTTAATTGTTAATCCATTGAAAATATTTTATAATAATATCATAGCAACTTTTTTATCTAAGAATGACAAATACTCTAGTGGTTCTAAGCATATCGAAATAAAAGACTTGATGGTTAAAGAAAGAATCTAAAAATAATAAGTGTCAATTGAGAACCTTAACATCACTTTAATAATTATTGATCTATTTACTAAAGCCTTACAACCTAAAACATTTAAGGAATGTATTCTTAGAATGAGGTTGATAAGCAACTCGTAAAGATATACTGATATATATTTAAATGATATTATTATTGATATTTTCTTTACTTGTTTAATTAAAGTTTTTTATTTTCACTATCCTATATATATATATGTTTATGTATATTATAGTTGAATGTGATAATAGGATTATCTTAACAAGATAAATTAAATGGGTCATTATAGACTACATAAAAAAAGACTAATAGTATTATGGTACATAGAAAGAAGTATGATATCAATGACATATAACCGTTATGACTTGTATTGATAATAAGAATTAATGTAATATTATTATACTTATTGGACTTATTACCTTGTTTTAAAATTCAATACTATGTATACAATACTTTCAAAATTTCTAAAATATAATTAAGTAAAATTATTTTTAAATATTTTTTTATTTTATTTATTTTAATTTTAAAATTTTATATCTTACTAATTAATGAGTCAAGTGGGAGAATATTAAATTATGTGATGCTATTTAATTAGGTAAGATATATTATAAATTTGATTGGATTTTAATTATGGTTATCAACCAATAGAAAGAAAGTCTAATTATGATAGAATTCCCTAGGAGATAATGTTAATGAGAGTAATTCTCATACTTTTTTTTATCTTAAACCCTTTCTCTCGTCTATAAATAGATAGGACCTCCTAGGAATTACATATGATGCAAGATCTATTCTTCATCTCTTTAAGTCTCTATTCCATCGCTTATAATAGTCTTGTGAAAAGATAGGAAGAGAGGAGAAGATGAGCCTAATTCTCCTTATAGATGGACATTGCTATAGTTTTTAGATCAGACGATGATGTGTTTGTAGATCAGATAAAAGTTTCTTAAATAACATCGAAAGGTATATAATTCTGATCTTGATTTATTATTATTTAATTTTAGTTTTTGACATTAAATTTTGTTATATAATAATAATATGATTATGAGTTTTATGCTTACAAATTTATGTTCTATAAATAATTGAAGTGATTAATTAGTTGGATGTACTCGTGCTGTAGACTATAGAGAAAATTGTAGAAGTTTAGATTATTGATCCATACATACATGCTCCTATCAGAGAGAAATAATATCGATAGTCACTTAATATTGATAGTCTAAAAAAAGCTGGGGTACGTGACATATTATTCATTTCATTGGTATATGCTTGGTTGATCTTGCAAGCTGATACACATGGTGGGGAAGGCCTAATCGAAAGAGATGATGAGGACTAGCGATCTTTACTGTGTTTAAACATCATGAAACTTGATATGGCTTCAACATTTGGATTTATTTTAAATTGCCCGCAAGCAAGACGACACACTTCTGTTAACCTAATCTGCAACATAATTCCAACACAGATATATAAGCAATTGCTACAAACAATATGGTAGGTAACCTCCAAACTTCAACAATTGTCATAATCTCTACGGCCATTGCATCACAGTATCTCAATGTACAAACAAGATGGTGAAACGTTACCCAAAGATTCGCCTCCATAGACAAGCAGCAACATCTGATTGATTGATAGTGATTCTTAATACTGTGAGATGCTAAGCTCCTAAATCTCTCATTCATGACTGACTTGCACTTGGACACTTGCAAGGCTGGGGTAGGCTTTCGCAGCCCTCTAAGGGTGCACCCTCATTGCAGCAACGTCTGGGTGCCATGGATTAGGTCAAATCAGCGTCAGCAGCTCATGTTGGTCCAACTGTTTGCAACACCTTGTTTCTTCATGGACAGCGGCTCTATTTTGTTCTTTTGAGAAATCCACAATCCTTTGAAAAAAAATGTGTTTTCCCCTCTCAAGTCGGTATTGTCCCCACTATTTAAGATTGACTATATCAATTAGATGCCTACAAATTAAAGAATTTAAATTTTTATTACAGTTTTTCTTTTTATAAGGTTTTTGTATGCCTCTCTATTTTGTTTGCACTATTAATACTAATTGTCTTACCTTTTCTAAATTATACTATCATCTATGCAATCATGACTGATGATCATTTTACCTGTTCTGCTATGTCTTTACAAGCAAAATTCCTTCATGTGCATATTACACAATCGTGATAAACATTACTTACCAAACAGTAAAACAGGTCTACCATTGGATTGTCATCATTGTATTAAATTATCTTAATCGCTATAACATACATGGCGACCATCGATACAAACCTGTACATGTACACTACATAAATGGCTGTTTCTTTGCGCGAGTGGTGAGAATAGTCAAGTCGTTTCTTTCTTTATTTGTTTCTTTCTATTTCCTTTCTAATCCTGTACGCATCATTTATCTGATTTAATAAAATCTTACCTCGTTGAAAGACATTTAGAAAGAGACATAGATGACAAAAATAATCATGGAAGGAACAGACGGCCAAAAATTAATGACCCAACCAACAAAAACTTCGATATCCATTTCGTCCTCGTTGAATATAACAAATGATTCCTGTTCATAAGTTTTGATGGTAGAAAAATTCTAATGCAGAGTAGATGGTACTTAATCTCACCAAATAATTATATAAGGAATTAGCGTGATATACAAATTTAGACTATTAACAAAATAATTCAAATATTAATAACAGAATTTACGAAAAATTAGTATGATAATTTTGTGGAGGAAAAGAAAAAAGTCTAACCAAGGAAATGATAATAATACTAATTCAACTCCAAATACAGTCATCAGTAGGACTAATTACATATTATCTTTTATAATTATTTATATTTAGTATCTTGATTTTTATATTTTTAAAAATTATATTACGATCTCTATACTTATAAAAATAAAATATTTAATCTTTTTTTTCTCACATTATTGATTCTGTTTCTCACGAAAATACCATAGATACGTGATAAACCAAGATGAGATAGAATTAGTATATGTTAAACAGTAAATCCTATGATATTTTATTTTTATAAATATAAAAATATTAATATAATTTTTAAAAATAATTAATTAAAAAATATTTAATTAGCCCCTTAAAAAAGGGACGGAAACGGGAAAGATGGTGGAACCTTTCCCACCTTTTCCACGACCCGGACGATTCCTCCAATGCGAGAAACGCTTTCCACTTTTCTTTCCTATCTTCCCAGAACGCTCCGCCACCCCTCTTCCCACGCTTCTTATGGCGGTGTCGCGTCGCCATGAAGTGTTGGCCGTGAAGCACTTGTATAGGTTCTTTGCACTTTCCTCGGCATGTCGATTGTAGAGGAATCGCGAAAGAAGCACAAGGATGACGCTTTTATCAGCTACAGAGCTGGAAAGAGGCGAAGAGTGATCCTTGTTCGTGTATTCTTTAACTTGTTCTTTTGAGCCGAGGAAAGATGGCAACTTTGCCTGCTTTCAACTTATCCCATGTTAAATATTTCTTGAATTTGACCAGTTGGAGGAGAAAAGAAACTACTTTGTTCCAACAATTTACATATGTCGTTCTCTGACGTAGGGCTTCACTTTGGTTTAGATTGGATCCGTAGTACAATTTGCAGTTTTCTTTTCTGCAAAAGCTCCAAACTGAAATTTGTTTCAACTGGAAATAACCTGATTGAGGTTTCAATTGCTTTACTTTAAAGTTTTGGCTCACGGGTCCTTTCCAGAAAAAAAAGGAATTTGGCTTACATGTGGAACTTGGCACGTCGGTAGGGCAAGATCTTATTCCTTTCTTCAACAGGAGAACTGAAACAGATCATATTCGACAACTCTGGAAGTTCTGAACGGGTGAAATTTAGAAACTGGAAATTGTAAGCTTTCATCTCCTTTCAGACTTGCCATCCTGATAGTTCTGCCCAATTTGGAGTTGGTGCTTAAATTGAGGTACTTTTTCTTTTAATTATAGAAATTGTGTTCATTTGTGTTTTTTGATGAGTTATAACACTAGTCTAAAATTGGAAGTTCATCTCAGAATGAAGGCTATGTAGTATAACAGCTTTTGTCATTAACTATCAAAAGGAAAGCATGGTTTGTATTCACTGAATAGAACATTATGAACATTCCAAATACTTCTTCAAGATAGCAGTGTTGACTCACAAAGATGTGAAAATTCTTTGGTTTTCTCATATTAGGAGAACGCTTGCTAATGTTTTCAGTTATTAGGTTAGTAAATATAGGTTCACCTTGTTATTTCTGAAAATAACATTTTGACTCTTGACCTGTCATGAACATTGAGTCCATCAATATTTTTTTGGAACTAATGGTTGCTTCATTTGCATTTATTTCACTAATTTCTTTGTTACAAAATCTGTTCAATCTCATTCTTTTATTTCTTTCAGACTCATTCATTTAGTTCCTCAATCTTAGCAGGCCATCTTCTTTGAGCAAAATCAGGACTTAAATTATGGCAAAAAGATCCTATACAAAGCAATTGCGATCTCGAAGGGACAATGTTGGATGTATGTGGGGTTTGATAACTCAAAAGTTACTTTCGGATAAGAAACATGGGAACATCAGAAATGCTGGTAATATTTTTCTTCTTAAGACAGCTTTGTTAACAGAATATGTTATTTTCTAATCTCCCAAGAATCTTTGAATTATGTACTGTTTATTAGTTAGTCAATGCCTTGTAATAATTTATCTGAATTCTTTTGTTGTTTTGGTAGTGCAACAATGCTTGCATTTACAAATAATTGCTCTATTTTGTGCCTCTAGAAAAGATTCAACTCACCATGTGATAAATTTCTAGTTCTCAGGGACACGGTCTCTGTTACTGTTACATGATTCTACATTGTTGTGCAATGATAAAAATTAAGGTCTCCATTCATATATATTTATTTGTACAAGATGCAGATAAAATTGTTTGATTTCCAACGGTGACATTATTATATTATTAAAATTTAGGAAGTTATAACTGTTATTTTATCTTATGCAGGCAGTGGATACTCAAAAATCAAACTTGATTCACTTAGAAATTTCCAGAATAGACACAAAGGCAGTGTAAGTTCAGTAAATTTGTCATTCTATAGAAATTGTGGATGGCACTTATCTTTAAACTAAGCATACTTTGTGATACTTTTCTGACAATTTATAATTTATTTATTGTTTTGTCATGCAAAATCCAGGGGATGTTACAAATTCTGTAGGGTAATTTTTGTCTATAATTAAGGTCTGAAAATTGAAGCAATATTACTTAGTCAGGCATAGGTGTTCAATTCAGTGTATAGCTAGATACAATTCACTTTAATAAGATTGGGCAATAATATTTGTGCTACAACCTTTGATCGTTTCTATTATTGAGGGAACCTTCCAATCCTTTTGGTTTGATGCTTTACCTAGCACAATTGGTACTGAACCAAATCAAGGATTGGGTTGGAAAATGTTGTAGAACTATATTTGGAACAGAAAATGACTACAAATGGAGACTAAATGCATGCTCTCCAATGGATTTTAAGAGACTTTCTGCGTACGACTTCATTGTTATCCATATTTGTATATTAGATCTGCTTGCTGACCAAACAAGAATCAGTCTGTCCTAATTGCGTTGGTGATCCCTTCATTTGTTATTTTAATTCTGTTTGGTTGTTTGTTTTTGTTTGATCTCTTGTTAGCCTGTTAGCAAAGGCTCACTCACATAAGGACATTATTTATGACAAACTTAAGCCATCAAATCTTCGTGTCGTTATGCATATAGTACTTGTTTACCATCCCCAACTTCTTTATGTCGGACCATCAATTCACTCACAAATCAGTATTTAGCAACTTCCCTTGTCCAAATGTAAGAACTTGATCACAACATTTAAATGCATCCAAAGATAGTGACCAGTGCATCAGGAGTTTGATCATGGTTCCCTATGTGAGCATTCCATGCGATTGCTCAGACAACCTTGTACTTTTCATTAACCACATGCTATCAAATCTATTATGCAAACTTGGAAGTTAGTTATCATACTTTCTTATTGGTTTTTGCTCTAAATACATTGGATAGAAGGTAGCAGTTGTTGTGTCAGAAAACCAGTTTTATACCATTTGTCTTAATTATGGGACTCCGCCACAACTTGTCCAAATTGAACCATGTTCTCTGATACAATATGGTGAGGGAATGGATCAGGCTCTTAGCTGCCTGCTACCAAAGGGTCTATGTGGGACTGTCACTTACCAAGTACCGAATAAGTTGGGACAAGATACAATTAGAAGTTTTCAGTCTTTTAGCTTGATGAAAAGAAGGCAATTGCCTACTTCAGCCATCAATTTTATTTTAATATCTTTATATGACATTTTCTTGAACCACATAACCGAGAGATTCTTATCATTTTATAGGTGTGACTTTTTCTGGTGTTGTAATATCCAAGTTATGATTACATCATGTATCACAAAAAGATGATGTTTAAGGAATTGTCCCATAGCAGAAGATTCTCCTCTTCCAATAAAGAAACTTGTTAAGGATTTTTTTTTTCTTCAGATAATATAACATGCCATGCCAATTACTACTAAGATCTGTTTAATATCCTTATTGTTCATCTTTTTCCATCATTTATCACTTGTTTATGTTGATTTGACATCATACAAGATGCTGCAGTTGATCAGGTCTGGTTTTTCCTACCACATATCCTGGTTCGCATTACTGGTCTGTATCGGTGTACCGACCAGCTGTTGGTTCGGTACATATTGAGTTGTTCCGAGCATACTGACATATGGTACATTAGGATGTATCGATGTACTGCCCGTACCAGTCTTCTATCAGACCAGTACATACCGCTCGTACTGAGTGGTATGCTTTGGTACATCAAACCTTGCAACATAAAACCTTTTAGCTTCCCTTTCATATCTTTTTAAGTTAATAATTGATCATATATTAAAGTTTTCATTAGTTATGACATCTATTAGATACTCCATGAGTGATTAAATAAATGATGTTTTACTAAATCTGGATGTCTTTAAGGAATATATAAAAACTTGATAAATATGTCTAATCAGTTATCTTTTTCATTTTAATAGGAACTGCAAAGCATATCTAGTGGTCAAATTCTCAAAATACATTCTGGTTGACATATTCTGGAAAATTTTGGGAAATTAATAGACTAATCATCTCATGAAGTATGTATATACTTGTAAAGATGATGACAAGGAGAAATCATTTAAATAGCCCCAAAAATGGAATCTGAATGACATATTTTGGAAGAACTTGGTGAAAAGCTAGATTTAGGAAATTTCTGGAGAAGGTACTTTCAGTTCATAAAGGAGCTGGCAATTGCTTTAGCCTTGAAGCATAAAAATAATGTTGATCTCACCAATTTGTATCAACCTAATGAGCTTAATATTCTTTATTCAATCTTTTCATTGTTTATAAAACTTTAGAATATTTCCCTTTGTACTTAAAAATAAACTAGAAATCATTGGAAAGCAAATGAAGAATCTTTTATGAAGTTGAATGTCTTGTTTCTATAAGACCTTCTCCAGAAAATGAGACATTAATCTCGTCAAGTTTTTACAACATACCTTTTGAGTATCGACTGCCAAGAATCTTTGCAAGCAATTGTCATAATAACTTAGGGAAATAAATTTTTTGAGTACTGGATGCTACATTATTTTTTTCAAGTTTTCAAATGTTAATTTTAGAGAAACCAAGATTGAAGACAATTATCCATGAAACCAATATTTTTCAGCTTGTTGATGAAATCAGAGAAGATCAGGTTGATTTGGGTACAATAAGTGTGAAAATACATATGGAGGAAGAGATGTTTCAACATCCCCAAAAGAAGATTACAAATGAAGAAGCACAAAGAGTAACATCTAAATTGCAAAATGAGTTCCATCCTGAGAAAAATTATAAGAGAAGCGAGAAATTGAAGGTAATTTCAGATGCTCAGATGAACAATCTGGCTGATTCTCCTGGCTTTGTTGGTCATCAGTCTGATAGTATGGATCTAACTGAAAAATCTTCACTCAACTTTGACCTCTCTTCATTTTTGATAGAGTTATACAGTTATACATGTCAAGAAATTCATGCAGAATCGAAAAAAAAGTTTTACTTTCTTCCTGCCTCAGGGAGTATTGGTCAAAAGATTGATAGCCATCTTGATGAGCATGATGATCATCTTGATCAAAAGATCTCTTTCTTTCAAAAGACACTAGCAGATGTTGCGCAGGCCATTATAAGTCAGAAGTCAATGGTTGAAAACCAACTTGATGGACGATGCATTATCCATTCCAAAGAATTCATCAATGCATTATATACCTTGAATTCAGATAAGGAGTTATTTCTGAAGCTTCTTGAAGATCCGGAATCACTTTTGCTTAAACATATACAATGTCTTCACATTAATCAGGATCAGGTAGGGAAAGTATCCAAACTGGAATCAGATAAATGTTTGGAGAATGTTCAGCCATCAGGGGAACAGGATCATAGTAGAGGGAAATGCGAAGAATCAGACAGTAATCAATTGTTCCAAAAACAGAAAAAGTACAGTTTTTCCTGGAAGAAAGTCAAGTCAATGGGAACATCCAATGAAAGTCCAAGTTCCAATGGTTTAAACAGAATTGTTGATCTGAAGCCATATGCAGTAAGAAATCAAAATTGTTCTGTTATAAGTACAAGCACTTCAACTCAATCTCATGATGTTCCAATGCATGATAAAGACAGATTTCATTTTTCCTTTCAAGAAATCAAAAGAAGACTCCGGCATATAATTGGTGAGAGCAAAAAATCACGACGCATAATATCCATGGATGGTATTCTTCACAAAATTCCTGTTGCTACATCTAAAATGATGAATAGTGAAACAATGATATCGGGCTCAGCAAGCTGTTCTTCTTTTGATATTACAAAACTATCTGGATGTTATTCCATCGGCAAGAGAAAAGATGAGAAAAACAATTCAGAACAATGTGAAGTTAAAATCAACAGTTGCATTTCTTCCTTGAGGTCACAGGCTTTGATATATGAAGAAGCCAAGAAGCATCTTGCTGAGATGCTAGACACCAAAGTAGACAGTTTGCCTAAGGTCCAAGTTTTAGAATCTTTGGAGAGAGTACTTTCTCTCTCAATATACGATGAATTATGTCCTACATCCAGTCCTCAAAGAGACAATGAGCTCTCTATGCCACCTGAGGAGACAGGAGATTCCTCCTTACAACACTTAAAGCAAGAAGGTGCTGCCAATTCTTTAGGCCAGTCAAGAGCAAAGTTGGATTTTTCATCTTGCTCTCTGAGCATACCAAGTGATGTTTTACAGTTCATTGTCTTAAATTTAGATCTCGTTGATACCAATATGCAGGACATATCATGCATTGGAGAAGACTTGAACAACAAAGGTAGTTTTCCTGGAAAGCTTTTCCATATATTTAAATGTGAGATCCACTGAGGATAGGTGTGCAATTTTATAATATGAAATTTATTGTTTATCAAATCGCTTTACAGGAAGCAGAGAGATCCTGGGAGCAGCTGATACCGAGAGCATTGCGAACATTAAGCAGTTGGATGTACCATTGGAGACAAACAAGCCAATCGTTGTAAGTAAAATATGTGAAGAAGAAAAAGAGTCTTATACATTACAAGATATGGTAAGCAAGGAGTTTAATAAAATACATTATAACACCTCCTTCAATTAAAAAGGTTGATTCTTTAAAATTATACCATCCTTTTACTAGGGTTCATCTGAAGAGAGGTCACTAATCCTGCCAAGTTCCTTTGTTGGAGAAAATTCGGCAGATCCTGAAAGCACCACTGGAAAGCCAGATCAACGAAATTCAGTACCCATGCTTGAAACATTCTTGTCGGAAGGTATTACCAGCCCCGAGTCCTCTAAACTAGAACATTGTATGATCTGGCAGATATTGTGAAGCATTAAGATATTTGTTCACACAGCTTTGGTTTATCCTTTTGGATTAACTTAACCTGAATTTCTTGTCCATCTGCAGATGCCATGCAGAAACAAAATAGACAAGTTAGTCATGATGGCAATGACAATTATTTGAGAATTATAACCTTGCCTGATGTGAAGGACAGAGACTGTCTTCATGTCAATCAAGCTGTGTTTGATTATATAAGAGTTGTCTTGGGAGCCTCAGGCTTGATGAATGAACTCTTAGAGAGATGGGATGTGACAGACCAGTTACTCGAACCATCTTTGTTTGATGAAGTGGAGATCTTTTCTTTTTTCGTGCAAGACGATTCTAAGCTTCTCTTTGATTGCATCAATGAAGTCCTTGTAGAGATACAAGAGAAGTTTTCAAGATGTACCCCAGAGCTGTCTTTCATCAAGCGAAATTTTCTGCCTGCTCCTCTGGGGGAAAGCTTAATTCAAGAAGTTTGTAAGGGTGTTGAGCGGCTGCTTCATTTGCAGTTGCTGAACACATTAGGTCAAATAATAAAAAAAGATTTGGAAAACAGAAGTTGGATGAATCTCCAATCTGAAACCAAGAACATGACGCTTGAGATATGTGATTCCATCTTAGATGATATAATCGAAGAGACTGTTTATGACATGTGGTTTTGACCTCCAGGTTCTTTCGTCATTTCATCTTTTTATAGTTCACACAAATGTTTGCAGTTAAAGTTGTTACCGGAATCTGGTTGGAAGACCTCTAGGATCTCTAGCAAAGATTGGGGTGCTTTCCACCCATGTCAGTTAGAGGTTCACACATAGCCACCTCATAGTTATTTGTACTTGTAGGTTCTTCTTTTAATGCAGATTGTTGTGAAGATTGAAAGGAGTTGAAGTGTATGTAATTACTTTTGTAAGTAATACTGTTGGCAATAATCTGGAAATGCCTGGAGTTGAAGGTACTACCTAAGATTTCCTCCAAGAACACCAGCGCCAGCTGTACATTGGTTTAGAAACATACATTTATCACAAATTATGAGTTGCTATGTGCTTTTGTTTTTACAAGGATCACAATTTGAAAGCACTGGTGTAAATTTGTGCCTGGATCAGATGTGCTCTCTGTACGTTCTTTCTTCACAACTCTTTCATCATTCTTAATATTCTTTCTTTCTGACTAA
Source organism: Musa beccarii (assembly GCA_024322285.1). Taxonomy (NCBI): domain Eukaryota; kingdom Viridiplantae; phylum Streptophyta; class Magnoliopsida; order Zingiberales; family Musaceae; genus Musa; species Musa beccarii. The sequence continues at coordinate 14,671,002 of CM044396.1, read as the reverse complement.
TTATACTTCTTTTAAAAGCCTGTGTTTTTATACTATGGGAATTAGTCATTTGCCATAATTATACCTCTTTTTCTTTGTTTCATATAAGGAGCTGCAAAGTTATCATATTTTCTGTGGTCACATTTATCACCCACATCAGGTAATGCATCAATGAACAATTATTCCCAATTAACACCAGGTTATTGCTAGCTAAGATGCAAATGATAGTGTATGTAAATATGTATATTCAAGCTTCAAAATAATATCATTAATGGAAATATAAATCAATTTAAAGGGAAGTGCAATATAACCAGTTCCATTATTTGCTAATCATTGAAACAAAACATTCAACGTTTTCTTTCAGCAAATTTCCCCAGCCAAGCCGACAATCCCTATAAATGTTGTTTGCTTTATGTTAAGAATCCTCGAAATTGTTTTTAATTATTTTCTTTTTCGTTTTTTATTTCTAAAGTTTCTTAATTATTAGGTGACCATGAACGGAAATTGAAAACACCTCGTTTCTGTATTTGACAACAATGCCAAACTACACTCGAAAAGGATGGCGTCCTTTCGGAAAACATAAAAACACTTTTAAGTCCATATATCGAATTCGTTTTCCGTCGGATTTGGGTTTTCTGAGATGCTGAAGTTTTGGCTGTGGTTCTTTGGGTTTATCCCCCGCGCGATGGCGAATAGGAAAAGGGATTCTTCTTCTAAACCGGGTGAGGCTGTCGTTCTATTCGTCGTTGTCCTTAGCTTTCTTGTTATTGAATATTTTCGACGCTGATCTGGGTTTTATGCACTGGAATTTGGGGTTAATTGAAGTGATTATTTTAGCTGGTTCGTGTTCTGGGCCTTCTGGTTGATGTGCTTAGCGTGGAATTTAGCTGTTGTTTTCGCTGGGAATTCGTTTCGCATCGGTTTGTTTGTAGTCTGAGATTTTCCTGGAGCAAAGCGACTTCCTTTCTTGAGTTGGACTGCATTTTGAGTTGTTTGTTTTGTTTTGTTAGTTTTCTTGAGCTGAATAGGCACCAAGTTCCTTTTTTATGCGTCATGGGCTGGTAATCAATCAGGAAAAGAGTCAAAAGAAAACACTAGGCAGCAAATGCGTTCAGTGTCCTGGAACTCATTCAGTCTCCGAAATGTCAACTCCTGCATGTGGTTGTGGCCCTCATTCTGATAGGAGCACCCTCTGATTTATGTTGACCTAAAACAGCCCGCAACAAACGTAAATTAACATGTTCATTGTGTGGAAGAGAGTTATGCTGCATCACTGGCTGTCACATTCATTTGCTCCGCAAATATTGCTGCCATGCACACTGGAAAAAAAAGCTCTTTGCTTTAAGGCACACTTACGGTCGTATACCTGCTTATGTCATGCACACTGGAGGATGACATGTTTTGGAAGGAGCAGTTTCTTTCGGATCTCACATCCATTTTTTGTAATGACTTTAATAAGTCCTTTTGTAGACTTTTGAAACGCTAATATAGTTTTCTCTTTACTGAAAGAAAAGGTTTTTGTTCCTAATTTTGGTTACTAAAATTATGCTTAATATTCTTTATTTTTTTTGAGAAAAAGAAAGAGCACTAATCATTAACCATTAAAAGGAGAAATTACAACAGAAGTAGAGAGAGGATTAGAGTCCTGAGCTCTTTAAAAATGGGAGAAACAATGAGTCCTGCTCAGGTTAGCAAGAAGATGAGCTTCAGAGTTGAGAGCCTACTAGGGATGTTTGAGATAGAAGATACCTGAGGTTTGTTATATTGAACATCTAAGGCCATTGTGCAGTTCAAGATGTTGCCTTTTTCTGAATGTAGAAACTTTGTCCAAATACATTTTATATCTAGGGCCATTTCTGCAGTTATATTAACATAAATGTTTTGTCTGTCTGTGTGGAACTTATTAGTAATAGTGGTGTGATAGTTTTGAACATATTAGTATCCATTTTAAGCAAGTTTTAAAATGGGAATATTTATCTGTGGTTAATTTAGGCAATGTACATACAATTTAATGAAAGAGGCCACATTGTCCCCTGAATCACTATGATTATTTTTGGTTTTTGGTTCATGTTTGATTATTTTCCTTTAAATGGATAACTTTAATAGTCATAAATTAATCAGGAGTTTGATTTTTATAATTTTGAACCTTAGTTCCTGGACCTCAAATTCATACTCAAGTTCAATGTGCTTCCATTGTGTTTGCAACCAGAGACATGCTGTTCAAGACACATAAAGTGACATACATTTTAATCCTACTTGGATACTGAATTTAGTCATAGGATACAAAGCTTCAAAAAAGCAAATAATAGTTCTTTGAATGTTGTCGATCAGACAACAATTGATTATACCATTACAAGTTATGGTGTTTCAGGGTCAATGAAGTCCTTTACTTCTATGGTCAGTACTACATCTATGAAGTCAACAAATAGTCGAAGTATTAAAGAAGACTCTCTTTTTGACTTCGTTGTTGAGTTGTTCTTAAACGTTTTCTAACAGATGCATCCACAAAAAGAACATCATCGATCCATGCAACAATGTTGAATGCTAAACCTTCCAGTACCCTTGAGTAACTCTCAAGAATTGCTTGTCCAACATCCTGCACGAAAAGCAAAACTTAGTAATCTTAGTGCTTATTGTGCACAATGTGTTTGGTTTGATGATTATGAGTTAAGTTATATATAAGATGATGCTAGCCACATTTTGTACCAACAGCTGATATGATACTGATGTGAACTGTGAACATTATTAGATGAAATAAATTTAATGAGCTTCAAGTCCTTACCTTATTGTACTGGATTTTGCTGGTATCTAGAGTTGTCTGTGATAGGCCAGGGTATCTTTGTTTCAAACATAGCAGGAGAGTCTCTGCTTTAGATGCAAGTATCTGATTTTTGTTTTCATCAGCCACCAGATCCTTGACCATATCCCATGATGACTTGGAAGTATGCATGCTTGCCTTCCGCAGCCATACATGCATTGAAGCCTCCACACGGTCTGCTATCTCAAGTGCATCATGTTCTGAAGATATATTGAGGCCATCAAGAAGATGATCTGGAGAGAAGGGCTCTATTGTTGACATGTAGCGGTAGATTGAATCTCCTACACCTAATCTGCCACTCTGAAGAATGAAAACCAGATATCCATCAGCATAAACTGACAAACCAAACTTTGGTCTTATTGCCTATTCAGGTGCATGTTTCATCTCCATCACGATCGTTCAAGAGGGTCTATTTTTCTTGAATCTTAATAAGGAAACATGAAAGAAATATATGTTTCTGTGACTTTCTTTTAATCTTTGTTTTCATGCATGGAGGGGATCTTTCTTCCAGCACTTAATGGTAATGAGGTTAGCAGGTGTTGAGACTCTACATCTTCATGATACAATCTACTTAATATCTCTTAAATGCAGAGGTGAATTTGCAAATTTGAAAGGAAACATGAAAGAAATGTGTTTCTGTGACTTTCTTCTAATCTTTGTTTTCGTGCAGGGAGGGGATCTTTCTTCCAGTACTTAATGGTAATGAGGTTAGCAGGTGTTAAGACTCTACATCTTCATAATACAATCCACTTAATATTTCTTAGATGCAGACGTGAATTTGCAAATTTGAAAGGAAACATGAAAGAAATATGTGTTTCGAATCTTTGTTTTCGTGCAGGGAGGGAATCTTTCTTCCAGCACTTAATGGTAGTACGGTTAGCAGGTTTTGGAGGCTCTACATCTTCACAATAGAATCCACTTAGTATTTCTTAGATGCAGATGTGAATTTGCAAATTTGAAAGGATCACCTTACCTTTGGAAGGGATGCCATATATGACTCTGGGACTTCCATTTCAGCTAGTATGCTATTGTTGATGGCCATGGCTGCTTTGTGGATTTGATTTGCACAATCACGCCTTTTCTGCAACGCCCTCTGTGCTCCCTCGGAGAGGCCAGAGTCAGGAACACATGGAACAGGCAGCCACCATTTTTCATCTTTTCTTTGAACTACCCGACGGAAGGACCTCGAGGAGGCACTTGGTGATTGTTTGCCTTCTTCAACATACCAGAATTCTGTTTTCTTAAAGCTGTCCAGTATGTCCTGCATGATCATACCAGCTTCCAATAAGCTAATCTCTCGCATTCTTCCTCTTAGTCTTATGTTGTCTGAATTTCTATCCATGTTTTAAGGTTTTTGTTTTCAGTGATTGAAGCTTCTCATTTTAATTAATTCCTTGTTGATAAATATCAAAAACCAAAATTGGTGGCAGAAACTTACAAGAAGCATGGCATCTAGCTTTTCAAGTGCAGGGAGGTTCAAGTAGATATCTGATCTTGGTCTTGTTGCCATGATCTGGAAAGGTAAGGAAACTATATCAGAAATAAGCCAAATTAGCAGTGAAAATTGAGAACTGATCTGCTTATGGTAAATGATCCTCACATCAAGAGTAGTCCCATCTGGCAAGGTTTGTGAAGAAGGAAAAAATTCAACTATGTAATCACAGACTGACAGAAGGCAATCCATCTCTCTCCTCCACATGTTCTTCTTTTCAGGTGACACAGGCTCTAATTTATAGAAGTGGCCAAATACAGTAGCTGTGATATGAGGAAATGCTAACTTAGAAAGCTGCAGATAAGATCTTGATCTGAAGGCTCAGAGACAACAGAGAAGAAGATTTGACACTGAAGTGAGTAAATCATTACCATAGAGGTTGGTAATGGCATTTGAAAGTGCTACAGCTGAACAAACTCCTTTGCCACCTCCTGACATGTCTTCACCCAACAACAGCTTTGAGAACTTCTCCTTCATCATCTCAAGCTCTGTTGGTAACAGAAAAATCAGAACAAGGTATGGCATGGAACAGTTGCTACTTCTAATTCATGGTATATGGGACACTTGCCTGAAAGCGATATGTCTTGAGATCCTGGTTTCCAATCGAGCATATCATCAGTCTTCTTCGTACCATGTTTGCTTAAAGCAGGTGATGCCCGTCCAACAAGCTTAGAGATTGGCCATCCAACGGGAGGGGGATCATATGGGCTGCTGTTCTCATCGTTGACCTCAGAGTAGGTTGAGACTGTGGAGATAGTACGGCTGTAGTCGATCGAATTGCATCCAGTGGTGGAGCATCCCATATCTGTGTTTGATCTTGTCAACCGATCTGAGGAGGCATGGAAATCCAGCTCCGAGTTATCATCAGACACCGAGGAACTATCCATGGAGAGAGTTCCAGTGACTCCAATTCGCCAAACCTACAATCAAAGTACAAGATATGGTGGTAACAAAAGTTAAATAGGTCTCGGTATTTAGTGTTTGGTTGTTGATGATGGTCCGTATTTGACACAACAGGTAATGCCAAAGATCTTAGAAAAATGTTCTCTTGTAATCAACAAAGAAAAGAACAAACTGATTTATAGGGAGTTTAGACGAAAATGATCTATGCATTGTTGTGCAGACTGACAAATCCTAGGAGACACAGATAGAACTCACCAAGCTATTCTTGCAAGGCCTTGCTCATGAGAACCAGGAATCGACCAAACTGATTGGAACCAGTTACATAAAAGCTAGAGAACACTACAGGTTGAGAAGCAGCACTGCTGCTTCTGCTGTGGTAAGTGGCTTGCTTTTGTTTTCTATATGTTGGAGCAGATTCATAGAACTCAGTTTGCTAATTTCGAAGGCAAAGGCTAACATGATGCTTCTGCTGCTTCTTTTCAGGACACAAAAAGTAACAGGCATGGCAATCGAAAAAAACATGCCGTTGGGGAAAAGGAATTATCACTTACCTTTCTTTTGTTATTTGAAATCCAGAATTATGTGCTTTGCAATCAGTTTGAAGCCTTTCCCTCCCATAAACTTTTGGTGCTTGCAACCTCTTCTCCACAATATGTTGCTCTTTTGCTTTACAGAGGAGATCGATTGCTAAGATTATACTGAAATCTTGGATTCAAATGACAGAAAGTGGATGACAGGATGTGATAGCCTGTTGGCAAATCCTTCAGAATGGCACTTAGTCGAGGGATGTGGTTGCACAGGGTGGTGTCATGATATAAGAGCTAGAGGAGGACCACCTCTTATCTTGATGGAAGAATGTGGCTCGAAGGACTCAATATTTTGGAAATATATTGACAAATCAGTTGATTAATGGCTTCTGTACCTTCAAACTTAATTACCCAAGATGGAGAAAACAAGAAGTTGATTTGTAGGAAGAACCCTGTCCTTGCTATGCCTCTAGAGGTCTTCTAGGTCAGTAGTAGACTATCACTTTTGGTGAATCTTCAAAAAGATCACCAACTAGGCTTATGATCACCATTACTATAACACTCTCCAAGAGATTTATCATCATAAGTAAGAACATGTGTATGAGTGTCGATTTGGTGGTCTGCTCTTCTCTCTTACCATTCTACTGCTTCCCTCCCATCTATGGTCATGATAAAAAGTGACAAAAAGTCTCAAAATGCTTTTTTCCAGGCCAGTGCAGGCCAGGCCACAGCTTTCTTGAATCTTGTGTTGGTTCATCCACAGAAGACTTGGAATGTTGGTTACAAAATAAATTTCTGTTCCTGGGGAAACATTCCTGTAGCGTCTTGTTCACACATTTGTTTAGCATGTCACACCTCAGATTGAGTGGATTCAATCATAGTTTGCATAAACAATTCCATCAGTCAAAGGATGAACTCTCAGAGGAATAGAATATGTGACTCTTGGAGTAGTGATCAATTTGTGGCTTCGCACGATCTCTTCTCCTTCGTTATTCTCTGTATTTGGCGGGTAGACATGTCAAGCACTAAAGCACGATGAAGAATAATCGTATAGAAGAGCAGTGCTCACATGACATTATTCTAAGCCTTCGTCACAGAATAATTGCAAAGCTTCATATGTATATTTCCTGCAAAATCAGTCATTTTGATATTTACCCCTTTAAAATTTGACTTTAGCCACATATATTCTTGAAACCCTAAAAACCTACATGCATAATATCTTTAGAAAATTATGACAAAAATACTAATGATATTTTTTATATTTTTTTAAATAAAACTAAAGTAATATTAATCATGATTTGAAGTGGTCAACCTAATTTAGTTACAACGAAAATCCTTGTCAGTGACATTTGTGAAGGCATATATATATATATATATATATATATATATATATATATATATATATATATATATATATATATATATATATATATATATATATATATATATATATATATATATATATATATATATATATATATATATATATATATATATATATATATATATATATATATATATATATATATATATATATATATATATATATATATATATATATATATATATATATATATATATATGTATATATATATGTATATATATATATATATATATATATGTATATATATATATATATATATGTATATATATATATATATATATATATATATATATATATATATATATATATATATATATATATATATATATATATATATGTATATATATATGTATATATATATATATATATATGTATATATATATGTATATATATACATATATATATGCTACGTCCAATAAGAAAATATAAATGAAAAACGTGAAAAAAAAGGAGAAAAGAGTGGGTTGGCTTTGACTTTGGTTATTTTTTGTCCTGTTTTAGTATTCTTTGTGATGAGATGGTCGCAGCTAAGAGGAGCCGCATAACTCTTGGCTGATCCAACTCATTTGAGTTGCATGGTTATGTTTCTTTCTTTTCCGTGTGCAAATGAATTTATTATTCTTCCCCAAGAAACGAGCCTTAGATTGGTACTGGCGAAATGAGTCATGCAAAGTAGTGGTGCATATCATATGGCATTTTGATCATTACGGAGATGACCCATTCAAGTTCACCGAACGACGTTTTTTGTTGATGGGGTCAAAGCCTCCCAAGCATGCCCCGAGAGAGAGAGAGAGAGAGAGAGAGAGAGAGAGAGAGAGAGAGAGATTATTGTTGTACAATAACAATAAACCCTAAACTTAGAAGACTTTCCAATATTACAATGATTTAGCCTAATGTACACTCACCCAAGAGAGAGATTATTGTTGTACAATAACAATTAACCCTAAACTTAGATGACTTTCTAACATTACAATGATTTAGCCTAATGTACACCCACCCAAATCTCGATTAATTCGACAATGTTTTGTAATGAAAATATGTAAGATAACAATGATTGGATCTTGACATCCTTTTAGATATTTTCCAGTGTCTAAAGGACAAATCTTTATTGGGTTAGTAACTATTACAAGTAAGGTAGAGAGGAAATTATTGTAATTTTCGAAGCATTTTATATCCCATTCAATCTTGTTGCATGAGTTATTTCTTTAGGCTTGCAAAAATTAGGAGATCCAACTCTTTGATCAAATATTTAAATTGGACTAGCCATGAGTCTGATTCTCTTTTTTTTTATTCCAATCTTTATAGGTAACATTTGAAATGAATAATTTGTGGCTAGAAATTATCACTTAACAGTATAGAATTGGAGAAATTTAAGGAAAGAAACTGGCAGATGAACTTTTAAATATATAAATAAATGGATAAAAAATTTCTTGCTAAATTGTCATATGGTGATCACGTCCCTTCGTAAGTTGGAGGTGAATTAATTGATCTTCTGAATTTGATAAAAAAAAATAATAGAAAGAAAAGATAATGAAGTAGAGGAATTTCTTATGTACGCCTTCTTTTTTCTTATTTAAAATCTTCTAGCTAAAAAAAATACCAATTATGTTTTAACAAACGGAAGGTCAAAAGTTTATAAGAAATAATTATCTCCCTAAAATGTCATCACTTCTTAAGTTTGAAATGAATTTAATAGGCCTTCTGACTTTTATAAAGAAAAGAAAGAGAAAAGAAAAAAAAAATAAAGTCAGAGGAACTTCTTATAAGTTTCTCTTTTTTCTCCCCTCAAATGATAGCCACTTTAGCCTTCAAGTTGAAAAATAAAAATTGACGGAAAAGAAAACAGCTCCTATTTTTACAAAAAAAATGAAAAAAGATCTCTCCAAATTATTTTATAGCAATGGTAATCCCTTCCCAATGTTTAAAAATAATTTAATGTACCTTCGGATTCTTAAACCAATAAAAAAGATAAAAATAAAGTCAAAGAAATTTTTTATTTATTCCTTTGTTTTTAAATTTGTTTCTAAACATAAAATAATGAGATTATAAACAGAGATTGGCATGATGGGTACCTAGAAACATATTAATCACTCAAGAAATTAACATGTATAAAATGTTTAGTTGAAACAATAGTCATGAAGACGATAAGTTTATTTTGTATTCTTAGTCACTTAATAATCCTTTCTCTTCAACTGCTAAAGGTCAAAGCATATAATTCCCTGACCCTAACTTTCAAGCATGACATCCCGAGCACATATGTTAAAGCTTGATCTTGTAGAAGCCATTCTTTTAAATCATCAGGCCTTATTGATCTTTCCACTAGTTTTTTTTTTTTAGTTTTCTTTTAATCATATGCTTGAGGGAAGAAGCTTTTTACGATTGGGAAAGAAAAAAACAATCAGTGACAATGAGTCTCCTGTTCTTATTTCAAGAAAAAAAAATATACACAAGATATGAAAATTAAAGGATTTTTCAACAAAATCTATGTAACTATCATATGGATACAATAATTAACTCATCAACTTGTAAAATCTGAATCACTGGTCTAAGATAGTTAAGTTCAAGTTAATAACATTCCATCTATTGAATTTAAGTCTTGTCAATATAGGATTAAGTTTGAGAGTATTATTTCCTCGATAAAAGATTTTATGTTTTATTAAGAATCGAATATAGTTTAGAATTAATCCTAACATGATGCATATGAAACTCAGTCTAATAATAGTCCTATGTGATAATGTGCCTCTAATCAATCCACGAGGAGACCTTTCCTACTCGAATTGCTCTTCATACTATTTATTATAACATGATAGTTGGTCTATTATTTATTTTATTCTGAGTTACTAATCAAAAATGTCAAGTTCGATAATTAATCAATTAATTTATTGAATTTGAAGTATAACTTAAAATATCATATTCTTATAAGTTAATTCAAGTCTTTATATACTTTCAAACTAGAAGTCTTTGGAGTATTATAATCTCTTCCGCCTAATAATTTTTATCCTCTCTATGAGACTCATTCAAGTGATAACTTCACATATGCCTCTAGCCTCTAGCCTCTAGCCTCTAGCTCGTATTTATGTCTTTTACTATTTGGGCCATTTAATGTAATATTTGATATAATTTTATGATGATTTGATATATAATTATGTTGAATATAAATCAATTACATAAAATAGTTAAGTTTAAGTTCAAATAATGATAACATATGCACGGATTTGTATGAGTGTCGAGTGTTATGTACAACCGCCAGGGTGGGAGACTTGGATTGGCCGTGGATCCTATGCCTCCGACACATTTGAAAACGTCACCGAGTCCTATGTTTCCCTCACTTTTGCTTTTTGTAATAGTTACAGCAAATTCTTTTACACTCTGCCTTCTGCTCTACAGTTTTGCTTGAAGCAATTTTGGGTTAGTATTTGATGCATAAATCGGCTTGACAAAATAAAAATATATTAGATTATATAATTTTATTTAATTAAATAAAATATATTATAAATTTGATTAAATTCTGATTATAGTTACCAACTCTCCAAATTACTGTTCGTAACTCAGTTGCTCTCGTCTGAAAATGGCACAGCAAGGGGCAGCGGTCGCTCGGCTATGCGGCAGTGGTCGACGACGCGCAGCAGGGTTGTTTGCTGCTTCGCAGTGCAGTGGCGGACGGCTGTGCACTGTGGCAGTCACTTCGCTGTACAGCAGCGAACGATGGCGATGCTGGTGCGTAGTTGAGCGACCTCGACGCAGGCGTAGACTGCGTAGCGAAGGAAGTCGCCGCAGATCGCTTCGCATGACCGTCAGGAAGGAGAAGCTGCCATGAGGGAGCAGAAAAGGGGGCTCGCTAGGTTGCGCCGGGTAGCGTCGGCAGCGGTGTAGATCAATGTCGGTAAGGCAGGCAGAGGCAACGCTGGGAAGTCGCTGGTCGCGCGGAGAGGCCGCCACGATATGAAGGTCGTGCGACGACAACGGTTGGCCGGCTGTGCTGGTTGTGATGACGTCACCGGTGAGGAGCGACGATGTGCAGTGTTAGGGGCGGCATGAGCGATGATGCTTCCCGTCGGTGAGAGCATGGTCACGAGGTCGCCTGTCGACCATACACCACGGAGAAGCCACGATCATGCGGCGATTGGGCCGTGTGATTTGGGCAGCCGTTTGATTTGGTCAAAACCAATTTTGACACAAAACATTAAAACCTTAATTTTGACCAAAATCCTTAATTTTGGCACTATATTGGGGCTGTTCTTTTAATTTATTTTTTTCAATTCTGTCTTTTTGACAATTGTTTAATTTTAACTCTGGACAATATCTTATTTTGATTGAATTTTGATCAAATTTTGATCAAATTTTGACTTCATCAATACCTTAATTTGACCAAAATTTTAAATAGTTTAATATTAATCAAAATTTGACTTTTGTTAATGCCTAATTTTAACCAATGACACCTGGTTATTGACTTAATTAAAATATTGACCATCTTGATTTGGTCAAACTTTAATTTTGATTAAGCCTCAATTTTGGATGATCTTAATTTTTTTTATTAAATTTAGATTCGATCAATCTCATTTTGATCAAATTTAGAAAAAAATTTTTGATTATTTTTTATTTTAATCAATTTTAATTTTGATTAATCGAATTGGATTAATGTTTAGCCCAATTCTCGGCTTTCCTTTTAAATAGGATTGATTGATCTGATTTAGGATTTCAAATATAATTAAATATATATATAAATTATAAATTTCTATTATAGTTTTCTCATGTGGCATATTGGTAAAATTTTATTACTTGTGATTCTTACATTTTAATTTTTTTTAGATATTTACATAGTTATTCACATGTATATGTTTAAAATTATATAATAATATTTATTTTTATATAAAAATATGATTAATGTTTATCATGATTACAGTCATTGTATGAGTTTTCTTTTATGTTGATTAATATTCAATAATTATTATAGTTATTATTTTATTATTATTAAATTATTTATATATAAATTAAATTTAAAAAATTGATAAATATTATTTATAACTTATATCCTAAGATAGTAGGCTTATGAGATATTAATTATAATATATATTTTATAAAATATTTTTAAATTATATTTTTAATTTATTGTATTGGTCTTATAGTCATCAAAGTAATCAATACTAATAAATGAATTAGTCTTCAATGATATTAAAGAAAATAATATATATAATTAAGATATTTAGATAATCTTAAAAGAAAATCTATTTTAAATAATTATGTTATGGATAGGATGATATTATTTTGGATATCCTTATAATTCATGATTGTATATCCAAACTTAATAATATTATTCCACAAGAATGATATCGCTTATTCAAAATGACTTATGTGAATATTAGATATGTTAATATTACTTAAAGAGAAAATATTGATAATATCAATAATTTAATATTCACTTAAAAACTCAAAGCATTAATATTATATTATATTATTATACTAGTACTTCCTTCATTATATTCTTATAAATGTCCCAATATATTTTGGATTAAATTGTTATGAATAACTTGAGCATGTGAATTTTACACTAAGAGTTAGAAATTAGCCTTATTTTTAAAAGATTATAGACTTAACTACTAAAAGTTGTTTATGACAAAAAAAATAAATTATTAAGAAAATCTAAATGGTTTGACTCAATAATTACTAATAATATTTATATTTCATTACAAAATATAACTAGTGCATTGAAATGTTAAAGGACTGATTTAAAAGTATTAATAAGTCATTAATTGATACCTTAATGAGAGAACTAATTATATCTTAGTATTATAATATTTAAAATTTTTGATGATATATCATCGACTAACAAAGTTGTAAAACTTAAAGATATTGGGTATGAATGTAAATAAGTCAATCATGTATAATTTATTCTTAATTCTCTTTCTTCTTAATTTGACTTATTTAAAATTTACTATAATATAAATAAAGGATAAGTGAAATTTAAATAAGCTATTCGTAGAAAATGATGAATCAATGAAAGTAAAATTCTTAAAATTTAATCTTAATAATGAGGGGATATAAGTTGATACTTATTAATTTATACTTGAGAAGTTATTTCTCAAATCGCTAAATAACTTGATGAAACTAAATAACAAAATAACATTAATAAACTCACGTGTAATGTTGACATTGTTGTTGATGACTTATAAAACAACTACAATCGATAGTTTTGAGAAAATCTAAAATAAAAGGAGATATATATTTTTATGATTATGTTATATATCTAAAAAATTAGATTATGATATAAGAATCAAAAGGAATGCTCATTGTTTTCATAAATTATAAAAGTGATGATTATGAAAAATGGCACATTGTAATAAAAAAAAAGTTGAAATCAATAGGCTAGAATGACATTTGAGAATTGATCGAATTGCCTAATTATTATAAAAAAATTTGTAATATATGAACCTTAGACTAAATATAACTCAAATGATAATGTCAAATGATATAAAGTTAGACTTATGACATAATGTCATACTCATAAAGAAACCATTAAGCATAACAATATATTTTCTCTGGTTTATCTAATAGACTTATTAAGAATTGTCATAACATTATTAATTCATTATGATTTTGAGTTATATAAAAAAAATATAAAAATCTGAATAAGAAAATTTATATGGATTAACTTAAATGATTCTTGAAGAAAAGAAGAAATATAAAATTTGACATACAAATTTAAAAAAATTATTTATGACCATAAATAAGCTTTTAGATAATTATATATAAACTTTCTTAATACCATTACTTTCTTTAGATTTAAAAATGATATTAATCAATATTTATATATGAAGATTAGTAGGAGCAAACTTGTTATATTAGTCTTGTATATTGATGATCTTTTGTTTTTTAATAATAATCTTGGTTTATTGGATAGGATCAAAAAATTTCTTACTAAGAAGTTTAAAATAATTGATATAATTGAGACAACTTCTCTTATTGATATAGAGATATTTAAGGATACACCTCAATAATTGTTAAAACCAATTTAAAGATGATTTATTAATCGAGTTTTGAAGAGGTTTAGTATGTAACTTTATTTAATAAATGATAATATTGTAATATTCAATCAAGTCCAACGTTTTCTAAAATTAACTTAAAAAAGAATCAAATAAATAAATAAATAAGTATATTTCTTATGTATGTATAGTTGAAAGTCTATTATATACTCAAATCTATATCAAATCAGATATTAGTTTTGTAATTGGAATACTATGTAAATATTCAAGTTACCCAGGAATGAAATATTAGAAAGCTATAAAGAAAATAACAAGATATCTACCATGAATAAAAGATTATATGCTCATAATATAAAAAATATGATTAGCTTAAAATAATGATATTTTTAGATGTTGATTTTATAAATTATCTCGATAGCAGGAAGTCAACTTTATGATTTATATTTACATTAGCTAGAGAGGTAATTTATAAGAATAATATAATATAAATTATATTATCAATAGTAGAAGCTGATTTCTTGGTATGCTCTGAAGCTATTAATTAAACTTTATGATTGTGAAATTTTATCTCAGGATTTGGTATAGTCAAACTCAATTTCCAAGTTATTGAAGATATTTTGACATATCGTAGTAGTTTTCTTATCTAAGAATAACAAATACTATATCAATTCTAAGTACATTAGCATAAAGTACTTGATGGTTAAAGAACGAATTTAGAAATAACTAGTATCAATTAAAAACCTAAGTTTTATTGTATTGATTGCTAATTCATTCATTAAGGTCTTATAATATAAGGTATTGAAAGAATATATTCTTATGATTACTTTGTGAGCAATGATGTATATTTGAGTGGATATTATAATTGATATTCTTATTTATGTAATTAAAATTTATTATTATTATTATCTTATATATATTATGGTTGAATATGAATAATAGAATTATCTTAATAAGATAAATTATATGACTCATTTTGAACTACATCAGGAAAGACTAACAATAGTATATAGAAGTAAGTATAACAATGATGATATACAACAACTATAATCCATATTACTAATTAGACTTAATATAGTATTATTATATTTATTAGACTTATTAGCCTATTTTTAAATTTGTACATGTAGAAATAATTTTTAAAATTTTAGAATTCAATTTGATAAAATTATTTTTAAATAAATTTTATTTTATTTATTTTATTTTCAGACCCTTTTATATCTTACCAATTATTTGGTTAAGTAGAAGAATATTAGATTATGTGATACTATTTAATTAGGTAAGATATATTATATATCTAATTAAATTTTGATTATGATTATCGACTAATAGAAAGAAAGTTCAATTATGATAGAATTTCTTGAGTAATGACATTGATGGAAAAATTTTCCTAATTACTTTTTTAAATTTTTTGCTTTTGTCTATATAGAGGTAAGAAGAGAGAATAAAAAGAATCTAGCTTCTTTCTTTTATAGACTAATGACGCATGAAGATCAATGATTTGTTGCTTTTGGCATCTAAGATATAACCTTCTATCTTAAATTTATAATACATGATTTTAATCTCAAAATTAAATTTTTACATAATAATTTTATTTTTTACTTAATAATGTTAAATAATATCTTCAACTTGTTAAAGATTGATCCTGAATTTGGAAGCGGCAAACAAAGCCATAATTAATTCAGTTCATTCTGAAGCTATTAATCGAGATCCTTCTTGAGCCATGATTTTTACAATTTGTTCAGCAAAAGAAGGGTTTGCGGTTTGGTGTGGCAATGCATTTGAGCTCCCATAATTATGCTACTGATTACAATAAAACCCAGTTTCAACTAAGACAACAGGCATAGTTTTCCTTCTTATCCAGTATAGGAATAGATGTATAAAAACAGCAAAACATTATCCCAATGACTACTGTCCAAGTAGCTCTTGAATCATTTTATAGCACAGCTGTGATTTAATTAAAGTTGGATTTTCATGCTTGGTTGATTTGATTTACCCACTTATCCACCCTAATTTCTTTTGAGCTTGGAATCCATTAATGAACTATTTTTCATCTACTAAAATTAAATAAACATTAGGTTGCATAGTTGAGTACGTCTTAGGATCCTTTCTACGACGCCTTATGCATCTGCTGTTCTTTATCCTATGCAATACCATGTAATGTTTATAGTTTTTATGTATGGACCCAAGATTATGTTAAATTTCATTCAATTTATTGAACAAAAAAAATAGAATAAATAGTCGCAGTGTGTTCTACCGCTATGGATAACAAAACATACAGTGTTGCCATGCAGAAGAGCAATATTTACAGGATCCGCTACGTGAGCACAGTTGTGATTTCATCAAGTGCTCGGACTTGGACGTCCCCTCAACTGTAAATCCTAAACCTAATGCCACCCAAGAGGGAAACGGTAGAGGAGGAGAACTCCCGATCCGTGTCGCCCATCCGCGAGCTCAAGCACTGCTCGGCGTCGGAGGATGAAGAGCGGCGATCCTCAAAGAGAAAACCCGGGCATATCCTCCCTCCTCGGCCTCCTCCTCCCGACCACCGTCATCGAAGTTCTGCGAGTAACTCAGGGGATCGTACTTAAAACTGCCCCGCTTCACGCGCAACCTGCATCGCCGTCGCCGGCTTGTGCACCGCCTCTGCCTTCGCCACAGCGACGCCGGCCGGAGCCTCCCCCAGCATGAGATCAGAAGCTCATGGAGCTTCTGCTGCTGCGTCGACGCTGCTGCTTCTACTTCCTCCTCCTCCACTGGTGGCAGTCTCCCCATGTGGTTTCTTGCATTAAAGCCAGCAAGCTAGCCATGTAAAAGAGGATGGAGTGTCGGATAAGGATTCGGTGGATGAGCTCAGCAGCGGTAGGCAGGAAGGGGGCCAGCAAAGGACTTAGACGTGTGTACGTCTGTGACCTGGATTTGGTGTTAGCTTCATACGGAACACCAACAGCTGGAGTATTTTGGCACATCGCAGAGCATAAAGGAATCTTAATCGCATGGGAGATTGGAGAAGAAAACTGTAGCATTCAGCTGTTACATGTATTTTTCTTCCTGTTTATGATCAGTGCTGCGACGGTCTCAGGAAACAGCCATCTCTCCTCACAAATCTGTGGTGAGTCTCTCAGCGACAATGATACCCATGCGAGCTTAAATTCCTGCGACAGCTACGGCCTCCAGCTTGATCAGAGTTCTCTGTCATGAGCAGTTTTGGCCGAGTGATGGTTGGCTCTCGAGTCAGGTCACGACATTTATTTGGAATCTTTCTAAAAGCACACATATTACAAGGCTAAGAGTCAATTGATACATGAAACTGACCAGAACACGTGTCGATCCATTTAATCTGACACGGGTTCACAGGTCAACCTTGGGTCAAGATATCTCGAACTCTTTTGCTAAAAGATAATATAAAACATGCTTTGATTCGCCAGTCCGATCTGACAGTATCTAATATGATCCAACCCGACCCGATTCACTAGTTATATAGGTTATGTCCAAGTCAAAAAATCTTAATCGACTAATGAATCATGTCCGACTCAAATCAAGACTGCTCATTGTTTGTAATCATGCATCTCAATTTGATGTAATCCGATAAAAAGAAGAAGAAAAAAGAGAGGCTAAATTAAGGGTGATGTGCCCCGGTGAGGATTTAGCCGATCCTACGCAAGAGAGTCGGATTCCGGCCTCTCGTTGGCACTAATCTCAAAGCGTATCATGAGATGGGCTGTAACTTTTGAAGATTCTACGGGGATTTAAGAAGATCGTATTTGGGAGGTTCATCTGCAGCTCAGGAGCAGGCAATCTTGTTGATAGATTTGATGTAAGCTAGTAGGCTTTTCAAATGGGTTGGGCTGGGCAATTTTCTTTCACAGATGATAAGAGACGAGGAAATGGCGATATTGATATCAAACAATCAAAATCTTGATCAATTAAATAAATCGACATTCTTAAGAATTTCATGAGTGAAGTTTTCAAACTTTCAATGCGGATAGTTGACTACTATCAAACTAATATTTTAGATGTAAGAATTTGATAAAATAATATTTTAAACCTTTAATTTTTTATAAGTATGGTTAACTCCTATCAAACTAATATTTCAGTATAAAATTTATTGGATAAAATATCGAACTCTTTTATCTTGGTAAGTGGATCTAATATATAATCACGATAATAATATTGTTTGCATTCTAACCAAGTCTGCCACTATGTTAGACCATTATAACTTCTAAGTTATAAGATAAAAGGAGAAAATTTAGATATACTTACAGAATCTTTTATCGTCTCTATAAGACACCTTAAGGTTTTATCGTGGAAAAATGAAAGGAACGGAGAAGAAGCGGAAGAAGCGGGGGAAAAAAGGGATAAAGATCGCTTCGAGGGGATTGGCCTCCTTGATCACTTCGAGGGGATCGACCTCCTTAGTTTAGCCAAATGACTGAATACTTCTTCTTCTTGTGTTGAAAGAAATAATTACATCCCATTTATAGAGTTCCGCCAAAGGTTTCCCGAAGGACTTAGACTCTTATTAACCAACTTTGTAACTGACTTCTAACCGACTAACAAATCTCTATTATTAACCAACTCTGTAACTGACTCCTAACCGAATCAATAATCGACTCCCTACTAGATAACTCCATAACATTATCCAAAGCTTAGAAAATAAAAGGTTCGCAATGAGCTCGCCCTCACAAATCAAATTGTCCTCAAGGCTAAGTGGCATCAAATTCGCAAGACAGTATTTGCAGGCGTCACAACTCGCTGATCAAGTAAGTACGACCTCCACTTTTTGATGGTGTGAGCAATAGGTTAGCCTTTTAGTGTAGTAGTCTTTAACGTCTTTTGGAGAACCCTCTTCATCCAATGGTTAATAGTAGCTGTGGCCTTACTTCTTTGTCTTCCATTTAGGATCACCATTTCGAAGTCTTCTAAGGGTAGCAAAAAGAAATCCCACAGCAATTTTTGGCCCTGTATAAATAATTTTATCTTTGAACATTTGTTGTCACAAGTTAAAGTCGTTCATCAACGACCTTTACTTCAAATTTGTCATAGTCTTCAATATGGCAAGCCAACTGGTCAGTAACCTTACTATCCATGAAATCATTAGTGCTACTGGTATCGATCAGAACTGTAACAGGTTGATGTTCCCAAATCCCTTCAACTTTATAATCGGAGTCAACTTTGTCACCTTTCGGATCCTCCCTAATTAGTTCAATTACCATAAATTGCCCTTGTTTACATTTGTGTTCCTTACTCCACTTTTTATCACAATGCCAACACAAACTATTAGTTGATCTTTCCTTGAGCTCTTCTCGGGTGTTAAAGTTTTGGTTGGGAATAGATGGGGCTAGTGGCTCGTTGATCATTTGTTTGTTGTCATTTCTGTTTCGACGATTTTCTCAGTTGAATTTTTCCTCATGTACACGTGCAAATGAAATTGCAGCTATCATAGTACGGGGTTGTCGCGCCTTAACTTCACATCTGATCTCCAGAGTAAGCCCTTCAATAAAGGTACCCACTAATTATCGCTCGGACCAATCTCTAGCTTGATTCGACAATCGCTCGAATCTGCCTTGATATTCTAATACTGTAGTAGTCTGACGAATTTTTGTAAGTTGTCCATCTACATTTTCGTACTCTGAAGGTCCAAATCGAACAAGAAGTCCCTTCTTGAATTGCTCCCATGAGGAAACTCCGTGGCAGGTTTCATACCAGTCATACCACTGAATTGCATCATCGTCTAACTGGATTGAGACTATTTCCACCTTAGACTCCTTCGGGGTTCTGTGGAAACGAAAAAATTTCTCCGCCCTCGAAATCCAACTGATTGGGTCTCCATCTTCCCATTTTGGAAATTCTACCTTCATACTTGGGTAGCTGGAGTCATATTCTCGGTGCACCCTTCCTGTATCTCTTGATCTATTTAACATGTAGTTTGAACTTCCATCTTGTTGTGATTTGCCAAAATTTCCCAATAGGCTTCTTTTAAACTCATTAAAGGTCTCCTGTAGTCGGTTGTCAATTCGGGTTTCTAATACTTCCATTTGATTCCTAATTCAAATTTCTAATGCCTCCATTTGGGAATCCATTTGGTTCCCAATTTGAAATTCTAATGTCTCCATTTAATCCCTAATTCGAGATTCTAATGCCTCCATTTGAGCTTTCACTGATTTTTCGATGGTCATTGCGTACGATTGTAGATCGGTAATTCTCAATTCTTGTTTCTAATGTCTAGTCAAGGGCATCCGTGCTGTTGCGACGGCAAGCGGAAGCGACAGCAGAGATGGTTGGGTCGCGACGGTTGCTCTTGAGGCCGGCAGCGAAGAGGGCAGCGACGATGGTGGTCACGGTCGAGAAGCAAAGTTGGAGCTGCGGCGGTTGCTACTAAGGCTGGCAGCGAAGAGGGCAACGACGATGGTCGCTCCCGCGAAGCAGGGGCAACGGCGGAGATGGGTTCACTGAAAGGACGAACACAGAGGTGCGTGACCGCTGAGGAAGTCACGGCCGAGGAGTAGTGGCGACAGCAATTGTTGGCCGAGAGGGCAGCGACGACGGTGGAGAGGGGCAGCGGCAAGGTTGATGCGAAGTTGCAGCGAAAACGCCAAGGATCGTCGCTCCGATACCAAATGATAAGACCCTTAGGGTTTTATCGTGGAAAAGCGAAAGGAACGGAGAAGAAGCGGAAGAAACAAGGGAAAAAAAGGGATAAAGATCGCTTCGAGGGGATCGGCCTCCTTGATCACTTTGAGGGGATCGACCTCCTTAGTTTAGCCAAAGGACTGAAAACTTTTTCTTCTTGTGTTGAAAGAAATAATTACATCCCATTTATAGAGTTCCGTCAAGGGTTTCCCTAAGGACTTGGACTCTTATTAACCAACTCTGTAATTGACTTCTAACTAACTAACAAATCTCTATCATTAACCAACTCTGTAACTGACTCCTAACCGAATCAGTAACCGACTCCCTACTAGACAACTCCATAACATTATCCAAAGCTTAGAAAATAAAAAGTTTATAACAACTTACCACCTAATCTTTCACCTCTTCTCTTATCCAACTATATTCTCATCTCATATATTTTTATCTTTTTATCTTATCACACTCTCACTCACGGTTTCTTGCAATCATTGTCCTTTTCCTTACTGTCTTATTGTATTATGAAGTCTCTGATACTACTACTAAGATGTGAGAATAGACATCCGTATTGAACCACATCAAGAAAGTATTTTAAATGTTGGACCATCAATGATCCAGTGATCGATATATGATATATAATTTTATATATCATATATTTTTTATCTCAAAACTTTATGATAATCTGATAAAACCTCTAACAACTAAACACATGTAGAAATTTTCTCTTAAGGATTGCGGATGTATCATGTTTATGAATCAGATTAATAACATAGTCGAACGTTTGAGCAGTAAGTGATAAATATTCAAGTAAAATGAATATGACAAAACAGATTTTGTGTCACATCATACAGATAAATTAACCAATGCATCGCCCTTTTCATGAGTACTACCGGCACCTTGAGATCATTCTCAACGTCATCAGCGTAAACTGAAGGATGTGGACGAGTTGAGGTCCGAGAAGGCCACAACAACATAAATAATTGGACAAGAAAGCCAAACAAGGAGAAAGTACCAAACGGTAAAGCTTACGGTTGGAACGTGAACGGTAGGCATGTAAAGATATAGGTTATGTTAATCAATTATGATTGGACCTGTTAATTTGATTTGATATGGGCATGAACCTTAATCCAACGTATAAGCTTGAATTCAAGTATCATGGGCTAATATATATTACGTATTTAGTCTAATCTTTCAAGTTAATAAAGATAAATTTTTATCATAAACATCATACTAATAAAGGAGAAAATTATATGTTTTAGGAAACACAGAAACTAGAGAAATAGAGAGTTAGTTAATATTAGATGCATAAATGACGATCAAAAGGTACTTCTTAATGATATAAAGATTAAGTAAAAAAAATTAAAATTATTTTTATAAACTATTTAATAAATATTCTATAAACAACTTAATTGTTGAGATAGATATTAGTGATAAATTTAATAAATATATATTCATTCATCAGATTAGCACGAACGAGTTAAAAGAAGATTTAAAGAGATGAAGATAGACAAGTCTGTGACAGTTAATGAGATTCTTATTGAGATTTGAAAGAACGTAAAATATTAAGAAACACTTTAGTTGACTAAATTATCTAACAAAAATCTGAAAAGTTAAAGCTAATATAGTAAAAGCTAATGAAGTCCTTATTATACCACATTATAGGGATTAAGAGAGATACCCACAACTGTTTGAATTATAACAGAATTAAGATGATAGATCACATTGGAAGACCTAGGAAAATGGTATTTTAAGATAAAATAAGATGTAAATAAGTATTTTGGAGAATCAATTTAGTTTTATACTTAGAACATCAACTAAAGGTTATTTACTTAGGCAATTAATAGAAAAATATAAGTATAGTCACAAGAAAAAGGATTTACATATAGTTTTTATTTATTTTAAAAAAGCTATGATAGATTCCCTAGAGATATATTATATGAAGGTTTTAAAAAAATGATACTATTACTTCAAACTTATAGGGAGTATATTAGTAAGTTTTCTTTTAATGTAAGATTAAATCATTGTCAAGTTTAAATCCTTATGTTCTTACATTTTTAATGAATGAACTTGCCTATCTTATACAAATTATATCTCAATTGTATATGTTCTTTGATGATAACACTTTGTAATTGATTAAAGCTTAAATGAAATTCATAAGAAGATTTGAGAGTGTAATTAAGATGGATGAAAAAAATCTTTTAGTAATTAAAAGTTTTAGCTATTTTGGATCTTTTTCTTACGGAGAGATTTATGTAAATATTATTCATGTAGTAAAAATTAAATAGATGAAATAGAAAAGAAAATCAAGAGTTTAGTGTAGTAATCATGTGCCCTTAAAATTAAAAGAATTAAATTATAAGATATTTCTTAGGCCAATCTTATTTTATGAATTTGAGCATTAATGATTAAAAAATATGTCAAAATTTTTTGTAGCATTAAGATGAAAATATTGAGATAGATACATAGAATTATCTAGAAGGATAAAAAAATATTTTTATTTATAAACATTTAGGTTTTTGTTCACATAGAAGATAATAAGAGAGAGAATTGTCAATGATGATATGAATATAAATGATACAAATAGAGATAAAGGGAAATTAAGAAAATGTACTAAAATCTGGAAATAAAGATTTAATTATGTTTAATTTAACTAAGTATGATTTTGTACTTGACGAGCATGATAAATAAGAAATTTGATTTATTCCCAAATAGTTTGGAGATTATGAAATTTTCAATCATATGAGCCTACTCAATTCTGACATATTAATAATACTAATGGTGATGGAAGTGTCAGAAAATATTCTTACGTGAGAAGTGAAGATTGTAAGAGGACTAAGAGAATTATTTCACATTATTAAAAATCAAGAGAATCAAGTTATATATATTAGGTTTGACTCACAACTCAATAAGTTTAAATTGTTGAATTAAATTTGTATCAAATTTAATATATATATATTAATGTTAATTAGATTGACTTAGACTCATTGATTTGTAGCTAGTTTGACCAATACTTACGAATAAGGGAGAAATTATTAAGAGATAAAATTAAAAGAGGAATATAAAAAAAAAATCTCACATTGAAATTAGTGTCTAATTTGATATTTGATGGCTAAAGAATGATAATAAATTTGATATATATTAACATTGAATAGTTTGACTCAGACTCATTGATTTGTAGCTAGTTTGACGAATACTTATGAATAAGGGAGAGATGACTAAGAGATAAAAATTGAAAGAAGAATAAGAGAATAATTCCACAGGAATTAGTGTCTAACTAGACATTTGATGGCTAAAGAACGGCAGCAACATTGTTGCCACGTTGCATTCTAAAAACAAATGGCTACCATGGGAACTAAGATAGCGTGTTCCAAATAGAGAGAAAAAAAAAAGAAGAAAGAAAATTATCATGTTCTTTTTATTTAAGGACGTTGGCCTTGATTACTTTGCTTTGAATCTTAACCTAGAAAAAAGGCACCTCATTGGAGACTATGACAATCTTCATATGTGGAGTCACTATATGTATGTTCTTCCAACGTATTGTTTTAGTCCATTACTCCTTGAGTCAATCCCTAAAAAGTCTTAGAATGGACTCTTCAAAAATAGATCTGTAACCTATAATTTCATAAGCTACAGCCCACATTTGAGATGAGATTACCTTAGGGTACCGTAGATACTCTTTTATTATTTTTATGGTTAATGATTTGATAGGACTAATTATATAGATTTTTTTAATTAGTTACCTTTTAGTATCTCGATCCTTATATTTTCAAAAATTATATTAGGATCTCTATACTTATAAAAGTGAAACATTAAGATTCCTATATAAGGTTAAAATGATAATATCATAGAATTAAAAATAGTAAATTTTTTTAGAGCAATGGGATTAAATATTTCACTTTTGCAAATATAGGAATCGCAATATAACTTTTGAAAATATAAATACTGAGATATTAAAGATAATTAATTATAAGAATAATATATAATTAACTCGATTTGTAAATCAATAATACAACTAAAGTATAAACACTAAATTCACATGGGCTATAGTGACAAATGCAATATGTGTGGAATACTCTATTAAAAGACATATTAGAGAGACAATTAATATTGGATGAAAAAAGAAGATCAAAAAGCACTTTGTAATGACATAAAGATTAAATAAAAATAAAAATTCTATAAATTATTTAATGAATCTCTTATAAATAATTAATTTTTCCAGATAAATATTAGCAATAAGTTTAATAAATATATATTTACTCATTAAATTAAATTTTTAAATAGAAATATATATTATGGATTAATTAAGAGTTACCGATGGAGTAGTGTAGTGGGCCAGGCCATTCAATCTCTCAAAGGTATGAACAAAATTGATCGCTCAGAGATGAGAATAAAAAAAATATCTCATCGACAATGTTAAATTATATTAAATTATAATATAATTTAATATATATTAAATAAATATATATTAAAATTAGTACAAATTAGTTAAAAGAAGATTTAAAGAGATGAAGATAGACAAGTGTGCGACGGTTAATATATATCAAATTATAAGAATTATGAGAGGTACCCACAACTGTTTGAATTGTAAAGGAATTAAGATAATATATAATATTTTAAGACTTGGAAGAGGGAATTTCAAGATAAAATAAGATGTAAACTAATATTTTGAAGAATCAATTTAGTTTTATGGTTAGAATGTCACCTAAAGGTTATTTACTTACTAAGACAATTAATAGAAAAAATATAAATGTAGACACAAGTAAAATGATTTGCATATAGTTTTTATTTATTTTAAAATATATTATATAATCCTTAGAGATTTATTATATAAAGGTTTTTTTAAAAAATATTTACTAATTATCTTGACGTCAACAGAGATATGCATGATAGTATACTTCAAAATTATAGGGAATATATTAGTTAGTATATTATCAAGTTTAAATTCATGCCTTCTTCCATTTCTAATGAATGAACTTACTATCCTTATACAAGATAGAATTGTATATGTTATTTAGTGACAATATCATTCTAGTTGATTTAAACATAAATGAATTGCTTCTAATATTAAATTATGGAGACAGATGATTGAATACATGAGATGTAATTTTACTAATGTTAAAAGAAGATTTGACAGTCGATGGAGGAAGAAATTTTTTTAGTAATTAAAAGTTTTAGGTATTTTAGAGCTATTTCTTATTTAACATGATGGAGAAATT
Organism: Musa beccarii; assembly: GCA_024322285.1. Classification (NCBI taxonomy): domain Eukaryota; kingdom Viridiplantae; phylum Streptophyta; class Magnoliopsida; order Zingiberales; family Musaceae; genus Musa; species Musa beccarii. The sequence goes on along the minus strand of CM044396.1, from coordinate 14,645,076 downwards.
TATATAACTATTAATCATAAAGTAAAAATTGGGTGGACGAAATGGAAAAGAACACTAAGAATTTTGTGTAGTAAACATGCGCCCTTCAATTTATAAGAAGAAAGGGTATTAATATTTTTTAGGTCAATCATAATTTTTGAATTTGTTAGGCATTCTTAATTTGTGTAGTAAACATGTGCCTGATCATATTTTATAATTAAAAATAATATCTTAAAATGTTTGTAGCATTGAGATGAAACTGTTGTGATGAATATGTAGAATCATTAAGGAATAAAAGCATTATTGTTTATGGACAATTAGGTTTTTATTCCGAAGATAAAAAAGAAAAAGAATTATTGAAGATAATATGAATACTAATTGTATCTAAAAGAGCTAGAGGGAGACATAAGGAATGTACTAGAATCTAGAAATAAAGATTTAAATATGTTTGATTTAACTATTATTTTATATTTGATAAGCATGGTAACTAAAAAAAATTCATCCCCAAATAGTTGGGAGCTTATGAATTTTGTATATGAACCTCCTTAATTCTAGCATGTTCTAGCAATGCTAATGGTAGTCTTTTTTAAAAAATATATATACTCCTTGATTAGTTATTATATTAATTATCAATCAGACCTAACATATTATTATTATATTTATTAGATTTATTAACTTTTTTAAAAATAATGCATGTATACAATATTTTTTTAAAAAAAATTAAAATCTAATTGAGTAAAATTATTGTTCAAATAAATTATATTTTTATTATAATTTTAAAATTTTTATTTATATAAGTAATTAATGGGCCAAGTAGGAGTATGTTAGATTATGTGATTCAATAACTTAGGATAAAATATATTAGAGGTTTAATTGGATTTTGATCAAAGTTAATGATCAATAGAAAGGGAGTATTAATCTTAGGAGATTACTTTGATGAGATGAACTCTTCTAAGTTTTATCTTCTAAAACTCTATACTCTCATCTATATAATATTAGGACCCTCTTGAGTTCTAATTATTGATCTCCAATACCATTATAGTGATCACATGGAAATTAGGAAGAGAATAGAAAGACCTAGTTTTTTGTGGAGATATGCAAAGGCTTTACAACGCCCGAGGCATCCAATTAACAATGTTGTTAAAAGGTACATATGCCCTATGCTCGATCTATGTTAATTTAGATTTTAATCTAGCTAAATATTTTTTTTGCATAATAGCTTATTCTAATAGTTAAGATAAAAGTTTGATTAATCTAAGTTATATAATCTAGATAAGATTGTGATGGGTCATGATATATTCAAATGTCATGAGTCTAGAATATAAAAAAGGGTGTGGTTTCTCCTTATGAGTGCATTAAGTCAAATTAAGAGAGGATCAATATATGAATTAAAGAGTGTCAGTTGAGGGGTTGTAATGAGGTTTCTTTTAATAATTTTTTTATGTTTTGAATTATTCTAGTTCTTTTATTGATGTTTGGCTTTATATCTACTCTTTTTTTTATTCTAATTCTTAATAAGTTAGTATCATAGCTATGATATTTTTTATTTATGATAATGAACGATAGTTCAAGTGCTATCATGAGGTCTTTGTTACTAACAATCCTAAGTTTTAATTGAGACAATTATTTAATATGGAGTTTAACGATGAAAACTTGCTTCAACAAGCAATTAATGAGATAATATTTGTCAGGATTTGTGCTATAACAAATTCTAAGGAAGCTCGAAAAATCTTAATACAAGAGTATCATAATAATTTTTGTTAGGATCGTTTAAGAGAAGGGGCTTGAACTAGTGCTATAGCAAATTTAGACTGACCTTAAAATTTATGATAGAAAAAAATATGCATCAAAAATATAATTAATCAAATATTAAGAGCAAGCAATAGTTGCACGTAAAGTGAATGATCATGAGCAAAAGTCATAAGTGAGAAAATAAATATAAATCGATTTATAGTAGTTCGATCGTTCTAACCTATGGCTACTCTTGTTCCTCTTCCTCGAGATCATTGGTTTTCACTAATAATCTTCTTTCAAACATACGAAGATCAATTACCTTTAATGTAATTCTCTTTTTTCAAGCTTAGGAGAGAACATTTATACTGATAAATTGGAATATGATGATAAAAATATACATTACAATCAACTAGGACTATTGTCTATTTATATATGTTGGGAGAGGATTTTCCTCAACTGAGTAGCGAGATTTCCTCATGCAGTTGGGGAAATCTTATCCTTGTGCAGTGGAGAAAATCTCATCTACCATCATGCCACCGCAAGATTGAGCTCCTGTCAAAGATGTCGATCTTAGACCAATATAACGAAAATAGTTTACAGACAAGAGGCTTCGTGAGTGAGTCTGCTAGTTGATCAACTGTATATAAGTGAGAGACATATAATTGATGTTTGATAACTTAATTTCGTACAAAGTGAAAGTCGATGACAATGTATTTCATACGTGAGTGGAACATTGGATTGACACATAGGTAGGTAGCTCCAATATTATCACAATATATTATAGGAGTAAAAGTATAGTTGATGTTGAGTTCTTTGAGGAGATTTGTGACCCAATTGAATTCAGCAGCAACGGTGACGATGGTATGGTATTTGGATTCAGTTGTAGATCGTGCGACTGTATTTTACTTCTTAGAACTCCAACTGATTAGATTAGCTTCAAGGAAAATAATATACCCTGACGTGGATATTCTATCATCAACATTCTCTGTCCAATCAGCATCAACAAAGGCATGGAAATGAAGTGAGGTGTGTTGGCGAAGAAAGGCCATGATTAAGGGTCCCTTTAAGATACCGCAAAATTCGTTTGATCGCAGACCAATGCGTAGTAGATGGTCAATGCATGAATTAAGATAATTTATTAACTACAAATAAGATATTTGGATGGGTAAGAGCCAAGTACTGTAAGGAGCCAAGCATTTGTCGATATTGAGTAGAGTCCATAGTAGGGCTTCCATCACATAATTTGAGTGATTCACTTGTAGAGAAGGGAGTTGTAACTTCTTTTGCTTTCTGTATGTTTGTCTTTAATTGCAAGTCATGAATATACTTTCTTTGTGATAGGAAGAGACCTGAAGATGTAAATATTGCTTCTACTCCTAGAAAATAGCTTAAGGGTCCTAGATCTTTGAGGGAGAATCAATCAGCCAATTGCTTTATGAATTCCTAAATCTCTAAGGAGTCATTGCCTATGACAATAATATAATCCACATATATTAAAAGATATATTGTATTTTCATTTTATTGTTGTAGAAATAATGAGGTATCAGACTTAGAGTTGATGGAGCCAATTGATGTCAGAAATGAGCCAAGTTCACTATACCAAGCTATTTGAGCTTGATGAAATCCATAAACAGCTTTTTGTAGTTCGCAGATGTGACTCAGATATTGAGGATGGACAAAGCCAGGGGGTTGCTACATGAAAACATCTTTAGTTAGAATTTCCTGTAAAAAGACATTATTAACATCTAGTTGTTGTAGATGCCAGCCTTTTGATATGGCTAAACTTAGGATAAGCTGGATTATTGTGGGTTTAACAATGGGACTGAATGTCTCTGTAAAGTCAACACTAGGTTGTTGATGAAACCTTCTAGCTACTAGACGTGCTTTATATCTAGCAATGGATTCATCTGTGTTTCACTTAATTTGAAAGACCCATTTACACTCGATGATATTTTGTGTGGGATGATAGGGTACAAGAGTCCATGTAGAGTTATAGAGAAGGAGATCATATTCTTCACACAAGGCTTTATGCTAGTGTGGAGATTTTTCGACTTAAGTAATTATGGTAGGCTCACTGACATGGGTCGAGGCAGGTTGAGGTACTTCAGTATCACTAGGTTAAGAAGAGGGTAAAGAAAAGTGGTTGTATTTCTGATGGCATTACTTCAGCAAAAAAGAAAACTTGTAAAGAAGGAAAAATAGAAGTAATGAAGTGAGAAGTTATTGAACCAAAAGAACAAAAGAGTTCGAATCTTGAGGAAGAAGACTAGATGGTGTTATGAAAGGTTTGTTTGATGGTATACTCTAATTATGTATATTTGTTGGAGTGACTTGCATGACAGGAGACTTATGGTTTTAAAATGGAAAGGTAGACTCTACAAAAATAATATTACGAGATATAAAGACTTTTTTTGTTTGGGGTTCATAGCATCGAAAAGCATTATGTTTAAGAGAGTATCATATGAAAATGCAAGGCTTAGATCTTGCTGTTATCTTATGTGTGGTATATGGATGTAGCCATAGATAACATAAACAGTCAAAAATTTTGAGTTTTTGAAGGTTTAGAGATTGATGAAATAATTTTTCAAATGATGACTGAAATTGGAGGATTGGAGTGAGCATATGATTAATGAGGTAGATGACAGTTTAAAAGGCTACAAATCAAAAGGTAGTTGGCATGGAGACTTGATGTAGAAGTGTGAGATTAGTTTCAACTATATGTTGATGTTTGCGTTCAATAGAGCCAACTAGTTGAGGAGTATGTGGAGGTGACTTAAGGTGTTATATATCACAAGCTGAGAGATAGGATGTGAGAACTTGATATTCACCTCCACCATTAGAGTAAACTGTTTTAATTGTAGACTAAAAGAAATTCTCGATTAAAATTTTAAATTTAGTAAAGATTGTTGAAACTTCAGATTTATAATGGAGAGAGTATAATTATGTGTACTTGATAAAATAATATATGAAAATGTAATAAAATCTAAACTTATCATGGGAAGTGATTGGGGGTAGGGCCCCAAATATCAGTATGAACAAAATATGGAGAAAATTCCAAAAGGAAGTCTATAACTTTTATTACTAAAACAAGTATCACAATGAGTTATAATACTATTAGTTTTAAGAGTAGGAAGAGAATAACGAGAAAATAATGTTTGCTGAATAGAGGATGAGGAATGACCCAGTCGACGAAGCCATACATCAATTGAAGCTACAACTGAAGAGTAAACAGTGGGCTGGTTAATTTGTTGAATGAATGGTCACTTGTAAATATTGTCCTTACTCTAGCCTCGGACCAAGGATGCCCCCGTGCTCAAATCCTTGATAACAAAAAAATTAAGAAAGAATTTGATTGAGGTATTATTTTATTTATAGAATTAAGAAACAGAAATGAGATTTCGTTTAATGTGAGGTGCATGCAAAACATCATCGAGCATAAAAGTTATGCTATATGAATTAAGCGTTATGGAACCAGTATGAGTAATGAGAATTTCTTTACCATCACTGATGATGATATCTTCATTTTCAACATAGTTGTTATAGATAGACAGGTTCTAGATATCAGAGGTGATGTGATGAGATGCGCCAGAGTCCATAATCCAATTATGTTGACTAGTATTCGGAATAGTCATGAGATTTGCTTGGGGCCAATATGATAGGGGAGGAAGTCTAGGTTGAGATCGATAAACTTTTGTAGAGTGTCTGACTTTGTCACACAATTGACAAACAACTCTTTGTTGACTTAGATGTTCAGGATGCCAAGGCTGAGGATAATTGAAGTAGTTGCCTTAATAGTTGTGACTAAAATGCTGATGCTGTGAAGAAGGGATAGTTTGTTTGGAGCTCATAAGTTCATGAGGTATCTTGGTCAAACCTTTGTTGATAGTCTTATTAGACTGGTTGCCGCTCCTTTTAGATTTTTGACTGACTTGAGTTGTGATGGATGATCCTTACAATTTGTCCTCTTATTTGAAATATATCTCAAAGTTAGTCAATTTATCATAGAGTTCTTCGAATGACATCGGTGAGTGACATGCTTGTATTGCTACTACCAGTTCCTTATACTTGTCCCCTAGGCCATTGAGGGTGTGTACAATGACTTCTTCATCACTGACGGAATGACCTATTAAGGCCAGGTTATGGATGATGACTTTTATATTTTGTAGATAATCGACAATAGTACTTCCCTCTTATTTTGTTTTCATGAGGCTGAATAGGAGACTGAGCATACGAGTCCGGGAATGATTTGCTAATGTGATTTGTAACTTGCACCAGGTTTTGGTAGTAGTGTTACATGAAGATATGAGTGGGGCAAGGGATCCAGCGATTGAGGCTTAAATTACTTGTAGGATGAGACGATCTTGACGTAACTAAAGTTTGTGGTCCGGATTTGGTATTAGACTGGGTGCTCCTGAGATTTGAGGATCGCCGATGGACAACGGAGAGAGCTCTGTCGACGTGGCCTAGTAGATCATAGTCAAATAAAAGATTAGAAAATTGAGTATGCTAGGATGCATAATTGCCACCTTTGGATAACTTGAATAGGATGAGAGTTGCAGCATTAATGAAAATAAGGCTTGTAGAGGGAAGAGTACTATGGTTTCCTACAGGGATAGTAACTGAAGCATCAGATGTGGATGATAAGAATATGTTGATGATATGTACCAATCTGAGGAAGCAAGGTGTGAGTTTGTAATGACAAAAAGTGTGTAAAAAGACTATTGTGATTAGGCGTTGTGAGCCATGCTTCTTCCTTGGGAACTGGATTGTTACGGTAGAAAGTGATCGGTGAAGAAGAGATGATGTCTTCGGTGAGAACCACTACTGTTCCTTAGCAGCGACAATAGTGATGGGTGAGGATTAAGAGTTCATAGATGCACTGCTTCACCATTTTCTATTTTTTTTTCTATTGTTAAAGTCGCCACATAGGTCATGATCTTTGGAGATTGTTTAGGCGAGCAGATCTATTCTGCTTAGTGTGTGGTTTGGAGTAGCATGTCGGTTCTACTATAAGCGGTGCAGTGAAACAGGGGACTCCTACTATGAGCGATGCTTTGATATGCATCTAGAACTCTACACCAAGTGCAGAGTTGGCCCACTTGCTTAGTTACAAAGCATCATCCAACTGCCGTTGAACACCTAATCTGCTAGCGAATCCCTCTTCTTCTCTACTCGGCACCTTCGATTCCTCTTACTGTCATTGGCAGCAATAACAGTGTCCTCTCAGAACCGCTTCCCTTACTCCCCGTCTAACGATGGCAGTCCCTTATCTCTACCAATCTACCATTATCGGTTTTCTCCAAGCATCCTCCTCTTCGACGAGAGGTGTTGACCTTAGTTGTTTAGCATTAAGGCGTAGCGTCCGAGGAGTTTCTTTCCTCTACTACGATCGGTTTTCTACTCCTCCGACAGCACCTTCCTTACTAGTGGAGCTCTGGCGGAGTTCCTGCCCTCCAACTTTCAGACAGCCAAAGGCCCCCCTGGTGGGCCAATGATCACCTCTTGGAGCGCTCCACCGTCGATCTCTTAGGTAGCGATCAGTGGGAGAAGGAAATCTACAGTGCGGGAGAGATCAAAGACATGTAGCGGTTCTTTGACGAACGAGAGATGGCTTCAGGGAGTCCAAGTGAGGGGGGTTAGCATCAGAGGTAAAGAGGTCCGTCGGTTTGAAGTCCGCCGATCAGATCAGTAGTGGCTATCAGCAGAGTTTGTTACTAAGTAGATGGGGAAAGGTAGAGAAGAGGGGTGCTGGTAGTGAAGAACGTAAGTTGACAAAGCGAACAGGAGTGACAACGGAGAGGAGCAGTAGTGGCGAGGCAACTAAGGCTGTGCTCTACGAAGAATGTCGCTCATCGTCACCAAAGGGAAGAAGGCATATCATCTGCTCTGATACCATGATAAATTAGAATATGATGATAAAAATGTATATTCCAATCAGCTAGGACTGTTATCTATTTTTACATATTGGGAGAGGCTTTTCCTCAATTGAGCAACGAGATTTTCTCATGCAGTGGGAAAAATCTTATCATTGTGTAGTTGAGAAAATCTCATCTACTATCACATACTCACTTTTCTACAAGAAACCTCTCACCTCTATCATAACTAAATTTAAGAGAAAGAAAAAGACTCAAACAATGCTCAAACAGAGAGCTACAACACTTAACAGATATAGAAATTCATTAACCAAACATGAGTAGGGTGTTTATAGCTCCTAGAAAATTTTAAAAATAATCTTAAAATTTTAAATCCTTATATTTTTGGGTACAAATGATATTATCATTGAAATATTTCATAATATTATATTTCTATGGTATTTTCACCTTTAATTTTTTATACTAAGTTACAATACTAGACTTTGATGATGATTGTGTAATTCATTACCTCGCAAGTTCTTAATTTTATTAAATCAATATCTATCGATTCATTTCAAATTTCAGATAATATTATAGACATTCTATAGTGTTCGATCTTTTGTTATTTCTTATAGATTACTTATTATTTACTATATTTTTTAATTTTACAGAACCTATTCAATATCGACAAGCAGTTGGCTCTTTACAGTACTTAGCTCTCACCCATCCTGACATCTCATTTGCGGTCAACAAGTTATCACAATTTATGCATCGGTCATCTACTATGCATTGGTCTGCAGTCAAGCGCATCTTGCGATATCTTAAAGGGACAATCAATCATGGTCTCTTTCTCCGCAAACACTCCTCACTTTATCTCCATGCTTTTGCCGATGCTGATTGGATAGGTAACTTTGATAATAAAACATCCACGTCGGGGTATATTATCTTTCTTGGAGCTAATCCAATCAGTTGGAGCTCCAAGAAGTAAAAAACAATTGCACGGTCAACAACTAAAGCTGAATACCGTACCATTGCCACCACTACTGCAGAACTCAATTGGGTAACAAATCTACTCAACAAACTCAACATCAAAAGTACTCTCACTCCGACAATCTACTACGATAATATCGGAGCTACATACATATGCGCTAATCTAGTGTTCCACTCCCACTTGAAATATATTGCCATCAACTTCCACTTTGTGCAAGATTAAGTACTTTGGCATCAACTACATGTCTCTCATGTGCACACGGTTGATCAACTAGTAGACTCATTTACGAAGCCTCTTGCTCGTAAATCATTTTCATTACATCGGTCCAAGATTGGCATCCTTGATATGAGCACCATCTTGCGGGGGCATGATAGCAGATAAGATTTCCTCAACTGCATGAGGAAATCTCGCTACTTTATTGAAAAAAATCCTCCCTCTCCTTGTATAAATAAATATCGACTCTGCTATGTAATCATTATCTTTCGTTTACATTTTAATCTTAATAGTGAGAGCTGCATGCAAACCACATCGAGGTTGTCATTAGTGCAAGGAGGAAGTGGCTGACGACGAATGTGTTAGAACCAGGATTGAAGCAGAGATGAGCTAAAAAATCAAACATCTATAGGGAAATCAGAATAATTTAAAACATAAAAAATTTGATTAAAGAAACCTGATTATAACTTCTCAACCAATATTTTTCAACCCATTTATTACTCTCCCTTAAATCTATCTTGGTATATTATAAGAAGAGGTCACACACTCTTATTTATAATTTAGACTCATGATACTATTAGGATTCATCACAAACTTATCTAAAATAGATATCATAAATCAATTAAATTCATATCTAAATATCTCCTAAACTAATACAACTTTTATTAGTATTATCTTAACACTGTATTATAATAATATATCTAATTATAAATTTATTCTTTCAAAATAAAAAATTCTCTTATAGCGTAAAAATATTTGCAAGCTAGTCTCTTCAGTTGTAGCATTTGAACTTATCATACTTTGAACATCTCTAGTAAATTAAGTTTTTCGAAGTGATAATTATCGGCTTGTCAAAAAACTTTCGTTGTATGAATTTATTGCTTGCGTTTTGATTAGATCTCTCAGTATATCTCTTCAAAAAATATAAAATTTTCATCTTTGATCTCTTTAAATCAATTTTGCATCTTACTTCTTTCTTAAAATTTGTAAGTTCTTCGGCTTCAATAAACTTACATCTTTCAAAAGTTTCAAATAAAGATTTAAACCATTCTTATTGTAGCTTTCTCTGAAAATTTCGGTGGAGTTTGAAACATTGAAGAACTGATATCCCCAATGCAGATAGAACTTACTTCAGAAACATTAAAATTTGATACTGTAGTTGCATAGAACGTATTATCTATATCTGAATCTGACTTAACACCAGCGTTAGATTTCAACTTAACATTAATTCTAAAAGGATTAAAAAATCAATTGATAATTACATCATCATCATTCAATACTATAATAGCACCATCTTCATCAATATTAGTAAAACTGATATCAACTTCTGAACTGAAATTAAAAATATTAAAAATTTCATTTGTCAATCTAGTCATATCATAATCTATATCTCTACAAGCATTGAACTGTTTAAGTTTATTATTATATTTCACCTTGATTAAAAAAGAATATTTGTTAAGTGATCACTAATAGACTGAGAGGAAAAAAGTAAATTTTCAGATTTATATCTCCTCCTACAAAATTAGCTTGTTGATGTTACTTTTTTAAATAACAAAATCTTTCAATATGACCATATTTTTTATAATTATAATAATAATAAATATTTCTCTTATAATAACCTTGATTAGTAACTTCAATGTTTCTTTGATTCTAACCATCAAATTTATTATTTGATTTACTATCTCTTGCACCGTTGTTTTCTTTTTCTTTCACCTTAGAAATATTTAATTTATATTGTAAGGTATACTCAATATAAGTATTTTTGAGATCTATTTAGTCCATCCTCATGTGATTGTAAAAAACTAAGCAATTTCGTAACATGTAAATAGCAGCAACTATGTGATCATATCTATCTGAGAGGCTTCTTAAACTTTTTTAATAATTTTTTTTATCAAAAATTAATTCATCATATATTTTCATTTGATTTCCTATCTCTAACCTCTTGAAAAATAAGCTTGTATTGTTCACTTTCACCCATAAATAAATTCTCAAATTTTTTTTTGAAGGGTTTAGAGTTTAACGATCAATAATTTCGAGTTATCATGATACGCTTGCTTCAAAATCTCCTTAGCCTCCTTAGAATTTATGATAGTAGACATTTGAGAAAAAAAGATAGTTTCATCAATTACTTGTTGAAGGGAATCAAGAGCTTGCAAATTTTTTCTTTGATCTTCTTTAGTGGCTCTAACTACATTATGTTTTTCAACAATCTCTTAAAAATCTTGTCATCTAAACCAAGTTTTCATCTTCCTACATCATGTCAAATAATTATCTCCTCTAAAAATTATGACTGCCAACAATAAAGATCCTATCACAGCGCCTGTACTATTGCTCGCCAAAATAAATAAAAACATATTATGACCATGATATCGGTAAAGAATCAAACACCAATATAAAATCAGAATAACTCAAAACATAAAAAACCTTCATTAAAGAAACCTGGATATAGCCCCTCAATTAAATACTATGCAGCCCATTTGCTACTCCCCTTAATCTGACGTAAACATAAGGAGAGGTCATACTCCTATTTATAATCTATCCTCATGAAACTTAAACATATTAGATAAAAAAAAGGAGATAAAAAGCCAAAACACCAATAAAAAAATTAAAATAACTTAAAACATAAAAAACTACATTAAAGAAACCTGATTACAACCTCTCAATCAATATTTTCAGCCCATCTACGGCTCCCTTTAGTCTGACTTGGTTTATCATAAGGAGAGGTCACACCCTTATTTATGGTTTAGACTTATAACACTTAAACATATTATGACTCATCATAAAATTATCCAAAATAGGTATCCTAAAACAATTAAACTCTTATCTAAACTAATAAAATTGATATTAACATTATCTTAACAAAACGTTTAGCTGCGGAGGAAGCCGATGGTAGTGTCAGGTTGGATCTGAATCGGGGTGGCCAGGAGGAGGATGAAGAGGGAGGCTATTCCCGAGTGTTCTTTTCCAGCTGCACCTGAGCTCGACGTTGGCCTTCAAATCTAAACGCATGCTTATCTTACGTCTCTTGTTGCTTTAGGAACCGTAGTCTAGTCGTCGTCTCTTCTTGTTTTCTTCCCACCCTTCTTCATTCAACAGCTATTTAGGTAGTGGCCCAAAACCTTCAGATGGTGCAAAGAATGAACATGCAACAAATAATTGAGTGGAACGACGAAATAACTTGCAACTTGCTCTAATATCATAATAAGATTTTGAATTGAATTACCATTGATACCAAAAGCTTTTAGTTCTTAGAAAAAGGAACAATCCCCGATATATATTTAAACAGTAGCAATCTTCACTGTAAAGTCTTATGAAAAAAAAAAAAAACTAAAATCTCTCTTTTTTAAAATTTTTGCCCCAATGAATTAGGTTTTCATCCATTCAATATTGCTTAAAACCAAGTGATCATCCCTTGCTGAGTGCATTTTATTGGCTTTCAGTTCTCCTAATAAAAGATCAATAAGAGGGTTACATGAATTGGTGCTCACTAGCAAGACTTGTAGAAACATCCTCAAGGGCTCAACAACCTGCAGATATAGTAAGCAAGAGCATACAGCCAACTAAAATGATCCATCAAGGATTTATACCTATCACTCATTCCTGGTGCGACAGCAACGGTGCTCTGAAACTGCAGTGAAGACCATAACTAGATCAGTAACCAGACAACAGAGCTGGAAGCAATCAATTAGTGGGGCTTTTCGATGCGTCCAAACCTTGGATTCAAGTATGCCATCGACAACGGATGATCATACTGAGAGAAGATTCATGCGGAGGTTGCTTACTGATTCAACAATCTCGAGCAGCAAATGTTCCCTCCATGGGCAATGCATCTCCATCAAACCTCTTTCTTCTTGATGGTAACATTAACGCCGATTGGACCATCCTTGCACAAGACCAGGAGGTGTTCTTCGTTTGAGTCGTTGATATCGTATGCTTTACTCTTCTTAGAGAAAGGGTTCTTCCTCCACGGGATCTCTTTGTTCCATAATTGTTGGATTGTGTCTTTGCTACGTCAGGATGCTTTGTTATCTCCCCACTATTTAGCTCTATTGATTTCTGGTAGGATTCCAACTCTTGCACTCTTCTCTCAATTTCTTTCAGATACTCTATCGTGTCACCGATGATGGATAACTTGTCGAGCTGATAAGAGGACTTCCATAATATAGTTTGAGTGATGCAGTAGAGAAAGGAGTTGTAACCTCTTTTGCATCCTGCATATTTGTCTTGGATAATAAATCTTGAATGTACTTTCTTTATGATAGGAAGAGACTTGAAGGTGTGTATGTTGCTTCTACTCCCAAAAAGTAGCTCAGGGTGCCTAGATCTTTAAAGGAGAATCGATCTACTAATTGCTTAATGAATGTCTGAATCTCTATAGGATTATTACCTGTGACAATAATGTCATCTACATACACCAGAAGATATATTGTGCCTCTATTTTGTCATCATAGAAATAACGACATATTAGACTTAGAGTTGATAAAGCCAGTTAAAGTAAAAAAGAGCCAAGTTCATTGTATCAGGCTCTTGGAGCCTAACGAAGACCATAGATGGCTTTTTATAATTTGCAAACATGTGTTGGGCATTGAGGATGGAGAAAACCAGGAGGTTACTGCATAAAGATGTCTTCAGTTAGAGTTCCCTATAAAAAAGCATTATTAACATCCAATTAGTGTAATTACCAACCTTTAGTGGTAGCTAAACTCAGGATAAATCGGATTATTGTGGGTTTAACAATGGGACTGAATATCTAAGTGAAATCAACATCGGGTTGTTGATGAAACCCTTTAGTGACTAGTCATGCTTTAGATCTGGCAATGGATCCATCGGGATTTCGCTTAATTCGAAAAATCCACTTATACCCGATGATGTTTTGTGTGTGATGAAAGGGTACAAGTGTCCATGTTGAGTTATGGAGTAGGGCATCATATTCTTCACACAGCTTTATGCCAATGTGAAGATTTTTGGGCTTTGAGTGAATGTGGTGGGCTTAATGGTCTTAGATGAGGATTCTGTGATAGTATGTAAGTCAAGGATTTAACGTGGTTTAAAAAGATCATTCTTGGAGTGTGTTGTTATTGGATGTTCGGAGGCTAAGAGATTATGAGGTTGTATTATTGTTAGAGGTGGTGGAGAGTTATTGACATGAGCTAGGTCAAGCTGAGGTACTTCAGTGTCACTGGGCCTAAATGGAGGTAAAGAAAATAATTGGGGTTCTAAATGTGTGGCCTCATTAATGGGCAGAACTTGAGAAGGAAGGATTGGAGGAGTAAAGGAAGGAATACACAATTGATGAATAGGAGGAGCAGTAGTGTGTAGATCCTGAGGGGAAGAACTGGACGATGTCATAGGGGTCTCGTCTGATAGTGTTGAAGGTATACTCCAGTGATGAATATTTGTCGGAGTGTTTTGTATGGTAGGAGACTCATGGTTATGGAAAGGAAAGGTAGATTCTACAAAAATAACGTGATGTGATATAAAGACTTGTTAGGTGCGAGGGTTGTAGCATCGGAAAGTATTATGTTCTAGAGAGTATTCGATGAAGACGCAAGGCTTGGATCGTGAAGTTAACTTATGTGAGACATAGGGATGTAATCATAGATAACATAGACAGCCAAATACTTTGAGTTTCTGAAGGTCTAGAGATTTATGAAATAGTATTTCAAATGGAGACTGATATTGTAAGACTGGAGTAAGCATACGATTGATAAGATAGACTACAGTCTGAAAGGCTGGTATCCAAAAGGTTGGAGGCATAGAGGCCTGATGTAGCAGTGTGAGACTGGTTTCAACTATATGCCGATGTTTGCATTTAGCAGAGCCAACTAGTTGAGGAATATGTGGGGGTGACTTGAGGTGTTGTATACCATGAGTTGAGAGATAGGATGTCAAGGCTTGATATTCACCTCCACCACCAGAGTAGACTATTTTTATGGTAGATTGAAAATAGTTCTCAACCAACTTTTTAAAGTTAGGAAAGACTGTGAAAACTTTAGATTTATGATGAAGAGGATAGAACCATGTATACTTACTAAAATAATCTTAAAAAATGACATAAAATTTGAATTTGTCAAAGAAATGGTGGGAGTAGGACCCTAAACGTCCGTATAAATAATTTCAAATGATTTAGAGCAAGATATGGAAGATGTACCAAATGGCTGTCTATGACTTTTATTGCTAAGACAAGCATCACAATGAGTTATAAAGTTACTTGATTTGAAACTAGGAAGAGAATAATGAGAAATTAAATTTTGCTGGATAAGGGACGAGGGATGACCAAGACGACAATACCACATATTAATTGAAGCTGTAACCAAAGAGTGGGCAGTGGGTTGGGTTATTTGTGGAGCTAATGGCAATTCGTAAATGTTATCTCTATTCTAGCCCTGGACCAAGGATGCCCTCGTGTTCAAATCCATGACAAGAAAAGAATCAGGAAAGAATTCAATAGAAGTATTGTTGTGTTTGCAGAATTGAGAAACAGAAATGAGGTTTCGCTTAATGTGAGGTGCACATAAAATATCATCAAGTGTAAAACTTATGTTATGAGAATTAAGCGTTATGGAACCAGTATGAGTAATAGGAATAGCTTTACCATCGTTGATGATGAGATCTTCATTACCACTATAGTTATTGTAGATGGACAAGTTCTGAAGATCAGACATGATGTGATGAGAGGCACTAGAGTCCATAGTCCAATTAGGTTGATTTATAGCTAGTGTGATCATAAGATTTGCTTGAGGTCATCGTGATGGAGCAGGAGGTTTGGGTCGAGATCGATAGACTTTGGCGGAGTGTCCGATTTTATCACATAGTTTGCAGACAATTCATTGTTGGATTGTGAGGTTAGGATGCCAGGGCTGATGGTTATTGGAGTTACCACCTTGATAGTAATGTTGATGAGGTGGAGTGAAGGAGGTTTGGTTGGGACTCATAGAGTCAAGAGTCATCTTGGCCAAACCTTTGTTGATATCCTTCTTGTACTGGTTGCTCGTCTTCTTGGACCTTTGACTAACTTGAGCTGTGATGGTTAGTCCGACCAACTTGTCTGCGCCCTTCAAATATGTCTCGTAGTCAGTCAACTTATCATAAAGTTCTTCGAAAGACATCGGTGAGTCGCGTACTCAAATTGCAACTGCCAATTTCTTGTACTCAACTCCTAGGCTATTGAGGGTATGGATTATCACTTCTTCGTCATAGAGGAAATGACCTATCAAAGCCAAATCATCGATGATAATTTTGATATTTTATAGATAATTAGCAATGGTACTTCCCTTTTATTTTGTTTTCATTAAACTAGATAGAAGCCTGAGCTTGCGAGTACGTGAGCGATTTGCTAAGGTTGTTTGCAACTTGCACCATGCTTCTGCAGCAGTTGCACATGAAGATATCAATGGTGCGACGGATCCAGCAACTAAAGCTTGAATAGCTTGGAGGATGAGATGGTCTTGACGTAACCATAGCTTATGAGCTGGATTTGGTACTAGACTAGGTTCTCCAGGGATAGTCATTATTGTTGGTGGACAACTGAGAGATCCATCGACGTAGCCTAGTAAGTCATATCCAAATAGGAGATTAGAAAACTGGGCTCGCCAAGATGCGTAGTTGCCAGCTTTTGATAACTTGAAAGGGATTAGTGTGGCAGCATTGATGGGGATAAGCCCTGTATGTGGAGAAGCACTTGTTAGGAAATTCATCAGGGGAGCGAAATCATATGTGCAGCGGAAGAACAGAAAACAAAAAACCCCAGATTTCCTGTAGAAAGTTTTCATCGTCATGCGAAGATTGGTGCGTCAAAATAAATCCGCGAAAAACTATACATGTAAAAGAAAGTATCTAGGGAGATCGTATATTCCTAAATCCCTGCAGATCTATAGGAGAGGATGAAGGAGGTCAAGCGTCCTCCTCTCTAGCAGTATCCACACGATAGGAACTGCGACGATGCACCTCTCTCTCTGGGGAGAGGAGAACAGGAGGTGGCTACTAAAAGAAACCCTCAGCCTATAGAGCTTTGGTTCCCTCCTATTTATAGAGGCCCCCCTGAAAACCTTAATGGATCTTTTGCCCTATTGGATATCGGATCTCCATCTAATTACCCAAGCCTCTTGGATTAGTGGGTCTCTACCCAATAATCTCTTATTAGCAATTATTAGATCTCATCTCAAGATCCAATAATTCAGGGGCTTAATGGATATCCAATAAGATAAGGGGTTCAACGGATATCTCATATTCGAACCTCTACTCGTCGCAACACCTACCATATGTGTGTAACCCTCTAGGTCCAATATCGAGCTGGCCATAAGTCATACTTGTCAGAACTCCTTCTGACTTAGTGAATTATTATCTCTATAATAATTCACCCAACTCATCGACTGCAGACATACCAGGCCACTATGCCACAGGCCCTAGATAATACAAGGGAATCTAATCCTTTGGACCTATTTGTCCTCAATTACCATGTATCTATAGTCCCTCATCCGTCTAATATCCTAGAGACCCTATACCGGGCATGGTGTTGTCAGGCCCATACGGTCTCTCCTCAAGAATTGCTCTTGTCGGATTCTCCTAGAGAACTCTTTCTCTCTCAATCCGAATAACCTTGGCCAAGGATTTATTCAAGCAAAAACACATGGGATATTCTTCTCATGATACCGAGAGTGGATGATCCTCTATTAACACTCAATAGCCCTCGTAAGGTTGGCTACCACTCCCAATAACCGATTATACTAGATCTAGAACTTTCCAAACCTATAAGTCCAGTATCAAAGAGTGGAGTACTCATACAGGACATCCTTAGTGTCTCAAGTCTAAGGACCATATACACTACTAGGACTACAGAATTGCTGTCTGACGTAAGGTATCAATAACCATCCAGCATTCCGTAGGTGGATCAATCAGTGAACTCATTCCCTAATGAGCACCTGCACTGTACCCTTAGTGTCCCCACATGAGTAGCTATGAGACCAGCTACCTCCATCATATGGATAGGTATACAGCACACCAGTCTATCAGGTTATCTCGATGTCCTTCTCGAGTAACCTATGACCAGGATAATTCAGGGTCTGTGTTTAAAGGTGAATCGGTCTCATTATCATGATCTCATCACGATCTGATTCCCATTGCACAGTTCCAAGGATATCACAATATATGCAACACGCAAGATAAAGTGATAAAACGCCTAAAAATAAGCAAAGAGAAAAAGTTCATATCAAGTCACAAGTGCCCTCACTCATGTGATTGCCTTGTAGGGCACATATGACTAGTAATCTCCCACTTGACCTAAAGTCAATCACCAATATATCTGATTCCCATCAGACCTCTATGACGCTCAAAGATAATCTGAGCCAATGGCTTTATCAGTGGATCTACAATTTTATCTTCGGATGGAACTCTTTCCATTACTACATCTTTTCGGGCCACGATCTCTCTAATAAGTTGGAACCTCCTCAGAACACTTCTGATAGGACCCGGGTTTGCTTATTTGAGTAATCGCCTCGTAGTTGTCGCATTATAAGGGAATCAGCTCCTCGCTGCTCAGGACGACTCCTAGATCCGTGATGAACTTCCTCATCCAAACTCCCTCCTTTGCTGCCTTTGTCGTAGCAATGTATTCCACCTCTGTGGTCGAGTCAGCAGTAGTGTCTTGCTTGGAACTCTTCCAGCATACTGCTTCTCCATTCAGGGTGAAAACATACCCTGAATTAGACTTGCTATCATCGACATCGGACTAGAAGCCCGAGTCCGTGTAGCCCTCAACCCTGAGGCTACTACCTCTATATACCAGTAAAAGATTCTTAGTCCTTCTCAAGTACTTAAGGATACTTTTTACTGCTTTCTAGTGCTCCAAGCCTGGATCTGCCTGATATCTGCTAGTGACACTCAGAGCATACGCTACATCAGGCTTGGTACATAGTATAGCATACATGATAAATCTTATCGCTGATGCATATGATATCATATCCATGTGTGCCCTTTCTTTAGGAGTCTTTGGGGATATACTCCTAGAAAGTGATATTCCATATCTCATTAGTATGAGACCTCTCTTGGAATTTTCTATACCAAACTTTTTGACAATGATGTCTATGTACCTAGACTGGGACAAGTCAAGCATCCTCTTGGATCTATCTCTATAGATCCATATCCCCAATATGTAGGATGCTTCCCCTGAGTCCTTCATGGAGAAGTGCCTAGATAACCAAGTCTTTACTGTGGAGAGCATTCCTATATCATTCCCAATGATCAGGATATCATCCACATATAATACCAAAAATGTGATAGTGCTCCCACTTACTTTCCTGTACACATAAGGCTCATCTTCATTCTTAACGAAGTCATAAGATCTGATCGCCTCATCAAATCTTATGTTCCAACTTCGGGAAGCTTGCTTCAATCCATAAATGGACCTAAGAAACCTGCACACCTTATCTAGGTTATTCCTGGACACGAATCCCTCAGGTTGTATCATATACATCTCCTCCTCGAGGTTACCATTAAGAAATACGATTTTGACGTCCATCTGTCAGATCTCATAATCATAGTGTGCTGCGATAGCCAATAGAATTCGAATGGATTTTAGCATGGCTATAGGTGAGAAAATTTCGTCATAGTCAACATCTTGCCTTTGACGATACCCCTTAGCCACTAGCCTTGCTTTATAGGTCTCTACTTTTCCATCTACTCCAATCTTCTTTTTGAAGATCCACTTATAGCCAATGGGTACAATACCCTCGAGTACATTAACTATGTTCCAAAACTTGTTGGAGTACATGGAATCCATTTCTGAATTCATGGCTTCTTGCCATTTCCCGGAGTATATGCTCATAATAGCCTCCTCGTAGGTCTAAGGATCAATATCCTCAATATCCTTTCTTCTGATATGTCCCACATATCTCTCAAGAGGATAGGATATTCTATCAGACCTACGTAAAGTTGAAACTTGTGTGTTAGGTATCTGAACAGATTTGGAATAGTGCTTGAGCTAGGTTCTCCAACCTCGCTCAACTCTATCATGCTCCTACTGTCTCCACCAAAAATGTGTTCCTTCTCAAGGAACACTGCTCTCTTGGCTATAAAAACATTTTGGTCCTTAGGGTGATAGAAATAATACTCACAAGTTTCCTTGGGGTATCCCACGAACTTGCACCGTTCCATTCTGGATTCCAACTTGTCAGGCTTGTGTCACTTAACGTGGGTAAGGTAACCCCAAATCTTAACAATCTTAAGATCAGGCGTCTTCCCATTCCATATCTCATATGGAGTAGACATCACTGACTTGGTTGGAATTCTATTCAGAAGGTAAGTTGCGATCTCTAAGGCATATCCCAAGAATGAGATGGGTAGGTCGACGAAACACATCATGGAATGCACCATATCTAATAGTGTGCGATTCCTCCTTTCTGATACACCATTAAGCTGTGATGTATAAGGAGGTATCCATTGGGATGAGATCCCATAGTCTTTGAGGAACTGGGTGAACTCTGTACTCAAGTACTCACCTCCTCGATCTGATCGAAGGGTTTTAATACTCTTTTCTGTTTGGTTCTCCACTTTATTTTTATATTCCCTGAATTTCTCAAAAGCTTCAGACTTGTACTTCATCAAGTACACATGTCCGTATCTTGAGAAATCATCAATGAAAGTAATGAAGTAGGAGTAGCCACCTATGGCATGAGTCGACATGGGACCGCATACATCACTATGTATGAGTTCTAGTAACTCAGTAGCTCTCTCTCTAGTTTCACTAAATGGAGAGTTGGTTATCTTTCCCCGAAGGCAAGGTTCACATGTCGCATATGACTCATAGTCAAATGAATCTAGATATCCATCTTTTAGCAACTTTTGAATCCTTCCCTCGTGGATGTGACCTAGCCTACAATGCCAAAGATATGCATTGTTCACCTCTTCTTATTTCCTCTTAGACTCACTTACACTCATAATATATGGAGCTGTATCTAGCATAAATAAACCATTATGCAATGTTCCTCTCGTGAAGATCTGATCATCTAATATTATTGAATAACCATTGTTCTCAAAAACTAATTTATATCTAATAACTATCAAACATGAAATGAAAATAATATTTTTGATAATAGAAGGAACATAATAGCATGTATCTAATGCAATAATAGCTCCACCAGGCAGATGTAAGGTGACCTTGCTAACAGCCATTACAACAACCTTTGCTCTATTGCCCATCTTAAGGTCCATCTCACCTCTGTTCAATCTCCTAGGTCCTGCCAGAATCTGCAATGAATTGCAAATATGATAAGCACTCCTGGTATCCAATAGCCATGTGTTATCAAAAGATTATGACAAATGGAGACTGATCATGAATGTACCTGAAGCTTCTGCAAGCTTCTGTTTTGCCCTCCATGCAAGGTACTCTTTGTAGTTCCTCTTCCAATGCCCATCTTTGTCGCAGTGAAAGCACTGGCCTTTGTCCTTTGTTGGGTCTTTCTTGGCAACCTTTGCCTTACCCATTTTGCCCTTGCCCTTGCCCTTCTTAAGGGTCTTCTCAGTCTTCCTTTTCTTTCTGGTCTCACCAGTGTAGAGAACCGGTTTCTCTTTCTTGATGGTGCTCTCTACTTCTCTTAATATATTGAGGAGCTCTAGGAGGGTCACCTCAAGTTTGTTCATATTAAAATTTATTATGAACTGAGAAAAGGAATCTGGTAGGGACTGAAGCACAAAATCCACACACAGGTTATCCTCTAGGACCATTCCTAGACCTGTGAGTTTCTCGATCCACTCAATCACCTTAAGGACATGGTTCTGAACCAGTGTCCCCTCAGTTATCCTGTCACGGAAAAGACTCTTTGATATCTCATATCGCTGAGTTCTTCTCTGTTCCTCAAATAGTTTGTGGAGATGTAGGAGTATAGAATTAGCATCCATATTTTCATGCTGTCTCTATAACTCAGTAGTCATAGAGGCCAACATATAATACTGAGCAAGAGTGGAATCATCTAAGTACTTCACATAATGAGCGATCTCATCCTCGCTTGCCCCTTCGTCGGGCGTAGGGATCACTGTATCACGGACATACGCGATTTTCTCCGCCGTGAGAACGATTCTCAAATTATGAAGCCAATCTATATAATTTGGACCAGTGAGGCAGTTGGCATCAAGTATGCCACGTAAAGGATTTGAAAGGGATATTTTTCTGAAATAAAAGATGTAGCTGAAATAAATAACATACAGACTTTACAGAAATTTAAACAATTAAGATAAGGACTTCTATCTTAATGTATTCCCACTAATTTTTTCGTGAGACACACAACACCCTCCGGTATGTGAATCGGAGACCCCCGACGGATCTCTAGTGGGGATCAGAATCTAATCGACATCTTAACGTAACCTCGAGGGACTCGACCAATCACGTTAAGCCCGTAAAGGTAGGCAACTCTTACCAATCACAACTTCTTGTGATTCTCGTCCTGTTTAGCCTCCGAACGATCATGGCCTCGAGGGACTCGACTAACCATAATGTTTGGTTAAGTCATCACCATCGTTACAAGATGAGTCTGATTCGGTGATATACGCTCGAGGGACTCGACCAAGCATACCATGTCCTCAGGTCACCGGTGACATCTCTATGTCATAGATAAGATAGCGAGATGCGATATAGGTGAGTCTCGAGGGACTCGACCAACTCAACCTACACCGAGAATCGGTTCCTACCTATAACGATGGAAGGCCACGTGGGTCAATCTAATTGTCTCACGTTTACCGACTTAATATTATTAATGGAGAGGATTTTTTATTTGGTCTCCTAATATAATGTGTCACACACATACGTATTTAATATATATATCTACATCGCATGCAAATATATATATACATATCTAGTATGTGTATATTTAATCACACATCACATGAACAATCACACCAGATGATCATGGACCACATCCTAATGTGATAAGGCCCAAGCCAGTGGGCCCAAAAACTCACATCAAGATCTATGTGTACTTCGGCGCATCTCTATGCCTTGTGATCGTCCATCTTGCTTCGTCGGATCCATCGGCATCCCAACGCATCTCCATGCGTCGGATCGTTCGTCTCGGCCTTGTGAGTCACGCTATTGCTGCGCCTCCTCATGTAATTACAATATAATTACAAACACATAGGCCCGACAATAAATGAGAAAAGAATAGAGGCTCGCAGGCCCCAATAATAATAATCACATGTACACACATCACATCACAAGTCCATGATCATCTGTCCACATCATATATCACATGTATATGTTATTTTATAGGACTACCAGATAAAAAAAAATAGTTAATTAAACTATTTAATTAACATATTTATTTTTTCTAAAATTAAGGACATAAAGGGAATTTTTGAATTCCTAGGGGTATTTTGGTAATTTAGCCAAAAGAATAATTTGGTAATTCTGTCAAAAGGGACAGAATCTAGAATTTTTGAAATTCCAAGGGGTAAAATCATATTTTGCACAAAAATCCTAACTCCTCTCCCTCTCTTGATGCGTTGCGGTTGCGACCGCCGCCATCACCACCTACCTGCCGGCCGCGCCTTCCTGACGCGGGGGGGGGCGTGGCGCCGCTGCGTTTGGGGCGGCGCGCCACCGCCACCCTGCCGGCGACGACCTCTACGCGTGGGGAGGGGGGCGGCGCGGCGCCAGCCATGCCTGCGAGCGTAACGCCGCAGCATCGCCCACGGCACCTCGCTGCCGCCGCGGCGTTGCCCACGGGCGAGCGCGCCGCCGGCGCCCGCTTGCGGCGCAACGCCGCAGCGCCGCTCATGCGGGGCAACCGCCCGAGGGTGATGCTAGCCATGCAGGCGCTTCTGCCCGCGGGCATAGCGCCCGCAGGCGGCGTTGAACCTATGGGCGGCGACTGCATGCTGCCGCTGCTGCTCAGTAGCCGCCGGTCGCTGCGCCGCCGCCGCGCAGCTCGCCGGACGCCGCCGTTGCAAGCAGCAAGGCTGCAAGCAGCCTTGCGACCGCTGCACTGCATGAGCACAGCGGGCAGCAACAATTGCTGCCCTTCCTCGCCCTTTGCGCCAACGATTTTGGCATCAAAAGCAGATCCAAAACACAACACATGCAGTTTAAGATCCGATCTTCACACGAACAACCTGGCTCTGATACCACTATTGGGAAATCCGTTCGGGGAGCGAAATCACATGCGCAGCAGAAGAACAGAAAACAAAAAACCTCAGATTTCCCATAGAAAGTTTTCATCATCGTCCGAAGATCGGTGCGTCAAAACAAATCTGTGAAAAACTGCACGTGTAAAAGAAAGTACCTAGGGAGATCGTATATCCCTAAATCCCTATAGATTTGTAGGAGAGGATGAAGGAGGTCAAGCGTCCTCCTCTCTTGCGGTATCCACACGACAGGAACTGTGACGATGCACCTCTCTCTCTGGGGAGAGGAGAACAGGAGGTGACTACCAATAGAAACCCTCAGCCTATAGAGCTTTAGTTCCCTCCTATTTATATAGGTCCCCTGAAAACCTTAATAGATCTTTTACCCTTTTGGGTATTGAATCTCCATCCAATTATCCAAGCTTCTTGGATTAGTGGGTCTCTACCCAATAATCTCTTATTAGCAATTATTGGATCTCATCTTAGGATCTAATAATTCAGGGGTTTAATAGATATCCAATAAGATAGGGGGTTCAGCGGATATCTCATATCCGAACCTCTATTCGTCACAACACCTACCATATGTGTGTGACCCTCTAGGCCCAATATCGAGCTGGCCATGAGTCATACATATCAGAACTCCTTCTGACTTAGTGAATTATTATCTCTATAATAATTCACCCAACTCATCGACTGCGGACGTACTAGGCCACTACGCCGCGGGCCTCAGACGATACAAGGGAATCCAATCCTTTGGACCTATCTGTCTTCAGTTACTATGTATCTATAGTCTCTCATCCATCCAATATCCCAAAGACCCTATACTGGGTATGGTGCTATCAAGCCCATACGGTCTTTCCTCGAGTCTTGCTCTTGTCGGATTCTCCCAAAGAACTCTTTCTCTCTCAATCTGAATAACCTTGGCCAAGGATTTATTCAACCAAGAACACATGGGATATTCCTCACATGATACTGAGAGCGGATGATCCTCTATTGACACTCAATAGCCCTCGTAAAGTTGGCTACCACTCCCAATAACCAATTGTACTAGATCTGGAACTTTCCAAACCTATAAGTCTAGTATCAAAGAGTGGAGTACTCATATAGGACATCCTTGGTGTCTCAAGTTTAAGGACCAGATACACTACTGGGACTACGGAATCACTGTTTGATGTGAGGTATCAATAACCATCCAGCATTCCGTAGGTGGATCAATCAATGAACTCATTCCCCAATGAGCACCTGCACTGTACACTTAGTGTCCCCACACGAGTAGCTATGAGACCAGCTACCTTTATCATATGGACGGGTATATAGCACACCAATCTATCCAGTTATCTCGATGTCCTTCTTGAGTAACCTATGACCAAGATAATTCAGGGTCTGTATTTAAAGGTGAATCGGTCTCATTATCATGATCTCATCATAATCTGATTCTCATTGCACAGATCCAAGGACATCATAATATATGCAGCACGCAAGATAAAGTGATAAAACACCTAAAACTAAGCAAAGAGAAAAAGTGCATATCAAGTCACAAGTGCCATCACTCATGTGATTGGCTTGCAGGGCACATATGACTAGCAACACTTTGATTCCCTGTAGAAATAGCAACTTGAATATCAGAAGTAAATGATGAAGACATTCTGAGTATATTGATCCGAGGGCTTAGAGTTTGTGATAGAACAGTGCAGCGTGGAACTCCGCTGACGGTGAGACAATAGTAGGCAATAGGCGATGATGGCTACGGTCGGTGTAGACCACAGCGTTCAGCCAAAAATTTGGTGGCCGGAAGGGCAACGGAGTCCTTGCTCTTGAGAGATCTACTAAGGAGAGATCGGGTCAGAGAGGAAGCGATTCATGGTCCGCACGTCTTCAAATGCTGCAACCAATTTCAGATGCTACTCGACGAAGCAGAGAAGAACGCAACGATCCAATTGGGATCTCCAATTCTTGTAGAACCAGTAGTTCCACCGACTTAAGGGTGTTAGGATCGAAAAGGCACTAAGAGGGGGGGGGGGTGAATTAGTGCAGTAGATTAAAATCGTAATTTTGAAACCGATTTTACAAAAAGACAGGTTCGTAGGAAGATTTCGATTCGACAAAAGAGTACTTGAAAGAAATTGCTTGAGTAAAGGAAATAGCAAGGAACTAAGAAATTTGCAGCTAAGTAATGAAATGATTCAAAAATATAAACACTCACACATTCATGAACACAATGATGTATAGTTGTTTGGTCAAATGACCTACATCCACTCTTGAAGCCTTCACGATGAGACTCCACACTTCCACTAGCAAATCCTTTGAAGGGGAAGGACCAAATACCCATTTTATAATCCTTTACAAGAGGTTCACACTCTTACAAGATTTCTCAAGAAGAAGAAGGAGGTGAACACTTAGCAAGAGATGACTTTTCAAGGCTATTTAAAGATTTTAACTCAAGATTATATCTCTCAAAAGGGTGCCTTTTCAGCTGAGAAAGAGGGGATATTTATAAGCTTAAAATGGATTCAAATTTGGGCTCCAAATTTAAATTTTTTGAGTTTCCCGGTGTCAGCCTGTCAGAGGCGGTGGAACCGCCTATCAGAAGCGGTGCTACACTGTGTGTCGATCCTGGGCAGATCGACATAGCAGGCGGTGCCACCACCTCACCAGCAGCGGTGCCACCACCCACCAGCGGTGCTATCGCCTAGCCTAGGCAAGCTACACGCTTCACCAAAGCGGTGCTACCACCAGTCAAGGTGCCACCGCTTCAGTCAAGCGGTTCAACCGCCTGGCCCATTCAGCAAAGGCTAAATGGGCCCTGTTTAAGGCCCAATTTGGCCCAGTAGGAGCCCGGTTGGCCCCTACTAAATTTAGACAGGATTATTTCTAAATCCTTGCTCTAATCATGTGCAAACTATGAAATTAAAACATAATCCTAAGTGATTTAACCCGATATTCTTCAAGTCAACTTCCGGCGAGCTTTACGACGAGATTCTGGCGGACTTCCGATACGCCTCGATTTCTTCCAATGACTCCCAAAGATACTCCCAGATTGTATGGCGAGCTCAACGAGTCTTCGGCTAGCTTCCGAATCTTCCCGGTAAGTTCCGCGAACTTTTGACGATCTTTGCGATGAACTTCCGAAAACTTCGGCAAGTCCCTGATTCAATCTTGGATGGTTCCGGCAACACTTCCTACGATTTCTCGGACTTCCGATACTTCCCTCGAACACCCAACGGACTTGACCTCTGTAAATCGTTTTATGTTTTCATCCCATCGTAATTATTCCTGCACACTTATCTCGACAAAATAGATTACAACAAATATTTCATCAATTGACTTCATCATTAAAATCCGAGATTCAACAATCTCCCCCTTTTTGATGATGACAATCAATTGATGATAGAGTTACTCTTAACTCCCCCTATCTATATGCCATAGATAGTAACAATTGCTTGAATTCAATTTCTTTGAATTCAACACGATAAGTTTAACTTATCATTCAACATATGAAAGAAATGGTTTACTTAATGATAACAATGTCGATGAATGGACATTCAACATTAAGTCAAAAGATATCAAATAAATAGATATCAAATGATATCAATGAAGTATACATAATAAAAAATAATATCAAGAACCTAAATAATTCAAGCATATAACTTGCAATAACTTGTAAAGCATGTCAAATGCATATAACTATCAACGCATGGCAATTGCATTCACTTGTCATATATTTCTCCCCCTTTGTCATCAACAAAAAGGAAAAGAAGGATTCATATACGAGTGAAAACCGAAAATATTATGAGTGCGTCATCCAAAGATATGTAAAAAAAAAGATATCCGAAAAAATATCACAAATGAGGGACAAAAAATTATTCAGAAATCCAAATTTCATTCCACAGTGCCTAAAAAAATGTAGTAAAGATAATATAACATAGATGTCAAAGTTGCATAAAAGTTTACAACGTTCAAAAAGAAAATACAACAAACTACTCCTCTGGAGGAATGCCAAAGTGCCTATACATGTGATCTATCTTTTGGTTTATCTTTCGCATTTCCTTCAAAATTTTAATTTGCTGTAATTTAACTTCATTTAATTCTCTCATGATTGGATCGTCAGAAGGTGGAGCTGAAGCTGGCATTGATGGAGCTGTATCAACGAGATCAGGAGGAGGAGATTCACTTCCCCTAAAGACTGGTGTTTCAGGATGTTCTACTGGTGGGGGATGTATATCACTTCTCCTAAGTTGTCTAACCCCTATTCCATGCTCAAATGTACACCTAAGTCTCCTAAGTAGTTTCATGTCAATGATATTAAATTTGTCCACTTGTACTACTTCTTCATCAGGTGGAATACTAATATTATGAGCATGCAACAATCTAGTTATCAATCCTCCATATGGTAACATTAACCCTTTAGAATTGACTTCTATCATGTGTTGCCGAATTAGGTAACCAAAGCAATAATGTTGTTTGGTCATAATCCAATATATGGTACCCAACTCAACTAAACTGATCTTATCTTGATGAAACTGTTTAGGAATGATAACGCTTATAAGAATGTGATGTAAAATTTTAGAGTTGAAAGGCAACAAATGTTCATAACTCTTGGGAATTATGTCTAAGTTCGGATTTGCAAAGATAGTTTCTAAGGCTTCGGAGAGGGTGGCTCCGATTGTGTCCATGTCCCATTTCCCTCTAAAATAGCATTCTAACTCTTTTTCAACAATTCCAATTAAGGAGCATATTGTACTATCAGATATTTGGATCTCATTTCCTAGAAGATAGGTAGATAAGCCATCTTCATTTACGCTTAAATTAGCATAAAATAATTTAATCAAGCGTGGATAGATAGGTTCAACAATTTACAAAATTGGTAAGACCTCTAAGTCAGCAAACCACATGATGGGTTCAAGGTTCCCTAATTGATTCAAATCAACATATTTCCCTTTATGAATGGTTCTAGAAACAAGTTCAGAAAACCTAAGGGATGCTTCTTTTGATTTGAATAAAGATTGGTCAAATGAATCTACCTCCACCCTTTTCCCTTTGTCTCTTAATGATCTTTTAGAAGCCATTTCTAGTGAGGATAGATCAATAATCAATTTAAAGGAAAGAACTAAACTAGGCAAGAAAAAGAGGAGAAAAATTTCAAATTTTACCTTAGTTTTGTTCCCTTGAGAGATAGAGGGCTTGAATCAAGGAAAGAATCTCCTATTTAGGCTTCTAGAGGGAGAAAATAAGGCTTGGAAGTGTTTTGAGGGGATTAGGGAGGTGAGGAAGAGGTCTCTCGGGTTAGGGGGCGGTTCTACCGTCGGTCCTAACTCACCCCTTTTATAAGGGGTGTTCGGGTGGTATTACCGCCCCAGCAGGCGGTTCTACCGCTTGGGGTCTTACTACCCAGGCGGTGCTACCGTCGGATCTGGCGGTGCTATCGCTGGTAGCACAATTTTTTTTTTAAAATTTTTTTTCAGAGATGGGATGATGTCAAGAAGAAATCGACGAAAAGAAATCTGAGAGGAAAGCAAATCGACGAAAACCAAAATTTCAAGGAAAAATCTCATATAATAAAACTCACTTATTAGGACAATTTAACATGTCTAATTCCCTTTTAATAAAATCAAATTGTTCCTCATTTAAAGGTTTTGTAAAAATGTCTGCTAATTGATGATTTGTATCAATAAATTCAAGGGTGATATCTTTACTACTGACATGATCACGTATAAAATGATGCCTAATGTCAATGTGCTTGGTTCGAGAGTGTTGAATGGGATTTTTAGTTAGACAGATAGCACTCGTATTATCATATTTTATAGGAATGTTTTTTAAATAAATACCATAGTCTTCTAGTGTATTTTTCATCCAAATAACCTGTGCATAACATGCACTTGCAGCTATATATTCGGCTTCTACCGTAGATAGTGCAATCAAATTTTATTTCTTGGAAGTCTAAGAAATAAGTGCATGTCCTAGAAATTGGCATGTTCCGGATGTACTTTTTCTATCTATTTTACATCTACCAAAATCCGCATCTGCATAAGCTTTCAAATCAAAGTTATCAGATTTTGGATACCATAATCTAAGATTCGGAGTCCCTTTAAGATATCTAAGGATTCTTTTAACAGCTTTGAAATGAGATAGCTTAGGATTAGCTTGGAATCTTGCACATAGCCCTACACTAAATATGATGTCAGGTCTAGTTGCAGTGAGATAAAGCAGGCTACCTATCATACCCCTATATGTTTTTTGATCAAAACTTTCTTCATTATCATCCATATCTAACTTAGTGGAGGTGCTCATAGGAGTGCTAATGTCTTTTGATCCATCCATGTTAAATCGTTTTAACAATTCTAATGTATACTTTGATTGATTTAGAAATATACCATCACTTAGTTGCTTAATTTGTAATCCTAAAAAGAAATTTAGTTCTCCCATTAGGCTCATCTCAAATTCATCACTCATATTCTTGGCAAATGATTCACATAGTGATTTATTAGAAGAACCAAAAATAATATCATCAACATAAATTTGAACAATAAGAAAATTATTTTTAAAATATTTAATAAACAATGTAGTATCAACCTTGCCTTTAGTAAAATCATTTAAAATAAAAAAGAACTAAGCCTCTCATACCAGGCCCTAGGGGCTTGTTTTAAACCATATAGAGCCTTAGTTAGCTTAAACATATGGTTAGGAAGAAGATAATTTTCAAATCCGGGTGGTTGTTCGATATAGACTTCTTCGGAAATAAAACCATTTAAGAATCCACTTTTGACATCCATTTGAAATAATTTGAAATCATTACTACTAGCATAGGCAAGGAGCATCTGAATGGTTTCTAATCTTGCCACCGGAGCGAAGGTCTCTTCGTAATCGATACTTTCTTCTTAGTTGAAACCTTTGGCCACTAGTCTAGCCTTGTTTCTAACCACGATACCACATTCATCTTGCTTGCTTCTAAAGACCCACTTAGTACCAATAACTAAGTGGTCATTATGTCTAGGAACAAGCTTCCATACCTCATTCCTCTCAAATTGATTCAATTCTTCTTGCATTGCGATAACCCAAGAATCATCTTTCAAGGCATCATCAATGCATTTTGGTTCAACTTGAGAAAGAAAAGCGGCATGGGCACAAAAATCTTTGAAAGAAGAGCGAGTTTGAACCCCTTTCGATGCATCTCCTATAATTAACTCCTTGGGATGAGCATCTACATACTTCCATTCCTTGGGTAAGGAAGTTTGGGAAGAAGATGTATCCAAGTTATCATTATGAGGAGAGGGTTCATTCAAATTCAAATTATCAAAGCCAAAATCATCATCAAAATCTTTCTTCTTAAATTCAGAAATTTCATTAAAAATCATATGAATAGATTCTTCTATAACTAAGGTTATTTTATTCAAAACACGAAAAGCCTTAGAAACGGAAGAATAACCAAGAAATATGCCTTCATTGGATTTTGCATCGAATTTTCCTAAGGCATCCTTTTCATTTAAAATAAAGCATTTACAACCAAAAACTTTAAAATAAGAAACATTGGGTTTTTTATCATTCCATAATTCATATGGAGTTTTAGATAGGGATGGTCTCACTAGAACTCTATTCATAACATAGCAAGTCGTTCATTCACTTTTTCGCCAAAAATATTTTGACAAATTATATTCATTTAACATGGTTCTAGCCATTTCTTGCAAACTTCTATTTTTCCTTTCCACTACTCTATTTTGTTATGGATTTCTTAGAGTAGAGAAGTTATGGTTATATCCGTTTATTTCACAAAAATTTTGGAAGTCATGATTTTGAAATTCACCTCCGTGATCACTTCGAATTGATGAAATCATAAAACCTTTTTTATTTTGAGTGACTTTATAAAATTTAGAGAAACATTTGAAACAATCACTTTTGTGAGCCAAGAAATAGGTCCAAGTGTATCTACTATAGTCATCCATAATTACAAAGGCATATTTGCTACCTCCTAGGCTTGTTATGTCAATTGGTCCAAATAAGTCCAAATGGATCAATTGCAATGGTCTAGTGGTGCTAATTTGATTTTTTGATTTGAAACTAGTTTTTATTTGTTTTCCTATTTGACATGCATCACATACCTTGTCCTTAACGAATTTCATGTTTGGGATTCCTCTTACTAACTCTCTAGATGAAATCTTAGAAATTAGTTTCATGCTTGCATGGCCTAATCTCCTATGCCAAAGCCAAGCATCATCATTCAAAACCGAAAAACATATTTCATTACTTAATTCATCAATATTTATGGTGTAGACATTGTTTTGTTATAAAGCAATCATGGATATGTCATTGTTTAGTTTTTCAATTATGCAAACATTAGATTCAAATCTAACAACATAACCTTTATCGCATAATTGACTAATGCTTAAAAGATTGTATTTTAAACCATCAACTAGCAACACATCATCAATTGAAAAACTTGATTTGTTACCTATGGTTCCCTTGCCAATGATTTTACCTTTGTTGTTGTCTCCGAAGATGACATACCCTTCTTCTTTGCTAGTGAGCATAGAAAAATGAGATGGATCTCCGGTCATGTGCCTTGAGCATCTACTATCAAGATACAATTTCTTGCTCCTAGCTTGTGAGTTTGTCTACAAAAGAGAATGGTTTTTAGGTACCCATTTGATTTTGGATGCCTTACAAATTGATCTACTTAATTTGTAATTCAACATTGAATTGTTTATGATTCCTTTAGGAACTTATATCAATTTTTGTGGACTAATTTTCTTGAATGGACATTTGTAAGTAACATGTCCCGTTTTACCATAAAAATTACATTTCAAATGGGGTGATACATACAATATGGGACCTTTAATGAAGGTGGTAGGATTTTGGTGAGATCCACTTATAAATCTGATTCCACTTCTATTTCCGACGTGACCCTTGTTAGCAAGGATCATGTCCAAGCCCTTGTTACCGATCTTAAACTTGTTTAGGGTCTCTTTGAGTAGCAAGTTCTCCCTTTTTGTTGCTTCTAAGTGTTCACACTTAGAGCATGGGGGTAGAGAAGGGGTTTGGAGACTATTTAACTTACTTTGTAATAAAGCATGCTTTTTCTTAAGCAAATTGAACTTCTTACTAATAGTTCTACATTCATCAAATAACTCATGAAAAGCGATAGAAAGTTCATCGAAAGATAACTCTTCATTAAATAACTCACTAACCTCTTCTCCTAATGCCATTAGCGCGAAGTTGGCCTCCTCTTTGTTGCTAGCTTCTTCAACCTCGGAGTCACTTGAATCATCCCATGTGGCCTTCAAAGCTTTCTTCTTCTTGAATTGCTTCTTCTTGGCTTGAGGGCATTCATTCTTGAAGTGTCTCGGCTTCTTGCATTCATAGCAGATAACTTGGTCCTTTTTATGTTATTTTTAAATTTGTTGTTTCTTATAAATTTCTTAAACTTTCAAGTTAAAAATGCAATATCATTGTCACTGTCCTTATCACTTGATGTTCCTTTCAAGTGGTCTTCTTATGTTCTAAGTGCCATATCCTTCCTGTTTTTTGGAAGGGGGTTCTCAAGCTCTTCATGAGCATGGCACGTCATCTCGTAGGTCATTAGAGACCCAATAAGTTCTTCAAGCGGAAATACTTTAAGATCCTTGGCCTCTTGAATGGCCGTTACTTTTGGATCACAACTCTTTGGAAGGGATCTTAAAATTTTAGTTACTAACTCAAAATTAGAAAAACCTTTACCAAGAGCTTTAAGTCCATTGATGACATCCATAAAGCGGGTGTACATGTCTCCAATGGACTCATTTGGTTTCATCCGAAAAAGTTCATAAGAATGCACAAGAATGTTGATTTTAGACTCTTTCACTCGGCTAGTGTCTTCATGAGTGATTTCAAGAGTGCGCCAAATATCAAATGCCGATTCACAAATAGAAACCCGATTAAACTCATTCTTATCAAGCGCACAAAATAAGGCATTCATAGCCTTTGCATTGAGAGCAAAAATCTTCCTTTCCGACTCATTCCATTCACTCATCGGAAGAGAGGATTTTGCAAAACCATTCTCAATAATGTTCTAAAGTTTGAAATCTATAGAAATGAGAAAAATTCTCATACGAGTCTTCCAATATGTATAATCCGACCCATTAAACATAGGCGGACGAGTAATGGAGTGACCCTCTTGCATATCGGAGTAGGCCATCTCTCTTGGGTTTAAACCAATATGAGAGTAAACCTTGCTCTGATACCAATTGTTAGGATCGAAAAGGCACTAAGAGGGGGAGTGAATTAGTGCAGTGGATTAAAATCGTAATTTTGAAACCGATTTTACAAAAAGACAGGTTCGTAGGAAGATTTCTATTCGACAAAAGAGTACTTGAAAGAAATTGCTTGAGTAAAGGAAATAGCAAGGAACTAAGCAATTTGCAGCTAAGTAATGAAATGATTCAAAAATGTAAACACTCACACATTCATGAA
The DNA here is from genome assembly GCA_024322285.1 of Musa beccarii. Lineage (NCBI taxonomy): Eukaryota > Viridiplantae > Streptophyta > Magnoliopsida > Zingiberales > Musaceae > Musa > Musa beccarii. Next base: position 14,610,756 of record CM044396.1, on the reverse strand, counting down.
CACAATGATGTATAGTGGTTCGGTCAAATGACCTACATCCACTCTTGAAGCCTTCATGATGAGGCTCCGCACTTCCACTAGCAAATCCTTTGAAGGGGAAGGACCAAATACCCCTTTTACAACCCTTTACAAGAGATTCACACTCTTACAAGATTTCTCAAGAAGAAGGAGGTGAACACTTAGCAAGAGATAAGATTTTTCAAAGCTATTTAAAGACTTTAACTCAAGATTATATCTCTCAAAAGGGTGCCCTTTCAGCTGAGAAAGGGGGGATATTTATAGGCTCAAAATGGATTCAAATTTGGGCTCCAAATTTGAATTTTTGAGTTTCCTGTGTCACTGTCGAGGCGGTGCTACACGCCTATGTCGATCTGGGCAAATCGACACAAAGAGGGCGGTGCCACCGCCCCAGCTAGGCGGTGCTATCGCCCCAGTCTGGCGATAGGGGCGGTGCTACCGCCCCAGCCAGGCGGTGCTATCGCCCCAGGTTGGGCGGTTCAACCGCCTGGCCCATTCAGCAAAGGCTGAATGGGCCCTGTTTAAGGCCCAATTTGGCCCAGTAGGAGCCCGGTTGGCCCCTACTAAATTTAGACAGGATTATTTCTAAATCCTTGCTCTAATCACGTGTAAACTATGAAATTAAAACATAATCCTAAGTGATTCAATCCGACATTCTTCAAGTCAACTTCCGGCGAGTTTTACGGTGAGATTCCGACGGACTTCCGATACTTCCCTCGGATTTCTTCCAGCAGACTCCCAGCATACTCCCGGATTGTATGGTGAGCTCAACGAGTCTTCGGCTAGCTTCCAAATCTTCCCGGTAAGTTCTGCGAACCTTCGATGATCTTTGCGACGAACTTCTGAAAACTTCGGCAAGTCCCTGATTCGATCTTGGATGGTTCCGGCAACACTTCCGACGATTTCTCGGACTTCCGATACTTCCCTCGAATACCCGACGGACTTGACCTTGGTAAATCATTTATGTTTTCATCCCATCGTAGTTATTCCTGCACACTTATCTCGACAAAATAAATTAGAACAAATATTTCACCAATTGACTTCATCATTAAAACCGGAGATTCAACAAAGGGCGCCAGGGGCTGGATGGCAGTGACGTCGTGGGAAGTCACCATGAGGAGAGGAAGCGATGGTGTTCAGTGCAGAGGAGAGGGGTTCTCGGCGTCGGATTGTGTTATCGCAAGCGGTGTATGTCATAGCAATCGGGATGAGATTAGTCACTCTGTTGCAGTACCGGGTATAGGACTGCTATTGCTCTACTGCAGTATAACTGTAATGCTGTAGAGAATTGCTGTAATACAGTTCCTAGAGAACAATCGCAGGAGTAGCTTAGCATGTCGCCATCATCGTCTTCTTCTGTACACAGCGATCACTGTAGTCTGGGAGGATTTTGCCAATTTTTGCTGCAGATCTGTAATTCTTGTAGTGAGGAGTGTAGAGGGATCATTGCTGGATTGCTCGAGCTCCTCTCCTATGTTAAGAGGTGGAGTAGATGCGGTGGTGCAGACTAGACGTGACGGTGCAGATTGGGCCCAGTTCACGTTTGGTAATTAGGTACCTCCAGTGGAAAGATCTGCGTCGAAGGAGACATCCGAGGGCACCAGCTAAGTTGGCAGCGGCAAGATCTGCATCGAAGGGGGCGATTGAGGACACCAGCAAAGTGGCAGCCACAGAAGGAGGTTGAGAACCAATTGTGGCGCTAGTCGGTGGGTGAAAATTCGATGAGTCTGTGTGGTAGTAGAGGGAGGGCAGGAATCCACCAATGGTCATGAAAGCATAGGAAGCAGAGGGTGGAGGGAGCAGCAGCGGTCGCTGGAACAATAGCGGTCGCTGGAACAACAGCGGTCGCTGGAGCAATAGCGGTTGTTGGAGTAGCAGCGGTTGTTGGGAGGCGATCACGCCTCTACAGCGGAGCTGGCGCGATCAAGGTAGTGGTCCATTGGCTGGAACAGCGACGAGGAAGCTTCCGCCCGTGGAAGCAAAGGAAGCAGGGGAGGAGATCAGGTGCTGACCTGATCGATGGATTCCTCGGTCGGAAAGAGGAAAGATGAAGCCGAGGGAGACCTGTGAGCTCTGCTGTAGTGCCACGACATTGGCAGCAATGTAGGTGAGAAGAACGCAGTGAGCAATGCTGTCGCAGAAGGAGCAGAACACCGATCGCAGTGGAGGAAAGAAAGACTCCTCGGATGCTACACCTTTCGCCGAGCTTGGAAGATGACACCGATCAATTACTGTCATCGGACAGCGAGAAAGAGAGCTTGCTCTTAGGTAAGCGGCTCTGATACCATGTTAAGATTGAAACATAAATAGAAGATAATGATTACATAGCAGAGTCGATATTTATTTATACAAAGAGAGGGAGGATTTCCTTAACAAAGTAGCGAGATTTCCTCATGCAGTTAAGAAAATCTTATCTGCTATCACTCACAAAGGTAGGTAACCATCTATTGGAGAGGAAGGAGAAATGAGGGATTGACGGCAGAAATGTAGAAGGAGACCGAGTGGAAACGTTGTGTTGGAGAGTTCGATGAGGATACGCTGCATACACTCAGTAAATGTGTGTATGTCTGTGATATGGATTTTAATAGAATGAAGTATGAAGAAGAGATCTATTGTATTGATAAGGGGGTGCTCCCTATTTATACATGTTAGGATGAAATATTTTTTTCAACAGAGTTATGATATTTCCTCATATAGTTGGGGAAATCTTAACTGTTTATCGAGAGAAATCTTAACTACTAATATGCCCCTGCAAGACGGTGCTCCTGTCAAGGATGTCGATCTTGGATCGATATGATGAAAATGATTTGCTGGCGAGAGGCTTCGTGGAGGAGGTCAACAGTATGACGTTTGATGGCTATCTCTGGAAGGTAGCAGAGTAATGAGGATGAGCAGAGAGTAACCTGTAACCTGAGGAGAGCAACCGCTGGAGTAAAGGAAGCTGCAAAAGATCACAGTTGAGAATAATCTATGGCTTGCAACTTTAGGATAGTAGCCGCTGGAGGAAGGGGAAGTGGTGCTTCCTTTGGAAGCGCCATCCACAGGGAAGAGACGAAGAAGGAGAGATGTAGCACCGCCAAGAAAGGAGAAGGGGTTCTGCATTGAAGGGAAGGGGCTACATTTGGAGCAGTAGAGGCAGTGCAAGTTTGCTAGTTGGCGATCCAAGATTCCATAATCTTGACGCCGGTATAGCAAGTGGAGGCGCCACCTAGGGAGAGGCCCATTAGGGAGAGCTTTGTAGACGCGATTATTCTACGTAAACCCCTCGAGGTAGATGTATGGGGCAGTAAAGAAGGCGACCATCCAGTTCCGGAGACTATTATTCTGGTTCGTCAGGGATCTACGCAGGTTGGAGAGGCAGGCCTCGTCATCCGGGATCAAAGAAACGATACCCGACCGATAAGATGTTCCTCCTAATGAACAGATTATGGCAACGGAAGATAGATTCTAAGGATCTCATCGGTCCACTCCTTGACGTCAGTCTTGGAGGTGCGATGTTGTGTTGTTCGACGTTGTCGCTGGACAACGAGGAAGAAAAAAAAGAAAAAAAAAAAGAACTCTTGCTTAATGCAAGGACTCTGATACCATGATAGAATGAAGTATAAAGAAAAGATCCATTGTATTGATAAGGTGATGCTCCCTATTTATATATATTAGGATGAAATATTTTTTTCAATAGAGTTATGATATTTCTTTATATAATTAAAAAAATCTTAACTGTTTATCAAGAAAAATATTAACTATTAATATATTTATCTTTGGCTTGATGTTATATCGTGGAGGAGCCACAAGAACACCAACAACAGTTAGAGTATATTGGTACATCCCAGAGCATCAAGGAGTATATTAAGCTGCAGCATTAAAGCATTAACTCAGGTTCACAAGTCGAATTTGGATAAAGCAATAATGATCCATTCAATTGGAGGCTTGGATTCAAGTCAACCGTTATGTTTAGCTCTTTTGCTAATCCAACTCGACCCACTAGTTTTATAGGTCATATCAAAGTCAAACAAATCTTGATCGCTTATGAATCATGTCGGGCTCATATCAACGCTGCATATATTGTAACGTACCACTCCATCTGAATCTGTTCTATGACAATCAATGCTGAATCCCCGTAATAAAGATCACAACACGACTCTGTCGTCACCGTGTTTCCTCCCTTTTATGTACTGTCGCATCAGTATCACACCGGTTAATGAACGGCTCAAGTAATCAATGCATCGTCCTGTTTCATGCACACTTTGACATACATTCGACACGTTATCAGTGTGTAAGGTGCATGATTTTGGACGTGTCTTGAGGCCCGAGAAGGCCACGTCAACATAAAATAACAAACAGGTCATCAAGTGACACAAGAAAACAGGAGTGCACATAATTAATTATTGGCTTACGATGGAACGTGAATGGCAGGTAGGTACACAAACTAGGATTGATCCACGTACGCTGTGTTAGTGGAGCATGATTGGATGTGCTAACATCCGCTAGATACATATAGGGGATATTTTTTAATCATCGAATGATACTAGATTCTAAACTAGGAAAATAATAGTGCTTTAGTATTCTTTGGTGTAGATGAAGAAAATGTAAATTGAAGTAGCAGAGGTCAAACCGAGAGACTTAAGGGAAACAAATAAAAAGAAAAAAAAAGTTTAGTGTATAAGATGCAGTCTCTTTTAATTTTCATTTTTCTTTCTCCTTTGTTTCGCAACCTATTTGTAATAGAAATCCATCAGCATCCTAATTTATAACATAAGACAAAATTGGATGATTGATGATTCTACACTAAAAAGGCTTCGAGTTTCCATCCAATTAGCACTTTCCTTTCGCTATATCAACGTCACCATCTCAATGTTTCCTTTTCAGTGTGCTTTCATCTCAAGTATGTATCAGATGGTTGCATTTCCTTTTCAATGGCCACATTCATCGCAACCCGTTCTGCCGTCTCCCTCTTTTGCACTTTCGCGAGCCATGAAATGGACATTTGGGGCCGTCAAATGATCCGTTCATCTTTGTGAGAGGAACAAAACAAGGAAATGACTCCTTCAGTATGGAGATTGGAGGACATTGGGCCATGATTAATTTGACAAGAATCTTAATCTAAGAAGTGATGCCAATCATGACCTATAAATTGGAAGACTATCAGTAAAATCTTGATGCGTGAATCACCGTATACAATATGCCCTTCCATATTTTTGTTTTGGTGTAACTCTTCCTTGGAATATCTATATATACAGAGTATAATACAAAATTAGCAGACTTTTACCAACGCACTGAGAATTTTCATGATTATGCTTCCAAATTCGAAATCATTTGTATCTTTATATGTATATATGCAAGTACAAAAGTTCAGTATCCAAGAAGTCCATACTTTCAGAAGAATTTACAGTGAAGATGTTGTTCCATCATGGATCAGCAGGCGAGGAAAGAACAGTTAGCTACATGAACCAGATGTCGTAATAGCAACCTAATTTAGTGGGAAGAAGAAGAACGGTTCCACCATTAACTCTCGTTTCACGTTGCGTGTTTATGCTATGGGCCATTGGCGTTCGAAGAGGAAAATAAATGGATGAGGACAACTTGATAAGCTCTTCACCGTTTTGCAGCACCATAATGATCACCGGCCATTGTGAGACACGTTGCATATATTTTAAGGCAAACAAAGCAAGTTTTGTATGAAAAGTGAAAGTGATATGTATTAACGATTACATTGGAATTTGCCAACGGACGACCGCTTGCTTTTACGATTCAGATGATGGGATGCAAAGCCAATTCTATGGAAGAAATAGCTGAAATCTTCTTTCGGAAGATTTGATACAACTGTAGACGTTGAAATTTAACTGTCTTTTAACTTGCAAGGGAAGAGCAGTTCAAGTTCTTGGAAGGATGATTTATCTAGAACATATTCATATTATATATATATATTTAAAAATTTATTTTTTATTTTTCAAACAATATTCATAATTTAAAAAATATCTAAAATATTTCTCAAAAGTATGTTCATCGAAGTTTTTCATTCGTCTTTTTATCAATTTTCAATTGGTATAGTATTTTTGTTTGGCTCGTTTATAGTATTTTTTTAATATTTATAATATTTTATTTATATACTAAAAATAATATCATATCATGTATATTTGGTTGTTATTACTCATAAATCATCATAAATACAATATTTTTAGACTTATATAATTAATTTGATTGAGATTAAGAATTTATCTAGATCAATTATTGTATTTTTTAAAGAAGACTTTACAGTATTTTATTGTGATGATCCAAACACTATAATAGATCAAAAATATCATAACATATTAAAACATTATAACAAACAAAAATATTTTAAAGAAATAATTTAGATATTTTTTAAATTAAAAATCCTGTTTAAAAAATATCGATTAAAAATACCTAAAATATGAGTATTTTTTTTTAGAAAATCACCCTTCTTGAAAATGTAAATATCTATTGATAACGGTTGCTGATGGGTGGAAGAATAAAACTATCACTAATGCAAGCTATGAGATCTCTGGGTAAGTAATCTTTTGTCGTCATGTGCTGCTGTCCTTCAACAGCCTGTCACCTCCTCCTTTCCACCAATTCGAAGAGGTGAGAAGAACAAGAAAACCTAACGTGCTGAAGAGAAAGCCTCGGTCGTATTCTAGCGCCTCTCTGGCTAGGCAAGGTTGGTCCGGGAACCTCTGGTACCTTTATCAATGCGCTGTTCTTCATCTTGTCCGACCTTCTTACCGTTTTGTCGTTTGTTTTATTTTCTTGGTTTGTCCATTAAATATTTCACGAGAAATCGGAGAAGGGAGGACAAGAAAGCTAGCTCTTAAAAACGCTGACAGACTCGGTCTCTTCTCATAGCCCCCGCTCAAAGAAGATTCACTTTCTCCTCCTCTCGGAGCAAATGCTGCTTGCATTGATCGGGCCGTGACTTCATACCTCACTTCTGAAGTTTTGTCGCCCATCCTTGCTAATGATAACCCTCTTGGGTGCGTGAGATGATGGTGGTGAACTAGTTTGCTTGGACTGTACTGATATTTTTCGAGCATTTAGCGTCACAATGATGGATGGTAGCGCGTTCTCAATCTTCCCAACAGGAAAAGAGTTGGAAGTCTCTTTGCTTTTGGAGGGCCAACGGCCTCAATTTTGCCAGAGAAAGAAGAAAACAAAGCTCGTAGTTAAGGATTTCTTTTTCAGATAAAGTGTCTTGCTTGGCTCAAATTATCCCCGCTTTTATTACCTTTGACTGATCCGCCTCTTCCTTTGTTGCCGCACCACCAGAGATGGTGTCATCAATTTCTCCATGATGAAAATGATATGCTGACAGAACTCAGGATCCGCTGGTAATTATGAAATCTTACTAGGACAAGGACTGTGGTCTTCTTCTATTCATTGGGCTAGGAAACATATCGTGGAAAGACAGTTGCTTATTCCGAGGTTTATTTGGTGGCGTTTCTTTATATGCCTGTTGGATATCATGTCGTGTGGAGCATGGCCGCAGACCCCGAGGTCCATGAAGAAGTGCCAGGGAGGCACCCCCTCAGCAAGCAGCTTGCTGCTGCAGTAAGGAAGATCCAGTGGAGCTATGCATTCATTTGGTCTGCCTCCACCAGGCAACCCGGAGAAGGAAGCTGCATGCTCCAACTCTCTTTTCCCTCTTGTATCTGTTAACCGGGTGACACATCTACTACTAGCTTTTTTCATCAAGTCCTTTGTCTTGCTTCCCTGTCTTCTACTTATTTCTTTATTTCTTTATTATAAATAAAGTTATATTCTTTTGCACATATTTTTGACTGTACTATTTCAAAAAAATATATTCTCTTAGTGAAGGTTCAGCCCCGTTTCATCTGATACTGCTGTGAATTTGGGTTGGTAATTATTATAACTCCTGCAAAATCTTTTCTTAATTTGTAATCAAACTATGGTAATCATGCGATGCAGACTGTGAAATTTAATGAAACTATAACTTTTTTTTGGCATATTTTAGCCTCTTGGATTTTCTAATGGGAGGGGTTTTCACAGTAAGATAAAAAAATGCACTCGCATTAAGCAAGAATGAATGGGCATTTTGCAAAGAAGTATCCCCTTAAAGAATTTTGTCGTTCTTTGATGCCAATAATCTCTCAAAATTTATGGTTAAGCTGAAGCCTTTAAATGTGTTCGCACATTTCATCATTCGATATTTCAATTTATTTTTTGCTAATTTTAGGAGAGGATTACAAGGTAAAAAATCTAAGAGGCACTATTAAAGGGTGATTTCCCTATATTTCACCTGATTTCCATCACAAAGTGATAACCCACATGAGCCGATCATATCCGAATTAATTTGTAGGAATTCTTAATATTATTAGCCTTATTTAAAGGGCGAATTTTCTGGAAATTTCCCATATTTTGGACCTTTTTCAAATGATTCCTCCATATTTTTATATTTTTCACATGAAGTCCCTATCTTTTTAAAATACCTAAAATGTTCTTCCAACATAAATAATTATTTTTTCCACCAAACCAAACTGGTTACAATATTTCTTTTAATAAAATTATAATGTTCAAGAATAGAGTTACAATGTTTAGTCGTTAAATCGATTACAATATTTTTGAATGAAGATGTATTCTTCTTATTCAATAGCCAAAGACACTGTAACTTCATTCAAAAATACTTTAATTTATATATTTTTTATTAATATTCTTTTATAATAAATAAAAACAAATACTATAATGTTATTCAAAATATATAAACAAAAGTTTAAGGCTAATTGAGAAAATAAATTTTTGCTATTCTTTAGTTTTGAAATTATGAAAACATTCATTATTTTTTTGCAAAACCAAAAAACTCTCATTTAAATTACATTATAAAATATTACATGTTATAGTAAAATTAAGATTTATGGGGAGCAAAACTAATTAAGACTTGCTTGTAGTTTCCTTACAAAAAATTACAATATTTTTGGTTATTAATAAAAATATTATAGGTCCATCCAAAAATTATTATAACTTGGTAATGCTTCACCCTTATTTACTATTGTTCTTCCATGATAAATGAAAACAAATATATAAACCTAAATTTAAGGTTATGTGAGAAAAAATAAATTATTATCTCCATTTATTTTGAAATATGTCAAAAAATTTTAAATTTTCATCCAAAACCACATAAACTTTCATACAAGTCATTTTATAAGATACCAAACTATACAATAATATTGATAATCTAGGTTAATAGGGATTTAAACTAATTAAGACTCGGTTATAATATTTTTGAATAAGCTACAATATTTTAGTACAGTAACAAAAAACCACTATTGCTATTCAAGAATATTATAATTTGATACTCGTTTATCTTTTATAATTATTATTTTATAATAAATAAAGATAAATATTGTATAATTTTCATAATTTATGAACCTAAATTTAAGATTATGTGAAAAAATAATAACTTATTACCTTTTATTGTAAAATGTACCAAGATAATCCTATTTTTTCATTCAAAATCTCTCAAATAAATCATTTTAAAAAACCTCAAGACTTAATTATAAGATTTATAATTAAGGTTCATGGAATTTAAAGTAATTGAACTCAAATTACAGTGTTATTGAAATGAATTTATATTATTTTTTGATACTTTTGTTACTTAACTAAACAATATAATCGCATTCAAAAGCACTATAAAATTATCTTGAATATTTTGAAAAGGTAAGAATAATATGAGAGAAATATGAAAATATATTTAAATAAATAATAACATGAAAATTAAAAAAATACTTATGTCATCTCATTAAATGCATCTTTTAAAGCTCTGGGAACTGTGTCATGCTACAATTTGCAGAATTTTAATTTGCTTCAGACCAGTAATATCATATGTTCAAATTACTGTGGTTTACAGGTAGAAGTCTCCAACATTTTCATCATAAAAAATTCATTATGTTTTACAAATTTACGTGTTCAATAATTACAACTTTACGTGTTCAACATCTGTTTTGGACTTTCAACTGCCAATAATTCATCTCGCTTTAGAAATTATTTGACACTAGTATGTAAAAATAACTTCCTGTAAAAATAAAAATTTCTGCTCAATAAAATCTATATTTCCAATAAATTACTTTTCAAATCCATATTCAATACAAGATGTTTAATAAAATATGGTTTCCACATTACGTTCCTTAACTATATTTGCTTGCAGGCGAGCTTCTTAATTTAAAATAGATTTGTCATAAATTTTAATTTGGTACTGATCAGCACTCTATTGCACTAAGCTATCTTTTATACGACTTTAATATCATTAAAATCAATAAAATAAATATAGGAAAATTAATCAAACCTGATGGAGTACTTTGATAACGCATCTTTGTTTTCTTCCAAATTTTGATAATATAAAATTATTATTCTTCTAGTTCATTTGATAATGTGCACGGAAATATGATAATTAAGTTTCTTTTCCAAACCTTCCTTGGATGTTAGTAAAAAATAGTTTCATCTATTATAAACTTTCAACTTCATCAATAACTAGTACTTTCATCTGCTTTTAAAAAACGTTATACAGTTGGAAGGAAACAAATAACCTTTCAAAAAATAACCTTTCAAAATGTTATACAGTTGCGATCTCCATCATTGATCATCTTCTTGTCTATTATATTTTCCTCTTCTTCATTAATTGTCAGGATCAAATCTACTTTTCCTAATCATCAGTATTAAATTTAAATAATAGGATTAAATCTAATCTAATATCATATTTGGAAATTTCCTGAAAATTAATGTGCTCCAATACTTCATAGTAACACTATAGAGTAAGGACTATTCACCTGATCTACATTACAAAGAAATAATCCAACTTTATGGAAAGACCAGAAAGATTCATGATAGACCACTGTGTCTATTTATGTGATGCTGATCGTGTCAAGCTGTCACATCAAATGTGTCTGGGTACGAACGGAGAGCAAGTTGGAACTCAGACAATGAGCATGTGATCGACATATTAGAATAAATTTATCGCCTAGCTATGTACTGCTGCACAGGAATGCAAGTTATAAGACCCATGCCATTAGATGACTCCTACTGAGGAAAAAGTTATCATTTTCCCGAAATTTAAAGGATATGCTGACTTTATTTCATTTGGTATACTATATGCTGAAGCAAAGAGGAATTTTATTTGGCATACTGCCTTTCAAAGTTATCTTTGGTGAGATTCATTTAAATCGTTTCAACGTCGTTGCTTTGTGAATCTTTTTAAGTTATTTATGCACTTTGCCATGGTTTGCAAATTTGAATTTTGAAAGAATCTAAATATTAGTTCTGAGTGATTCTTTATGATTAGTACCTAATATGTCTTTGTTTTATCTTTTCAGTGTGTTGGCATGGCTTGATGGGTAATGAAGATGACCAATCCGGTAGAAGTTAATGTTGTCCAAATGAGCCTTCAGAGGAGCAAGCAACTGAAGAATTGTATGAATCACTTTCATCAGGTGATAACAATCAGCAGGCCAGAAAGTCTTCCGCTTCATTGTCTCCGGAGGACCTGAGCGATGCAGAATGGTATTACTTCGATTGCATGTCCTTCACATTCAACTTAGGACAAGGGTAAAATTGTTTTTTTTCTTTCAAGCCTATAATAGTTTCTTTTCTCTGTGTTATTAGTTCCTTTTCTTTTAGTTATTCGGAGTTTCTTACCATAAAATCTCATTCTATCTTTTAATAAAAAACAAGTGATAACGCTAATACGGCAGTTCCCTGGAAAGAAGAGTCTCCTTATAGCACATACTTTGCTATAAAGTAAGCAAAACCAGGCATTCTTGTGTGTCAGTTGCCGCATCAAATTACACCATTTTGTCTGACCAAGGGTGGCATTTTTTTTGTGTTCTTTGTTTCTTATATGCACCGTTTCTAAAGTTCTGCACAGCAGTTTGGTTATATACCTCATTTAACATGTTGTGCATGTTCCATATGCGATTTCGATAGATCGTCTCATGCTTTTTGATAATGTGAAAGCTTATTTTTCATTTGAGCTTCCCATTGTGGTTCAGACTGCCAGGTAAAGCGTACGCAAACAAGCAATACATCTGGTTGAATGATGAAGAGAGTTTGCAGAAAGCAAGAATTCTTACCGTCTCTTTTAGCAAAGGTGGGATGCCCAGCCACGGAGACTTGCTTTCCAACATTGTAATTAACTCTATAATTAATTCCATCCAATAGAAACTAACGTTTGGCTGCCATTTCATTTCTGGTATGCTAAATGGGAGTGGTATGACGCATCATCCGGAGTGCAGGTATTTCAGGTACAATTACGGTCTTAGATTTAGTTGATCAGAAATACCATATATTTTATGCTTTGCTGATAACAGGGAACTGGAGGCTATTGTACTTGCCTTAATATGTCCTTACCATGAAGTTATGAATCTACCAAAGAGCTCTCTTAATTGTTGGCTTGTGTTATTAGGATCATGTGTTAGCCAACCATGTGTTTCCCGTTGTTCGTTTCTGAAATGATTTGATCTCTTTTTGATACCAATGCACCATCGTGTTGCATCAATACATAAGCTAAAAAATTAACTTCACGTTTGGAAAATCTGTGTCAGACCACTTATAAGTGCGCATTTTTCACATCTATCAAATAGTAAAAATGATGGTAGTTCTCAAAACGCTTGCGACAGAATGCTCAGTATCTATAAAATAAGGTTCCAAAAGGAATTGAAAGATATTGAGAGTATAAACGTGTTAGTTGTCTAATCTGACTCACGATTACAATTCCTGTAATTTGAATCACACAGACAGAAGTAGCAGTCTTCCTACAAAAAGGACTTGCAAGAAGATTCACATTGGCAGGCAACCAAAAAGCCTTACGGTTCGGTTTCCTCAATTTCAATCTTAAACCTGCGCTGTCTAATTCTAAATCTTGAATTAAATGTCTTTTATATAAATTAGAAAATTTAAAAAACTTTTTGACAAAATTTTATACCATAACCTCCATTTAATTTAATTTAGTTATATAATTTACTTTTATGCTTAAGCTATTTGTCAGATTTTACGATCTACGAATCTTCTTGGTAACGATTCAGTGGACATCTATTTGGGTGAATTCTAAGTTCAACTTCTTGATATATACACATTTGTCATGGTTTCCTTCATTTTGCAGACGGTGGTATGCATCCCTAACTCAGATGGTGTACTAGAACTTGAACAACCGGACAAGTAAGAATCAATCACCTGTGTTTAAGAAATTTTTTGGTAAGTTAAGTAAGATATATTAAAGATATGATTGGATATATTAAAGTTATTAGCTAATAGAAAGGAACTCCAATTAAAATAGGATTCCTTAGGGCATGCCTTTGATGGGAGGAAATATCCTAATATCTTATCCTAAATCCTTTGCTCTCGCTTGTAAATAGCCAAGACCTTTAGGGATGCATAAAAAGAGGAACATATAATAATATGAGGAGAAGAAATAAGAGAGTTGAGAGATTATAGTTTCTCTCTCAATCTCTCTATTATAGTCTCTCTCTCAATCTCCCTATCCATAAATCTAAGTGGTCCTATGAAAGAATAGGAAGAGAAGAGAATGTGAGTCTAGTTCTCTTTGCAGATTGATATTTCAGATCTAACGATGATATGCTTGTAGATCAGATAAAGTTTATTTCTCTGAACAACAATGAAAGGTATGCATCGTTATATTGTTTAGATCCATTGTTATTTGATTTCAGATTTTGATAGTAAAGTTTTTTATATTTTTGATAGCATGATTACAGATTTTATGCTAACAATTAGTATCAGAGCTATGGTTTTTGAAATCAAATACTTTTGGATCTATTTATTAGCATCTTTCGCTTACAAAAGAAGATGTTGATCGGATTTTTATTTATGATGCATGAAAGATTCGCAAGGTATTATCGATCTGTATTCCAAGCTATTTGGTTTTGTTGCTTGATTGCTGGTGATGTTAGCGAAGCAACGAGTCATTGTACAGCATTACTGTCAAACTTGCTGCATACGATCAACAGATCTGCTGGCAACAACAACTTCACCGAGCTGCAGATCGACCGTGCACATGCGGTGACCATGCGAAGGCAGCAGTTGCGTGTCGGATTTGTGCTGCAAGGGGTGCTGCATAGTCAGCGGCCACTCGCAAGCAACAGTCGCATAGGCAGCGGCCGCTCACGTAGGCACAACCGCACCTAGGCAATAGCCACATGCAGGCACGTCGCGTGCGGGCACAACCGCACCAGCGGTAGCCTCGTGCGGGTACAACCACAACCAGACGGGAGCCTCGTGCAGGCAGGCTATGTGCGCGGGCACTGGCTGCACCGGCGATAGCGTCATGCAGGCAGAGGCCACGCGTAGGCGACGCTCGCTCACGGGCAGAAGCGGTGGCCATGCGCCGACGCAGCAAAGACTCACACCACGGCAAAAGCGATCATCATGTGCCGCGACAGTAGTGTCTTTGCACTAGCGAATCCTCGCCCACGGCAAAGCGGCAACACAAGACGACAGCCGTGCGCGACCGGTGCAAGATAGTTTTGGCAAAATTACAATTTTGCCATTAGGTTTTTTTACCAAATTACAGCTTTGCCCTTCTATTTTTTATTAATACCTTTTAGTATTTTGATAGTTCTACCCTTGATAATTCAAGTTTATGTCCAGTTAATATATTTATAGTTTTACCCTTATGAAATTAAGAATTTCTTATTTATATCCTTAATTATAAAATTGATTAATAAAATTTAATAATGATTATATTTTGATTAATTAAATTTAATTTTGATCAAATTTAAAAATGATTAAATTTTGATCAATTTTTGATTTTGATCGACTTATTTATTTGGGCTAATATTTAACCCAATTCTGGGCTTGCCCAAATTAAATAAAAACTAGTTTAATTTAATATTTTATTAAAAAATATAAATTATTATTCCTTTTATAATTTTTCTCATATGATTTATTGATTACATATGATGAATAAAAATCTAATTATTGTTCTTGGATATTTGTTTGGTTACTCACATGTATATATTTGAAATTGTGAAATCATAGTTATCTTTCACATAAAGGCTTTTCATGATTTATGTGTTATCATGATTATAGTTATCATATGAGTTTTCTTTATGCTAATCAATATATATGAATTATTGATTGTAAGTTGTAAATAAAATCCAATTATTGTTCTTGGATATTTGTTTGGTTATGCATATGTATATATTTGAAATTATGAAATCATAGTTATTTTTCACATGAAGACTTTTCATGATTTATATGTTATGATGATTATAGTTATCATATGAGTTTTCTTTATGCTGATCAATATTCAATAATTATTATGGTTGTTATTCTATTATTGAATTGTTTCAGCATAAATTATGATAAACAAATTTGGTGAATATTATTTATAATTTATCTTCCTAAGTTTTATCTGACCGGTAGCTGCCAAACTAGCCCAGGATGGTTGGCTTATGGGATATGAATTATAATAAAGTTATATCATTTATAGGATATTTTAGATTATATTTTATATTTTTGTATTGGTCTTATAGCCACCAAAGTGACATAGATCAATAATTTATAAAATACATTATGAAGTTGATCCTAAATGACATTATAAAAAAATAGTAAATATTATTTATAATTGATCTTCCTAAGTTTTATCTGGCCGGTAGCTGCCAAAATAGCCTGGGATGGTAGGCTAATGGGATATGAATTACAATAAAACTTATCAATTATAAAATATTTTAGATTATATTTTATATTTTTGTATTGGTCCAACAGTCACCAAAGTGACCTAGACCAATAATTTATAAAATACATTATGAAATTGGTCCTAAATGACATTAAAGAAAAATAATATTCATAATGACACGCATAATTAGGAGATTTAGATAATCCTAAAGGAGAATCTATTTTGAATAATTATGTGATAGGATAGGATGATATTATTTTAGATATCTTTGTAATTTAGCGTTATATACCCAAAAGTAATAACACTATTCCACAAGGATGTTATCAATTCTCTATAAACGACTATATGTGTGAATACTAGATATGTTAATATTGAAGGTAAAATATTGATGATATCAATAGTTCAATATTCATTCTAAAACTCAAAGCATTAATGTTATATTATTACAGTGGTACTTCCTTCATTGTATTTTTGTAAATGTCTCTATATTTTTTAGAATACATTTTCTGGAATAAATGGCTTGAGCATATGCAAGTTATATTGAATGAGTGAGACCTTGATCAGATTATTTGAAAAGAATATCGACTTATTTACTAAAAATTCTATGGAATAAATAATTAAGGCGCCTGATCAGGATAGTCTAAAAGACTCAATTTTATGATACTTCGACTTCAGTACAGTTTACAACTAGCGCATGAGAATATTTAAGGATTAATTTAAATTTTTTGATAAGTCATTAATTGACACCTCAATGAAAGAATTGATTAAAAATGATATTATCTGAGGAATTTAAGATTACATCCTCAATATAACTGACAAAGTTCTAAGTTTAAGACTTAGAATATTTTGAATTCTACTTAAGGAGTGGGTAACAATAAAAGAAGGATGAAGCTTAAGTCATCTAAGTTTATAATTATTATATAAACTCATAAAAGAATTTCTTCATAATAAAGTGTTACTTATGTAACAATGAAAGTTATGTGAAGAAGAACTATAAGATTTGATTTGAAATGAAAAGTTATAAATATAACTTTTATATGGTTCAAATCAAATATTATAGAAATTATTTTTCTAATATTTGGTGGATTAATTTGATGCTTCAACATATGTTGCTAATAATAGAGATTCATTTTAATAATTAAAAAAAAATAAAACTAAAGGAGAATAAAATATTCATTATTGTAGGGAATCATCTCAAAGTAAAAGCGATAGTAGTTTGTATTTATCACCTACGTCTAAAGATGATTCATTTGATGAATCTTGAAGATCCATACTATATTCTTATAATTCTAGAAATTTAGATTCTTTACTTAGAATTGTTAGAATATTATTTCTCTTTTGGTAATTATGAACCTAGTATGATCTATCATATGTGTCGCAGCAGAATATGATTGCTAAAAGGTATAATTGTACGCTTATAAATATGATTATGAGCATAATGGGTTATTCTTTTATACCTAAATCAATGTGAAAAGAAGCTCTAAGGACAACTATATATATCTTAAATGAGATTTCTAGTAAGTAAATTGCATGACTTTTTTTGAGTTATGGAATGATAGGAAATCTAACTAAAGATATTTATATATTTGAGATTGTCCTATACAGATAAGGATCTTCTATTCACATTAAAGAAAATTAAATTTAATAATTATTTCTAAATATTTTATTATTTATTCAGAAAAGTTTAAAATGGTACTTATCTTATTGCTCTAATCATGGTACGAGGATACTTAAATATGGTAATATAAGGTTCCTATAAAATAGCGAATCAGTGGGAGTGAAAATCTCAAAATTTAATATAGAGAAGATACATGTTGATACTCTTTTATTATTCGAGAGATTGTTATTAATCAAATTATTAAATAATTTGATAAAGGTGAACAATAAAATAACATTACCAAACTCCCATATTATATTAATATTGTTGATAATGGTCTTGTAGAATAGCCACAATTGACAACCTTGAGAATATCTTAATGGGAAAGGAATCATGTTATTTATGATTATTATGTGGTATATCTATAAGAATTATATTTTAATATAGGAATTAGAATGGATCCCTTATTGTTTTAACAAGTCATAAAAAGTAACGATTTTGAAAAGTAATATGATATAATAAAAGAAGAGTTAAAATCAATAACCAAAATGGTGTATGATAAATTCATCGAATTGTCCAATAATGGTAAAAAAGTCTGTTATATAAATATAACTCAAAGGACAATATCGAACGATATAATGGTCAGATTTTTAGTTTTTAATATGGTTATAGATTTTACTCAAAAAGAATATATCGACTATAACGAAATATGTAGTTGTTAAAGGAACTCGCTAAGAATTATTATGACATTAGTGACTCATTATGAGTTTGAGTTACATCATAATGATATAAAAATAAATTTTTGATTAAGGATCTAGCTTTATATGAGTTACTATAAATGACTCGCAAAGAAAATGAAAGAAATATAAAATTTAGTATATAAATTCAGAAATCTATTTACGATCTTAAACAAGTATCTAGATAATGATATATAAAGTTTCTTGATATTATTGATTCCTTTAGATTTAAGAAAGATACTATCGATCGGTATTTATATCTAAAGATCAGTGAGAGCAAGTTTATTATATTGATTATATACGTGGATAATATTTTGCATTACTAATAGTGATCTTGGTTTATTATACTAAACCAAGAAATTATCACTAAGAATTTAAGATGGTTAATATGAATGATACACATTATATTATTAGTATTGAGATACTCAAGGATATATTTCAATGAATATTAAGACTGTTTCAGAAAGGATATATTAACCAAGTCTTGAAAAGATCTAATATTCAACTTTGTTCATAAAAGTAAAATTTTAGTCAAAAGTGAGTGCTTTAAAATGACTTGAAAAGAAACAAATAAAGAAAATATTCTTTATATATGCGTAGTTAAAAGTCTATGCTCAAGCCTATGTTAGATCATATATCAGTTTTTTCAGTTAAAATACTAGGTAGATATTTGAGTTATCCAGAATTAAAAACATTAAAGGACAGCAAAGAAAAGTAATAAGATATTTGGAAGCGATGAAGGATTATATGCTAACATGTATCAAATTATATCAGCTTGAAATAATAGTATTTTTCAGATGCTGATTCTATAAATTGCTTCAATAACAGAAAGTCCACCTTACGGTTAATATCTATATCAATTAGAGGGATAATTTTTTATTATATTATTAATAATAAAAATTAATTTTATAGTATGCTTTGAGGCTATTGATTAAACTTTATAACTGTGAAATTTTATCTCAGGACTTGGTATGATCATACTCAATTGTTAAGTCACTGAAGACATTTTGTGATATCGCAGTAATTTTCTTTTCTAAGAATGACAAGTACTATTGCATCTCTATGTATTATGATAGAAAGTACTTGATGGTTAGAGAAGTTGAGTCTAGAAATATCTAATGTCAATTAATTACTTGAGTTCCATTGTATTGATTGCTGATCTATTTACTTAGAACTTACAACCTAAAGTGTTTTGAAAGAATATGTTTTTATGATTCGGTTTGTGAGCTACCCATAAATGATATGATGATGCATATTTGAGTGGACACCATAATTGATGTTTTTATTTACGTACTTAAAGTTATTTGTTTCTGTTATCCTATTCATAGTTATGTATGTACATATTATGGTTGAATGTGATGATAGGATTATCTTGACAAGATAAATTAAGGGGGTCATTTTGGACTGCATTAGGAAAGGCTAACAGTGTTGTAGTATATAGGAGAAAGTGTGACATTAATAACATACAACCACTATGACTCGTATTGCTAGTCAAACTTAATGTAGTATTATTATATTTATTGAACTTGTTAGCTTATTTTTAAAATTCATGTAAATAGTTTTTAAAATTTCAGAATCCAATTATGCAAAATTATTTTCAAATAAATTTTATTTATTTATTTTGATTTTGAATATTTTTTATATCTTATCAATTAAAGGGCCAAGTGGGAGAATGTTAGATTATGTGACCTTATTTAATTAGGTAAGATATATTAAAGATATGATTGGATTCTGATTATGGTTATTGACTAATAGAAAGGAAGTCCAATTAAAATAGTATTCCTTAGGGGATGTCCTTGATGAGAGAAAATGTCCTAATATCTTATTCTAAACCCTCTGCTCTTGCCTATAAATAAATAAAACCTCTAGGGATACATAAGAAGAGGAACACATAATAATATGAGGAGAAGAAATAAGAGAGTTGAGAGATTATAATTTCTATCTCAATCTTTCTATTACAGTCTCTCTCAATCTCCCTATCCATCAATCTAAATGGTCATGTGAAAGGATAGGAAAAGAGGAGAAGGTGAGTTTAGTACTTCTTGTAGATTGATATTTTAAATCTGATGATGATATGCTTGTTGATCAGATAAAAATTATGTCTCTGAACAACAATGAAAGGTACGCATCGTAATATTGTTTAGATCCATTGTTATTTGATTTCAGATTTTGATATTAAATTTTTTTTGTATTTAAATAACATGATTACAGATTTTATGCTAATAACTTTATGATTTTGGATGATATTGCTCTTGTAAAGCAAATCAAGAAGCTTCTTCGGAAGCTACCTTATTCGGTTTTCTCCAAGCAGTCTATACTCCCATTGAACATACAAAATCAGTTCAATATTGGATTGAATAACCACATACAAGTTTGTGGAGAAGAAAATGCCGATTCTTTGGATGACAGTTCAAATGACTGCTGTCCCACCCAGCAGGCTGAAGAATTATTTGAAACTGATGGGGGAGAAAATAATGCCCAGAGAGTTGTCTCTACAATGGGTGAGAAAATAAGAAATCAGATGCTTGACAGCGCACAAGATGGAGGCCAAGACGAGCTTATTTCAATAGATCTTGATTGTGATGATTGACTCTATGCAAAGACAGTTGCCACCATTTTATGGATCTCAAAACATGTGAAAGAAGTTTGATGCTTTCCGAAGGTTTCTCATAAATCCAGTTTTATGATTTGGAGAAAAGGTTTGAACACTCCAAAATCATTCACTAGCACGTTCAAAAGCTACTGAAGAAACTATTAACGGATACATCAAGATTGCATGGCGATCGCCTGCTGAAGTCCCAAGAAGAAGGTGGGCTGAAGGAGAAAGCCTGGAAGGCAGCAGGAGAGTCTGGTGCAGGTAATGTCTTATCGGAGAGGAGCAGAAGACAGAAGTTGAATGATAAATTTCTCCCTCTGAGGTCACGGGTGCCTTCTGTCAGCAAGGTAATAGGATTAGTTTATGATTAAAGGATATGCATCGACATTACTCCGATATGGTTCTCTCAATATTATTCTGGCAATCACATTTATGCGCTTTTGTATAGTGTTTTAAAGGCAATATCTTTTAAAAAAAGGAAACAAGATAATCTTATCTATTTAAATCACGCATTGAATAGAATAAAGTTGGTGAGTTTGCCATAATTGCATTCAAAAGTAAAAAAGAATAATAAAATGGTTGCATTTGTACCTTGTTGATTCTCTCGAGTTAAAATGGTTTTCAAAGCATGCTTTTGTGCCATACTAGTGACTTTTGGACTTTCTTGTTCACTAAGTCCTGGTATCTTCTGTCCACGTAAGATTAAAATTAATTACGTAAATTCGTGCATGAGTTTTATTTACTGTATTTGTTTTCTCTTATCATGTTGACAAGGCATCGATCCTTGGTGACACGATAGAGTATCTGAAAGATCTCGAGAAAAGAGTGCAGTAGTTGGAATCTTGCCAGAAGTCAGCGGAGATTGATGCTAGGGAGAGAAGGAAGCATCCTGATGTCGCAGGGACAACATCTTGCAGTGACGGGAACAAAGAGGTCATCAATGGCCGAAAACCTTCAGCAAAGAAGACGAAAGCACGTGATTTCGATGAATCAGATGCTGGTCCAATCCATGTCAATGTTGCCATGCAAGAAAATTAGGCCTTGGTAGTGGTGCAATGTTCATCGAGGAAAGGTTTGCTGCTCGAGATTTTCGAATCCATAAGCAACCTTCATTTGGATCCTCTCAGTGAAATCGTCCATTGCCGATAGCATACTTTCCTGACAATAACATCCAAGGTTTGGATGCATCCAACGGTACTTCCATTAGTGGACTTACCCCTGCTGTGTTTTATATCTCTGGTTGTTACTGATTTGTCTTTGGTCTTCGCTGCAGTTTGGAAGCACCACTGTTGCAGCACCTGCAATTATAAAGAGATCACTTGAAACGGTGATAGGCAAAAGTCCACGATGGATCGGCCGTATGCAGAGGTTTGAGCCCTTCAGGATCTGTCTGCAACTCTACTTAGTATCAGCCTCTCCTTAGTTCTGCACGGAAATGAAGGCTATCGAAGTGCAATCAAGAGGTAGCTTTCAAGGGACGAGCATTTGGTTTTACACACGATCGGATGCATGATTGGATGGCAACCTAATTCGACGGAGTAAAATAGTAGCATTCTTCTTTAGAAGAGATTAATGTAGGCTTATTAAATATTTAGGCTAATTTGTATTAAATTATGAGATTCTATCTAATTAGGTAAAGTATATTATAGATATGATTGGATTCTGATTATAATTATCGACCAATAAAAATAAAGTTTAACAATAGTAATATTCCTTATGATTTTTTATGGGAGTAGCTCTCCTAATTATAATCCTAAACCTTGCTCTGCCTATAAAAAGATAGAATCTCTTAAGGATGAAATATTACATATTAAGATTATCGATTTATTCTCAATCTCTCTTAGTTTGTAATTCATCACTCATAGTAGTTTTACGAGGGATAGAAAGACAAGAGAAGATGAGTCTAGTTCTACTTTCAAATTAATATTGTTATTGCTTTCAGAGCTAATGATGGTGTACTTGTAAATTAGATAAAATCTTTCTAAATTAAATCGAAAGGTATGCATAGTAAATCTTGATTTATCAATATTTGATTTTGATTCTAGTATTAAAGTTTTTTACCTAACAGTAGTATAATTATAGTTTTTATACTTATAATTAATAATAGAGCCATAATTTTAAAAATAAATATCTTAGATTTATTTATTAGCACCATTTGCTTAAGAAAAGATGTTATTTGATTTTAATTTACAATACTTGAAAGATCTATTTGTGTTGTTGATTTGCTTTTCTATTAGTCATCTTCTTGCAAGCGATATAAGGTTTCTCGTGTTTAATCAATGGACTACTATCGATAACTTGTTGTCAGCAATAGTATTATTGAGGGTGTGACCTTCGATGGTCATCAGCTCACTCGTAGGTGGTGATTGCGTACAAGTGCTATTATAGGCAACGGAAACGTCATGGGGTGCGACAATCGATTATAGTCACATGCACGGTTGCTTGTGTGCAGTTGCCTTGCGAGGACTAGCCTATTTTCATTGTAGGTAGCTGTAGTAATGTCGTTGCGATGATGTTTGTTGGCCATGACTAATATTGATTGGATGTCGAAGGTCATGATTACCAGTGACTATATAATGAATAAGAACAACTGTGGTCGATCGATGAAACTTGTGTGTGGTGGGAATAATTGTAAGTGAGCATAGTGGCACAATGACCGGTAAGGTTGCCGGTCAGTTGCATGAGAACAACTATCGCATAGCATTGTGACGATTGGCAATATGCACCACAACGACCATATGCCTCGTATAGGCGATGACCAAAAGAGGAGAAAAAAATAAGGGTTTTATTTATTAAAATTATAGTTTTACCCTTATAAATATTTTACTTTTAGCTTATGTCCTTTTGATATTTTCCCCTTCAAAACCTATATATTTTTATTATATATCTAAAAAAATTATAGTTTTATCCTTCGAAAATAAAAAATCTTTGACTTGTGTCCTCAATTATAAAATTAACTAATTTAATTTATTTTAATTGAATATTTTTGTCAAACTTGGTTATGATTGTATTTTGATTACTTGATTGGACTTAATTTGATTAATCATGTTTTGATCGAATTCAAGAAAATCAAATTTTGATCAAAATTTGACTTTAATTAATTTTAATTTTTGATTGACTTAATTAGGTAGATATTTAGCCAAATTCTGGACCTACTCGATGAAATAGGATTGATTGATCTAATTTAAGATTCTATACAAAATTAAAAATAAATAAATTATGATTGTTATAATTTTCTCATATGATTATTACATGTGATTATTAAATGATAATTATTGTTTTTAGATATTTATTTAGTTATTCGCATGTATATGTTTAAAATTATAAATTAATTTATATTTTCGCATAAAGGTATGATTTATATTTTAAAATGATTATAGTTATCATCTAAGTTTTTTTATTTTATACTAATTAATGTTTAATAATTACTATGATTATTATTAGATTATTATTGAACTATTTATATAAATTAGATTAAAGAATATTTGGTAAATATTATTTGTAACTTATATTCTTAAGTTTTATCTGATTGATGATTGTCAAGGTGGACTAAGATGGTAGACTTATGAGATATAAATTATAATAAATATTTTATCATTGTAGGATATTTTAAATTATATTTTATATTATTATAATAGTCTTGTAGCTATCAAAATAGTCTAGGGTAATAACTTATAAAATTATATTAAATAATTAGTTTTAAATGATACTAAAAAAATAATATTGACAAGGACATATATAATTACAAGATTTAGATAATCCTAAAAGAGAATATATATCGAATAATGTTATTAGTCCTCCATAAATAATTTTGACTATCATTGCCATTTAGGATTACATACATAAAGGTAGTAATACTATTATACAAAGATGATATTAGTCCTCCATAAATAATTTTGAGTGAACATTAGATATATCTATATTTTGCTTAAAGATGAATTATATATCAATAGTTTATCATATTTTGAAAACTCAAAATATTAATATTATTTCATATTTATTAATAATACTTTCTTCCAAATGCTCTCATGCTTCTAATGTTCTTGTACTCTTTTGTTCAAATTATTTAGAATGGTTAAAGCATATACAATTTACATTGAGTATATTACATCTAAACTTAGCATTGCTTATTAGAAGGCCCATAGATTTAACTAATTAATGTACTATTGAATAAATTAATAAAATAAATGCTTAAGAAATATCTAATAGACTCATTTTAATATTTATAAGAATGAGAATTGTAAATAATATAGACTACATTACCACCTGTAATTAGAATATAGAAATATTTAAGGGATATAGAAGATAGATTTAAATATGTTGATAAGTCATTGACTAGCACATTAATAAAAGAGCTAACTATGGCTCAGTATGATGACACTTAAGAGATTTAAGATCACATCCTTAATATGATTGACAAGTTATAATACTTAAAGTATTAAATATGAATATAAATAAGTCTTTTCTTGTACAATTCATTCTTAATTATCTTTCTTCTCAATTTGACTCATTCAAGATTTATTATAATACAAATAAGGATAAGTGAGACTTGAATGAGTTGACTAATACATGTGTTTAGAAAAAATTAAGATTAAGACAAGAAAGATCTCATAATGTTATGGTACTACTTAAGTAGTCGATAACAATAAAATAAAGTTGAAGCATAAATCACCTAAGTTTATAAATCTTATATAAACTCATAAGAGAAAATTGTCATAGAAAAGTACTACTTTTGTTATAAAAAAAATAATGTGAAGAAGGACTATAAGGTTTTGGTTTAAAAGGAAAAAGTATAAGCTTGACTTTTGTCTATTTTGAATTAAATATTATAGAAATCTTATTCTAATACTTGGTAGATTGATTCTAACGGTTCAACTTATGTTACCAATAATAATAATTTATTTTAATATGAAAACCAAAGGAATATAAAATATTCATCGTTACAGAGAATAATCTTAAAGTGAAATAGATAGTGGTAGATACTAATTGCCTATGTCTAGAGATGATTAATTT
The DNA here is from genome assembly GCA_024322285.1 of Musa beccarii. NCBI lineage: Eukaryota > Viridiplantae > Streptophyta > Magnoliopsida > Zingiberales > Musaceae > Musa > Musa beccarii. The sequence continues at coordinate 14,585,143 of CM044396.1, read as the reverse complement.
AATGGATCTTGAAGATACATATTATATTCTTACGATTTTAGAAATTTAATTTTTTATCTAGAATTGTCAAGATATCATTTCTCTTTTATTGATGGTAAACTCATTATGATTCAATAAAATTTTTTAAATTCTATATGATGTCTTGTACAAAATTAATGTGAATATTGATTTTGCAATAATCATATAATCAAATGTTAGATTAAGACAGTTTTAATATTGAGAAATCTTCTATTTTATGACAAACATTTGGGGTATATCTCCAAGGAATTGAAATACTACTGAAGGATAATATTTTTGAAGATTTAGACTTCATTGATTTTAATGTTTACATAGATTGGATTAAAGAAAAACAAACTAAGTATACAAAGAAAAATATCACAAGAAGTAAAGAGCTCATTGAGATTATTCATACTGATATTTATAGACCACTTCATATTTCCTATTTCAATGGAGAGAGATATTTTATCACATTTATAGATAACTTGTCCAGGTATGACTATATGTATCTAATATATGAAAATTCTTAAGATGTTGATACCATTGAGGTGTACATAAATAAAGTTAAGAGATAATTAGATTAGAAAAGTCAATATTATCAAATATAATAAGGGTGAAAAATTTTATAACATATATAATGAGTCTGGTTAGAATCCTAGTTCTTTTGCTAGATTTTTAAAAACATAAGGTATTGATGCTTAATATACTTTACCAAGTGTGCCACAATAGAATAGCTTTACTGAAATATAAGATTATACTCTTATAAATATAATTAGGAGTATGATGAGTTATTTCTTTATACTTGAGTCAGTATAAGGTGAAGCTCTTAGAACAACTATATATATCTTAAATAGGGCTTTTAGTAAGTTAGTTTTATCAACTCTATTTGAGTTATGGATTAGTAGAAAATCCAATTTGAGGCATACATGTATTTGAGATTGTCCTATAGAGATAATAATATTCAAATCCACATGAAAATAAATAAAATCCAAGAATTATTTTAAAATATTTTATTAGTTATTTAAAAAAATATAAGGGATATAGATTTTATTATCCTAATCATAATACGAGGATAGTATAATATGATAATGTAAGAATCCAAGAAAATGGTGAAATTAGTGAGAGTAAAAAAAATCAAAAGATAAATCTTGATATTGAGAAGATATAGATCGATACTCTCTTATTATTTCCTATTTGATATATTGTTAGACCTAAAATCATTAAAAGAATTGATGAGGGTGAATTTATAAAATAACATTGATAAACTCTCATATAATATTGATGTCACTGCATATAATCTTATAGAAGATCTACAACTGATAATTTTAAAAAGATCTTAAAGAGAAAGGAAACATATTATTATTGATAATTATATGATATATCTAAATAATTCAGATTATAATATAGGAATTAAAAGAGATCTCTTATCATTTTCAATGAAAAGCACTAATTTTGAAAAGTGGTATGATGCAATGAAAAAAGTTTTAAAATCGATTAATTAGAATGGTATTTGAGAATTCATTAAATTACCTAATAATTATAAAAGAGTAGGTTGCAAATAAGTTTTTAAAGTAAAATATGACTCAATAAATAATATCAAATAATATAAAACTAGACTCGTAGGTTTTTCTAAAAAAGAAGGTATCAACTATAATGAGTCCTCATCTCCTAATTCTAAAAAGGATTCGTTGAAGATCATCATGGTACTAGTAGCTCATTATGATTGTAAATTACATCCGATAGATGTGAAAATAATATTTTTAAATAGGGATCTAAATGAAAAAATTTATATAGAGCAACCTGAAGGATTTATAGAAAAGAAAAAAGAAAGTTGGACTTGCAAACTTAGGAAATCCTTTTATGGTCTTAAATAAGCTTCCAAACAATAGTATATAAAAGTTTCATATCATTACTTTCTTCGAATTAAAAAAAACTATTAATTAGTTTATATATCTGAAGGTCAGTAGAAATAATTTTATTATATTGATCTTATATATAGATAATATTTTGTTTATTGGTAGTGACCTTAATTTATTGCAGAAACCAAGATGTTTCACACCAAGAATTTTAAGATCGTTAATATGAATTAGGTAACATATATTATTGGTATTGAGATATTCAGGAATAGATCTTCAGGATTACTAGGACTATCTCAAAAAATAAATATTGACTAAGTCTTAGAGAGATTTAATATGCAACTTTATTCAGCTAATGATGTGTGAAATCTTAGATTTTGATGATGAAACCAATTGATAGTGTTCGTGATCTAATTGCGTTTTGAGTGACGTAGGACTACCTTCGATCAGGAATAGTCAATTGAAGCAGGAAGAATCGATGTTGGGCCAGAGGAGAACATGTCAGATGATTGGATGTCGAGCCAAAGGATCGGTCGACGTATCGATAAAAGACTTCGGGCCATGGATTCGGGCATAAGGCCAAGAAGAGTAGAATTATGCTAAGGACATCAGAGTTGTGTAGGTCAACTACCGATTGGGCAATATGCCGTAAGAAAGTATAATATGTCGAAGAATCGAACGAAGTGCCAGATGAACCAATGATATGCCTGGTAATATTCGATTGTGCTTTATAATAATTATTTAGATCAAAGTAGGATTAACATATAATTACATTGGAATTGAGTCAACTCAATTAAAGGCCAACTAGGCCCAAGTTTAGGTTGTGTTGGGCCAAGTGAAAGACTCAAACAATGACCCAAAAGGTGGGTTAGGCGGTGGCACTGCTAGAATAGGTGGTGGAACTATTGATGGCTCAGTCTTTAAGACATAGTCTTTGAGAATGTGTCAAGTTGTCGTATCGCCAGACTGGGTGATGGTACCGCCAGACTAGGCAGTGGTACCGCCAGACTGGGTAGTGGTACCGCCCAGTACCCTAAAGACCAGGGCGATTCAAATTTTGGCTCCAAGTTTGAATCCCCTTAAGGCCTATAAATACCCCTCTCATCTCTAGTTAGTGTTGAACCTCGGATTTTGATGATGAAACTAATTGATTGTGTTTTGGTTATGTAACTACGTTTTGAGTCACGTAGGTCTACTCTCGATCAGGATTATACAATTGATGCAAACAGATTCAGTGTTGCGTCAAAGGAGAACACGTCAGGAGATTGGACGTCAAGCCAGAGGTTTGGTCTGCTCTTCTTGGCCCGATGCCCGACGTCCGAAGCCTTCTGCCGATTATCGACCGAACCTCTGGCTCGACATCAAATATCCTGATGTGATCACTTTCGGTGCAACATTAATTCCTCCAACGTCAACTATCTAATCCTGATCGATAGTAGGCATGCGTCACTCAAAACACAGTTAGATCATAAAACACAATCAATTAGTTTCATCATCTAAATCCGAGATTCAATAATCTCCCTCTTTTTGATGATGATAATTAATTGATGACTAACGGAGTTAACCATAAGTCTCCAAAGTTTAACCAAACTCCCCCTATCAATATGCCATTGATAGAACACTTGGATTATCCCAAATCCAAGCAACATTCATCACATAATATGAGAAACATTTAAACCATCATGCAAATATATAAAGCATTCAATTCAATGCATGAAGTCATCAATCTACTTCTCCCCCTATGTTATCAACAAAAAGGAAAAGTTGCATCATAGCTAGTTTAAAAGATATGCAAATTTTATAACACACTAGCTATTAATTAAGATATTTAATATACATCATTCATTTTAAAAACATTCAATCATAGTAAGTCTTTAAATTTTTTCTAAAGATAAGCAAGATAGCAATTTTTCATCACTTGCTTCTTGTGCAAGTTTGCACTTTCTTAGGTTCCTTTGCGATATGCATGCAAGTTTGTAATTTCTTTTTTCTCTTTTGAGAAGAGCAAGCTTGCAAGTTTTGCTTTCTTTGCATGCTAGGACTTTTGCATTCATTTGTAATATACAAGCTAGCAAAAGCATTCTCCCCCATTATCAATGTCAAAAAAAAAAGAAAAAGAGAGGATTAATACTTCAAATAATCTTGCATGAGATTCAACAATAATTTGTAACAAAGACGCAGGCAATTTTGTTGAAAAAGTAAAGTTGAGCAAGATTTTTACCTCTCTTGAGATAGCAACTTTTTGCTTCTCAATGTTTAAGCTAGCAAATTTTTCTCTTTTGATGCGCAAGCTAGCAATTTAACTCCCCCTTTATTATTATCGAAAAGAAGGGAGGAACCAATGATCAATTATAAATTTGCATCATTCAATATATCAATCATCACAAGATGCATACAAGACAACAATGCAAAGAAATCATGTCATGAAGGATATCAATATGTAAATTCAACAAGGATCAAAACCAAGAGATATCATTCATGATTCATAACTTTCTTTTTAGCAAGATCAAGATAAATATATCAATTTTTAATTCAAGATAAATGGTATACAGCCAAGAATCATAATACATAAAAACATAGCATTCTCATAGATCAAGTCATAATTCTTGGATTCATCATAAAGCAAATTTTCTTTTATATCATCACATAAGGCATGCAAGCCAAAATAATCAAGTCATTTCTAAGTCATGAAAGATATGACATCAAAGCTTAAGAGAATCAACAAGAACATAATTCATGTGACATGCCCTTTTAATGACAATTCATCATTAAAGATATCAAAATAAAAATTCAAGTATTTTAAGTTCCGAGAAATCAAAAGACAAGTTGCATTTTATGTGAAAATTTTTCTTTTGATAACCGGAAGAAGCATGATAAATGATCTTGATATATATAAAGAACTTTATGTTATAATTTGCAAGATCATGATTTCAATAAAATATCTTTATAGAAAAATAAAATCTTTTAGAGCTTGATTCAAGCATTACAAACATCTCAAAAAGTCATGATTTAAAGCGATCAAGAGAGGAGTCACGAGTAAAAGTTTAAATTCAATTCGTCAACTTCAAGCTCTTCATCAAAATTACTTTCGAGATTCATACAAGGTCATAAATGAATTCATAACTTGTCTTTCATGAAAAATCTAAAACTTTAGAGAAAGAGAGGTTCAAGAAACATACATTTCTCTTTTAGTGATTTGCATTGATTTCGTATGAACATGCCTTTGTCCTTTTTATGTCGAATAAAAACAAGCAAGAACGTTTAAGACATAAAGGCTAAATCTCATAAAGCATGATTTTAAATATCCATTTTCAAGGCATGATAAAAAGAGTAAATCAAGGATTCAATCATATCATGTCATAAATTCCAAAAGATGTCATAAGTTATCAACATCACATTAAAAAGGATATTTCAAAAAGATATATCGATATATGATTCATTCATGATTCATTTTTAAAATGTATCTCACATCATAAATATGAATTAAGCAGTTGTCAAATTTAAAATCATCATCAAAATTACATTCAATAAATTCATACATGACAAGCACTGAAATATCGATAAGATGAAGGATTGTATTTCATTTTTATAAATTTCTATTCATGAGATTTGCTTCTTATAAGCATGCCTTTGCCCTTAATAAAAATAAATGTTAACATTCAAGACAAAAAGGCAAATTTTATCACAAAGATCATCGAATCACATTAAGCATGTGGCATTTTTCAAAAGATTCGATTCAAGAGATTCACATGGATTCATCAAAACCGATAACTTTAGAGATAGAAAAGTTTTCAAGATCATGCATTTCATTTTTATGATTTATTTCAAATAAGCATGCCTGTCTTTAAATATCAAATTGAGACAATCATGAAAGTTCAAGACGTAAAGGCAAATTTCATCATGAAAACCATCAAGATGATGTTAGGGATCGAGCGGCACTAAGAGGGGGGGGTGAATTAGTGCAGCGGATAAAACGATAGATTTTTCAGCGATTTAAAACAAGCTCATCCTAATCAAGGCCTAATGGGCCCCCACTTTGGGTTATCTAATCCTAACCCAAAATACGTGCTAACTACGAATTTTAAAGATGTTTCCTAAGCTATTACAAAGTCCACATAACTTCTTCCGGCGAGCTTCCGGTCAACTTCCGATGGTCTTCCGACGAACCTTCGGAAACCATTCTGCGGACTCACAGCAAGCTCTCGGACTTCACGATGATCTTGGCGAGTTCCCCCGAGCTTCTTTGGCATGCTCCGATCTTTCTTGGCAAGCTCCGCGAACTTCCGACGAACCTCCCAGCGAACTTTCGAAAACCCTTCGGCAAGCTCCCTACTCATTCTCGGTCGGTTTCGGCAACGCTCCAATGAATCTTCGGACTTCCGTTGAACACTCGAACTCCCAATGATTCATCACCCTTGTCTTCGGCCCCTTGTTTCGCTTTACGTCTTCATCCCTATCGTAGTCACTCCTGCACAAACAAACACCAAAAACTCTACTTCGATCTAGACAGTTATTACAACGCGAATTAACATTCAGTTGCCCGGCACATCATTGGTCGATGCTTCGTCCGATCCTTCGGCACATCGCCCTCTCTAGCGGCTTGTTACCCAATCGACGGTTGACCTCCGCAACCTCGATATTCATGGCGCAACTCCGCACTTCTTGGCCCGATGCCCGACGTACGAAGCCTCCTACCGATAGTCGACCGAACCTTCGGCTCGACATCCAATATCCTGACGTGATCACCTCCGGCGCAACGTCAATTCCTCCAGCGTCAACTGTCTAATCCTGATCGATAGTAGACCTGCGTAACTCAACACGCAATTAGACCACAAATCATACTCAATTAGTTTCATCATCAAAATTCGAGATTCAACAGATGAAACACATCAAGCATAAGATATCATGATAGTGCATTTTCTCATTTTTATGTATTTCATTTCATGTAAATTGTTTTGATACGAGTATGCTCATGTTTTCATATAGATCCAAAAAGCAAGTTTCAAGAGAAATCGTTAGGACTTAAAACATGATGCACATTTATTTTCAAAACATTGATTATGATTATTTTCATGAGATTCACAAGATTCATGAAATGAGTTCATTAATCTCAATAGGATAGAAAATACATAGCATTTTAATTTATGTGAATCTTCATACAAGTATGCCTTTGCCTTTTAATATCAACTAGAGATAGGCATGAAGGTTCAAGACATAAAGGGAAAACCTCACCAAATAGATCATCAAGAGCAAAAAATACAGCACATTAAACATAAGGCATCTTCCAACAAAAATTCAATTCAACATGATAATGTGTTTCATTTTAATCAAATTTATTTCACTCATCATTGTATAAATTCGAAATACAAGTTTTGTCATTTACGTTATTAAGATCAAAATCTTTTATTAGAAAATTTTAATAAGAGCAACGGAGATGGTTTATATGTAAGCATGCTCAAGTCCTCTTTGTATAAAGTTGTGTATCAAGTTTAAGATTGAAAAGGTGATTCATCAAAGCCATAAAAAACATAAAAACATTGTGATAGCACATTTTCTATTTTTATATATTTAATTTTCAAAAAAAAATGCTAGAAAGAAAAAGCATAAAATAAAATTCCTACCAACTATATTAAGCAACTCATGAATGGATCATGTAATCTCAAAACAACGTAAGAATATTTTAGGTGAGTTGCTTACCTCATTGTCGAAAACTATCAAAGCATAGTTTGCCTCTTCTTTACTTGATTCTTCTCGGTGAGTCTTCTTCTTCTTCATTGGTGGCCTCATTCTCCGTTCAAGTTCATTGTTTATTTTAGATTTTTGTTTAATGAACTTATTAAGATTTAGTGTTTGAAGCTCAAGTTCAACATTATCCTCATCACTTGAGTCACACTCAAGTGGCATTTCATACTTCAGAGTTCCAAATCCTTCTTATTCTTTAGAAGGTGGTTCAAGTGTTCATCATGTTTAATATGTTCCAAGAATGTCATTTCATAGGTCAATAAAGACTTGATTAGTTCTTCAAGTGAATAAACATTCAAGTTTTTAGACTCTTGAATAGCCATTATTTTTGGATCCCAACTCTTTGGGAGGGATCTTAAAATCTTGTTAGTGAGTTCAAAGTTCGAAAAACATTTACCAAAACTTTTCAAGCTATTGATGACATATGTGAAACGGGTGTACATATCGTCGATAGTTTTGCTTGGTATCATTCGGAAGAGCTCAAAATTATGTAATAAGAGGTTCACTTTCGAGTCTTTGACTCTACTAGTTCCCTCGTGTGTGATTTCAAGTGTTCGCCAAATGTCAAAAGTTGTTTCTCACATAGAAATATGATTGAACTCATTTTTTTCTAAAGCACAAAATAAAGCATTCATAGCCTTTGCATTCCAAGAAAAAGACTTTTTCTCCAAATCTGACCATTCATTCATCGGTTTAGAGGGAAGTTGAAAATGGTTTTCAATAACATTCCATAAATCCAAATCCATTGAAAGCAAGAAAACTCTCATTTGAGTTTTTCAATAAGTATAGTCCGATCCATTAAAGAACAGTGGACGTACAACCGAAAAGCCCTCTTGAAAACCATGAAGAGCCATTTCTTACGGGTGTAAATCCGAATGAGAAATAATGTGGCTCTGATACCAATTATTAGGGATCGAGCGGCACTAAGAGGGGGGGGGTGAATTAGTGTAGCGGATAAATACGATAAACTTTGGTGATTTAAAATAACTTTTGGAAACTTCGTACTATTGAAATCAATGTTTCGTTTGAAACCGTTTCGATTGTGTTTTAACTTAAAAGCATACATAAAAAGGAGACAACGAAGTAGTGCATCAAAGTGAAGATGGTTTGCAGTAATGTAAATGACAATAAGATAAATGCAAACTGATTTATAGTGGTTCGGTCATACGACCTACATCCACTCCCGATTCCTCTTCGCTTGAGGCCATCGACTTTTCCACTAGCTATTCTCCTTCTAACGGGTGAGAATGAACTTCCTTATAGTACCTCTCCTTTTGACGGGCTTAGGAGATAACCCTTATAAGGCCTCTTACTCCTCTCTTGGACTAGAACACACTCAAAGCTCAGAGGAAAGATTTGACAAGAGTTTTCCCTATCTTTTCTCAGTTCTAGGCCCCTTCTAAACTCTGAATGAGTGGGGTATTTATAGACCTCAAGAGAATTCAAATTTGGAGCCCAAATTTGAATCACCTTGGTTTTCGGCATTTTGGCGGTATTGGGCGGTGCCACCACTAGTGCTCTCGGCCTCTGGGCGGTGCCACTGCTAGCACTATTCTAACACTATTCCAGCACTATTCCAAAAGACTGAATGACCCTAATTTCAGCCCAAATCAGCCCAAATAAGGCCCAATTGGCCCCTACTTGGATTATAGGATTAACACCTAATCCTAACCTAATAACTACGAATTTTAAAGATATTTCTTAAGCTATTATAAAGTTTGAAAAGTCAAGACTTCTTCTAGCGAGCTTCCGACGAACTTTTATCGGTCTTCTGACAAACTCTCGGAAACCATTCTGTGGACTCCCAGCAAGCTCCTGGACTTCACGATGATCTTAGCGAGTTCCAACGAGTTTCTTTGGCAAGCTTTGATCTTTCTTGGAAAGCTCCATGAACTTCCGATGAATCTTTCGGTGAACTTCCGAAAACCCTTCGGCAAGCTCCCTACTATTCTCAGCCAGTTTCGGTAGCACTCCCAATGAATCTTCGAACTTTCATCGAACTCTCGAACTCCCAACGATCCATCACACTTGTCTTTCGGTACTTTGTTTCGCTTTACGTCTTTATCATCATCGTAGTTAATCCTGCACGCACACAAACAAAAAATCCTACTTTGATCTAGACAATTATTACAATGTGAATTAACATTCTATTGCTCGGCACATCATTGGTCTATCGGCACTTTATCCGATTCTTCGGTGCATCGTCCTCTCTTGCATTTTGTTGCCCAATCGATGGTTGACCTCCGTAACCCTGATATCCTTGGCGCAACACTGCTCTTCTTGGCCCGATACCCGATGTTCGAAGCCTTCTGCCGATTGTTGACCAAACCTCCAGCTCGACATCCAATATCCTAACGTGATCACTTCTAGCGCAACGTCAATTCCTCCAGCGTCAACTGTCTAATCCTAATCGATAGTAGACCTGCGTCACTCAAAATGCAGTTAGATCATAAAACACAATCAATTAGTTTCATCATCAAAATCCAAGATTCAACAGGTGCCACCGCCCAGGCCTTTTTAGCACACTGGTTTGGGCCTTAAACTCGGCCCAAACTAATCCGAAACAAGGCCCATTTGGTCCCTACTTAGGTTATAGGATTAATACCTAATCCTAACCCAAATTAACATGCTAACTATGATATTAAAGATATTTCCTAAGCTATTACAAAGTCCGATAAGTTAAGACTTCTTTTGCTGAACTTCCGGTGGTCTTCCGACAAACCCTCGGAAACCATTCTACGGACTCCCGGTAAGCTCTTGGACTTCACGATGATCTTGGTGAGTTCCAATGAGCTTCTTTGGTAATCTCCGATCTTTCTTGGCAAGCTCTGTGAACTTCCGATGAACCTTCTGACGAACTTCCGAAAACCCTTTGGCAAGCTCCCTACTTGTTCTCGGCCAGTTCTGGCAGCACTCCCAATGAATCTTCGGACTTCTGTCGAACTCTCGAACTCTCAATGATCCATCACACTTGTCTTCTGGCACTTTGTTTCGCTTTACGTCTTCATCGTTATCATAGTTAATCCTGCACACACACAAACAAAAACTCTACTTCGATCTAGACAATTAGTACAATGCGAATTGACATTCTATTGCCCGACACATCATTGGTCGACACTTCATCCAATTCTTCGATGCATCATCCTCTCTTGCGTTTTGTTGCCCAATCGGTGGTTGACCTCTGCAACCCCGATATCCTTGGCGCAACATGCTCTTCTTGGCCCGATGCCTGACGTACGAAGCCTTCTACCGATTATCGACCAAACCTCCGGCTCGACATCCAATATCTTGACGTGATCACCCGGCATAACGTTAATTCCTTCAGCGTCAACTGTCTAATCCTAATCGATAGTAGACCTGCGTAACTCAAAACATAGTTAGACAATAAAACACAATCAATTAGTTTCATCATCAAAATCCGAGATTCAATAGGTATCGCTAGTACCCCGAAAATCTGAGGTGATTCAAATTTAGGCTCCAAATTTAAATCCTCTTAGGGTCTATAAATACCTCAAGTGTTCTTGCTTGGGGTAGCAAGAATTGAGCAGAAAAAGAAGCTAAAATTCTTTTGGAACCCTTATAAAAACAAAGTGTCCCTCCTCCTTATGTGAGAAGTGTACTCTACGGGAGAGTGAGGGAAATCCTATAAGAAAGGGCTATAAAAGGGAGTTAATTTTCACCCGTTGGAAGGGAGACTACTAGTGGAAAGTCGATGGCCTCAAGTGAAGAGAAATCGGGAGTGGACGTAAGTCGGATGACCGAATCACTATAAAAATCGGTTTGTGTTTACTTATTGCATTTACATTTCTACAGACCCTTTTACCTTACTGCAATCACTCGGATCCTTCTCTTTTACTTACGAATCCTTTCGAACTTAACACATTTTCGATACGACTTTTATCGAAATGATTTTTCTCATATGGGATTTTTTGAAAACGCACAATCTTATTATATTTTACTACTGCACTAATTCACCCCCCCTATTAGTGCTAAACTAATCCTAATAGTTAGGACATATACCAACTAAGAAAGAAAAAAGAAAATATTATGTTGTAATCTTATGAGAAATCTTCCCCTCTAGCTCTAAGTCTTGGTCAAGTTTAAGAGAGGGGTGAGTAGGCTTGTAAGATGTTAACTCTTAAACATGTTAAAAGGAGAAGTGAGCTAGAGGGGCAGTTGATCTTTGCCCATTGAAGGAAGACCAATAGTGAAAGCCGATGGCCTCGACGAAGGAGGAATCGGGAGTGGACGTAGGTCGGATGACTGAACCACTATAAAAATTTAGTATGTTTTGTGTTTTGCTTATTTACTTATCTTGCAAATGTTTTACTTGCTTATTCCATCTTTCACTTTAATTCCAAGCATAATTGAAATTGGTTTTCATCGATAGGACTTTCATTGTACAAACCAAAGGTTTTCTGAAGCGAAATCGAACGTATTTACTGCTGCACTAATTCACCCCCCCCCCTCTTAGTGCTGAACTTAATCCTAACAATTGGTATCAGAACTTTGATTTCTTATTTGGATTAACATATAAGAGAAATGATTCTTTTCGACTTTTAAGAGAGTTTTTCTATTGTTCGTCCTCTCATGTTCAATGGGATAGGCTACACTTATTGGAAAACTCGAATGAGAGTTTTTTTACTTTTATTAAATTTTAATTTATGGAATATTATCGAATATGATTTTCAACAACTCTCTAAACCTATGAATGAATGGATGAATTTTGAGAAAAAATCTTTTTTTTAAATGCGAAGGCTATGAATACCTTGTTTTGTGCCTTGGACAAAAATAAATTTAATCAAATTTCTATTTGCGAAATGGCTTATGACATTTGGTATATACTTAAAATCACACACGAATGCACTAGTAGAGTCAAAAACTTGAAAATAAATCTTTTGATGCATGATTTTGAACTTTTTCGAATGGTACCAAGTGAAACTATTGGTGACATGTACACCCATTTTGCGGATGTTCTCAATAGTTTAAAAAGTCTTGGTAAATATTTTTCTAATTTTGAATTTGTAAATAAGATTTTAAGGTCCCTTCCAAAGAGTTGGGATTCGAAGATAACCGCTATTCAAGAGGTAAAAGACTTAAACAATTTTTCACTGGAAGAATTGATTGGGTCTTTGATAACCAATGAAATGACATTTATGGGACATGACAAACTTGAGAACCACCTTCCAAAGAACATAAAGGATTTAACACTTTAAACTATAGAAGACCCCTCGAGCGAAAGCTCTAGTGATGATGACCTTGCACTCATAACAATAAAATTTAAAAAGTTCATAAAACAAGAATTAAAGAATAAAAATGCACTCAATCTGGATACAACCACTTGCTATGAACACAAAAAATCGGGGCACTTCAAATGTAAATATCCATGACAAAGGAAGAAGAAGGCACTCAAGGATAAATTAAGTGACGAAGTGATGAACTGTGCTTTGACGACCTTCGACAACGAGGTAAGTGACTCAACCAAAGCTCCTTTACTTTACTATGCAATTACTTGATCTTTTCATGAGTTGCTTGATTTAGTTTGTAAGAAATAAATAAATTTTTTTTACAAAATATATATCATGCTTTTCTTTCTAGTGATTATGAAAATTATATGTTTTATGATAAAGGAACAAAATGTTAGATTTAAATCTAATGATTGTACATCAAATACAATTCCATGTACGTTTATGATTTCTGTATCAGTTTTTGGTTTCAAACATGATGCATGGTTTTGACACAGAAAATTATGAATGATAATTGTACGTTTTATGATAAAGAAACAAAATATTGATCTAATACTTGTACACCTAATAAGATTAATTTAATGTATATTTATCTTGATGATTTCCATATTGCTTTTTCGTTTCAAACATAAAGCATGGATTTGGCTTAAAAGAAACAATCATGTGTATCTTGATGATTTTATTGCTTTTCGGTTTTAAACATGATGCTTGACTTTTGTATAAAAAACTTAAGTATACATATATGAAATCAAAGCGCATGAATTGAAACACAAAAAAAGAAAAATATATTATCATAAATTGAACCTTTTTGTTTAAAGACGACGTATGTTTGACATATTATATTTTTGGCCTTTATGATCTTTATGATAAAATTTATTTTTCGATCTTGAATGTTAATGCTTGTTTCTATTTAGCATTAAAAGCAAAGGCATGTTTATAAGAAGTAAATCACATAAATTGAAACACATAAAAAGGAAATACATTTTCTATCTTATCAATTTTTCAATAAGAAATTAATGAATCTATTTATGTTATTTTATGAATCTCGTGAATATCTAAAAAGTGATTTTGATGATTTGAATTTGAATGAGTTTTATCGTAATCATGATATTGATTTCTTAAAACTTATAAAATGTAATCTTCTATGAACTAAGATTTTCCCTTTCACTAAAGAAGAACAAAACTTGATTCTTTCACGTGATATTGAAACTTATTTAATATGAATCAAGATCCTTGTTCTCTTATGATTAAAGTGAAGCTTTATTGATATCATGATCTTGAATTCTTGAAATTATAACTTGAAAATTTTTTTATCATTGATTTTTTTCGTTATTTGGTAAAAGGGAGATTTGTCAAAATGATTTATGAACTTTTGGATTTATGACTTAATTTTTCATTCATTTATGTGATGGTTGAAATTTTTGTACCTTTGAATTCTTCTCTTTCCTTTCATTTTTTTTAGTAAAAAAGGGGGAGAAAGAAAATTGCTAGCATCTTAAAGAGAACCTTAAGTGTTAACTTGAATGTTAAATTGGTTTTCATAACTTGATTTTGATGATTGAATCATTGATGTAAATTTTTGATACCCCATTGATCACTCTTGATAAATATTTATCTTTATTGATTGTCATGATTTGAAAATTCATGTAAAGGGAAAAGAATTACAATATTGTACTCTTCCCTTCTTTTTGAGGAAAACAAAGAGAGAGATAGTTTGCTACCTTATGCATTACAAATGAAAGCAAAATTTGCTAGCTCGAACATCACAAAGAAAGGCAAAATTATTAGTATAGAAAAGAAGTAAAATTTGCTAAGCTTGCACTTCTCAAAAGAGACGAAAGAACTTGACATCTTGAATATCACCAAAAATTGCAAGCTTGCAATCTCAAGAGAAGCAAAGTGCTATCTTGCCTATTTTAAGAAGCAAAAGTGTAAAATTGCACATCTTTAAAATTTGCTATGCTTACATGTTGTAAATTGCTAGTTTGAATGTTGTAAAATTTGTATATCTCAAAAACTAGCTAGATGCATTTCTCCTTTTTGTTGATGACAAAGGAGGAGAAGTATGATGATGATCATGCATGAACTTTGATGTATTGAGCATTTTGATTATTGCAAGATTTTGCATGATTTTTGAATTCAAAAGTTCTATCAATATGACAATATTGATAGTGGGAGTTTGTCTAAACTCCATCGTTAATTGGTTATCATCATCAAAAAGGGAGAGATTATTGAATCTCAGATTTTGATGATGAAACCAATTAATAGTGTTTATGATTTAACTACGTTTTGAGTGATGCAGGACTGCCTTCGATAAGGAATAGACAATTGAAGTTGGAAGAGAACATATCAGATGATTGGATGTCAAGTCGAAGGACCGATCGACGTATCGACAGAAGGCTTCGAGCCATTGATTCGGGTTTCGGGCTAAGAAGAGCGAAATTGCACCAAGAAGATCGAAGTTGCATAGGTCAACTACTGATCGGGCTATAAGCCGCAAGAGAGGACGATGCGCCGAAGAATCGGACGAAGCACCGGATGAACCAATGACATGTCGGGTAATATTCGATAGTGCTTTATAATAATTATCTAGATCAAAATAGGATTAAGGTGTAATTGAGTTAGAATTAGGCTAACTCAATCAGGGGCCAACTTAGCCCAAGTTTGGGCTATGTTGGGCCAAGTGAAAGGCTCAAATAGTGACCCAAGAGGTGAGTCAGGCAGTGGCACCACTAGAATAGGCGGTAGAACTATCGGTAGCTACTTCAAGACATAGTCTTCGAGACTGTATCAAGCGGTGGTACCGCTAGACTCAGTGGTGGTACCGCCCAATACTAGTGGTGGAACCGTCAATACCCTGAAGATCAAGGTGATTTAAATTTTGGCTCCAAGTTTGAATCCCTTTGAGGCCTATAAATATCCCTCTCATCCCTGGTTAGGACATACATTAACTGAGAAAGAAAAGAGAAAAAATTCTGTTGTAATCTTATGAGAAATCTTCCTCTCTAACTCTAAGTCTTGGTCAAGTTTAAGAGAGGGGTGAGTGAGCTTGTAAGAGGTTAACTCTTGAACTTGTTAAAAGGAGAAGCGAGCTGTAAGGGTCGTTGGTCTTCGCCTATTGAAGGAAGACCAATAGTGAAAGCCGGTGGACTTGATGAAGGAGGAATCGGGAGTGGACGCAGGTCGGACGACCGAACCACTATAAAAATCTGGTGTATTCTATGCTTTCCTTGTTTACTTATCTTGCAAGTGTTTTACTTGCTTATTCCATCTTGCACTTACTTTAATTCCAAGCATAATCGAAATTAGTTTTCATCAATAAGGCTTTCATCATATGAACCGAAGGTTTTTCGAAACTAAATCGAACGTATTTACCATTGCACTAATTTGCCCCCCTTCTTAGTACCGAACTTGATCCTAACGTGATGTACCTATTATTAGAGATGAAAGATTCAGTCAAAGCTAATATCATAAAAATGACTTAAAATAAAATCAAATGAAGAATATTCCTTTTACATGGGCAATTGAAAGTCAATTAAATGCGAAAGCTTATATAATATCAAATATCAGTTTTATAATTAAAATACTAAGAAGATACCAAAGTAACCCAGGAATGAAACATTGGAAAACTGTGAAAAAATGATGAGATATTTGCAAAGGACAAAAGACTATATACTCATATATGAAAATCAATTTAGCTTTAAATAATAATATTTTCATATGTTGATTTTATAAATTACCTTAATAATAAAATTCACTTAACGATTTTTATCATCATTAGTTGAAGGGACCATTTACAAGAATAGTATAATGCAAATTATATTATCGATAGTAGAAGCTGATTTCGTGTCATGCTTCGGGGTTACTAATCAAGCTTTATATTATAAAATTTTTATCTCAAAACTTTATGTGGTCATACTCAATTATCAAGTTCTTAGTAATACTTTATGACATACCGTAATAGTTTTTTCTTACTAAGAATGACAAATACTATATTAGTTTCAAGCATATTAGTATAAATTACTTATTATTTAGAGAATGGGTCTAGAAACAACTAGTGTTAATTAAGGACTTAAGTTCTACAATATTGATTGTTGATATATTCACTTAGGCCTTACAGTTTGAAGTATTTGAAAAAAGATATTCTTATGACTAGGTTATGAGTAGCTAATAAAAAATATGGTGATATATGCTTGAGTGAACTTTATACTTAATATTTTTATTTATATAATTAAAATTATTTATTTCTACTATCATATTTATATTTATGCATATTAAGTTACATATAGTAATAAAATTATCTTGACAATATACATTACAAAAGTTATTATGGATTATATTAAGAAAGGCTAGTTGTGTTATAGTACATAAAAGTGAGCATGATATTGGCATTGGTAGTTGGACTTAATATTGTATTATTGGACTTATTGACTTATTTTAAAATTCATGGTCATTATAAAATACTTTTTAAAAAAATTTAGATCAAACTAATTAAAGTTATTTTTAAATAAATTATTATTTTATTTATTTAATGTTATATTTTTATATTTTATTAATTAATGAGCAAAGCAGGAAAATATTAGATTACATGGCACTTCTTAATTTGGTAAGGTATATTATAGATTTGATTGAACACTGACTACGGTAATCGATCAATATAAAGGAAGTCTAATTATAGTAGAATTCATAATAAGAGATTACCTTAATCGGATAGACTCTCCTAATTACCATCCTAGACCCTTTACTTTTATTTATAAGATAGACCCACTAGGGATGAAATATCAATTATTGGGGGTAATTATAGATTATCCTCTATAGTTAACTACAGTTAGCATACCGATCCATATACTTTAAAATGCAGCATTGGATCCCTACACTTATGAAGGTAAAATATTTAACCCCAATTATTAATTTATAAAAAGAGCACAAATGAAAAGGATAAAAACATAATTTTATTATTTTTTAAATTATTAAATTTATATCCACTTCCCATCTTAACCGATTTCTCTTCCTCTACCTACTTCCCATTGCTCGACTACCACACTCGCTTGACCTACACTGCTCCTACACCATTTGATCATCGTCGCACCTACATCGCTCATCGTCGCTATTCCTACACTACTTAACTATCGCCTCTCCTACACCGCTCAACCCTGTTGCACCGGACCCGCTCAACCACCATCGGACCTACACCGCTCAATCATCGCCTCTTCTACATCGCTTGTTGTCACCGCACCGAACCTACTTGATCGTCGCACTTGCACCACTCATTGTTGTCACATCAGACCCAGCTCACCTACCACCCCATCATCCTCGCCCTAGACGATGAAGGTCTCGTCATCATTAGAGAAGTTTACTACCTATGTGTCTCTACTTCAAAATTGACCTAACAAGAACTCGGTGTTCCAGTCATGCATCAACACTAAGGTCCAATGGTGGGATAACTTCACTTTTAGAATCGCCTTCTCCAGTTAGGACTCATTCCCCCTCAACCAAAGCCTGTAGTTGTCCCCTTGCGACAACTATCTCTCCCTCTCTTTTCGCGGTGCTTAGCTGGTCATCTTTCACCCCAAGGTCAACAAGATCTCCTTCCTCATTGTCAACACCACCACCAACCCCTTAGTATGATCCATCCCCCTTTTTATCTCCTTTGTTTTGATATACATACGAATCAAATATCTTAACCAAGTTGATAATATGCTTAATTTCACTTCGAATATTACATTAGATATGTTATTATATTGTTAGACAAATGCATTATTAATCCAACTACTACTTATTTGATTTCCAAATCAATAGTGGAGGATTCATGGTGGCATTTGCTGGCAAAAAGTAATGCAGTAAGGTTCTCTCTTGTTTTTGTTGGCAACAGTTCATATGCTCTAGTGTTGTAGCGAACATGCCCAATTGTATGGTAGGCAAGCGATAGGTGAGCAGGTGTGATGATTGAGTGGGTGCGGCGGGTGAACTCGGTCCGATGCGACAACGATGAGCGATCGAGCGATGCAGGTGCGATGACAACGAGTGATGTAGGTGCAATGGTGGTCAAGCAGAGCGGCATAGATCGAGCGAGTGTGGTAGGTAAGTAAGTCAGAAAGACGAGAGGAAGAGAAATCGGTTAGGGTGAGAAGTGAATATAAATTTAATAATTTAAAAATAATAAAATTATATTTTTATCTTTTGTATTAGGTTTTTTTTTTGTATATGACAATAAGTGAGATTTTTTCCGTCAACAAAGTTAATGATGTAAGAAAAATTGGGGTTAAATATTTTATCTTCATAAGTGTAGGGACCCCAATGCTATTTTATAAAGTATAAAGACTAGGATGCTAATCATAGTTAACTATAGGGGGTAATCTATAATTACCCCAATTATTAAGATTATAGATCTATTCTCAATTTATCTTAATTCCTAATTCATTGCTTATAACGGTTCTTTGAAGGAAAAAGGAGAGTAGAAGACAAGTCTAGTTCTCCTTACAAATCAACATAGCTATAGTTTTTAGATTTAAAAATAGTACATGTGCAAATCAGATAAAATCTTTTTAAATAGTATCAAAATATATATATATATATCATAAATCTTGATATATCATTATTTGATTTTAATTTTAACAATGAGATTTTTTATATAATAGTAATATAATTATAAATTTTTACTTATAATATGGACTTGGACAAATTTGAGGAGTACTAGAAAGAATTACTATAGTTTCTCGTAACTACTGATCTATATTCGCAATGGCAAAGAACTAAATCCATCATAGCCTCACGAATCACATCAAATTATGACAACACGTACAAGATTACATCCACAATGACAATTCTAAATTGATGATACATTCTATCTTCGTAAATCAGCTTGCAAATACATTCATCAAAACATCAATCTTTGGAACACCTCGTTCAGAAAAGCTCGAAGGCGTCCTAGAAGAATTCTACTTCCTTATTCATCTACATTATGTGTGCAGAATCATTTACCATTTGAATTAATTATTATCTGAATTTATAAATGAAAAAACCGAAGGGAGTCGCCTCCTCCATGGTAGATCAACAAAGGAGTCTAATAAAAGATTAATCTTCGGAGCAATATGTTAGATCTCAAGTGTAAGCCAAACTGCTTGAAACATATGGATACTTTGTCTCTACAATCTTGCTAAAAGCATAAAACACCGCAATGCTTGTGTCCAATGTCAACAAATCTTTAATACATGAAACCTACATGTCAATGATTGTAGCTACTAATATTTCCCAGATTAGACCTGTATGGGCAGCTTGAGTCAAATTACCAACGTTTAACTTGACGGCTACAACAGCATTGGGCCTGCAGCCCATCGGAAGCCACTTGGCCACAATGGACTGTTGGCCACTTGGGTGTGGGTGAGACAAATGTGAAGGAAAACATACGGCAAGAGAGAAGGATATTAAGGGGAAGATGGGAACCCAACACTGAAAAGGAACGAAAATATACAAGCATTAATAAGTAAAAACAAGGTTAGCAATACTGGAAAATATTTGGCAATGTTATTCAATGAGACCCAGAATCTAGTATGGACCTTCTTATTAGATTGTATTCCAGTTGTTTTATGCATAGGGTCAGGTTGGTTCCATTTGATTTAGTACATATTAGTTGTAGTTATCCTACTTATATGATAGTTGATATAAGACTAAGATGGGAGGAAAGATAAAGATGAATACATATTATATTCAATTGATATAATAGTATATGATTAAAACACGTGATGGAAGTGCATTATGCCTTATTATGTATGTTTAGTTTAATTATGTGATATAAGTGCACTTTTAATTATTCAGATATAAATTTATCTTAATAAGTTTTAGTCTTGATTACCCACCCTACAATGGAGGTACGTTCACTAACAATGTATTTATTTAAATATCCATTTCTATATTTTCGTTTTTCTTTTTAGACAGAGAAATTGTGATGTCTCTTGTAGACCTAGCTTTAAATGATCAATATTGACATATATTCCATTGAAAACTGATCAACCTAACCATACTTTCTCATATTTTTTGTTGTTAGGTGAAGAATCCAAGATTTAATGATGGCTTGTAATATCCCAAATTTTATTTGAGAACCTCGTCATATATATAGAAATTACAGGGACTAAAATGTAAACAGTGCAAAACCAAACACGATTTATCGTAACCGCCTGTCCCTCTCGAGGAAAACAGAGGCTGCGTGGGAGCGTGTGGGAGAGAGAAACAACAGAGAAGGGAGAAAGGAAGAAAAGAAAGAGAAAAAGAAAAGAGAAAGCGAAGAAGAGGAGGGAGATGAAGAAGAAGAAGAAGAAGAAAGAAAGAAATAGGGAAGGAAGAAAAGAATAAGAAGAGGAGAAGGAAAAAGATAAAGAAAGTAAGAGGGAAGAAGAAAGAAAAGGAAAGAAGGAAAAAATAACAAGTGGAAGGAAGGAAGAAAATAAAAGTGCTGCAGCATAAGATCTTGATTCCTTGGCTGCATTTTGTGGGGATGAGGATCTCATATGAGGCTCGCTGGAAGGCTTGATGCAGCAAGCAATCTGTAGGAAAAAAAGGAGAAAGCTTGCTGCGGTAGATGCGACTTGCTGCACCATCGGAAGAGATGCTAATGTGAGGGAAGAAGAGAGACTCAGAAGCTAGAGACAAGAAAGAAACGGAAAAGGAAAGAAAATAAACGAAAAAAATAAAAGGAAAACTAGGGATGATTCGATTTGATACCAAATGGATTAGATGAACTCCATCAATATTATATGAGGTATGATTTTACATTCTTTTATATTTTATTAATTAGATTTATATTTTGAATTATAGATTGACGAATCTAAATGTTTTTAATTAATTAAAAATTTATGTTAGGATGGAACTAAGAAAGTAGAAAAATGATGATATTGAAATAAAAAGAAAAGAAAAGATCAAAGGATGTGTGATTAGGGTAAGTAATCTCTAACTTTGTCTAGTCTATTTTTGTAAGTATTAATGCATGTGTTTGAGACTGATAAATGCATCTGATTTATAGGAGGGTTTACAAGTCTTTATTATTTACAAGTGTTATGTTGGAAAATCTTAAAGAACATCACATGTGTAGCAAAAAGCAAAAATTAAAATTAAAATTTTAAAATAATTTTATCAGATCATCATGCGATGAACGGGAACATAAAGCTCAAAGCAACAAAAATCACGCAAGGGGTATAAGACATTCTCACATAGGGAAACTTGTATATCCCCTAAGATCACAAATTCTAGTCCATGGATGAAGGAGCTCTTATAAATTCTACTCTAACGGTGATCCACATGATGGACACAACAACGACGCATCTCCTTGTGTAACATATACTTTCCTTGTGATCGCATACTGCTACGCAGCAGTAGACAAGGAGGGATTAATCTCTCTTGCTATCCTCTTGCACTAGGAAGGGGGCTGTTGACTAGAGGAAGAAAGGGGTAGGAGATTAGGAGGGTAGTGGCTATAGGCGTCCAACCTATGATCCTTTAAGCTTGAACTCCTATTTATAGAGAACCTCCTTTAACTTACCCTAATGGATCCTCTCTTAATGAGTTTTGGATTTTTATCTAATTAACCCTGGCTTAATGGATATTAGATCCCCATCCAATAACCATTCTAAGCTCTATTAGGTCTCATCCAATGGATTCATTTAAACAAGAGCTTTTTGGATATCTCAAATCTAATCCTCTATTCGTCACATTATCCACTATATGTGTGTGAACTTCTAGGCATAATACCAAGTTAGTTGTAAGTTGCACATGTTATAACTCTTTTTGACTTAGAACTCTTTTTAATTTAGTGAATTATTATCTCCTTAATAATTCACCCAATTCATCGACTGTGGACATACTAGGCCACTATGTTATAGTCTTCAGATAATACATGAGATCTAATCCATTGGACCTATCTACTCTAAATTACCATATATCTACAGTCTCTCATCTATTTAATATCACAGAATTTGTATACTGGGCATGGTACTGTTAGGCCCATACGAAATCCATTCAAGTCTCACTCTAATTAAATTCTCTCAAAAAACTCCTCTCTCAATCCGAATCTCATGCTTATTAGAATCATCATGATCTAACTGACCTTGACTAAGGATTTACTTGAGTGAAAATATATGAAATATTCCTCTCATGATACCAAGAGTGCATGATCTTCTTTTGATACCCAATTGCTTTCGTAAGATTGGATGTCATTCCCAATGACCATCTATGCGAGATCCAAAATTTCTAGACTTAGAAGTCTAATATCAAAGAATAGAATAATTAAACAAGATATCTTTAGTATCTTAAGTCTAAGAACCAAATACACAATTGGGACTACGGAATTATTATTTGATGATGAGGTATAATTAACCATCTAGCATTCCATAAGCGGATCATTCAGTAAACTTATTCTCCAATGAGCACCTGTACTATATACCTAGTATCTCTATACAAGCAACTATGAGACCAACTACCTTTATCATATGGATGGGTATATAGGATGCCACTCTATCTAGTTATCTTGATGTCCCTCTTGAATAACCTATGACCAAAAATATTTAGGATCTATGTTTAAAGGTGAATTGGTTTCATTATCATGATCTCATCATGATCTAATTTTCATTACATATCACAATATATTCATATTCATCATCTAATATAAAGTGAGAAAAATGTTACAATAATAATAACCAATAGAAATTATGCAGCATATTACATATGCCATCGCTCACATGATTAGCTTGCAGGGCACCTATAATTAACATGTTAGACTAGAGTTTAAATATTTATAACTTAAAATAGCATATGGTTTGATTTGTTATTTATTATTTTATAAGTATTTTAAGTTATCTTATTAGAATTTATATTAAAATATTTATCCTATGTTATATTTAAAAATAATTAAAAATATTTAATTATTTATTATAAATGATATGCAAAAGAAAGATTTCTTAAAACTTTTAGTTATGTAAGAAAGTCATTGATATATTATTTTGAGTAATAGAACAGTTATGTGGTTAGTATGACTATGTTCTAAATCTTACCAATAGAGGTTATACAATAGAATATATTAGTTTCTTTTGGGCCCTAATAGTAAATTAGGGCATACATTAAAGACAGTTGTGATTTGAAATCCTTTCGAGTTGATGAAAATGTTTCGATGAAATTAGATAGGAAACGATATCGACTTGAAGTGAATGTAAAGTAATGAAAGTAACTAAGTAATGAAAATAAACAGCAAGGAAAGAACACATCAGATTTATAATAGTTCGGTCATTGTGACCTACGTCCACTTTTGATTCCCCCTCCGTCGAGGTCATCAGCTTCCATTATTGATTTTCCTTCGATGGGCATAGATCAATCACCCCTTTTACAGATCTCTTCTCCTTTTAACAGGTTTAGGAGTTAGCCTTTTTATAATTCACTCACTTCTCCTTATACAAAATTATAAGCTAGAACCAACGGAGGTGAACTCTCAAAAGATTATAATAGTATTTTCATTAAAATCTCAATTTTTTGTTCACTTTTCTGTACTTTATAAGCAGAAAAATGTGGGGTATTTATAGGCCCCAATTGGCTTCAAAAATGAAACCAAAAAAGGTTTTATCCTGGACTTCTGGGGTACTGGTGATACCATCGCTTGTGTCGGGCGGTACCACTGCCTATGCCGGGCGGTATCACCATTAGTACTCTCTGACACTATGTGATACTACTATTTAGTCTGGCGGTATTACTACCAGATAAAGTCTCGATTACTAGACCCAGGCAGTACCATTGCTTAGCAGCATTAACTACCGGTGGTATCATCGCCCAGACCTCCTAGGAGACTAAACATTGGGTGGTTTCACCGCCCAGTTCTAGTGGTGCTATTGCGAAACAAGATCCAGGATACTGTTTGGGCCATAAATCTGACCCAAACTAATCCTGATTCGGGCCTAATTGGCTCCTAAGTGAGTTAGTGGGATCACCTCCCAATCCTAACTCAAATTATGTCCTAACTATGATAATTAAGATATTAACTAAGCAAATTAAGTCCAGTATATCAAGTGTTCTTCCGATGAAATCCCAGTAAGCTTTTGGTAAAATCCTGATAAGCTTCCGGCGATCTTCTGATGGACTTTTGATGGACTCTCAGCAATCTTCCAGTGGACTCTTAGCAAGCTCTTGAACTTTCGACGATCTTTTCAACAAACTCCGACGAGCTTCTCGGTGAGCTCTTGATGAAATTCTCGATAAGCTCCAGTGAACTCCCGATGAACTTCTCAGTGAACTCCCGATGAACTTTTCGGCGAGCTCCCGACGAACTTCTCAGCAAGCCCCAGGAAAACTCCTAATGAACTTCTTGGCGAACTCCCAACGAACTCTCGAACTCTTGATGAATCATCCGATCTTTGACTTTGGCACAACATCTGCTCTATGTCTTATTCGTTATCGTAGTTAATCTTACAACACTTTTCTCAACATATGGATTAGATCAATAATTTATTAATTAATTTCATCATCAAAATCTAAGATTCAGTAGAAGATACATGTTACCTGTTAGGATCACAATCGACACTAAGAGGAGGAGGAGGAGGGAGAGGGGGGGGGGTTGAATTAGCATAGTGATAAAAACGACATTAATTTCGGAAACTCGTTTGATTCAAAACTTTCATTTTGATGAAAGCCGTATAGGAAATGATATTGAAAGTGTACTTGACTTTGAGTAAGTATGATAAGCAAATAACTCAAAAAGTAATAGCAAAGATAATAAAGAGCAGAAGGAAAGTGCACACCAATTTATAGTGGTTCGGTCATCCGACTTATGTCCACTTCCGATTCCTCCTTCGTCGAGGCCACCAACTTTCACTAACAGTCTTCTTTCAATGAGTGAATACTGACTATCCTTACAATCGTTTTCTCCTTTTCACAAGTTTAGGAGGATAACATTTACAAGTACTCATTCCTCTCTTAAATTGAAAGCAACTAAAGACTAGCGGAGGGAAAGGATTACAATAGTGTTTTTCTATTATTATGTTCTCTATGCTTATATATCCTAACCAAGGATGAGAGAAGTATTTATAGGCTCCAAATGGATTCAAACTTGGAGCCAAAACCCATCTCATCTTGGGTCTTCTAGGTACTAGCGGTACCATCGTCAGTGTTGGGCGGTAGTACCGCTAGTGCTAGGCGGTACCACTGTTAATGCTGGGTGGTACCACCGTCAATGCTGGGCGGTACCACCGCCTAGGATTTTTGATACTAGGCGATACCATCGTCTAGTCTGGCGATACTACCGCTTGACATAGTCTCATAGACTATCTTGGAGACCGAGCCACCAGCGGTTCCATCGCCTATTCTAGTGGTGTCACCGCCTGACCCACATGTTGGGTCACTGTTTGGGCCTTTCACTTGGACTAACACAACCCAAACTTGGGCCTAGTTGGCCCCTAATTGAATTGGCCCAATTCCAACCCAATTACACTTTAAACCTACTTTGATCTAGGCAATTATTACAAATGTGAATCAATTTGTGATCCGGCATGTCATTGGTCCATTGGTGCTTCATCCAATTCTTCGATGCATCTCCTCTCTTATGGCCTATTGCCCAGTCGGTAGTTGACCTCTGCAACTTCGATCTGCTTAAAGCAATTTCGCTCTTCTTGGCCCAATGCCCGAACCTATGGCACAAAGCCTTCTGCCGATACATCGATCGATCCTTCGGTTTGACGTCTAATCTTCTAACATGTTCTCCTCCTGCCCAACTTAGATTCTTCCTGCTTTAATTGTCTCTTCCTGATTGAAGATAATCCTGCGTCACTCAAAACATAAATTAGATCTTAAACACTATCAATTGGTTTTATTATTAAAATCTAAAATTCAATAATCCCCCTCTTTTTTATGATGATAACCAATTGATAACGGAGTTAACCTTAACTCCCCCTATCAATATTGTCAGATTGATAAAACTTTTAAATTAAAAAATCTAAGCAATATATCATCATAAAAATCATGCATAATCATAATTTCAATACATTAAAGTTCATGCATGATCATCATCATACTTCTCTCTCTTTATCATCAACAAAAAGGAGAAGTGCATCTAGTTAGATTTTTGGATATGCAAATTTTACAACATACTAGCTAGTAATCACTTTACAACATGCAAACTAATAAGTTTTTTTTTTCTCTAGCAATTCTTGCTTTTCTTTTTGAGATATGCAAGTTTACAAATTTACTTCTTAAGATAGGCAATATAGCACTTTGCTTCTCTTGACATTGCAAGCTTGCAATTTTTGATGGTGTTCATGATAGCAAGTTCTTTCTCTCTTTTGAAAAGTGCAAGCTAGTAAGTTTTGCCTTTCTAATAATTTTGCCTTTCAAGCTAGCAATTTTGGTTCCTTTGCAATGTTCGAGCTAGCAGGTCTTTCTCCCCCTTTGTCATTTGGGAATAGTATAATTTTTCTTTTGCATCAATGCTCTAATCATGAAAAAATTAATCATATCATGAGGTATATAAATCACAAATACAAAGGAGCATTGAAAGATAGGAGATAAATCAACTTACGCATGCAATGTTTCAACCATCAAAGCACTTCATTTCAATTGTAAGTATTTGAAAAGAAACAAGAAAATATTATGATTCAATTGGATAAAGATTCTCTTTTAGTAAAATGAACGATCTTGATTTTTAAGAATCTCAAGTTATAATTATCAAGAATATGGATTGTGTGCATAAATTTTTTTTCTTTAGTGACTCAAAGAAGAATCATAGGAGAACAATGAAAAATCTTGATTCATAAATCTTAGTTCATATGAAAGAGTCTAGATTCATTTAGAAAATTCTCCTCTTTAGTAAATGACAAGAAGAAATATAGGAGAAATTGGTTCATGCATAAGAAACATCAAGTCATCAAGATCATGAAAAAAAAATTTCAAGTATCAAATAAAGGAAAAAAAAAGGTTGTCGATTCATGTATTCAAACCACCATTACTTCAAATCATCATCTCCTCTTTAGTAAATGACAAGAAGAAATATAGGAGAAATTGGTTCATGCATAAGAAACATCAAGTCATCAAGATCATGAAAAAAAATTTTCAAGTATCAAATAAAGGAAAAAAAAAGGTTGTCGATTCATGTATTCAAACCACCATTACTTCAAATCATCATGCATAGTTTCAAAATGATATAAACATTTATTTTCAAAACATTCATCATTATTTTCAACTTATTCAATTCAAATCATTGAATCATCAAAATCACTTTCTAGAGGTTCATAGATTCATAAAATAACATAAATAGATTCACTAATTCATTATTAAAAAATTGATAAGATAGAAAATATATTTCCTTTTTATATGTTTCAATTTATATAATTTACTTCTTATAAGCATGCCTTTGCCTTTAATGCTAAATAAAAATAAGCATCAACGTTCAAGACCGAAAGACAAATTTCATCATAAAGATCATCAAGGCCAAAAGTATAGCACACCAAACATACATTATCTTCAAACAAAAAATTTGATTTATCATGATAACATATTTTCCTTTTTATATATTTCAATTCATGCACTTTGATTTCATATAGGTATACTTAAGTTTTTCATATGAAAGTCAAGCATCATGTTTAAAACCAAAAAATAATAAAATCATCAAGATATACATGATTGCTTCTAAAAATATATATAGAGTTAATCTTATTTGATGTGCAAGTATTATCATAAAACATGCAATTATCATGATAATTATTTTTTTAACTAATAAAATCATGAAAAACATAATATATTTTTGTAATTTTTTTATTTCTTACAAACTAAATCAAGTAACTCATGAAAAGATCAAGTAATTTCATAATAAGATAAAAATATTTCGTGTGAGTCACATACCTTATTATTGTGAGCCATCAAGGCGTAGTTCGTATCTTCATCTTTAGATGTACTCAATTTGTCCTTGAGTTCTTTCTTTTTTTTGACACCTTCCTCTTTTTAAGTTTTTTTTATTTTTAATTTCATGTTTTATAAATTTTTTAAATTTTATAGTGATAAGTTCAAGGTTACTATCATCATCATTTGAGTTATCACTCAAGTGGTCTTCTTCCGTTCGAAGTGTAATTACTTTCCTGTTATTTAGAAGGTTATTCTTATGTTTATCATGTTCAAGGTAAGTCATTTCATATGTCATCAATGAGCCAATAAGTTCTTCGAGAGAATAATAGTTTAAGTTCTTTGACTATTGTATAGCTGTTACTTTCGGGTCCTAACTTTTTGGAAGGAATCTTAAAATCTTGTTAATAAGTTTAAAATTAAAAAAACCTTTATCAAGATTTTTTAAACTATTGATGACATCCATAAAATGGGTGTATATGTCACCAATAGTTTTGCTTGGTTTTATTTAAAACAATTCAAAATCATGCATCAAAAGACTAATTTTTGAATCTTTAACTCTACTAGTGCTTTCATGTGTGATTTCAAGTGTGTGTCAAATGTCATATGCAGTTTTGCAAATCGAAATCCGATTAAATTTATTTTTGACCAAAGCACAAAACAAGGCATTTATAGCCTTTGCATTTAACGAAAATAATTTTTCTCAAAATTATTTCATTCATTCATAGGTTTAGAAGGTATTTGAATGCCATTTTCAATGATATTCCATAAATCTAAATCCAAAGAAAGCAAGAAAACTCTCATTTAAGTTTTTCAATAAGTGTAGTCCGTCCTATTGAACATGGGAGGACGAACGATAGAAAAACCCTCTTGAAAGCCGAAAGAGTCATTTTTCTTAAGTGTTAAACTAAATAAAAAATAACAAAGCTCTGATACAAAACTATTAGGATCATAGTCAGCACTAAGAGGGGAGGGGGGGTGTGAATTAGTGCAACGATAAAAACGTCATCGATTTCGAAAACTCGTTCGATTCAAAACTTTTGTTTTGATAAAAGCCATATAGGAAATGATATCGAAAGTGTGCTTGATTTAAGTAAGTGTGATAAGCAAATAACTTAAAAAGTAATAGTAAAGATAATGAAGAGCAAAAGGAAAGTACATACCAATTTATAGTGGTTCGGTCATTCGACCTACATCCACTCCTGATTCCTCTTTCATCGAGGCTACCGGCTTCTACTAATAGTCTTCTTTCAATAAGTGAAGACTAACTTATTGAATCTTAAATTTTGATACTGAAATTAATTGATAAATTATTGATCAATTGATAGTTCCTGGCGGTACTACAGTTGAGACTCTATCTGGCGGTAGTATTGCTAGATTGGATGGTGGTACTACTAGTACCCCAAAAATCCATGACAAGACCTTTTTTATCTCCATTTTTGAAGCCAATTGAGGCCTATAAATATCTTATACTTCTCTACTTAGGGGACACATAAGAATTGAGATTATAATGAAATCATTGCTTGTAACTTTGAGAGTTCATTTCCACCGGTTCTAGACTTAGAAACTTATATAAGGAGAGTGAGCAACTTGTAAAGAGATCTGTAAAGTGGTGATCGACCTTTGCCCATTGAAGAAAGATCAATAGATGAAGTTGATGACCTTAATGGAGGGGGTATCGGGAGTGGACATAGGTCGGACGATCGAACCACTATAAATCGGTGCGTTCTTTCCTTTCTATGCTTTACTGTTTATCTTCTTAGATCTTTTACTAAATTACAAATTGTTTTACTTTCTCTCTACTCTTCTATGATTGTTTTTGAAGCTATATGCTTTTTCAATACGATTCTTGTAAATCCAAATATTTCTGAAATCGATGTTTTTACCACTGCACTAATTCACCCCCCCGCCCCTTAGTGTTGAACTTGCTCTTAACAATTTGTATCAGAGTAAGGTCTCTCTTGATTTGGTCTAAAATCCAAGAGATGGCTTTTGTCGATAATCAAGAGGGCAATTCAATCACATGTCCACCCATATTCAATGGGACAGATTATACGTATTGAAAAACTATAATGAGGATTTTCTTGATTTCTATGGATTTTGAGTTATAGAATATCATAAAAAATGGATTTCAAAAGTCTTCTCTTCCAATGAACGATTGGAATGATTTGGAGAAGAAGACTTTCTCTTTGAACACCAAGGCTATAAATGTTTTGTTTGGTGCTTTAGATAAGAATGAATTTAATTAAGTTTCTATTTGCGAAACAGCTTATAACATTTGGCATACACTTGAAATTATACACGAAGGCACAAGTAGAGTAAAGGAATCTAAAATTAATCTTTTGGTTCATAGTTACAAATTATTTCACATGAAACCAAGCGAGACCATTGGCGACATATACACCCGGTTTATGGATGTCATTAATGGTCTAAAAGCATTTGGTGAAAGTTTTTCTAATTTTGAACTTGTTAATAAGATATTAAGATCCCTTCCAATGAGTTGGGACCCTAAAGTAAAGGCTATTCAAGAAGCCAAGGACTTGAACAACTTTCCACTCGAAGAACTTATCGGGTTTCTAATGACCTACAAAATGACTTGTAATGTATATGAAGAACTTGAAAACAACCTTCCAAAGAACATGAAGGATTTGACACTTAGAACTCATGAAGATCACTTGAGAGAAAGCTCAAGTGATGAGGACAATGATGATGATGACTTGTCACTTTTAACAAAAAAAAATTAAAAAATTCATAAAAAGAAACAAATCTAAACATGACACTAAAAATAAAATTAAACTCAAGAAGGACCAAATTATTTGCTATGAATGCAAGAAGTTAGGATACTTCAAAAGTGAATATCCCTAAGTGAAGAAGAAGCAACTGAAGAAGAAGAAAGTGCTCAAAGTTATGTGGGACAATTCGAGCATTACCGAAGACGAGAAGCAAATCAACAAGGAGGTTGCAAACTATGCACTAATGGCATTTGGCAACGAGATAAGTAGTGTTGAGTCTCAGATTTTGATAATGAAACTAATTGAGTGTGTTTTGGTTGTCTATCTATGTTTTGAGTCATGTAGGTCTATTCTCGATCAGGATTAGATAATTGACACAGGATGAATCAACGTTGCACTAGAGGAAATCACATCACGAGATTAGATATCGAGCCGGAGGACCAGTCTACGATTGGTAAAAGACTTCGGACAATAAAATTGGGTATCGAGCTAAGAAGAGCAGAGTTGCGCTAAGAAGATCGGGGCTGCGGAGGTCAGTTGCTAATTGGGGAATAAGCTGCAAGAGAGGATGATGTGTCGAAGTGTCAAACGAAGCGTCGATGGGCCAATGACGTATCGAGCAATATTTTAATTCATGTTATAATAATAATTATCTAGATCAAAATAGGATTAGGTCCAATTGAGTTATAATTGGGCCAAACCCAGTTAGGTACCAACTAGGTCTGCATTAGGGCTATGTTGGGCCGAATGAAAGTCCTAAATAGTATCCAAGTGCTATGTCCGGCGATGGCACCATCAGGGTTAGTGGTGGCACCGCGAGAAGGCTCAATTTTCTAGACTGAGTCTGGGCAGTGGTACCGCTCAATTTTAGTATACTTGGGTGGTGGTATTGCCCAGTACACTGATAGTGGTAGTGTGCTAGGCGGTGGTACCTCCAGTACCCAAAAAATCCAAGATGGGAAGGTTTTTGGCTCTAAGTTTGAATCAAATTAAAGCCTATAAATACCCCTCTCATCCCTTGGTTGAACACATAAGCACACATACTTTAAAAGTGAGAAAAAGCTATTCAAATCACTTTAGAAATCCCTCCTCTTGTCCTCATTTATATTCCACCTAAAGAGAGGAGTGAAGTGATTGTAAGGGTTATCTCCTAAGCTCGTCAAAAGGAGAAAGTATTATAAGAGATTTTGTCTTCACCCGTTGGAAAGAAGACAACTAATGGAAAGCTGGTGGCCTCAAGCGAAGAGGAATCGGGAGTGGACGTAGGTCGGATGACCGAACCACTATAAAAATTGGGTTTACGATTTATATTCTTGTAATTTATATTTCTACAAACCACCTTACTTCCTCTACTCCTTGCAATCGGCTTCAAATTTAATATCCTTCCGATACGAATTTAATTGAAAATGGTTTTAATCGAAACGTGATTTTTTTCATATGAAGTTTTCTTAAATCGTTGAAATTTATCGTTCTTAACTGCTGCACTAATTCACCCTGCCTCTTAGTACCATTTTCAATCCCCAACAGTGGTATCAAAGCTATATTATTTCTCTTTTGGATTCACACACATGGGAAATGACTCTTTATGGCTTTCAAGAGGGTTTTTCTTTCGTTCATCCTCCCTTCTTTAACGGGTCGGACTATACCTATTAGAAAACTTGAATGAGAGTTTTCTTACTTTCTTTGTCATTGGATTTAGAGAAAAATCTTTTTCATTAAATGCAAAGGCTATGAATGCCTTATTTTATGCCTTAGATAAAACTAAATTCAATTGGATTTCTTCTTGCGAAATGACTTTTGATATTTGGCTCATACTAGAAATTATGTACGAGGAAACTAGTAGAGTCAAAGACTCAAAAGTAAACCTCTTAATGCATGATTTTGAACTTTTTCAAATGGAACCAAGCGAGACTATTAGCGACATGTACACCCATTTCACGGATGTTGTCAATAGCCTAAGAGCCATTGGTAAATCTTTTTCAGATTTTGATCTCGTAAATAAGATTTTAAGATCCCTTCCAAAAAGGTGGGATCCCAAAGTAACTGCCATACAAGAAGCTAAAAATTTAAATGTCTTACCTCTCGAAGAACTCATTAGGTCTTTAATGATCTATGGAATAACTTTTGTAGAACATGACAAACTTGAGAACCACCTTCCAAAGAATAGGAAGGTTTTGGAACTTCGGACTAAAAATACCACTTGAGTGATGACTCAAGTGATGAGGACCATGTTGATGATGAACTTGAACTTCGAACATTAAAATTTAATAAGTTTATAAAGTGAGAATCTAAAACTAAAAATAAACTTAAATGGAAGAAGAGGCCAAAGAAGAGTAAGGCACCCAAGAATGAATCAAGTGACGAAATGGCGAAATGCGCTTTGACAACCTTCGACTACAAGGTAAGCAACTCAACCAAAACCCCCTTGCTTTATGAAATTACTTGAAGTTTTTCATGAATTGCTTAACTTAGTGTGTAGGAAATAAAAAAAATATTTTAAAAAATTATATCATACTTTTCTTTCTAGTGTTTTTGAAAATTAAGATGATGATTGCTTAATTTATGATAATTCATGTATACCTAACAAGATCAATTCCATGTATGTTGATGATTTCGGTTTCACTTTTGAAATGATTCATGATTTTGGCAAAAACTTGAGCATGACTCTTGATTTTTTTTTAACACTAAGCTAGAATCATGTAAGAAAGAAAAGAAATCTTGTTAGAACTAATAACAATGAAAGAAAGAATGTTAGAGTTCAAATAATTTTGATGATGATTTTTGAAATCATGCTTGATAATTTAATGATAATGTTTGTATCATGGTTGATTTTACAATTTGAAATATTATGTTTTGGAATGATGTGTTTTTCGTCTTGATGGTTTTGATGAAACTTTATTTCAGATTTATATAATGATACTTGGCTTTCATATAAAAATAAACAAATAAATTTTTTTTGAACATTCCTATGAAAGATCAAATCATTTAAATTGAAACACATAAAAATGAGAAAATGCACTATCATGATATTTTATGTTTGATGCATTTGATCTTAATGGCTTTAATGACAAAACTTATATTTTGAATTTATATTTTGAATTTATACGATGATGGCTTTCGTATAAATATTTGAACATATGAAATCATCATTGATAATGATGAAATGAAAATATTAAAAGTTTGTTATCATGATTAATGATTTTATGATATCAAGCATGAGGAATTGAAGGTGTTATATCTTGGTGTCGAAACTCATGTTTTGGTTTTAAACATGATACTCATCTTTCAAAACATGAGCACACTTATATGAAACAAATAATTTAAAATAAAACACATTATGTATGATGAGTGAATCTTACGTTTTGAATTAATATGTTTTTGGTCTTAATCATTTTTATGATGAATTTTTATATGACGTGTTATATTTCTCGACTTTAAAAATCTTGATGATGGCTTTTGTCTTTACATCTTGAACTTAAAAGACAAAGACATGCTTATATGAAATAAATCATAAAAAAGAAATACATAATTCTTGAAATTTGTCTATATCAAAATATTTCGAATTTTTGATAAAAGACAAATGATGAATCCATATATATTTTGTGGATCTCTTATGAATAAGATTTTGATGATGTGTTAAAGAATCTATTTATATGAATCTATGAAAATGATTTTAATGATGGGTTTGAAGTTGACAAGTTGAATTTGGATGAAATTTTTTTAACTCTTCTCTTAAACTCTTGGAATTATGAGATATATAATGCATGAATCAAGTTTTCAAAGATTTCATTTTACTATAAAGAAATTTTATTGAAATCATGATCTTGACAATTATAACTTGAAGTTCTTTATATATCAAGATTGTTTATCATGCTTCTTCCAATTATTAAAAGAGAATTTTTCAAATGAAATGCAACTTGTCTTTTGATTTCTTGAAACTCAATACTTGAATTTTTATGAATTCATGATCTTGATAACTTAAGAAGTCTTTTAGAATTCATGACATGATGTGATTGAATCATTGATTTACTCTTCTTTATCATGGCTTGAAAATGAATATTTTCAATCATGGTTGACAACTTTGACACTTTGAAATTATACATAATGAGCAATGATGGTTTGAATGAATGAATCAATGATCTTTATTTGATACTCGAAATTTTCTTTTGATCCTGATGACTTGATGTTCCTTATGCATGA
Organism: Musa beccarii; assembly: GCA_024322285.1. Lineage (NCBI taxonomy): Eukaryota > Viridiplantae > Streptophyta > Magnoliopsida > Zingiberales > Musaceae > Musa > Musa beccarii. Next base: position 14,549,512 of record CM044396.1, on the reverse strand, counting down.
ATTATGTTCTTATTTGATTCTTTCACAAATGAAATGATACATTTGATCACTTATCGATATTTATGATTGTGATATATATATTTTTAAATATCTTTCTATTGTGATCTTGATAAAAAGAATATTTATGAACCATGAATGATATCTTTTGGTATTGATTCTTATTGATTTTTCATGTTAATATCCTTCATGACATGATTTCTTGTATGCCTTTTGTGATGATTTGAACATTAATGTAAAACAAGATTTGTATTCTTCCCTTTCCCTTCATTTCTTTTTGACAAAAATAAAAGGGAGAGAAAGAAAATAGCAAGCATCTTAAAGAGAACCTTAAGTGTTAGCTTAAGTGTTAAATTGGTATTCATGACTTGACTTTGTTGATTGAAACATAGTATAGATTTTTCTTAAATGTTTCAATATATCTTTGAATGTATCATGTGATGATTGAAAGATTGATGTAAAGTTTTATTGATGCAAATTTATAATTGATGTGAGAAGTTTGTCTTCATATTCCCTCCATTCTTTTTGAAAATAACAAATGGGGAGTTAGATTGCTAGCTTATACATCACAAGAAAAGAAATTGCAAAGCTGCTTATTTTTAACTTGTTAGCTTGCATGTTTTGTAAAGTTTACAAAATTGCTAGCTCATTACAAACAAAAGTTACTAGCTTGCATATTTCTAAGAGGAAGCAAAAGTGCTAACTCGATTATTGCAAAGAAAGAATTTGTCATATTGAACATTTTAAAAAATTACTAGCTTACAAAGCCAAAACCAAAGTGCATTTCTTAAGAGAGAAGAAACAAAGTGCCATCCTGCCTATCATGAGAAACTAAATGCAAACTTGCACATCTCAAGAAGTAAGTAAAAAATTGTTATGCTAGAATTAAAAAACTTGTTATGATTGTATGTTGTGATGAAAATCTAGCTTGATATTGTAAAACATACATATCACTCAAAATAGCTAGATGCAACTTCTCCTTTTTGTTGATGACAAAGAGGGAGAAGTAGATTGATGAGTTCAAACAATATACGATATATTGAAATTATAAGTTTCAAATATTGCATGATATTTTTAATGACATGTTTGCTTGGATTTAATCCAAGTGTTCTATCAATATGACATATTGATAGAGGGAGTTCGGTTAAACTCCGGGAGTTAAGGTTAACTCTCTCATCAATTAGTTGTCATCATCAAAAAAGGGGAGATTGTTGAGTCTCGGATTTTGATGATGAAACTAACTGAGTATGTTTTAGTTGTCTAACTATATTTTGAGTCACGTAAGTCTACTCTCGATCAAGATTAGACAATTAATGCAGGATGACTTAGCGTTGCACTGGAGGAAATCACATCAGGAGATTGGACGTCGAGCTAGAGGACCGGTCGATGATCGGCAAAAGGCTTTGGATAATGAAATTGAGCATCGGGCAAAGAAGAGCAGAGTTATGCCAAGAAGATCAGGGCTGTGGAGGTTCGTTGCTGATTGGGCAACAAGCTATAAGAGAGGACGATGCATTGAAATGTCGGACGGAGCGCCAATGGGCCAATGACGTGCCAGGAGACATTTTGATTCGCGTTGTAATAATAATTATCTAGATCGAAGTAGGATTAGGTCTAATTAGGTTGTAATTGGGCCAACCGAGTTAGGAGCCAACTAGGCCTATATTAAGATTATGTTGGGCCGAATGAAAGGCCCAACACAGAGCCCAAGTGCCACGTTAGGCGATGGCACCACTAGGGTTGGCGGTGGCACTGCTAGAAAGCTTAGTCTTCTAGACTGAGTCTGGGTGGTGGTACTGCCTAGTGTCAATGTACCTGGGCAATGGTATCGCCCACCGCCAGTACCCGAAAAACCTAGGATGAGATGATTTTTGGCTCCTAGTTTAAATCAAACTAATGTCTATAAATATCCCTCTCATCCTTGGGTTGAACAAATAAGCACACATATTTTAAAAGCAAGAAAACGCTGCTCAAATCACTTTAGAAATCCCTCGTCTAGTCCTCATTTATATTTCATCTAATGAGAGGAGTGAAGTACTTGTAAGAGTTATCTCCTAAGCTTGTCAAAAAGAGAAGGTGCTGTAAGGAACTTTGTCTTTGCCCGTTGGAAGGAAGATAACCAGTGAAAAACCGATGGCCTCAAGCGAAGAGGAATCGGAAGTGGACATAGGTTGGATGACTGAACCACTATAAAAATCAGGTTTGTGATTTATATTCTTGCAATTTACATTTCTATAAAACACCTTACTTCTTCTACTCCTTATAATCGACTTCAAATTTAATATCCTTCCAATACGAATTCAATCAAAAACGGTTTTAATTGAAACGTGATTTTTATCATATGAAGTTTTCTTAAATCATTGAAATTTATTGTTCTTAACCGCTGCACTAATTTACACCCCCCCTCTTAGTGCCATTCTCGATCCCCAACAAGTAGTTCATTTGAAGCTAATTTATCTTTCGATGAATTATTGAGTGCTTTTCATGACTTATTTGATGAATACAAATTAGTTAGTAAAAAATATAAATTATTGAAAAAGGAGCATGTCCTTCTAATTAGTGAATTTGATAAATTGAAGATTAAGCATGATAATGAGATATTGCCTCCATGCACCAAATATGAACATATGGAGGTATTTAAAAAGGAAAACTTGCTACTAAATGAAACTCTAGAAAGATTTAAGATTAGTAACAAATTATTAAATATGATTCTTGCTAATAAGGGTCATGTTCATAGAAGAGATGGAATCGGCTTTGTGAGTAACACTCACCAAAAGCCAACCATCTTCGTTAAAGGCCCAACTTTACATGTTTCACCTAGTATCAAATGCAACTTTTATTGCAAACTTGGACATTATGCTCATAAATGTTCATTTAAGAGATATAGTCCACATAAGTTAATTTGGGACTATAAAGGACTCAATTCAAAATGATAAGTTATGAAGATTGATTTATGAGGCACCCAAAGTCAAATAAGTACCTAAAAAATCCCTTTCTTGTAGATATGTTTGTAATAATAAGCTAGAAGCAAGAGATGGTACCTTGATAGTAGATGCTCAAGGCACATGACCGGAGATCCAACTCAATTCTCTAAACTCACTAGCTAAGATGAAGGGTATATTACATTCAAAGACAACAACAAAAGTAAAATCATTATCAAAAGAACCATAGGTAATAAATTAAACTTTTTGATTAAAGATATGTTAGTAGTAGATGGCTTAAAGCATAATCTTTTGAGCATTAGTCAATTGTGTGATAAAGGATAAAAAATAAGATTTAAATCTAATGCTTGCATTGTTGAAATACTACACAAAAATATATCTATGATTGTCTTAAAACATAATAACATATATACTATTGACATTGATGTTCTTTGTAATGATATGTGCTTTTTGGCTTTAAACGATGATGCTTGGCTTTAGCATAAGAGGTTAAGTCATCCTAGTATGAAACTAATCTCTCAAATCTCATTTAGAGAACTTGTAAGAGGAATCCCTAACATTAAGTTTGTTAAAAACAAAGTGTGTGATCCATGTCAAGTAGGAAAACAAATAAAAGGTAGTTTCAAATCAAAAAATCAAATAAGTACCTCTAGACTATTGTAATTGATCCATGTGGATTTATGTGGACCAATAATACAACAAGCCTAGGAGGTAGTAAATACGTCTTTGTAGATGATTATAGTAGATACACTTAGATATTTCTTGACATGTAAAAGTGATTGTTTTAAGTATTTTTTTTTAATTTTTTTTAACTTGTTCAAAATGAAAAAAGGCTTTATGATTTTATCGATTCATAGTGATCACGGTGGTGAGTTTCAAAATCATGATTTTTAAAACTTTTATGAATCAAATGGGTATAACCATAATTTTTTTACTCCAAGAAACCTACAACAACATGGAGTAGTTGAAAGAAAGAATAGGAGCTTACAAGAAATGACAAGAACTATGTTAAACGAACATAGCCTACCCAAATATTTTTGGGCTGAAACAATTAACACGACATGCTATGTCATTAATAGGGTTCTAGTAAGACCATTATTTTCTAAAACTCCTTATGAATTGTAAAATAACAAAAGACCCAATGTTTCATATTTTAAAATTTTTGATTGTAAATGTTTTATCTTAAATGACAAAATGCCTTAGAAAAGTTTGATGCAAAATATGATGAAGGCATTTTTTTTGTTATTCTTCTACTTCTAAAGCTTTTTATATCTTTAATAAAATAACTTTAATTATAGAAGAATCTATTCATATTATTTTTAATGAAGTTTTCGAATTTAAGAAAAATAATTTTGATGATGTTCTTAATTTTGACGCTTTAAATTTGAATGAAACCTCTCCTCTCACTAGCAACTTAGATGCATCTTCTTTTGAAACATCCTTACCTAAGGAATGGAAGTATGTAAATGCTCATCCTAAGAAGCTAATCATAGGAGAGATATCAAAAGTTGTTCAAACTCACTCTTTTTTTTAAAATTTTGTGCTAACGTCACTTTTCTATCTCAAATTGAACCTATATGCATTGATGAGACCTTGAAAGATGATTCATAGGTTATCACAATGTAAGAAGAATTAAATCAACTTGAGAGAAATGAGGTGTGGAAGCTTGTTCCTAGACCTAGTGACCATTTAGTAATTGGTGCTAAATGAGTCTTTAGAAATAAGCAAGATGAATTTGGTATCGTGGTTAGAAATAATGCTAGATTGGTAGTCAAAGGTTTCAACAAAGAAGAAGGTATCGACTATGAAGAAACCATCGCTCTTGTGGTAAGATTGGAAGCTATAAGGATACTCCTTACCTATACTTGTAATAATTTCAAATTATTTTAAATGGATGTCAAAAGTACCTTTTTAAATGGCTTTATTTTTTAAAAAAATTATGTTGAACATCCTCCTAGATTTGAGAATACTCTTTTTCCTAATCATGTGTTTAAGTTAAGCAAGACTCTCTATGGATTAAAATAAGCCCCAAGAGTTTGGTATGAGAGACTTAGCTCTATTCTTATCCAAAATAATTTTTTAAAAGACAAGGTCAATACTACATTATTTATTAAATAATTAAAAATAATTTTTTTATTTAAATTCATGTTGATGATATTATTTTTGGTTCTACAAATGAGTCCTTATGTGAATCATTTGCTAAAAGTATGAGCTAAGAGTTTGAAATAAGCTGAATGGGTGAACTAACCTTCTTCTTAGGCTTACAAATCAAACAACTTAGTAATGAAATTTTTTTTAGTCAAACCAAATATGCATTAGAATTGCTAAAATGATTCAATATTGATAGTTCAAAGGCTATCAATACACTAATGAGTATTTTCACTAAGTTAAATATGGACGATAGTGGAGAAAGATTTGATCAAAATACTTATAGGAGTATGATAGGTAGTTTACTATACCTCACTACAATTGGACCAGACAATATATTTAGTATAGGACTTTATACTAGATTTCAATCTAATCCTAAGCTAGCTCATTTTAAAGCTTTTAAAAGGATTCTTAGATACCTAAAAGGAACTCATAATCTAGGATTATGATTCTAAAATCTGAGAACATTGAATTAACTGCTTACACTTATGCTGATTTTGCTGGATTTAAAATAGATAGAAAAAGTACATTTGAAACATGTCAATTCTTAGATCATACACTTATCTCTTGGTCTTCCAAGAAACAAAACTCGATTGCACTATCTACAGAAGTTAAATACATAGCAGTAAGTGCATGTTGTGCACAAGTTATATAGATGAAAAATATATTAGAAGATTACGTAATTCACTTAAAGAATATTCTCATAAAATGTGACAACACAAGTGTAATATGTTTAACAAAAAAATCTTATTCAATACTCTAAAACTAAACATATTGATATTAGGCATCACTTTATAAGAGATCATGTTAATAACCATGATGTAACCTTAGAATTTATTGATACAAAACATCAATTAGCTAATATTTTTATAAAACCTTTAAATGAGGAATAATTTGATTTCATTAGAAGAGAATTAGGCATATTAAATCTTCTGAATGCATGAGTTTCTTGTATACATTTTTTGGATTTTTTGATTTCTGAAAATGGAGCTTTTATTGTGTTCATTTTCATCTTCTTATTTCATGGATTTTTGATACTCTTGCTCTGTAACTTCATGATCCTTTCCTATAATCCTCCTACACTTATGAAAGATGAAGTTTCATTCATGGATTTTATTGGTACACTTATTTCTTTTTATGTGAATTTTTGTGCCATGATTATGAACCTTTCTTCTTTCTATCCATATTTTTTTATGTCATGAATCCCTTAGCTCTTGATGAAAGTAGAAGGTTGATGAATTTTTGATAGCTTGAATGAATTCCTTTCCTTGTATAATTCATGGATTTTCGATAGCTCGATTTTTCTTGATAAATGAACTCCTCTCTTCTCTTTTGAAGAAGAACCCTGCAAAAGTAATAGCAAAGTTGCTATCTTATGGATACTTTCACCTACTTTTCATCTTTGCTAGCTTGCATATTTCAAAGCTAAAAAGAAGTGCTAGCAAGAATAGTGCTAGTTTGTACATTTCCTTTTTGTTATCGCAATGGTAAAGTCACTATCTTACTATCGCAATGATGTCAAACTTGCTTGCGTGAAATGATGTAAAGATGATTACTCATTTCCTTTTTGTTAATGACAAAGAGGGAGAAATTGGTATCGTGCTTGAAATATATCATGCTTAGTATTATACTTGAAATGTATTATACTTGAAATGATAAATGTTTATCATACTTAAAAATTGGTATCATAGTTGAAATGTATCATGCTTAGTATTATACTTGAAATGTATCATACTTGAAAATGTTTATCATGCTTAGAATTTGGTATCATGCTTAGCATCATATTTAAAATGATGAATGTCTATCATCATGTTAATAATTTGGTATTGTACTTGAATTTGGTATCGTGCTTAGCATCAAATTTGAAATGATGAATGCTTTGGCATCATATTTTTGGTATCATGATAAATGCTTAGGCATCGTGCTTGAAATAAAGAATCATGATCATGCTTAGTATCATGCTTCTAGTATTATATTGTGCATGTCGATAATTTGAAACTATATTGATGCACAATACATGAAATTTGTTGGTAAGAGCTTGAATTCAATGGTTATGAATTCAAGTTCATCTTTTCTCAAATGTGGTATATAGATAGGGGAAGTTAAGGTTAACTCCATCATCAATTGGTTGTCATCATAAAAAAGGAGGAGATTGTTAATTCTTGGATTTTGATAATGAAATCAATTGATAAATTATTGATTTAATTTATATGTTGAGAAAAGTGTGCATGATTAACTACGATAATGAATAAGGCATAAAACAAATATAGCGTCGGAGTCAAAGATCGAACGATTTGTCGAGAGTCTGAGAGTTCGTTGGGAGTTCATCGAAAGTTCATCAGCAGTGTTGCTGGAATTTGTCGAGAAGTTCGTCGGGAGCTCGCTAAAATGTACATCGAGAGTTCATCAAGAAATTCATCGGGAGTCCGCCGGAGCTCATTGAGAAGGTCAAAGCTCTCCAAAGAACTTATCGAAGTTTGCCGAGAAGATCATCGAGAGTTCAAGAGCTTGCCGAGAATCCATTGGAAGATCACCGAGAGTTTGTCGGAAGTCCGTTGGAAGATCGTCGAAAGCTCACTAGAAGAAATTTTGATCTATCAGACTTGCTTGCTTTAGTAGATGTCTCAATTATCATAGTTAGGGTCTAATTTGAGTTAGGATTGGGAGATAATCCCACTAACTCAGTTAGGGGTCACTTGGGCCTGAATCTGGACTAGTTTGGTCCAAATTATTGTCTTAAATAGTATGTTGAACCTTGTTTGGCGATGGAATCACATAGGGCTAAGTCTCCCATGTGGTCTTGGCGGTGGCACCACCAGGCACAAGCGGTGGTATCACCCAGTATTAGAGATGCTAGTCATGTTGAATCTCGGATTTTGATGATGAAATTAATTGATTATGGTTTATTGTTTAACTATGTTTTAAGTTATGCAGGTCTACTATCGATCAGGATTAGACAGTTGACGTTGGAGGAATTGACGTTGCGCTAGAAGTGATCACGTTAGGATATTAGATATCGAGCCGAAGGTTCGGTCGACAATCGGCAGAAGGCTTCGTACGTCAGGCATCGGGCTAAGAAGAGCGTGCTGTGCCAAGGATATTGGGGTTGTGGAGGTCAATCGCCGATTGGGCAATGGATCGCAAGAGAACACTATGTGCCAAAGAATCGGACGAAGCGCCGATCAATGACGTGCTAGGCAACTGAATATCAATTCGCGTTGTAATAACTGTCTAGATCGAAGTAGAATGTTTGTTTGTGTGTGTGTAAGATTAACTATGATAGCGATGAAGACGTAAAGTGAAAGAAAGTGCTGGAAGACAAGTGTGATGGATGGTTGAGAGTTTGAGAGTTCGACGGAAGTTCGAAGATTCGTTGGGAGTGTTGCCGGAACCGGTCGAGAACGAGTAGGGAGCTTACTGAAGGGTTTTCGGAAGTTCATCGAAAGGTTTGTCGAAAGTTCACGGAGCTTGCCAAGAAAGATCAGAGCTTGCCACTGAAGCTCGTTTGAACTTGCCAAGATTATCGTGAAGTTTGGGAGCTTGCCGGGAGTCCGCAAAATGGTTTCCGAGGGTTCGTCGGAAGACCGTCGGAAGTTTACCGAAAGCTCGTCGAAAGAAGTCTTATCTTATGAACTTTATAATTGCTTAGAAAATATCTTTAAAATTTATAGTTAGCACATAATTTGGTTTAGGATTAGATGTTAATCCTATAAACCAAATTTGGGCCAATTCGGACTTCATTTGGACCGGTTTCGGTCGAGATTTCGGCCCAAACCAATGTGTTGAAATGACCTGGGCGGTGGAACTGCCCCAGGTTGGTGGTAGCACCGCTCAGCACCCGAGGGGACCAGCGGTGTCACCGCTGGATGGGCGGTGGCACCGCCTAGTACCGCCAGAATTGGAAAAATCGAGACACTTCAAATTTGGGCTCCAAATTTGGGCTTCAAATTTGAATCCTCTTGAGGCCTATAAATACCCCACTCATTTAGAGTTTAGAGGGTGTCTAGAACTGAGAAAAAGAAGGGGAAAACTCTCTTGAAAGTGTGTTAAATCAAATCTTCCCTCTAAGTTTTAAGAGTGTTCTAGTCCAAGAGAGGGGTGAAAGGCTTTATAAGGGTTATCTCCTAAGCCTGTTAAAAGGAGAGGTACTGTAAGGGAGTTCATCCTTGCCCGTTGGAAGGAGGATAGCTAGTGGAGAAGCCAGTAGTCTCAAGTGAAGAGGAATCGGGAGTGGACGTCGGTCGCATGACCGAACCACTATAAATCAGTTTGCATTTACTTTCTCGCAACTTACTTTGCTGCAAACTCTCTTCATTTGCTGCCTTACTTACTCAACTTCCTCTTCATCTTCTTACATATGCTTTAAAGTTAAAACGCAATCAAATCGGTTTCAAATGAAATGTTACTTTCATCGTACGAAGTTTCCAAACTTGGTTAAATCGCTAAAAATTTATCATTCTTTACCACTGCACTAATTCACCCCCCCCCCTCTTAGTGCCGCTCAATCTCTAATAATTGGTATCAGAGCCACGTTTTTTCTCATTCGGATTTACCCCCGTAAGAAATGGCTCTTCATGGTTTTCAAGAGGGCTTTTCGATTTTTTGTCCACCATTCTTTAACGGTTCGGACTACACATATTGGAAAACTCGAATGAGAGTTTTCTTGATTTCTATGGATTTAAACTTATAGAACATCGTTGAAAATGGATTTCAACTTTCATCTAAACCGATGAACAAATGGTCAGATTTGGAGAAAAGATTATTTTCTTTAAATGCAAAGGCTATGAATGCCTTATTTTGTGCTTTAGACAAAAATGAGTTCAACCAGATTTCTATATGCAAAACGACTTTTGACATTTGGCGAACTCTTGAAATCATGCACGAAGGAACGATTAGAGTCAAAGACTCGAAAGTTAATATTTTGATGCACGATTTTGAGGTTTTCCGAATGGCACCAAGTGAGACTATCGATGACATGTTCTCCCGTTTCTCGGATGTCATCAATAGTTTAAAAGCTCTTGGTAAATATTTTTCGAATTTTGAACTCATAAATAAGATCTTAAGATCCCTTCTAAAAAGGTGAGATCCTAAAGTAACGACAATACAAGAAACAAAAGATCTAAATAACTATCCTATTAATGAACTTATTGGGTCTTTAAAGACCTATGAAATGTCATTCTTCGAACTTTTAGAACTTGATGAACATGTGAACCACCTTCCAAAGAACAGGAAGGATTTGAAACTTTGGATAGATGAATGCCACTTGAGTGATGACTCAAGTGATGAGGACAATGAGGACATTGAACTTTCAATGAATCTTAATAAGTTTATTAAACAAAAATTTAAAATAAATAATGAACTTGAACAGAGGAAGAAGCCAAAGATGAAGAAGAAGTGCAAAGAAGAATCAAATAACGAAACGGCGAATTGGGCTTTAACGGACTTCGACTACAAGGTAAGTAACTTGACTCCCTTGAATTACTTTGAAATTACATGATCCTTTCATGTGTTGCTTGAAATAGTTGGTAGATTTTTTTTTTTTTGCTTTTTTCCTTTCTAGTAATTTTTTGAAAATTAAAAATATGAATGATGCATGACTTGTGATAATGCTTTGGATTAATCCATGCATGTGTATCTTGATGTTTTATATTGCTTTTCGTTTCTAAACATGATGCTTGATGATTTTGTAACATGCATTAGTTTTTGAAGTAATGTTGATTTGACTCTAAGTTGTGGATTAACGTATTTTTGGTCTAATTATTTTCATGACAAATTAAGATGACATTTTGATGTGATGAAATTTCATGTATACTTTCCATATCGGTTTTCAATCTTAAACATGATACATATCTATGTATGAATTTCTTGAAAATCTTTTGATGATAGATGTATGTATCTTGATTATAATTTGAAAACTTCCATCTTGGCTTAATGGGTTTTAACCTTTTTTATGATGAAATTTTTATTGATACATGTCTTCATGAAATCAATTATAAAGACCCAACCCACAAAATTTTCAAATAAAAGAAATGTGGTTTTGATATTGCCTTGTATTATATTTGGACTTGATGATTTTCATGATAAAAATTATTTTTTAAAATTTTAAAATGATGTATGATTTTAGCAAAAGTTTGAGCATTGATCATTTTGTTATAACAAATGAAAGAAAGAATTAAAATAATTTTGATGATGCATTATGAAAACATGCTTATTGATGGTATCATACTTGATGACTTGAAATCTCATATTTTGAAATAATATATTCATAATGAATCCATGAATCTTGATGATTTTCGTATCACTTTTTGGCTTTAAACTTAATACATATCTTTCATGCAAAAAGTTTTTGGCCATGCTTATGTGAAATCTTACTTGATAAATGAAAATGCTCCATACGCATGATCATGATAAATTTATGAATGTTGATGATTTTATATTGCTTTTGATTTCAATCAAGATGCATGATTTTTGACACAAAATTAATAGCATGTTTCAAGATAATGCTTGCATACCCAATATGATTAAAAGATAGAAGCAAGCATATTGATGATTTCGTTTTTACATGAAAATTTGAACATGCATATATATAAGATCAACCACATAAAATAAAACATGAAAGTTAAAAATATTTTAATCACGATGTTTTATTTTTGATGTGTTTGGTCTTAATGGTCTTTATGATGAAACTTACGTCTTGCTTTGAAAAGTTGATACATGCTCACATGTAATCAATTTATGTTGCTCTTATTAAAATTTTTCAATAAAAGATTTTGATGCATTTGATCTTAATGGGTTTAATGACAAACTGGTATTTTGAATTTATACAATGATGGGTTCCATATAAATGTTTGAACATACATTATGAAATCATCAATGAAATGAAAATATTAAAAATTTGTTATCATGCTTAATGACTTTGTGATATCTTATCTTGATGACAAACTCATGTTTTGGTCTTAAATTTGATACTCATCTTTTGAAATATGAGCACACTTGTTTGAAACAAAATGAAACACATTATCATGATAAATTGAATCTCATAATGTGTTATATTGTTGTCTTGACAATTTTTATAATAAAGTTTGTCTTTCGATTTTGAATATTTTGATTTGGCATATAAAGGCAAAAGACATACTTATTGATGAAACATAAAGAAATTGTATTTACTATATTATTGAGATTAATGATTTTACGATATCTTATGAATCTCGTAAATTATGAAAGTGATTTTGATGATTTGTTTATGAGTTCGGAGTTGATGATTTGAACTAGAATGAGTCTTATCTGTATCATGATCTTGATAACTTGAGTTTTTCAAGACCTCTTACTTTATACTATGATTCTCCCATATCATTGAAGAGAAATTTAAATGAATCATAAGTTAGTTTCTCTTGACTTATTGATACTCAACTTGAGAAAATGTGTTTTGAATGTTGAAACATTACATGTGTAATTTGAAATTTTCTCTCATGTTTCAATACCACTTTGTATGCTTCATGACTTGATGATTGAAATATTAATGTAGACTTTTGTGTATCACTTGTCATGATTAATGTAAATTGCTAGAATTTTGAATCTCAAAAATGATTTTGATTTGATTATGGGTTTCAAGTTGTCAAATTATTTTGAATGAGATATTTTTAAGTGAATCATGAACTCTCTCTTAAATTCTTGACTTGAGATATTTTTTTTACAAATTGAAATACTTTCTTCTATGATTGCTTCCTTTTTCATTTACTAAAAAGGAAAATAATTCAAGTCTTAATATATTGATATTTGATACTTGAAATTTCTCATAAAATGTGATCTTAATGAGAATTCCTATGCATAAATCAAGTTGCCCTTTATGCTATCAATTCTCAAATGAATCATGTTCTTCTTGAGCCTTGATATTATATCCTAAAAGTGACATGATTTCTTTGCCTTGTGTGGCAAATTGAATATTTGATATAAATTAATTTTCTTTATGATGAATCATGAATCATGACTTGATCTATGATTTTGATATATTTTTATCATGATCCTTGATTGTATAATTCTTTTACACTATTAAAAGGATTTATCAAATGAATTATGACTTTCTTAAATATTTCTTGATATCATGACATGATTTCTTTATATAGCTTGAATTTTTTTAGCAATTGAGTCCTCCACTTCTATTTGACAATAATGATAAAGGGGGAGCTAGCTTGTTGAATTAATATTCATGACTTGAATGTTGATGATTGAAAATTTGATGAAAAAGAAATATGTTTAATGATTGAATCATTGATTTATTCTTTTATCATGGCTTAAAAATGAATGGAAAGAAAATATGTTAGCACTTGTAATCATGACTTGATCCATTATATTGATATATTTGTATCATGATTTGAAGATTGATTTTTTTTATGCAAACTTATGTGAAAAGTTTATATTATCATATTTGATCCTCCCTTTCTTTTTGACATTGATAAAGGGGGAGAAAGTTTATTGCTAGCTTGCATGAAAAATTTGCTAGCTCATTCAAGAGGAAGAAATTTGCTATCTTGCTTGCCTACAAAAAAGGAAAAGAACTTGCTATCTTGAAATATCAAAAATTGCTATCTTGCAAATTTAAGAAAAGCAAAGTGCAACATTGCACAAGAAGCAAATAAAACTTGTCATGCTTGAACTTAAATCTTACTATGATTGAATGATGTATTGCAAATCTATGCTTAAATGTTGTATGATGTGATTAATAGCTAGTATGATTGTAAAATTTGCATATCCTTTTAAACTAGCTATGATGCAACTTCTCCTTTTTGTTGATGACATAGGGGGAGAAGTAGATTGATGACTTCATGCATTGTATTGAATATTTTATATATTTGTATGATGGTTTGATAATTCTCATATTTTGTGATGAATGTTACTTGGATTTGGGATAATCCAAGTGTTTCTATTAATGGCACATTGATAGGGGGAGTTTGGTTAAACTCCGAGGAGTTATGGTTAACTCCGTTAGTCATCAATTAGTTGTCATCATCAAAAAGGGGGAGATTATTGAATCTCGGATTTTGATGATGAAACTAATTGATTGTGGTTTATTATTTAACTGTGTTTTGAGTTACGCAGGTCTACTATCGGTCAGGATTAGATAATTGACGTTGGAGGAATTAACGTTATACCGGAAGTGATCACGTCAGGATATTGGATGTCGAGCTGAAGGCTCAGTCGATAATCGGCAGAAGGCTTCGTACATCGGGCATCGGGCTAAGAAGAGCGTGTTGCGCCAAGGATATCGGGGTTGCAGAGGTCAACCGCTGATTGGGCAACAGATCGCAAGAGAAGATGATGTGCCGAAGAATCGGATGAAGCGTCGACCAATGACGTGCCGGGTAGCTGAATGTCAATTCGCGTTGTAATAACTGTCTAGATCGAAGTAGAATATTTATTTGTGTGTGTGTAGGATTAACTACGATAGCGATGAAGACGTAAAGTGAAATAAAGTGCCGGAAGACAAGTGTGATGGATGGTTGGGAGTTCGAGAGTTCGAGAGTTCGACGGAAGTCCGAAGATTCGTTGGGAGTGTTGCCGAAACCGGTCGAGAATAAGTAAGGAGCTTACCGAAGGGTTTTTGGAAGTTCACCGAAAGGTTTATTAGAAGTTTACGGAGCTTGCCAAGAAAGATCGGAGCTTGCCACTGAAGCTCGTTGGAACTTGCCAAGATCATTGTGAAGTCCGGGAGCTTGCTAGGAGCTCACAGAATGGTTTCCGAGGGTTCGTCGGAAGACCGCCAGAAGTTCGCCGAAAGCTCGCCGAAAGAAGTCTTGTCTTATGAACTTTGTAATTGCTTAGAAAATATCTTTAAAATTCATAGTTAATACATAATTTAGTTTAGGATTAGGTGTTAATCCTATAAACTAAATTTGGGCCAATTCGAACTTCATTTGGACCAGTTTTGGTCGAGATTTCGGCCCAAACCACTGTGCTGAAATGACCTGGGTGGTGGCACCGCCCAGAGGCCGAGAGTTGGGCAGTGGAACCACCCCAGGCTGGTGGTAGCACCGCTCAGCACCCAAGGGGACCAGCGGTGGCACCACCTGGTACCGCCAGAATTGGAAAAATCGAGGCACTTCAAATTTGGGCTCCAAATTTGAATCCTCTTGAGGCCTATAAATACCCTACTCATTCAGAGTTTAGAGGGTGTCTAGAACCGAGAAAAAGAAGAGGGAAACTCTCTTGAAAGTGTGTCAAATCATCCCTCTAAGTTTTAAGAATGTTCTAGTCCAAGAGAGGGGTAAAAGGCTTTGTAAGGGTTATCTCCTAAGCCCGTCAAAAGGAGAGGTGCTGTAAGAGAGTTCATCCTCGCCCATTGGAAGGAGGATAGCTAATGGAGAAGCCAGTGGCCTCAAGTGAAGAGGAATCAGGAGTGGATGTAGGTCGCATGATCGAACCACTATAAATCGGTTTGCATTTACTTTCTCGCAACTTACTTTACTGTAAACCATCTTCATTTGCTGCCTTACTTACTCAACTTCCTCTTCATCTTCTTACGTATGCTTTAAAGTTAAAACGCAATCAAATCGGTTTCAAACGAAACGTTGCTTTCATCATACGAAGTTTTCAAACTTGGTTAAATCGCTAAAAATCTATCATTCTTTACCGCTGCACTAATTCATCCCCCTCCTCTTAGTGTCGCTCGATCCCTAACAAGTCATATGTGCCATGCAAGTCAATCACATGAATAATGACACTTGTGACTTGATATGCACTCTTTCTTTTGCTTATTATTATTAGACATTTTATCACTTTATCTTGTGTGTTGCATATATTATGATATCCTTGGATCTGTGCAATGGGAATCGGATCGTGATGAGATCACAATAATGAGACCAATTCACCTTTAAACATAGACCCTAAATAATCCTAGTCATAGGTTACTCGAGAGAGGCATCGAGATAATTGAATAGATTGGCATGCTATATACCCGTCCATATGATGGAGGTGGCTGGTCTCATAGTTACTCATATGGGGACACTAAGGGTACAGTGTAGGTACTCATTGGGGAATGAGTTCACTGATTGATCCACTTACGGAATATTGGATGGTTATTGATACCTCATATCAGACAGCGATTCCGTAGTCCTAGTAGTGTATCTGGTTCTTAGACTTGAGATACTAAGGATGTCCTGTATGAGTACTCCACTCTTTGATATCGAACTTATAGGTTTGAAAGTTTTAGATCTAGTACAATCGATTATTAGGAGTGGTAGCCAACCTTACGAGGGCTATTGAGTGTCAACAGAGGATCATCCGCTCTCGGTATCATGAAAGGAATATCCCATGTATTCTTGCTCGAACAAATCCTTGGCCAAGGTTATTTGGATTGAGAGAGAAAGAGTTCTTCGGGAGAATCCAACTAAAGCAAGATTCGAGAAGAGACCGTATGGGCTTGACAGCACCATGCTTGGTATAAGGTCTTTGGGATATTAGATGGATGAGGGACTATAGATACATTGTAACTAAGGACAAATAGGTCCAAAGGATTGGATTCCCTTGTATCATCTAAGGACTGCAGCGTAGTGGCCTAGTACGTCCGCAGTCGATGAGTTAGGTGAATTATTATAGAGATAATAATTCACTGAGTCAGAAGGAGTTCTGATAAGTATGACTCATGGCCAGCTCGATATTGGGCTTAGAGAGTCACACACATATGGTAGGTGTTGCGATGAGTAGAGGTTTGGATATGAGATATCCGCTGGAGCCCCTATCTTATTGGATATCCATTAAGCCCCTGAATTATTGGATCCTCAAATAAGATCCAATAATTGCTAATAAGAGATTATTGGGTAAAGACCCACTAATCCAAGAGGCATGGGTAATTGGATGGATATCTAATACCCAACAAGGCAAGATCCATTAGGGTTTACAAGGGGCCTCTATAAATAGGAGGGAACCAAAGCTCCATAGGTTGGGGGTTTTTTTTTGTGACCACCTTCTATTCTCCTCTCCCAAGAGAGGAGCATCATTGTAGTCCCTGCCATGTGGATACCGCTAGAGAGGAGGATGCTTGACCTTCTTCATCCTCTCCTACAGATCTGCAAGGATTCAAGGATATACGATTTCCCTAGGTACTTTCTTTTACACATGTAGTTTTCATAAATTTGTTTTTTGACGCATCGATCTTCACACGACGATGGAACCTTTCATGGAAATCCAAGGTTTTTGTTTTTCTATTCTTCCGCTGTGTATGAGATGTCACCCCCCGTGGATTTCACAACAATGGTATTAGAGCCAGATTTTTCGTGCGAAGATCGGATCTTAAACTGTGTGTTGTGATTTAAAATAATTTTATCGTCAAAATCATTGGCACAAAAGTGGTGAGGAAGGGCAGCAACTGTTGCTGCCCTTGCTGTGCTCGTAGAACAGCTAAAGGCTGCTTGTAGCCATGGCTGTGCACGTAGGGGCCGTCAGTGGCCGAGGTTGGCCGCCAGGCAAGCAGTGCTTGTAGGCTGCCTGCATAGGCGCCTTGCCTACAAGGGGCGGGCAGTGCCCGCAGGGGCGACCACCACCGCCCGTGGCCAGGCAGGTAGTGCTTGCAGCCACCTGCAGGGGCGATCCCCGTGAGGGGCAAGGCCGCTTGAGGAGGCGACGCCTGCCCGCGGCGACGCTCGCGGGGCAGCGCCGTAGGGGTGCCTACGGGCGCTGCGCTCGCATGCAGCGACGGCGCCGCCTGCAAGCACGGGAGGCGCCCCCTTCCCACGTGGCACCCCGCACGCATGGCCATCGCCGGCAGGGTGGCGGCGGCCACAGCCACAACGCTGCAAAGGAGGGATTAGGTTTTTCTGGGCAAAAGATAGTTTTGCCCCTTGAAATTTTAGAAATTTTGATTTCTATCCCTTTTAACAGAATTATCAAAATACCCCTCATAATTTTAAAAATTCTAGTTTTATCCTTTTGGTCGAATGACTAAAATACCCTTCAAAATTTTAAAAATTCTTTTTAAATCCCTAATTTCAGAAAAATATTAGTTAATTAAAATATTTAATTAACTATTATTATTTATCTATTAGTCCTATATAATAACATAAACATGTGATGTATGATGTGGACAGATGATCATGGACCGTGTGATGTGATGTGTGTACATGTGATTATTATTATTGGGCTTGCGAGCCTATATTTTTCTTATTTATTGTCAGGCCTGCGTGCTTGTAATTATATTGTAATTACATGAAGAGATGTAACGGGAGCGTGAAAATGATAACGGGACCCACGAGGCCGAGACAGATGATCCGACGTATGGAGATGCGTTGACATGCCGATGGAACCGACAAAGTGAGATGGACGATCACAGGGCATGGAGATGCGCCGATGCATATATAGATCTTGATGTGAGTGATTAAGCCCACTGACTCGGGCCTGATCACATTAGGATGTGGTCCGTGATCATTTGGTATGATTGCTGATGTGATGCATGATTGATTGTATGCCTACTAGATATATATATATTTGCATACGATGTAGATATATATATATATATATATTAAATATGTTTATGTGTAACACATTATGTTAGGAGACCAATTCAAAATCTCCTTTATTAATAATATTAAGGGTAAATGTGATGCAATTAGATTGACCCACGTGGCCTTCCATCGTTATAGGTAGGAATCGATTCTCGGTGTAGGTGTAGGTTGAGTTGGTCGAGTCCCTCGAGACTCACCTATATCGTATTTTGCTATCTTATCTATGACATAGAGATGTCACCGGTGACCTGAGGACATAGTATGCTTGGTCGAATCCCTCGAGAGTATATCATTGAATCAAACTCATCTTGTAATGATGGTGATGACTTAACTGAATATCATGGTTGGTCGAGTTCCTCGAGGCCATGGTGGTTCGGAGGCCAAACAAGATGGGAATCACAAGGAGTTGTGATTGGCAAGAGTTACCTACCTTTACAGGCTTAACGTGATTGGTCGAGTCCCTCGAGGTTACGTTAAAACGTCGATTGGATCTCGATCCCGACTAGAGATACGTCGGGGGTCTCCGATTCACATACCAGAGGGTGTTGTGTGTCTCACAAGAAATTAGTGAGAGAACATTAAGATAGAAGTCCTTATCTTAACTGTTTAATTTTTACAAAGTCTGCATGTTATTTATTTTTACTACATTTTTATTTTAAGAAAAATGTTGCTTTCAAATCCTTTACGTGGCATACTTAATGCCAACCACCTCACTAGTCCAAATTATATGGATTGGCTTCATAATCTGATAATCATTCTCACGGTAGAGAAAATCGTGTACGTCCTTGATATAGTGATCCCTATGCCCGACGAAGGGGTAAGTGAGGATGAGATCGCTCGTTATGTGAAGTACATAAATGATTCCACTCTTGCTCAGTGTTATATGTTGGCCTCTATGACTACTGAGTTACAAAGGCAATATGAAAATATAGATGCTAATTCCATACTCTTGCATCTCCATAAACTATTTGAGGAATAGGGAAGAACTCAACGATATGAGATATCAAAGAGTCTTTTCTGTGCTAGGATGACTGAGGGACACCGGTTCAGAACCATGTCCTTAAGATGATTGAGTGGATCGAGAAACTCACAGGTCTAGGAATGATCCTAGAGGATAACTTGTGTGTAGATCTTGTGCTTTAGTCTCTACCAGATTCTTTTTCTTAGTTCATAATGAATTTTAATATAAACAAACTTGAGATGAACCTCCCAGAGCTCCTCAATATGTTGAGAGAAGCAGAGAGCACCATCAAGAAAGAGAAGCCAGTTCTCTATGCTGGTGAGACCAGAAAGAAAAGGAAAGCTGAGAAGTCCTGTAAGAAGGGCAAGGGTAAGGGCAAAATGGGTAAGGCAAAGGTTGCCAAGAAAGACCTAACAAAGGACAAAGACCAATGCTTCCACTACGGCAAAGATGGGCACTGGAAGAGGAACTACAAAGAGTACCTTGTAGAGAGGGCAAAACAAAAGTTTGGAGAAGCTTCAGGTACATTCATGATCAGTCTCCATTTGTTAAAATCTTATGATAACACATGGGTATTGGATACCGGGAGTACTTATCATATCTATAATTCGTTGCAGGTTCTGGCAGGACCTAGGAGATTGAAGAGAGGCGAGATGGATCTTAAGATGGGCAATGGAGCAAAGGTTGCTGTAGTGGTTATTGGCAAGGTCACCTTACATCTGCCTAGTGGAGCTATTATTGCATTAGATGCATGCTATTATGTTTCTTCTATTATCAAAAATATTATTTCCATTTTATGTTTGACAGTTAGTGGATATAAATTAGTTTTTGAGAATAATGGTTGTTCAATAATATTAGATGATGAGATCATCACGAGAGGAACATTGCATAATGGTTTATTTATACTAGATACAGCTCCACATATCATGAGTGTAAGTGAGTCTAAGAGGAAATGAGAAGAGGTGAACAATGCATATCTGTGGCATTACAGGCTAGGTCACATCCATAAGGGAATGATTCAAAAGCTGCTAAAAAATAAATATCTAGATCCATTTGACTATGAGTCATATGCGACTTGTGAACCTTGCCTTTAGGAAAAAATGACTAACTCTCCATTTAGTGGAATTGGAGAGAGAGCCACTGAGTTACTGGAACTCATATATAGTAATATATGTGGTCCTATGTCAACTCATATCATAAGTGGTTACTCCTACTTCATTATTTTCACTTATGATTTCTCAAGATACGGACATGTATACTTGATGAAGTACAAGTTTGAGGCTTTTGAGAAATTTAAGGAATATAAGAATAAAGTGGAGAACCAGACAGGAAAGAGTATTAAAACCCTTTAATCAAATCGAGAAGGTGAGTACTTGAGTATAGAGTTCACTTAGTTCCTCAAAGACCATGAGATTTTATCCCAATGGACACCTCCTTATACACCATAGCTTAATGATGTATTAGAAAAGAGGAATCGCACACTGTTAGACACGGTGCGTTCCATGATGAGTTTCGCCGACCTATCCATCTCATTCTGGGGATATACCCTAGAGACCGCAGCTTACATACTTCATATGAGATATGGAACATGAAGAAGCCCGATCTTAAGATTGTTAAGATTTGGGACTGCTCTGCCCACGTCAAGAGACACAACCCTGACAAGTTGGAATCCAAGACGGAATGGTGCAAGTTCGTGAGATACGCTAAGGAAACTTGTGGGTATTATTTCTATCACCCTGAGGACCAAAAGGTCTTTGTAGCTAAGAGAGTAGTGTTCCTTGAGAAGGAACACATTCTTGGTGGAGATAATGGGAGCGTGATAGAGTTGAGCGAGGTTGGAGAACTTAGCTCAAGCACCATTTCACAGCCAGAGTCTGTTCAGGTATCTAGTGCACAAGTTCCAACTTTACGTAGGTCCGGTAGATTATCTCATCCTCCTGAGAGATATGTGGGACATATCAGAAGAGAGGATATTAAGGATCCTTAGACCTACGAGGAGGCTATTATGAGCATAGACTCCGGGAAATGGAAAGAAGCCATGAATTCAGAAATGGATTTCATGTACTCCAATAAGGTTTGGAACCTGGTTGTTGCACCCGAGGGTATTGTACCCATTGGCTGTAAGTGGATCTTCAAAAAGAAGATTGGAGTAGGTAGAAAAGTACAGACCTATAAAGCAAGGCTAGTGGCTAAGGGGTATCGTCAAAGGTAAGGTGTTGACTATGATGAAACTTTCTCACTCGTAGCCATGCTAAAATCTATTCGAATTCTATTGGCTATTGCAACACATTATGATTATGAGATCTGGCAGATGGACGTTAAAATTATATTCCTCAATGGCATCCTCGAGGAAGAGGTGTATATGATACAGCCTGAGGGATTCATGTCCAGGGATAACCCAAATAAGGTGTGCAGGTTGCTTAGGTCCATTTATAGATTGAAGCAAGCTTTTCGAAGTTGGAACATAAGATTTGATGAGGCGATCAAATCTTATGACTTCATTAAGAACGAAGATAAGCCTTGCATATATAGGAAGGTAAGTGAGAGCACTATCACCTTTTTGGTATTATATGTGGATGATATCCTGATTATTATGAATGATGTAGGAATGCTTTCCATAGTAAAAGCTTGGCTATCTAGGCACTTCTCCATGAAGGACTTAGGGAAAGCATCCTGCATATTAGGGATACGGATCTATAGAGATAAATCTAAGAGGATGCTAGGCTTGTCCCAGTCTAGGTACATAGACACCATTGTCAAAATGTTTGGTATGAAAAATTCCAAGAGAGGTCTTATACCTATGAGACATGGAATATCACTTTCTAAGAGTATGTCCCCAAAGACTCCTGAAGAAAGGACATACATAGATAGAATACCATATACCTCAATGATAGGATCTATCATGTATGCTATGCTATGTACTAGGCCTGATATAGCACCTGCTCTGAGTGTCATAAGCAGGTATCAGGCAGATCTAGTCTTGGAGCACTGAAAAGTAGTAAAATGTATCCTTAAGTACTTGAGAAGGACTGAGGATCTTTTACTAGTATATGGAGGAAGTAGCCTCAGGGTTGAGGGCTATACGGACTCGAGCTACCAATCCGATGTTGATGATAGCAAATCTAATTCAGGGTATATGTTTATCCTGAATGGAGGAGCAGTATGCTTGAAGAGTTCTAAGCAAGACACTACTGCTAACTTGATCACAGAGGCGGAATACATTGCTGCGGCAAAGGCAACAAAGGAGGGAGTTTGGATGAAGAAGTTTATCATAGGTCTAGGAATCGTCCCAAGCAGCAAGGAGCTGATTCCCTTATATTGCGACAACTATGGGGCGATTACTCAAATAAGGGAACCCGGGTCTTATCAAAAGTGTTCTGAGGTGGTTCCAACTTATTAGAGAGATCATAGCCCGAAGAGATGTAGTAGTGAAAAGAGTTCCATCCGAAGATAACATTGCAGATCCACTGACAAAGCCATTGACTTAAATTGTTTTTGAGCATCACAGAGGTCTGATGGAGATCAGACATGTTAGTAATTGGCTTTAGGTCAAGTGAGAGATTGCTAGTCATATGTGCCCTACAAGCCAATCACATGAGTAATGACACTTGTGACTTGATATACATTCTTTCTTTTGCTTATTATTATCAAGCATTTTATCATTTTATCTTGCGTGTTGCATATATTGTAATGTCTTTGGATCTGTGCAATGGGAACCGGATCATGATGAGATCATGATAATGAGACTGATTTACCTTTAAACACAAACCCTAAATAATCCTGGTCATAGGTTACTCGAGAGGGACATCGAGATAACCAGATAGACTGGTATGCTATATACTCGTCCATATGATGGAGGTGGCTGGTCTCATAGCTACTCATATGGGGATACTAAGGAACAGTGCAGGTGCTCATTGGGGAATGAGTTCACTGATTGATCCATACGAAATGTGGATGATTATTGATATCTCACGTCAGACAACGATTCCATAGTCCTAGTAGTATATCTGGTTCTTAGACTTGAGACACCAAGGATGTCCTATATGGGTACTCCACTCTTTGATACTGAACTTATATGTTTGAAAGTTTCAGATCTAGTACAGCCGGTTATTGAGAGTGGTAGCCAACCTTACGAGGGCTATTGAGTGTCAATAGAGGATCATCCGCTCTTGGTATCATGAGATGAATATCCTATGTATTCTTGCTTGAATGAATCCTTGGCCAAGGTTATTCAGATTGAGAGAGAAAGAGTTCTCCGGGAGAATCCGACTAGAGCAAGATTCGAGAAGAGACCGTTTGGGCCTAACAGCACCATGTCCGGTATAGAGTCTCTGGAATATTAGATGGATGAGAGACTATAGATACATGGTAACTAAGGATAGATAGGTCCAAAAGATTGGATTCACCTACATCATCAAGGGACTGTGGCGTAGTGGCCTAGTACGTCTGCAATCAATGAGTTGGGTCAATTATTATAGAGATAATAATTCACTGAGTTAGAAGGAGTTCTGATAAGTATCACTCACGGCCAGCTCGATATTGGGCCTAGAGGGTCAAATACATATGGTAGGTGTTGCGACGAGTAGAAGTTCGGATATGAGATATCCGCTGGAGCCCCTATCTTATTGGATATCCATTAAGCCCTTGAATTATTGGATCCTCAGATGAGATCTAATAATTGCTAATAAAAGATTATTGGGTAGAGACCCACTAATCCAAGAGACTTTGATAATTAGATAGAGATCCAATACCCAACAAGGCAAGATCCATTAAGGTTTACAAGGGGCCTCTATAAATAGGAGGGAACCAAAGCTCCATAGGTTGGGGGTTCTTTTTGGTGGCCACCTTCTATTCTCCTCTCCCAAGAGAGGAGCATCATTGTAGTCCCTACCATGTGGATACCGCTAGAGAGGAGGACACTTGACCTTCTTCACCCTCTCCTATAGATCTATTGGGATTCAAGGATATACGATCTCCCTAGGTACTTTCTTTTACACATGCAGTTTTCATGGATTTGTTTTTGACGCACCAATCTTCGCATGATGACGGAACCTTTCATGAAAATCTAAGGTTTTTATTTTTCTGTTCTTTCGCTACGTATGAGATGTCACCCCCTGTAGATTTTCCAACAAGAGACCACTAGTGGTGGTACCACCAATACCCCAAAAATCTGAGACAAGACCTTTTTTGCCTCCATCTTTGAAGCCAGTTGAGGCTTATAAATACCCCATACTTCTCTACTTGTGGGACAAAAAAAAATGAACAAAAGAATTGAGATTATAGTGAAATCATTGCTTGTAACTTTGAGAGTTCACCTCCACCGGTTCTAAACTTAGAAACTTACATAAGGAGAGTGAGAAACTTGTAAAGAGGTGATTGATCTTTGCCCATTAAAGAAATATCAATAGTGGAAGTTGGTGACCTCAACAGAGTAGGTATCGAGAGTGCACATGGGTCGGATGACTGAACCACTATAAATCGGTGTGTTCTTTTCTTTTTGTGCTTTGTTGTTTATCTTCTTAGCTCTTTTACTAAATTGTGAACTACTTTACTTCCTCTCTACTCTTCTACAATTGTTTTTGAAGCTACACTCTTTTTTAATATGATTTTTGTAAATCTGAAAGAATTCCGAAATCGATATTTTTACCACTGCACTAATTCACGCACCCCCCCTCCTAATGCTGAACTTAATCCTAACATAACTACCCTTACAACTCTCTTCTCCTTTTCATAAGTTTAGGAAAACAACCTTTATAAGCGCTCACTCCTCTCTTAAACTGAAAGCAACTAAAGACTTGAGGAGGGAAAGGATTATAGCATTATTTTTTCACTATTATGTTCTTTGTGCTTGTATATCCTAACTAAGGATAAGAGGGGTATTTATAGGCTCCAAATGAATTTAAACTTGGAGCCAAAACTAGTCTTATCCTGGGTCTTCCGGGTACTATCAGTACCACCACCAATGTTGGGTGGTACCACTATCCAGGCTTTCTGACACTGGGCAGTACCATCACTCAGTCTAGCGGTGCTATTGCCTAACATAGTCTCGGAGACTATGTCTTGGAGACTGATCCATTGACGGTTCCACCACTTGTTCTAGTGGTGCCACCGCCTGCTCCATCTGTTGGGTCATTGTTTGGGTCTTTCACTTGGCCCAACATAGCCCAAACTTGGGCCTAGTTGGTCCCTAGTTGAGTTGGTCCAATTTCAACCTAATTATACTTTAAACCTACTCCGATCTAAACAATAATTACAAAGCATGAATCAATTTATTGTCTGACATGTCATTGGTCCATCGATGCTTCGTCCGATTCTTCAGTGAACCGTCTTCTCTTACGGCCTATTGCCTAATCGGCAATTGACCTCTGCAACTCTGATCACCTTGGCGTAATTTTGCTCTTCTTGGCCCGATGCCCAAACCCATGGCATGAAGTATTTTGTCAATACGTCGACTGAACTTTCGACTCGATGTCCAATCTTCTGATATGTTCTCCTCCAACCCAACTTGGATTCTTCCTACTTTAATTATCTCTCCCTGATCAAAAGTAGTCTTGTATCACTCAAAACATAGATTATATCTTAAACATTATCAATTGGTTTTATCACCAAAATCTGAGATTTAACATTATCTATACTATAAGTCAAACATAGTTTTGAACCTTGTCATGAGGAGATAATGTGATCATAATCATAGTCATTGATACCACTATAGCTTTTGTTTTGACATATACCTCTTAACTATATTTATGCTTATTTGTAAAAGGTTAATGATAGTCTTGCACTACAATATTATGCTTTGATAGGTGACATTAGTTATACCAATTCTTACACTATGAAAATACATTTAAATATATCTTGCTTTGAAAAATATTATTAAGAAGACATGATTTGATATGTATAGGAACTTGATGTTTTATAAAGTATACAAGCATGATGAAGAATTTGATATCAAGTCATGATTTTAAAATGTATGTAAAATTTAAGTTTTTTGTATAAGGAAAATATTTGATATTTATGCATATTTCAAAAGCATGTACTAAATGCACAAAAATTTCATATATTTTAAAGGTAATATTTATTTATGATAAGTTCTGACTACCATATGAGTCATGATGTTTATTGATCTATAGTTTGTTCATAAGATTATCTTTAAATTTTTTAAAATATGTAGTGGAAGCATAGTTGAATTAATTATCTATTGAATTAAGTAATTATTCTATTGAGATCACTATATATTAATATTATTTTGTACATATATTATTTGGATTGGAATGTTGTGACTTTTGAGGAATTATTTAATCTATTGAATGTCCTATAGGTTAATTAATTATGAATTGGATTATACAATAATTATTCTATGAAAACTATTTGTTCTGATTTTGATCTTGCATTTTTATAGAGAAACTTATTGGATTATGGCATTGTACCTTCCCCGACTTTCCATTAGGCTGGGGGTGTTACAAGTTTAGTAGGTAAAGATTTTGATGAATAGTAAGGCTCTAGGCTCGACTTCGCTATTTGCCCTATGCAAAAATTAAAAAATTAAATATTTAGATAATTCTATAATAAAAAGAGTTGACTTTGAAAGGACAAAAAATGTGTGCGTGGTTAAGTATTTAGTAATCTTAACTAGATTGAAAGAGGAGTTATAATTAGATTATAACTTCTTGATAGATTAGGATTAGGGAATCAAGCAAAAAGAAAAAGTTCTTAGGGATATTGTTGAATCTTG
This sequence comes from Musa beccarii, assembly GCA_024322285.1. Classification (NCBI taxonomy): domain Eukaryota; kingdom Viridiplantae; phylum Streptophyta; class Magnoliopsida; order Zingiberales; family Musaceae; genus Musa; species Musa beccarii. The sequence continues at coordinate 14,522,239 of CM044396.1, read as the reverse complement.
AATTTTGATGATGAAATTAATTGACGAGTTTATAAACTAATAAGCATATGAGAAAAGTGATGCAGGACAAACTTCGATTATGGAAAGGCAAATCATTGAAGTAAAATCAAATGTTGGGCTGGAGAGTATCATGTCAGAGATTAAACATGGAGCCGGAGGATTAGTTGACGCGCTAGAGGATGGATTTCGTATCATGAGTTCGAGCATTGATCCAGAAGGATCGGGTATTGCGCCAAGAAGATCATATGCTGTCAGAGGTCAACATGTTGATAAGTCGGACAATATACCAAACGAAAAGATGATGCGCCGAAGGACGAAGTGCTAAATGAAAAATCCAATGCCGAATAACGTAGGCTTCATGATTGTAATTACTATTGCTTGATCAAATTTTTTTAGAGTATAATTAAGTTGATTTGAAGTGTAACTAGGCTAACTTAATTAGGAGCCCAGTGGGCCTGAACTAGGCTTAAATTAGGGCAAAATTAGACTTATTGGAAGACGACTTCAATGACCTAAAGTTAGGTTAGACGGTGGCACTACTAGGTCAGGCGATGGTACCACTTGTGAGCTAGAAAGTATAAAGTATATATTTCCAAAAAACCCAATAGTCAGTGGTGATACTGTCTAGTGTCAAGCGATAGTAGGTAGTACTAGGATCATACAAGCCAATCACATAAGTGATAATACCTATAACACATTGCATCAATCTCTTTGTTTATGATTACTAGCATTTTCTCACATTATCTGAATATATATTGTGATGTCCTTAGATCTGTGCAATGTGAATTGGATCGTGATGAAATCATGATAATGAGATAAATTCGCCTTTAAACACATACCCTAAATAATCCCGATCATATATTACTCAAGAGGGATATCGAAATAACTAGATAGACTAGTGTGCTATATACCTGTCCATATGATGGATATGGCTAATCTCATAGTGACTCATGTGGGGACACTAAGGATACAGTACAAGTGCTCATTAGAGAATGAGTTTATTGATTGATCCGCTTATGAAATGTGGATAGTTAATGATATTTATTATCATATAGTGATTCCATAGTCTTAATAGTATATCTGGTCCTTAGACTTGAGACACCAAGGATATCATATATGAGTACTTCACTTTTTGATACCAGACGTATAGGTTTGGAAGTTCCAGATCTAGTACAACTAGTTATTAGGATTGGTAGCCAACTTTACAAGGGTTATTGAGTGTCAATAGAGGATCATCCACTCTTGGTATCATGATAGAAATATTTTATGTGTTCTTACTCAAACAGATCCCTGGGCAAGGTCATTCTGATTGAGAGAGAAAAAAAATCTCCGGGAGGATCCGATTAGAGCGAGACTCGAGTGGAAACTACATGGGCCTGATAGCACCATGCCTAATATATAGTCTTTGGGATATTAGATGGATGAGGGACTATACGTACACGGTAACTGAGGATAGATAGGTCCAAAGGATTGGATTCTCCTGTATCGTCTGAGGACTGTAGTATAGTGGCCTAGTACGTCCACAATCGATGAGTCGAATGAATTATTATGGAGATAATAATTCACTACGTTAGAAGGAGTTCTGACATATATGACTTATGGCCAGCTCGATATTGGGCCTAGAAGGTCACACGCATTATACACATATGGTAGGTGTTACGATGGGTATAAGTTCGGATATGAGATATCTATCGGAACCCCTATCTTATTGGATATCCAATAAGCCCCTGAATTATTGGATCCCATGGATGAGATACAATAAGAGCTAATAAGAGATTATTGGATAGAGACCCATTAATCTAAATGGCTTAGGTAATTGGATCCAATACCCAATAGAGCAGGATGCATTAGGGTTAATAGGGGGCCTCTATAAATAGGAGAGAACCAAAAGCCCATAGGTTAGGGACTTCCTAGTAGCCACCTCCTATTCTCCTCTCCCTAAAGAGGAGCATCTTCGTAGCCCCTGCTATGTGGATCATTGCTAGAGAGGAGGACGCTTGATTTCCTTCATCCTTCCCCACAGATCTATAGAAATTCAGGGATATACAATCTCCCTAGGTACTATCTTTCTTGTAAATGTAGTTTTCGGATTCGTGAATTTTAACGCACCGATCTTCACACGACGATAAAATCTTTTCATCAAAATCTAGGATTTTGTTTTGTTTTATGTTCTTCCACTACGCATATGATGTCACCCTTAGATTTTCCAGTAGAAAATAATGGCTTTAATGGTACCATCGTCAGCCTAGGTGGTACCACCGCCTACTAGCTTTAATGCTGGCGGTACCACTACCCAGACTGGGTAGTACCACCGTCTATAGCTTGGAAAAATATATTTTTTTCATTTTTCTAGCTCATAGACGATTCCACCACCAGTTTGGTGGTGCCATCGCTTGACCCAACTTTTGGGTCACTGAATGGGCATCCCAATAAGCCCAAATCAGTCCTAATTTAGGTGCAATTGGCCTCTAATTGAGTTAGCATGGTTACACTTGAATTTAACTCAATTTTGACCTAACTTTCAATAATTAAGACATAAACAACTAAAGATAAGAATTCTTTATTGCTCAGCATGTCATTTCATCTCAACTTCATTCGAACTTCTGGCACGTCATCCGAATCTTCGGCGTATCACCCAATCCTTTAGCATGTTAACTCTTGCAACTTTCGATCTTGGCACAACGTCCGATTCTTCTGGCCTAATGCCTAATTTTGGACTCCGACCCAACGTTTAATCTTGGTTTAATTATTTTATCTTTTCTGATCAAAGTGAGTCCTGCAATAGTTTTCTAAAAATACAAATTAGATCATAAACTTATCAATTGATTTCATCATCAAAATCTGAGATTCAATAATCACTCCCTTTTTTATGATGATAACGAATTAATGATGGAGTTAAACTCAACTCCTCCTATCTATATGTCATATCAAAAAAAGGTAAACTTAAATTCAAAAGGAATAATAACCTTTGAATTCAAGTGAAACAATTATGATCATATGTAACATATTATATCAAAATTTCATATATTGTGTATCATAGTTTCAAATCATCAAAATATAACATGCACAATTACAACTCATCATCACTTCATGCATGATACTAAAAACAAATCAACATCACTTTCAAAATATTAAAATTTTTAACCATTCATCACTTCATGCATGATACCAAAATTAACATCATTTTGGGCATAACATACATGATACCAAAACTTTAAAATTTTCAATCATTTTGGGCATAACATTTATTACTTCATAATACCAAACATTCATCATTTCTCCCCCTTTGGCATTAACAAAAAGGAGAAACATTCAAGCTTGGTGGTATTTTAGTGAGTTTTATTTCATATTTTGAACATGCAACCTTGCAAGTTTGTGAGATGTGAAGTTAAGAAAATTTTTTGCAAGATAGCAACTTTTGCTTCTTGAAATGGATAAGCTAGCAATATTTGCAAGATAGTAGTTCTCTTTAGATGTGCAGATACTTTTGATTCTTCTGGAGATGTGCAAGCTATCATTTTTTACTTTTCTTGAGATGCTAGCAAGTTACTTTCTCCCCTTTGTCATAAAAAATAAGAGGAAAAAGAAGAGAGAAACTCATTCATCATAAAGAAAAGAATCAAGTCATAAGTACCGAAAGTCCATAAATCAAAGCTCTATTTTTATAAGTAGAAAGAGGAAGGATTCATAGGAAATAATCATCGCATAAAAGATCAAGTATACCAATAGTCCATGAATCAAGTTTCTTCTTTTGTAAATTACAAGGAGAAGAATGATAGGAAACGATCTTGATTTAAAAAGAAAACTCAATTTATAGAAACCGAGAAATTTGAAAAGTGTATGAGGAACTCATGTATTCAGAAGATTTAACATGCCTAATTCTCTTCTAATAAAATCAAATTGTTCTTCATTCTATGGTTTTATAAAAATATCAGTTAATTAATGTTTTGTATCAATAAATTCTAAAGATATATCATGATTATTAACATGATCTCTAATAAAATGATGCATAATATCAATATGTTTAGTTCTAGAGTATTGAATAAGATTTTTTTTAAAATATATTACACTAGTATTATCACATTTTATAGGGATATTTTTTAAGTAAATTTCATAATCTTCTAGAGTAGTTTTCATATATATATATAACTTGTGCACAACATGCACCTGCTGCTATATATTCCGCTTCAGTTGTAGATAATGCAACAGAATTTTATTTCTTAAAAGATCAAGAAATAATTGTATAACTTAGGAGTTGATATGTTTCAGATGTGCTTTTTTCTATCTATTCTATATCCAGCATAGTTAGCATCGACATAAGCAATTAATTCAAAATTTTTTGATCTTGGATACCATAATATTAAATTAGGGGTTCCTTTTAAATATCTAAAAATCCTCTTAATTGCTTTATAATGGGATTGTTTGGGATTAGATTAAAATCTAGTGTAAAGTCCAATACTAAACATAATGTTTGGTCTAGCTATGGTGAGATATAGTAAATTACCTATCATACCTCTATAAGTTTTTTTATCAAAATTTTCTCTATCATGGTCCATATCTAACTTTGTGGAAGTGCTCATTGGTGTATTAATAATCTTAGCACTATCCATATTAAATTATTTTAATAGATCTAAAACATGCTTAGTTTGATTAATAAAAGTTTCATCACTTAATTGCTTAATTTGTAGTTTTAAAAAGAAAGTTAATTCACCCATTAGGCTTATTTCGAATTCTTGGCTCATACTTTTGGTAAAAGATTCATATAAAGATTCATTTGAAGTACCAAAAATGATATCATCAACATAAATTTGAATAATAAAAAAATTATTTTTAAAATATTTAATAAATAATATAGTATCGACCTTACCTTTTAAAAAATTATTCTTAATAAGAAATGAACTAAGTCTCTCATACCAAGCCCTTGGAGCTTGTTTTAATCGATAGAGAGACTTATAAATATGATTTGGAAAATGAACATTTTCAAATCTGTATTCAACGTAAAATTCTTTGGAAATAAAGCTATTTAGAAAAGTACTTTTAACATTCATTTAAAATAACTTAAAATTATTATAACATGCATAGGCAAAGAGAATCCTTATGATTTTAAGTCTAGCCACAAAAGTGAAGGTTTCTTTATAATCAATACTTTCTTCTTGTTTGAAACCTTTGGCTACTAATCTAGTCTTATTTCAAACCATAATACTAAGTTCATCTTACATTTTTCTAAAGACTCATTTAGTGTCTATTACTAAATGGTCACTAGGCATAGGAATAAGCTTCCGTACCTCATTTCTCTCAAATTGATTTAACTCCTCTTGCATTGTGATAACCCATGAATCACCTTTTAGAGCTTCGTTAGTGTATTTTGATTCAATTTAAAACAAAAAATCACACTTGCATAAAAAATTTTAAAAGAAGAATGAGTTTAAACACCTTTTGATATATCTCCAATGATTAGCTCCTTTGAATGAGCATCTACATACTTTCATTCCTTAGGTAAGGATTCTTTTTAAGTAGATGCATCTAAGTTGCCAGGGAGAAGAGAATTTTTATTAAAATTTAAAGTATCAAAATCAAAATCATCATAAAATTATTTTTCTTAAATTTAAAAAACTCATTAAAGACAACATGAATATATTCTTCTATAACCAAAATTCTTTTATTAAAGATATGAAAAGCTTTAGAAATAGAGGAATAACCAAGAAAAATGCCTTCATCGGATTTTGCATCAAATTTTTCTAAGGCATCTTTTTCATTTAAAATAAAATATTTATAATCAAAAACTTTAAAATATGAAATATTAGGTTTTTTATTATTTCATAATTCATAAGGAGTTTTGAAAAGTAATGGTCTTACGAGAACCCTATTCATAATATAGCATTCCATGTTAATGGCATCGGACCAAAAATGTTTGGGTAAGCTATTTGTTTAACATGGTTTCAACTATCTCTTGTAAGCTCCTATTTTTCTCTCAACTACTTCATTTTGTTGTGGATTTTTTGGAGTAAAGAAATTATGGTTGTACCTATTTAACTCACAAAATTTTTTGAAAATCATAGTTTTGAAACTCACAATCATGATCACTATGAATAAATAAAATCATAAAATATTTTTCATTTTGAACAAGTTTATAAAATTTTAAAAAATATTTAAATCAATCACTTTTGTATGCCAAGAAGTATATCCATATGTATTTACTACAATCATCAATAATTATAAAAACATATTTACTATCTCCTAGACTTGTTATATCAATTGGTCCAAATAAGTCTAAATAGATTAATTGTAGTAGTTTAGAGGTGCTTATTTAATTTTTTGATTTAAAACTATTTTTTATTTATTTTTTTAGTTGACATGTATCATAAACTTTATCTTTAACAAATTTGATGCTAGGCATTCCTCTTACTAGTTCTTTAGTTATAATTTGTGAGATTAGTTTCATGATAACATGACCTAGTCTCCTATGCCAAAGCCATGCATCATTGTTTAAAGTTGAAAAACACGTTTCATCATAAAAATTACTAGTATTAATAGTAGACACATTCTTATTTTTTAAGGCAATCATAGATTTATTCTTGTATTGTATTTCAATTATACAAGCATTAGATTCAAATTTGATGATATATCCTTTATTACACAATTGTAATGTTTAGTAGATTATGTTTTAAACCATCTACTAATAATACATCTTTAATCAAAATGTTTGACTTGTTACCTATAATTCCTTTGCTAATAATTTTCTCTTTGTTGTTATTTCTGAAGGTGACGTATCTTTTATCCTGGTTAGTTAGCTTAGAGAAGTGTATTGGATCTCCGGTCATATGCCTTGAGCATCCACTATCAAAGTATCATCTCTTGCTCCTAGCTTTTGATTATAAACATATCAACAAGAAAGGAAGTTTTTTTAAAGTACTTATTTAACTTTAGGTCCCTCATTAATAGATCTACTTATCTTAACTATTGGCATTGACTTATTCATGGTTCCTTTAGGAACCCAAACTAATTTGTGTGGACTATACATTTTAAACAAACAACTATAGGCATAATAACTAAATCTATCACAAAAATTATATTTATTTCTAGGTGAAACATTTAATGTGGGTCCTTTAACGAAGATAGTTGGCTTTTGTTGAGTGTTACTCACAAAGCCAATTTTTTCTTTTTTATGAACATAACCCTTATTAGCAAGGATCATATTTAGAGATTTGTTGCTTATTTTAAATTTTTCTAATATTTCTTGTAGTAGAATATTTTCTTTCTTAAATGAATCTATCTCTTCACACTTAGTGCAAAGAGCTAATATACAAATCATACTTATTTTTTAATTTATCAAATTCACTACCAAGAGAAGCATGATCCTTTTTTAACAATTTATACTTTTTACTATCTAATTTAAAATCATCAAACAAATCATTAAATGCATTGAATAAATCATTTTAAGATAAAGGAAGATTTGTTTGAGTTATATGCCTTATTACCAAATGTCATTAATGCATAATTTGTAACTTTTTCTTTATCAGTAGGCTCCTCAGGATGCACTTGAGTTGTCCCAAGTAGCTTTGAGCGCTTTCTTTTTCTTTGCTAGCTTATTCTTCACTTGGGGACATTCATATTTAATGTGTCTCAACTTACATTCATAGCATATTTTTTAATCACTTTTTAGTTCACTTTTATTCTAATATCTTATTTTATTTTATTTATTTTTAATAATTTTTAAAACTTTCTTGTAAGAAGTGCTAAGTCATCATCATCATCATCATCATTATCATCATCATTGTCGTCGTCACTTGAGTTTTCTCCTAAGTGGTCTTCTTTGATTCTAAGTGCCAAGTCCTTCGTATTCTTTGGAAGGTTATTCTCTAGTTCATCATATACAATACGTCATTTCGTAGGTCATCAAAGACCCGATAAGTTCTTTGAGCAGAAAATTATTCAAGTCATTTACTTCCTGTATTACCATTACTTTAGGATTCCAACTTTTTAGAATGGATCTTAGTATTTTATTAACAAGTTCAAAGTTAAAAATTTTTTTACTAAGTACTTTTAGACCATTGATGACATCCGTAAAACGGGTGTATATATCTCCAATAGTCTTACTTAGTTTCATATGAAACAACTCATAGCTATGAACCAAAAGATTAATTTTTGACTCTTTAACCCTATTTGTGCCTTCGTGTGTGACTTCGAGTATGTACCAAATCTCATATGCAATTTCGCATATCGAAACCCGATTAAATTTATTTTTATCAACAACACAAAATAAAGCGTTCATCACTTTAGCATTCAAAGAGAAAGTCTTCTTCTCTGTTAGAATTCTAGCTAGGAGAGTCCTAATTCTGTTAGGACTCAAGCTAGGAGAATCCTAATTCAGTTTCATTAAAGGGGGCAAACATGTAAATTCTAAGGGTATTCATGTAAATCCTATCTAGCCAACCCCTATTAAAGAGATGAAGAGGCCAGCTAGGTTAGAATTAGTTTGTAGATTGCTTCTTAGAGAAAGAGTCCTATTAGAAGAGGAAATCATATTAGAGAATGAGTCCTATTAGAAGTAGGAGTCCTATTAGAAGTATGAGTTAATTAGAAGTAGGGGTCTTGAGTAGGAGTCATATTAGGAGTTAGGGTTTAGAAACCTTATAAATAGCCATATATTCACTATCTTTTCATCATGAATAGATCATTCTTTTAGCAGCATTTGAGTAGCAACTTAGAGGAAGGAACCCTTATAGAGTTCTAAGGAGGCCGATCCCCTAAAGAAATCGACCGTAAGCTTAGAATCCATAAGGGTTCTAACACTTGGTATTAGAGCAGTGTTCTTGGCATCTCGTTACCCTTCCACAGCCACCTATCAGCTCTACATAGCCACCCAAAGTAATTCCCACAATTGCTTCAAAGATCATCGCCGAATTCCGTCATCATCTCCACCACCATGGATCATCCTTTGATCTCCCCATGAATTGCACAAGGTTCTAGTTTCCTATCTTATTACTATTGCAATTTAGTTGTCCTTATTCAAAAAATCTAAAAAAAAATCATTCCTATGTTGTTGCATAAACTTTTCATTACAAAGTTTTTATCTCTATGACGAAAGATGTACTACAGAATTTCAACTACATAAGCACTATTTGTTTGATCTTGCTACTGCATTTCTTCTATCCAAATCTCTAAAGAAATTTTATGACAGATTTGATGCTTCCTAACAGTAGATTCCCCTTTAGTTTTGATGAAAATTTTTTAATATAAACCACTTATCTTTTACATCTATACTGCTACACTTTAGACGTAAAAATCTACTGCAGTACCTTTCTGTGATCCTCAATTTTACGAAACCTCTTGATGTTTTCTTCTATGAAATTTTTAACAGTATTACCTCTCTCTTATCAGTAGATTTCCTTTAAGTTTTACTTGAATCTTTACTAAGAATTGCTGGAAAAAAATTACATGCTTACTGTTGGAATTTTTTTGATGAAAAATCTAGTGCTGCACCTTTGTCCTTTTTCTTCTCTGTAACCTACCAAACCCTAGCCACTTTGCTGCCACCAACCAAGATGTCTTTAGGGCATCCCTCTAACCCTAAGATGCAGCTATCATAACCTATTTTCATAACCCTAACAGCTTTAAAAACCACAGCCCAAAACAGTAAACCATTACAACCGAACCTTTCTATCACTGATCTATTATCCGAACCTTCCACCACCCCATGCCATTAACCCATCAACTGAAAAAAGACAAGGACATATCTGATCTAGAGGCATATGCTATGGCTTCTCAAGATCAAATTGATGCTAAATTTAAAGCATTGGAATCTCAGATTGAATCACGGCTTGAATCGCGCTTAGAGGACAAATTGCGTGCCTTGTTTGCAGAATTCAGAATTGGACAACCATCGAGTCCAACCAAATTTCAGTGATGAGAGAGTTTAGAGAGGCCTCTACAGAAGGAGGGATAGCCCTTGAACATGCTTCAGCTATGCATGAGGGTGGACTTCCCGCGATGGGAAGAAGGAGACCCGACGGGGTGGATTTCGCACGTCAAATATTACTTTCGCTACTACCGAACGTCGAATGATGTTATGGTGGAAATTACTGTCATCCATCTTGAAGGAGATGCTATTCAATGGTACAACTGGCTGGAATACAATCATGGGGCTACGGCGTGGATTCAATTTAAGAATGCATTGCTGAACTATTTCAAACCTATGGAGTATGAAAATATCGATGGCCAACTCACAAAAATTCGATAAACCTCTATGATTCAAGAGTACCAAACTAGGTTTGAGAAGCTATCCTACCTTGCTCATGATTGGATTAACCATCAATTGTTAGGAACATTCATCGAAGGTCTCAAGCGAGAGATAAAAGGGGAGGTTAAGGCGTAGTAGCCCCGTACTCTGACGGCTGCAATTTCTTTCGCCCGAATACAAGAAGAATGCTCAACCAAGATACTTGGAGGATGAGAACCTCTCCTAGGCTCATGACATAGACCTCCTTCTACTCCCAACCTTCCTTCGCTACCAAAAAAATGACAAGAGAAGAACTACATGACCGATCAGCAAAGAGTTTTTATTGGCATTGCAACGAGCCGTGGAACTACGATCATTGCTGCAAAATGGGCCATCTCCTACTGATTGAACCTATTGAAGACATGGAGGAGGAGGTCTAAGAGCATGAGGAAGAGGTCGTAGATGAAGAACAATAGTTGGTTGATATTACGATGCATGACCTTGCCGGTTACGCTAACCCGCAAACGATGATAGTGGGAGGACTTCTGAAGCAACAACCGATCACCATTCTTATTGACACCGGGAGCACTAATAATTTTATGAATAGCAAGGTTGCTGTCTAGATGGCCTTATCTATTGAGAATTGTAGTAGGTTTGACATTAAGGTCACTGACGGATGAATTTTGAAGTATGATCGTAAGTGCCTACGGGTGAAACTATTGTTGTAGGACCAAGAGATAATTGTAGATTTCTTCCTCCTCCCTCTTAATGATTATGAGGCCATGCTCAACTTCGAATGGCTGATGACATTAGGTGATATTTCTTAGAATTTTTTGAAACTAATTATGAAATTTTATAGTAAGGGGAAACAAGTGATACTGCGTAAGAAACGTGGGGGTGACGTAATGACGATTTGCACACAACAAATGGAGAAAGTTTTGCACAAAGCATGCAGTAGCTTTTTGGTATAACTTGAGCAGCATCTAAGGGAGAGCCAACCAAATTTGAAGATCCAAACCTACTTCCCTTGCTTACTAAATTTTTATATATATTTGATGAACCGCGCCACCTACCTCCTACCCATCGGCATAATCATCATATATCGATTCTTCTAGGCAAACCTCCAGTAAATACTCGGCATATCAATATCCACATCTCCAAAAGGATGAAATAGAAATGATTATAAAAGAGATGCTTGAAATAGGAGTTATACGACCAAGTTACAGCCCCTACTCTTCACCAATGCTCCTCGTACGAAAGAAGGACGGAATATGGCAAATGTGCATTGATTACCGAGCTCTCAACAGCATAACCTTTAAGGATAAGTATCCTATTTCAGTAGTAGATTAATTGCTTGATGAAGTAAAGGGAGCACAAGTCTTCACAAAACTGGACCTTCGATCCGGGTATCATCAAATACGAGTGTGTGAAGAAGACATACTGAAAATCATCTTTCAAACGCACAATGGCCACTACAAATTTCTCGTAATACCCTTTGGTCTCACCAATGCTTCCTTCACCTTTCAAAGCCTTATGAATGATATTTTCTGGGGTTATCTTTGTAAGTTTGTGCTGGTTTTCTTCGACGATATCCTTATTTACAGCCCTTCTCTTGAAAGTCATTTTTAGTACTTACGACTTGTTTTGACGATTTTGCGAGAACATGTTCTTTTTGTCAAAAAATCGAAGTGCAGCTTTCTTTAACAGAAGGTGGAATATCTTGGGCATATCATATCAAAGGAAGGTGTGGTGGTGGACTCCAAAATTGAAATAATGCAGAACTAGCCAACCCCGAGAAACATAAAATCACTACGCAACTTTCTCGATTTAATAGGCTACTACTACAAGTTCATGAAAAACTATAGAAAGATCAATGTACCCCTTACTTCCTTATTGAAAAAAGATATTTTCCAATGGCCGAACAAAGCCACCACCACCTTCGATAAACTTAAAACTGTAATGATGACAACGCTCGTACTAGCGCTACCCGACTTCAACAAGACTTTTATTGTTGAAGCTGATGCCTCTGGAGTCAGAATTGATGCTGTACTAATACAAGATGGCTGCTCCATCGCTTGTACTAGTAAGGCATTATCTCCTTCCCCTCTCAAGATGACTATTTATGATAAGGAAATGCTCGCGATTGTGCATGTGGTGGTCAAATGGAGACCGTACTTGATCGGACGATGTTTTCATATCAAGACTGACCATAAAAGCCTAAAATATTTCTTGGAGTAAAAGATATCTTCTCTTGAGTAGCAAAAATGGGTAACAAAGCTTCTTAGATATGATTATGAAATAACTTACAAAAAGGAAAAAGCGAATGTTGTTGCAGATGCGCTTTCGCAACTACCCGAGCAAGTTGAACTTTTGGTCGTTTCACTTCCGATCAACGACTTCCTTGAGGATATTAGGAGAGAATGGAAAGATGATCTAGAGACTAGTAAGATCATAAAATAATTGGAAGAAGCACTAAGCTCCGTGGCTTATTACAATTAGGACTCAAAAGACTTGTGCTATAAGAGACGCATTGTTCTTGTGCCAAATTATACTTGCATAAAGATCATCCTTCAAGAGATGCATTCCACACCTACGGCCGGACACTCCGGGTTCCTTAGAACCTATAAGAGAATTAAGTAAAATTTTTATTGGGTAGGGATGAAAAATATTATTGCTGAATTTGTAGCATAACGTGATGTATGTCAACGACATAAAGGTAAGACAGTGGTAAGTCCCGAAAAGCTGCAACCTCTACCCATTCCGGACTCAATATGAACTAATATATCAATGGACTTCATCGACAGGCTTCCCTCATCATAGGAAAATTGTATAATTTTTATCGTGGTTAATCGCCTTACAAAGTATGGTCACTTTTACATTATTTGTAATCCCTACACTGCTTCTAGTATTGCTCGAATCTTTATGAAGAATATTTTAAAATTATAAGGAATGCCAAGATCTATTGTAAGTGATCGTGCTAGGGTCTTCACAAGCAAATTTTAGATAGAATTATTCCAGATGTAGGGCACTAAATTAAAACTAAGTATGGCATATCACTCACAAACCGGCGGCCAGATTGAAGTGGTGAACAGGTGCTTGGAGACATATCTCAGATGCTTCACTAGTGACCGGCCAAAAGAGTGGTCAAAGTGGCTTCCCTGGGCCGAGTGATCGTATAATACAACTTATCATTTATCCACAAAATGTACTCCCTATGAGGCTATGTATGGCCGACCTCCCCTTGTAATCCCAAAATATGTGTTGAGCACCTCTAAAGTAGAACAAGTAGACAAGGAACTACAGGACAAAGACAAAATACTAAAGTTGCAAAAAGATAATCTCACTACAGCTCAAGCAAGGATGAAATAGTAATATGATCAACACAAAGGCGAAAGAGAATTTTCAATAGGAGATTGGATCTTCCTATGGCTCCAGCCATACAAGCAAATATCAATCCAGACCAGGGCATCTATGAAGCTTTCATCTCGGTTCTATGGACCCTACCAGATTTTAAAGTGCATCGAAGCAGTAGCATACAAATTGGACTTACCCACCAACTCCCGAATCCATCCAGTCTTCCATGTGTCATGTTTGAAGCTTAAGTTGGGACAAAACGAGACAGCCCAAAGCCATCTACTAAATAAGACTACCCAAGGAGAACTCCAGACCTAGCCGAGTGTCATTATTGATCGATGGATCGTGACTCGACGACGGCGACCCACTATTGAAGTGTTAATACAATAGGCGAACCTACTAGTAGAAGATGCCACTTGGGAGAACTATGATGACTTGAAGATCAAATTCTCAGAATTCATAGAGCATCAGCCTCGAGGACAAGGCTAATTTGAAGAGGGTGGGTCTGTTAGGACTCTAGCTATGAGAGTCCTAATTCTGTTAGGACTCTAGCAAGGAGAGTCCTAATTTAGTTTCATTAAAGGGGGCAAACATGTAAATCCTAAGGGCATTCATGTAAATCCTATCTAGCCAACCCCTATTAAAAAGGTGAAGAGGTTGGCTAGGTTAGGATTAGTTTGGAAGTTGCTTCTTAGAGAAGGAGTCCTATTAGAAGTAGGAGTCCTATTAGAGAAGGAGTCCTATTAGAAGTAGGAGTTGATTAGAAGTAAATATCTTAAGTAGGAGTCCTATTAGGAGTTGGGGTTTAGAAGCTCTATAAATAACCATGTATTCACTCTCTTTTTATCATGAATAGATTATCCTTTTAGTAGTCTTTGAGCAGCAACTTGGAGGAAGGAACCCCTATAGAGTTCCAAGGAGGTCAATCCCCTAAAGAGATCAACCCCAAGCTTAGAATCTGCAAGGGTTCTAACATTCTCTAAATGATTACATTCATTCATTGGTTTAGAAGACTTTTCAAAACTATTTTCAATAATGTTCCATAAATCAAAATGTTAAATCTCGAATTTTGATGATGAAACTAATTGATTGTGTTTTGTGATCTAATTACGTTTTGAGTTACGCAGGTCTACTATAGATCAGGATTAGATAGTTGATGCTGGAGGAATTGATATTGCATCGGGTGATCACGTCAGGATATTAGATGTCGAGCTGTAGGTTCAGTCGACAATCGGCAGAAGGCTTCATAAGTCGGGCGTTGGGCCAAGAAGAGTAGAGTTATACCAAGGATATTGGGGTTACGAAAGTCAACCACCGATTAGGCAATAAAACGCAAGAGAGGACGATGCACCAAAGAATCAGACGAAGTGCCGACCAATGACGTGCCGAGCAATAGAATATCAATTCACGTTGCAATAATTGTCCAGATCGAAGTAGAGTTTTGTTTATGTATATGCAGGATTAACTATGATAACGATGATGACGTAAAGTGAAACAAAGTACCAGAAGACAAGTGTGATGAATCATTGGGAGTTCGAGAGTTTGACGGAAGTCTAAAGATTTGTTAGGAGTGCTGCCAGAACTAGCCAAGAACGAGTAGGGAGCTTACCAAAGGGTTTTCGAAAGTTCACCAGAAGGTTCGTTGGAAGTTCGCGGAGCTTGCCAAGAAAGATCGGAGCTTACCAAAGAAGCTCGATGGAACTCGCTAAGATCATCGTGAAGTCCAGGAGCTTACCGGGAGTCCACAGAATGGTTTCCGAGAGTTCGTCAGAAGACTGCAGGAAGTTCACCGGAAGAAGTCTTATCTTGTGGACTTTGTAATAGCTTAGGAAATGTCTTTAAAATTCATAGTTAATAAGTAATTTTATTTAGGATTAGGTGTTAATCCTATAAACCAAGTATGGGCCAATTGGGCCTTAGTTCAGACTAGTTTGGGCTGAGTTTAAGGCCCAAACCAGTGTGCTGAAAAGGCTGGGTGATGGCACCGCCTAGTGGCCGAGAGCCAAGGCTGGGCGGTGGCACCACCTAGTGCCCGAGAGCCAAGGCTAGGCAGTGGCACCACCGGGCTAGGCGGTGGTACCGTCGCTGGGCAGCAAGCCCAGGCGGTGGCACCGTCGAGCTTGTGGAATCTCGAATTTTGATGATGAAACTAATTAAGTGTGTTTTGTTATTTAACTACGTGTTGAGTTACGCAGGTCTACTATCGATCAGGATTAGATAATTGATGCTGGAGGAATTGACGTTGCACCGGAGGTGATCACGTCAGGATATTGGATGTCGAGCCGGAGGTTCGGTCGACTATCGGCAGGAGGCTTCGGACGTCGGGCATCGGGCCAAGAATTATGGAGTTGCACCATGGATATCGGGGTTGCAGAGGTCAACTGTCGATTGGGCAACAAGCCGCAAGAGAGGGCAATGTGCCGAAGGATCGGACGAAGCGCCGACCAATGACGTGCCGGGCAACTGAATGTCAATTCGTGTTGTAGTAACTGTCTAGATCAAAGTAGGGTGTTTGGTGTTTGTTTGTGCAGGAGTAACTACGATAAGGATGAAGATGTAAAATGAAACAAAGGGCCAAAGTCAAGTGTGATGGATCATTGGGAGTTCGAGTGTTCGATGGAAGTTTGAAGATTCGTTGGGCGTGCTGCCGGAACCGGTCGAGAACGAGTAGGGAGCTTGCTGAAGGGTTTTCGAAAGTTCGTCGAAAGTTCGCGGAGCTTGCCAAGAAAGATCAGAGCTTGCCAAAGAAGCTCGGGGGAACTCGCCAAAATCATCGTGGAGTCTGAGAGCTTGCCGGGAGTCCGCAGGATGGTTTCTGAGGGATCGTCGGAAGACCGTCGAAAGTTCACCGGAAGCTCACCGGAAGAAGACTTGACTTGCGGACTTTGTAATAGCTTAGGAATGTCTTTAATTTTGTAGTTAGCACATTAATTTGGGTTAGGATTAGGTGTTAATCCTTTAACCCAAGTATGGGCCCATTGGGCCTTGTTTGGGACCGGTTTGGGCCGAGTTTTCGGCCCAAACCAGGAAGTTGGTGTGTGCTGGGCGGTAGCACCGCCTGGCTGGGGTGGTAGTACCGCCCCTATTGTGTCTGGCTAGGGTGGTAGTACCACCCCTGCTGTGTCAGTTTGCCAGGTGGTAAATCGCCTTACTATAGCGACAAAGTGATAGCACGCCTCGACATGCAGTAGCACCGCCTTGAAAGACTGAACTCAATTTGATTTCAAATTTGGAGCCCAAATTTGAATCCATTTTGGATCTATAAATATCCCTCCTTTCTCAACTGAAAGGAGGACCCTTGAGAGTTAGATTTTAAGCAAATAAGTCCTGTGAAAGTCTTGTTCTTCATTTGCTTAAGTGTTCACCTCATTTCCTTCTCTTTGTGAAAACTTGTAAGAGTGTGAACCTCTTGTAAAAGGGTTGTAAGAGGGGTATTTGGTCCTTCCCCTACAAAAGGATTTGCTAGTGGAAGTTGGGAGCCTCATCGGAGAAGGCTTCGGAAGTGGATGTAGGTCGGATGACCGAACCACTATAAATCTGGTTTGTATTTATGTTCTTGCTATTTACTTTGGTACAAACCCTCTTCATTTGCTGCCTTATTTACTCAACTTCCTCTTCATCTTCTTACATATGCTTTAAAGTTAAAACGCAATCTTTCCGGGTTCAAACGAAACGCTGCATTCATTCGTACGAAGTTTCCAAACTTGTTTTAATCGCTGAAAATTTCTCGTTCCTTACTGCTGCACTAATTCACCCCCCGCCCCCCTCTTAGTGTCGTTCGATCCCTAACAATTGGTATCAAAGCCACGTTCTTTCTCTTTCGGATTTACACCCGTGAGAAATGGCTCTAAATGGTTTTCAAGAGGGCTTTTCGGTTTTTCGTCCACCGTTCTTTAATGGTTCGGACTACACATATTGGAAAACTCGAATGAGAGTTTTCATACTTTCAATGAATTTGGATTTGTGGAACATCATCGAAAATGGCTTTCAACCTTCCTCTAAACCGACGAACGAATGGTTGGATTTGTAGAAAATGTCTTTTTCTTTAAACGTAAAGGCTATGAATGCCTTATTTTGCGCTTTAGACAAGAACGAGTTCAATCAGATTTTAATGTGCGAAACGGCTTTCGATATTTGGCAAACACTTGAAATCACGCACGAGGGAACTAGTAGAGTTAAAGATTCGAAAGTAAACCTCTTATTGCATGATTTTGAGCTATTCCGAATGACACAAAGCGAAACTATCAGCGATATGTACACCCGCTTCACGGATGTCGTCAATAGCTTGAAA
The DNA here is from genome assembly GCA_024322285.1 of Musa beccarii. Lineage (NCBI taxonomy): Eukaryota > Viridiplantae > Streptophyta > Magnoliopsida > Zingiberales > Musaceae > Musa > Musa beccarii. The sequence continues at coordinate 14,504,375 of CM044396.1, read as the reverse complement.
AGTCTTGGTAAATATTTTTCGAACTTTGAACTCACTAACAAGATTTTAAGATCCCTCCCAAAGAGTTGGGATCCAAAAGTAACCGCAATACAAGAGACTAAAAATTTAAATGATTTTTCATTGGAAGAACTAATCGGTTCACTAATAACATATGAAATGAGTTTCTTCGAACATTTGGAACATAATGAACTTGATAAACACATGGACCACCTTCCAAAGAACAGGAAGGATTTGGCACTTCGGACTATGAAATGCCACTTGAGTAATGACTCAAGTGATGAGGACAATGAGGACATTGAACTTTTAATGAATCTTAATAAGTTCATTAAATAAAAATCTAAAATAGACAATGAACTTGAACGGAGGAAGAGGCCAAAGAAGAAGAAGAAGGCTTGTAAAGAAGAATCAAGTAAAGAAGAGGCAAAATGGGCTTTGACGGTTTTCGACAATGAGGTAAGAAACTCACCCAAGTTGCTTCTACCTTATTTTGAAATTACATGATGCTTTCCATGAATGCTTAACTTAGTTAGTAGGAATTTTTTTCATGCTTTTCTTGTGTTTTTAAAAATTAAAAAAATATTTTAAAAATTATACTATGCTTTTCTTTATAGTATTTTTGAAAAGTAAAAATATGAATGATGATTGTATGATTTGTGATAATGTTTAGACACCTAATAGAATCAACCCATGCATGAGTATCTTGATGGTTTACATTGTCTCTAAACATGATGCTTGATGATTTTATATCATGCATGAGTTGTTGAAGTGATGTTGATTTAAAAAACTTCTATCTTGGATTAATGGGTCTTGACCCTTTTTATGATGAAATTTTTAGATGATACATGTCTTCATGAAATCAATTATAAAGACCTAACCCATAAATTTTTCAAATGAAAGAAATATGATTTTAATGTTGCCTTGTATTACATTTGGACTTGATGATTTTCATGACAAAAATTATTTTTCAGATTTATAAAATGATGCATGATTTTACCAAAAAATTTGAGCATCGATCATCTTGTTATAACTAATGTAAGAAAGAATTAAAATGATTTTGATGATATTTTCGTTTTTGAATATGATGCATGACATTTTCATATGAAAATTTTGAACATTCTTATGAAAGATCAAATCACTTAAATTGAAACTCATAAAGATGAGAAAATGTACTATCATGATGTTTGATGCATATGATCTTGATGGATTTAATGACAAACTTATGTTTTGAATTTCTACAATGATGGGTTCCATATAAATGTTTGAACATACATTATGAAATCATCATTGAAATGAAAATACTAAAAGTTTGTTATCATGCTTAATGACTTTGTGATATCATATCTTGATGACAAACTCATGTTTTGGTCTTAAATTTGATACTCATCTTTTGAAACATGAGCACACTTATTTGAAACAAAATGAAACACATTATCATGATAAATTAAATCTCATGTCTTGAAACAATGTGTTGTTTTGACAATGTTTATAATGAAGTTTGTCTTCCGGTTTTGAATATTTTGATTTGGCATATAAAGGCAAAAGACATACTTATATGATGAAACATAAAGAAATTATATTTACTATCTTATCGAGATTAATGATTTCATGATATCTTAAGGATCTCATAAATTATAGAAGTGATTTCGATGAATTGATTATGATTTGATAATTTGAACTTTTCTCTCATGTTTCAATACTACTTTGTATGCTTCATGACTTATTGATTGAAATAATGATGTAGACTTTTGATGTATCACTTGTCATGATTAATGCAAATTGCAAGCATTTTGAATCTCGAAAATGATTGCTTCTTTTTATCATTTACTAAAGAGGAGAACAATTCAAGTTTATGTTTTTTTGTGAATCTCATAAACTATGTTAATGATTTTGATGATTCGAACTTGAGTGAGCGTTATCACAATCCAAGTCTTGATATCTTAATACTTGATACTTGGAATTCTTATACATGAATCAAGTTACTCTTTGTGCTATATCTTTTTAAATAAATCATGAGCCTTGATGTCATATATTTCATGACCCTAAAAGTGACATGATTTCTTTACCTTGTGTGGTAAATTGAACATTTGACATAAATGAAATTTGCTTTATGATGAATCATGAATGATGTCTTTTGGTGTTGATCCTTATTGATATTTCATATTGATATCTTTCATGAATTCTTTGCATCTATATTTTGTATGCATCATGAAAAAAATTGAAATATTGATTGGTGCTAAATTATTTCATTGAAATATTATTCATCCCTTCTTTTCAATAGTGACAAAGGGGGAGTTAGCTTACTAGCTTATGTATCACAAGTGAAAATGACAAACATAGCTAGCTAGAACTTGCAAAAGGCAAAACTTGCACTTCTCAAAATGAGAAGAAAGAAATTGTAAAGTTGCATTATTTTTTAACTCATGAGCTTGCATGTTTAAAATGTTATAAATTTTACAAAAATTACTAGCTCATTGCAAACAAAAAGTTGATGACTTGCAAAGGGAAACTTAGGTGCAAAGAGAAAATTGAAAGGGAGCTAGTTTGCGTATTGCAAAGTATGCTAGCTTATCATTATTGCTTGCTTGCTTGTCATAAATTTCCCTCATACCATGATTTGTTTATGACTCCCTTGAATTCATGACTTGATATGTTAAAAATTCATGATGGAAATTTGTTATTTTGTCATGATGGAAGCATTCATGTAAAGGGAAAAGAATTATATTCTTCTGTTCTTTTTGACAAAATCAAAGGAGGAGAAGATTTATTGCTAGCTTGCATGATTAATTTGCTAGCTCATTCAAGAGGAAGAAAATTGCTAGCTTGTGCATCAAAAGAGAAAATCTTGCTAGCTTGAACATTGAGAAGCAAAAAGTTGCTATCTCAAGAGAGGCAAAAATCTTGCTCAGTTTTACTTCTTCAAAATTGCTTATATTTTTGTTACAAATTATTGTTGAATCTCATGCAAGATTATTTGAAGTGTTTGATCCTCCCTTTCTTTTTGATGCTAACAAAGGGGGAGAAAGTTTTTAGCTCGAACATTGTAAAAATTTATCATCTTGATTCCTATTTTGCAACATCATGAGAAGCTAAGAATTGTTATATCAAAGGATGCAAATATTGCTATTGTGAGAAACAAGATGCAAACTTGCACATCTCAAGAAGCAAGTGAAAATTACCATCATTGCCCATCTTTGAAACTTGCTATGATTGAATGGTATTATTTGATGTTGTATTGCAAAAATGTTATATGATGTGATAAATAGCTAGTGTATTGTAAGAAATTTGCATATCTTTTAAACTAGCTATGATGCTACTTCTCCTTTTTGTTGATGACATAGGGGGAGAAGTAGATTGATGACTTCATGCAATGTAACGATGCTTGAATATTTTATATATTTGCATGATGGATTTATATTTCTCACTACATGAATGATACATGTTACTTGGATTTGGGATAATCCAAGGGTTCTATCAATGGCATATTGATAGGGGGAATTTGTGTTAAACTCCGGGGAGTTATGGTTAACTCCGTCAGTCATCAATTAGTTGTCATCATCAAAAAGGAGGAGATTGTTGAATCTCAGATTTTGATGATGAAACTAATTGAGTGTGTTTTGTTGTTTAACTGTGTGTTGAGTTACACAGGTCTACTATCGATCAGGATTAGACAATTGACGCTGGAGGAATTGACGTTGCGCCGGAGGTGATCACGTTAGGATATTGGATGTCGAGCCGGAGGTTCGGTCGACTATCGGCGGGAGGCTTGAGCGTCGGGCATCGGGCCAAGAAGTGCGGAGTTGCGCCATGGATATCGAGGTTGCGGAGGTCAACCGTCGATTGGGCAACAAGCCGCAAGAGAGGCGATGTGCTTGAAGGATCGGACAAGCGCCGACCAATGACGTCTTGCGAAAGCGAATATCAATTCGTGTTATAGTAACTGTCTAGATCAAAATAGGGTGTTTGGTGTTTGTTTGTGCAAGAGTAACTACGATAAGGATGAAGACGTAAAGCGAAATAAAAGGCCGAAGTCAAGTGTGATGGATCATTAGGAGTTCGAGTGTCAGTCTGCCAGACTGACAGGCTGTAGCACCGCCTTTGACAGGCGGTAGCACCGCCCTAGCACCGGGATCTCCAATTTGATTTCAAATTTGGAGCCCAAATTTGAATCCATTTTGGATCTATAAATACCCCTCTTTTCTCTGCTGAAAGGAGGACCCTTGAGAGTTAGATTTTGAGCAAATAAGTCTTGTGAAAGTCTTGTTTTTCATTTGCTTAAGTGTTCACCTCATTTCCTTCTCTTTGTGAAAACTTGTAAGAGTGTGAACCTCTTATAAAAGGGTTGTAAGAGGGGTATTTGGTCCTTCCCCTACAAAAGGATTTGCTAGTGGAAGTTGGGAGCCTCATCGGAGAAGGCTTCGGAAGTGGATGTACGTCGGATGACCGAACCACTATAAATCTGGTTTGTATTTACGTTCTTGCTATTTACTTTGCTGCAAACCCTCTTCATTTGCTGCCTTATTTACTCAACTTCCTCTTCATCTTCTTACATATGATTTAAAGTTAAAATGTAATCTTTCTGGGTTCAAATGAAACACTGCATTCATTCGTACGAAGTTTCCAAACTTGTTTTAATCGCTAAAAATTTCTCGTTCCTTACCGCTGTACTAATTCACCCCCCCCCTCTTAGTGCCGCTCGATCCCTAACGGAGCTGGGCGATGCCACAGCCTGGTACACTAACTGTGTTAGTGTCAGACTGGCGATGGTATCGCTAGTGTCAGGCGATGGTATCGCCAGAATGACAAAGTCCGAGGTAATTTAAATTTGGGCTCCAAATTTGAATCCTCTTGGGATCTATAAATACCCCAGATGTTCTTGCTAAGAGAGCAAGAAGAGTGTAAGAAAACTAAGGGAAAACTCTATCATTTGAAGTAGAAATCTCTCCTCCGAAAGTTTAGAAGTATTCTTAAGAGAGGTGTTGAGGGAAGCTTTATAAATAGAGTTTGTAAAAGAGAGTTTGTCTTCGCCCATTGGAAGGAAGGCAGCTAATGGAAAGCCAGTGGCCTCAAGTGAAGAGAAATCAGGAGTGAATGTAGGTCGGATGACCGAACTACTATAAAAACAGTTTGCATTTATGTTCTTGCATTTACCTTTCTGCAAACCATCTTTTCTTCACTGCTTAACTTACTCATCACTGCCTTCTTCCTCTCTAAACACTCCCTACTTTAAGCACTTTCCATTATGCTTTAATCGAAATTGGTTTTAGTCAAAAACATGATTTCTATCGTATGAAGTTCCGAAACTTATTTAAAATTACAGAAATTTATCTTTCTTTACCGTTGCACTGTATGGAAATTTTGATTCGACGAAAGATGATTTAGTTGAAGTTGCTTGAGTAAAGGAGATAAAAACTGAATGATTTACAACTAAGTAAAGAAACGATTTAGAAATTTAACCACTCACAAATTCAAGAATACCACGATGTATAGTGGTTCGGTCAAGTGACCTACATCCACTTTCGAAGCCTTCTCCGATGAGGCTCCCAACTTCCACTAGCAAATCTTTTTAAAGGGGAAAGACCAAACACCCCTCTTACAACCCTTTTACAAGTGGTTTACACTCTTACAGATTTTTCAAAGAGAAACAGGGAGGTGAACACTAGCTATCGAAAACAAAGCTTTGCCAAAGCTTTTACTCAATTCTAACACTCAAAAGGGTGATCTTTCTACTGAGAAAGGAGGGACATTTATAGACCCCAAAAGGATTCAAATTTGAGCTCCAAATTTGAATTCTATTTGGGTTTCCCGGTGCTGGCGGTGCTACCGCTTATCAGTGGTGGTGTCACCGCCTGTCAGTTGTCAGACTGACAGTGTACAAGGTGGTTCCACTGCCTAGCCCTCGGCCATTGGGCGGTTCCACCGCAAGAGCCCGGTTAGCCCCTACTAGATTTAAATAGGATTATTTCCTAATCCTTACCCTAATTATGTGTCTACTACGAAATTAAAACATAATTCTAAGTGATTTAAACTGACATTCGTCAAGTCTACTTCCGACGAGCTTTCCAACGAGATTCCGGTAGACTTCCGACACTCCTTCGGATTTCTTCCGATGGACTCCCAGCATGCTCCCGGATTGTGTGGCGAGCTCAACGAGTCTTTGGCAAGCTTCCGAACCATTTCGGTAATCTCTGCGAGCCTCCAACGATCTTCACGATGAACTTCTGAAACCTTCGGCAAGTCCCTGATTCGATCTTGGTTGGTTCTGGCAACACTTCCGACGATCCTTCAGACTTCCGGTGAACTCTCGAACTCCCGATGACCATGACATCGGTAAATCGCTTTATGTTTTCATCCCATCGTAATTAATCCTGCACACTTATCTCAATAATATAGATTAGAACAAATAATTCACTAATTGACTTCATCATCAAAATTCAAGATTCAACAATCTCCCCATTTTTTATGATGACAATCAATTGATGATGGAGTTAATCTTAACTCCCCCTATCTATATGCCATATCATGAGAAAGTAAAAACACTTGAATTCAATCTTTTGAATTCAAGCTGAAACCGATAAATTTCATTAAACGTCAAGTTTAATAAGTAAGCTTAAGCATAAATAAGAAAACTTCGTATTTTTCTTAATGAAAAACAATGTCAAGGTATTACACCTATAACCATTACGACAAGAAATATCAATTATTAATTCAAATATGACAAGGATCAAATGATATCAAAAAGAGTGCTCAATATCAATGCATGATATCAAATGAAGGAATAGCTTATCTCAAGAAAATTTATATTTTTTGTGATATATTGCAATATGAACCATATAAGTTATTGTGATTCATTTTTCACTCCATTATATCAATTTTACAGTTTTCTCCTCCTTTGTCATCAACAAAAAAGAGGTGAAGAATTCATGCATTGATCTGAAAGAAAAATCTTCATTTATCAAGCTATGAGTAGGAGATATCAAAATTTGATTAATCATCAGCTTGGCATTTATGAAGTAAAACATGCTTAAAGTAGGTGGAGGGAGCATGAAATCATTCGAGAAAGATATCAAATCATACAAAATGTTGTAAAAATATGAAAGTGTCATCCAAAAGTTACGATCAAACGAAAAATTCATTCAAAGTTCGAGTATATGATATGAAAGAAACATCATACTTAGAAACATACAACATCATCCATAGTAATCATCCATAGTAGTCATAAGGTTGACAAAACAAGAGTTAAAGGCAACAACTATTCCTCAGGGGGAATTCCAAAATGCCTATACAAGTGATCTATCTTCTGATTCATCTATCGTACTTCCTTCAAAATTTTAGCTTGTTGTACGTTAATTTAATTTTGCTGTGATTTGATTTGATTTAATGCTAGCATGATTGGATCTTCAGTGAATAGAGCAGGAGCTAGCTCAGATGGTGCTGGACCAAAGGGACTAGGCGGAGGAGATTCACTTCCCCTAATAATTGGTGTTTCATGTTGCTCTACTAATGGGGGAGCTAGATCAATCCTTCTAGGTTGCCTAATCCATATACCATTTCTAAAGGTGCATCTAAGTCTCTTCAAGAGGTTTCTGTTTATAGTATTATATCTGTCGACTTGTATTATTTCCGTATCAGGTGACACACAAATATCATGTGCAATTATTAATCTAGTGATCAACTCGCCATACGATAACATTAAGTCTCTAGAGATAATTTCCATCATGTGTTGTCTGATCAAGTATCCAAAGAAATTATTTTGTCGAGCCATGATCCAATACATAGTACTTAATTCTAGCATACTAATCTCATCATGGTGAAATTGTTTAGGAAGAAGAATACTTATGATGATGTGATGAAGTATTTTTGAATTGAAGGGTAACAAGTGCTCGTAACTTTTAAAAATAATGCCTAGGTTAGGATTTACAAAAATTGTCTCTAAAGCTTTGGAGTGGGTTGCTCTGATTGCATCCATATCCCATTGGCCTTTGAAATAACATCCCATATTCTTTTCTTCAATTCCAATTAGCTCACATATCGTATGATCAAAAATTCCAATTTTGGTTCCCAAAAGGTAGGTAGTCAATCCATCATGTTCAACGCTCATGTTTGCGTAAAATAACTTAACCAACCTAGGGTAGATCGGTTCATCGATTTGCAAGATAAGTAAGACATCTAAATCGGTAAACCATCTAATGGGTTCTAGGTTTCTTAGTTCACCTAAATCAACATGTTTTCCCTTATGTATGGCTTTAGATTCAAAATTGGGGTACCTTAGAGCTACCTCATTAGATCTAAAGAGGATTGGGTCATAGGAATATCCTTCCAACCTTTTTCCTTTGCCTCTTGATGATCTCTTAGGAGCCATATCTATTCATGATGATGGATCAAAAAGAAACAATAAGGAAGAGACCAAGCAATGAGAAGAGAAGAGAAAATTGTATATTTTACCTTCTTTGAGTTTTCTTGGGAGGTGAGGAGCTTGATTCAAGAGAAAACCCTTTGTTAGGCTTTTTAGAGGAAGAAGATGGGGAGAGAAGAGGATTAGAGAGGTTTGGAGGAGTTAAAAATAGGGTTGGGGTCGGTTCCACCGCTGACCCTAACACACCCCTTAAATATAGGGGTGTTCGGGCGGTGCCACCGCTAACCAAGTGGTGCCACCGCTTGGGAGCCGAGCACCCAGCGATTAGTGCCAAGCACTGCACCAAAAAAAAAAATTTTTTTTTAATTTAGTTTTCAGAAGTTTTAATATGTTGAATTGAGATAGGATGATGTCTTAGATCACTCTTTGAAATACAAAATCAAAATGTGGGAGTCAAATCCACGAAAGCCGAAATTTCAAAAAATCCATGAAAGCCGAAATTATAAAAAGCATACAATGCAGCTCATCCACGAGGACAATTCAACATGTTTAATTCCCTTCTAATAAAGTCAAATTGTTCTTCATTTAAGGGTTTTGTGAAAATATTCGCTAATTGATGTTTTGTATCAATAAATTCAAGAGTGATATTATTACTATTGACATGATCTCGTATAAAGTGATGTCTAATGTCAATATACTTAGTTCTAGAGTGTTGAATTAGATTTTTGGTTAGACAAATAGCACTTGTGTTATCATATTTTATGAGAATGTTCTTTAAATAAATTCTATAGTCTTCTAATGTATTTTTCATCCAAACAACTTGTACACAGCATGCACTTGCAGCTATGTATTCGGCTTCCGCCGTAGATAGTGCAACTAAGTTTTATTTTTTGGAGGTCCAAGAAACAAATACATGTCCTAGAAATTGGCATGTTCCAGATGTGCATTTTCTATCTATTCTACATCTGCCAAAATCGGCATCCGCATAAGCTATTAATCAAGGTTATCGGATTTTGGATACCATAATCCCATATTAGGAGTACCTTTAAGATATCTAAAAATTCTTTTAACGGCTTTAAGATGAGATAGCTTAGGATCAGCTTGAAATCTCGCACAAAGTCCTACGCTAAATATGATATCCGGTCTAGTCATGGTAAGATAGAGCAAGCTACCTATCATTCCCCTATATGTCTTTTGATTAAAATTTTCTTCACTTTCATCTAAATCTTAGTGGAAGTACTCATAGGAGTATTTATGGCTTTTGAACCATCCATGTTAAATCTTTTTAACAATTCTAATGTATATTTGGATTGATTAAGAAATATGCTATTACTAAGTTATTTAATTTGTAATCTTATAAAGAAGGTTAATTCTCTCATTAGACTCATTTCAAATTCATGACTCAAATACTTGGCAAATGATTCACTTAATGATTAATCCAGAGAACCAAAAATAGTATCATCAACATAAATTTGAACAATAAGAAAATTATTTTTAAAATGTTTGATAAATAATATAGTATCAACCTTGTCTTTAGTAAAATTATTTGAAATTAAGAATGAACTAAGCCTCTCATACCAAGCCCTAGGGACTTGTTTTAATCTATAGAGAGTCTTAGTTTGTTTAAACACATGATTGGGAAGAAGAGAATTTTCAAATCCGGGTGGTTGTTCAACATACACTTCTTCGAAAATAAAACCATTTAAGAAGCACTTTTGATATCCATTTGAAATAATCTAAAATTATTACTACTAGCATAGGTAAGGAGTATCCTAATAGCTTTTAATCTTGCCACAGGAGCAAAGATTTCTTCATAATTATACCTTCTTCTTGGTTGAAACCTTTGGCCACTAGTCTAGCCTTGTTTTTAACCACGATACCGCATTCATCTTGCTTGATTCTAAAGACCCATTTAGTACCAATAACTAAATGGTCATTAGGTCTAGGAACAAGCTTCCATACCTCATTTCTTTCAAATTGATTCAATTCTTCTTGTATTGTGATAACCCAAGAATCATCTTTCAAGGCATCGTCAATGCACTTAGGTTCAATTTGAGAAAGAAAAGCAGCATGGGCACAAAAATTTTTGAAAGAAGAACGAGTTTGAACCCCTTTCGATGTGTCTCCTATAATTAACTCCTTGGGATGGGCATCTACATACTTCCATTCCTTAGGTAAAGAAATTTGGAAAGAAGATGCATCCAAGTTGCCATTTTGAGGAGAGGGTTCATTCAAATTCAAATCATCAAAACCAAGATCATCATCAAAATCATTTTTCTAAAATTCAGAAAATTCATTAAAAACTACATGAATAAACTCTTCTATAACTAGGGTTCTTTTATTAAAAACCCGAAAAGCTTTAGAAATAGAAGAGTAACCAAGAAAGATGCCTTCAATGGATTTAGCATCAAATTTTTCTAAAGCATCCTTTTCATTTAAAATAAAGCATTTGCAACCAAAAACTTTAAAGTAAGAAACATTGGATTTTTTATTATTCCATAATTCATACAGAGCCTTAGATAGAGATGATCTTACTAGAACTCTATTCATAACAGAGCAAGCCGTGTTCATGGCTTCAGCCTAAAAATATTTGGGTAAATTATATTCATTTAACATGGTTCTTGCTATTTCTTGTAAATTTTTATTTTTTCTTTCCACTACTCCATTTTGTTAAGGATTTCTCGGAGTAAAGAAGTTATGGTTATATCCATTTGTTTCACAAAAATTTTGGAAGTCGCGATTTTGAAATTCACCTCCGTGATCACTCTGAATTGATGAAATCATGAAACCTTTTTCGTTTTGAGTAAGTTTACAAAACTTAGAAAAACATTTGAAACAATCACTTTTGTGAGCTAAGAAATAGGTCCAAGTGTATCTACTATAGTCATCCATAATTACAAAGGCATATTTGCTACCTCCTAGGCTTGTAATGTCAATTGGTCCAAATAAGTCTAAATGGATCAATTGCAATGGTCTAGTGGTGCTAATTTGATTTTTTGATTTGAAACTAGTTTTTATTTGTTTTCCTAGTTGACACGCATCACATACTTTGTCCTTGACAAACTTCATATTGGGAATCCCTCGTACTAACTCTCTAGATGAAATCTTGGATATTAGTTTCATGCTTGCATGGCCTAATCTCCTATGCCAAAGCTAAGTATCATCATTCAAAATCGAAAAACATATTTCATTACTTAGTTCATCATTATTAATGATGTAGACATTATTTTGTTTTAAAACAATCATGGATATGTTATTGTTTGGTTTTTCAATAATGCGAACATTAGATTCAAATCTAACAACATAACCTTTATCACATAATTGACTAATGCTTAAAAGATTACATTTTAATCCATCAACTAGCAACACATCATCTATTGAAAAACTTGATTTGTTACCTATGGTTCCCTTGCCAATGATTTTACCCTTGTTGTTGTCTCCGAAGGTGACATGCCCTTCTTCTTTGTTAATGAGCATAGAGAATTGAGATGGATCTTCGGTCATGTGCCTTGAGCATCCACTATCAAGATACCATCTCTTGCTTCTAGCTTGTGAAGGTGAATGTGCCTACAAAAGAAAATGGTTTTTAGGTACCCATTTGATTTTGGGTGCCTCAAATATTGATCTACTAACTTTATCATTTAGCATTGAATTATTTATGGTTCTTTTAGGAACCCATATCAATTTGTGTGGACTAATTTTATTAAACGGATATTTGTAAACAACATGTCTGGATTTACAATAAAAATTACATTTCAAATGAGAGGATACATGTAATGTTGGCCCTTTAATGAAGGTGGTTTGAGTTTGGTGAAATCCACTCACGAATCCAATTCCACATCTATTCCTGACGTGACCCTTATTTGCAAGGATCATGTCTAAGCTCTTGCTATCGACCTTAAACTTGTTTAGGGTCTCTTTGAGTAGCAAGTTCTCCTTTTCGATTACTTCTAAGTGATTACACTTAGACCATGGGAGTAGAGGGAGAGAATCATGCTCAAGACTTTTAAATTTATCTAGCAATAAAGCATGTTCCTTTTTTAATAAATTGAACCTTTTTGTAATAGTTCTACATTCATCAAATAATTCATGGAAAGCAATCGAAAGCTCATTAAAAGATAAATCTTCATTAAGTAAATTACTTACCTCTTCTCCTAAAGCCATTAGAGCGAAGTTGGCCTCCTCTTTGTTGCTTGCTTCTTCATCCTCGGAGTCATTTTAGTTATCCCATGTAGCCTTCAATGCTTTCTTCTTCTTTGGTTGCTTCTTCTTGGCTTGGGGGCATTCATATTTGAAGTGTCTTAGCTTCTTGCACTCGTAGCAAATGACTTGGTCCTTTTTATGTTCAAGTTTATTTTTTGTGTCATTTTTAAATTTGTTCTTTCTTATAAATTTTTTAAATTTTCGAGTTAAAAGAGCAATGTCATTATCACTGTTCTCATCACTTAATGTTCCCTTCAAGTGGTCTTCTTATATTCTTAGTATCATATCCTTCTTATTCTTTGGAAGGGGGTTCTCGAGCTCTTCATGAGTATGGCACATCATTTCGTAGGTTATTAGAGACCCAATAAGTTTTTCGAGAGGAAAAGTTTTAAGATCCTTGGCCTCTTGAATGGCCGTAACTTTTGGATCCCAACTCTTTAGAAGGGATCTTAAAATTTTAGTTACAAGTTCAAAATTATAAAAACCTTTACCAAGAGCTTTGAGTCCATTGATGATATCCGTGAAGCGGGTGTAGATGTCTCTGATGGACTCACTTGGTTTTATTCAAAAAAGTTCGTAAGAATACACAAGAATGTTGATTTTGGACTCTTTCACTCGGCTAGTGCCTTCATGAGTGATCTCAAGAGTACACCAAATATCAAAAGTCGATTCACAAATCGAAACGCGATTAAATTCATTTTTGCGAGAGCACAAAACAAGGCATTCATAGCCTTTGCGTTTAAAGAAAAAATCTTCTTCTCCGATTCATTCCATTTGCTCATCGGAAAAGAAGATTTTTGAAATCCATTTTCGATGATGCTCCAAAGCTCAAAATCCATGAAAATAAGAAAGATCCTTATATGAGTCTTCCAATATATGTAATCCGACCCATTGAACATAGGTGGACGTGTAATGGAATGACCCTCTTGCATGCCAGAATAGGCCATCTCTCTTGGCTTTTAAACCAAATATGAGAGTGAACCTTGCTCTGATACCAATTGTTAGGATTGGAGAGGCACTAAGAGGGGGGCGAGGTGAATTAATGCAGCGAATTAAAACTCGTAAGTTTGAAACCGATTTCGTAAATGGCTAGTTTATATGAAAATTTTGATTCGATGAAAGATGACTTAGTTGAAGTTGCTTGACTAAAGGAGATGAAAACCGAATGATTTGCAGCTAAGTAAAGAAACGATTCAAAAATTTAACCACTCACACATTCAAGAACACCACGATGTATAGTGGTTCGGTCAAGTGACCTACATCCACTTTCGAAGCCTTCTCCGATGAGGCTCCCAACTTCCACTAGCAAATCTTTTTGAAGGGGAAGGACCAAACACCCCTCTTACAACCCTTTTACAAGTGGTTCACACTCTTATAGATTTTTCAAAGAGAAAGAGGAAGGTGAACACTAGCTATTGAAAATAAGGCTTAGCCAAAGCTTTTGCTCAATTCTAACACTTAAAAGGGTGATTTTTCTACTGAGAAAGGAGGGATATTTATAGACCCCAAGAGGATTCAAATTTGAGCTCCAAATTTGAATTCTGTTTGGGTTTCCCAATGCTGGCAGTGCTACCGCCTGTCAATGGTGATGCCACCACTTGTCAATTGTTAGACTAATAGCGTGCATGTATGTTTCCACCGCCTAGCAGCATGCCACCGCCCATGTACTCGGTGCTTTGGCGGTGCCACACGCTTGTCGGCAGTGCAAAGCCTTTACTGCCCACTCTCGCCATTGGGCGGTTCCACTGCCTGGCCCATTCGACAAAGCTGAATGGGCCCTGTTTTAGGCCCAAATCAGCCCAATAAGAGCTCGATTGGCCCCTACTAGGTTTAAACAGGATTATTTCCTAATCCTTATCCTAATTACATGCCTACTATTAAATTAAAATATAATTCTAAGTGATTTAAACTAACATTCTTCAAGTCTACTTCCGGTGAGCTTTCCGACAAGATTCCGATGGACTTCTGACACTTCTTCGGATTTCTTCCGGCGGACTCCCAGCATGCTCCTGGATTGTGTGGCGAGCTCAACGAGTCTTTGGCAAGCTTCTAAACCTTCTCGGTAATCTCCGTGAACCTTCGACGATCTTTGCGATGAACTTTTGAAACCTTCGGTAAGTCCCTAATTCGATCTCGGTTGGTTCCGACAACACTTTCGATGATCCTTTGGACTTCCGGTGAACTCTCGAACTCCTGACGAACTTGATCTCAGTAAATCGCTTTATGTTTTCATCCCATCATAGTTAATCCTGCACAATTATTTTGACAATATAGATTAGAACAAATAATTCACCAATTGACTTCATCATCAAAATCCGAGATTCAACATTTATGATATCATATCTTGATGATGACACTCATGTGTTGGTTTTAAATATAATACTCATCATTTAAAACATGAGCACACTCATATAAAACAAACAACTTAAAATGAAACACATTATGCATGATGAGTGAATTTTACATCTTGAACTATTGTGCTTTTGGTCTTATCGATTTCATGACGAAATTTTTTAGATGACATCATATTTTTAATAATGAAACGTGTCTAAGTTTTAAACTTAATACACATCCCTTATACAAAAAGGACTTAAGCACACTTAAATGAAACATATTATCATGTTGAATCGAATTTTTGTTGAAAGATGCCTTATGTGTAATGTGCTATATTTTTGACTTGAAAATGGATGTTTAAAATCATGCTTGATGAGTTGTTTTATGAGATTTTGCCTTTTACGTCTTGAACTTTCATGATTGTCTCAATTTGACATTAAAAGGCAAAGATATACTTATATGAAGTAAATCATAAAAAGAAAATACATATTTCTTAAAATTTGTCTCTCTAAAGTTCTCAAATTTTTTATAAAAGACAAATGATGAATGCATGTATATTATGTTCTTGAATCTCGAAAATGATTTTAATAATTTGATTTTGATTTTTTAGTTAACAAAATAAGTTTGAATGATTTTATGACTCCTCTCTTGATCTCTTGAAATCATAAATTTGAATTCTTGACTTGAGATATTTTATATAAATTGAAATAATTTCCTCTATAATTGCTTCTTTTTATCATTTACGAAAGAGGAAAACAATCCAAGCCTTGATATATCAATATTTGACACTCAAATTTTTCTTATTATTCATGATGGATTTAGATCTATTATGCATAAATCAAGTTGTTCTTTTTACTACCAAATGAATCATGATTTGATCTTTGACATTGATATTTCTTTTATCATGATCCTTGGTTGTATAATGATTTCACTTTATTAAAAAATTTTATCAATTGAATCATGTCCTTCTTGATTTTTCTTGATATCATGACATGATTTTTTTATATGGCTTGTATAATGATTAAAATTTTTAGCCATTGAGTCATCTTTTCTTTTCGATTGACAAAGGGGGAGCTAGCTTGTTGAATTAATATTCATGACTTGAATTTTGATGATTGAAATATATATGTCAATATTCACTTTTATCTCATTTGTCATTATTTGAAAATTTGATAAATTGCAACATTGCATTTTTCCTTTCTTTTGACAATGATAAAGGGGAGACAAAATCGCTAGCTTGGCATATCATAAAGAAATCAAAGAGTAAACTTACTATCTTGCTAGCCTACAAAAGAGGAAAAGAACTTGAACATCAAAAATTGCTACCTTGCAATTTCAAGAGAAGTAAAGTGCAAATTTACACAAGAAGCAAGTGTTGAATTGCTATGCTTAGACATCTTTAAAAATCTTGCTATGATTGAGTATTGCAAAGCTATGCTTAAATGTTGTATGATGTGATTAATAGCTAGTGTGTTGTAAAACTTGCATATCTTTTAAACTAGCTATGATACAACTTCTTCTTTTTGTTGATGACATAGGGGGAGAAGTAGATTGATGACTTCATGCATTAAATTGAATATTTTATATATTTGCATGATGGTTTGATAATTCTCATAATATGTGATGAATGATGCTTAGATTTGGGATAATCCAAGATTTCTATTAATGGCATATTGATAGGGGGAGTTTGGTTAAACTCCGGGGAGTTATAGTTAACTCCATTAGTCATCAATTAGTTATCATCATAAAAAAGGGGGAGATTGTTGAATCTCGGATTTTGATGATGAAACTAATTGATTGTATTTTGTGATCTAACTGCATTTTGAGTTACGCAAGTCTACTATCAATCAGGATTAGACAGTTGACACTAGAGAAATTGACGTTACACCGGGTGATCATGTCAGGATATTGGATGTCGAGCCAGAGGTTCGGTCGATAATCGACAGAAGGCTACGTACGTCGGGCATCGGGCCAAGAAGAGTAGAGTTACACCAAGGATATCGGGGTTGCAGAGGTCAACCGTCGATTGGGCAACAAAATGCACGAGAGGAAGATGCGTCGAAGAATCGGACGAAGTGCCAACCAATGACGTGCCGAGCAACAGAATGTCAATTCGCATTGTAATAATTGTCTAGATCGAGGTAGAGTTTTGTTTATGTGTGTGCAGGATTAACTACAATAACGATAAAGACGTAAAGTGAAACAAAGTGCCAGAAGACAAGTGTGATAGATCATTGGGAGTTTGAGAGTTCGATGGAAGTCCGAAGATTCATTGGGAGTGCTGCCGGAACTGGCCGAGAACGAGTAGGGAGCTTGCCAAAGGGTTTTCGGAAGTTCGCCGGAGGGTTCATCGGATGTTCGTGGAGCTTGTCAAGAAAGATTGGAGCTTGCCAAAGAAGCTCATTGGAACTCGCCAAGATCATCGTGAAGTCCAGGAGCTTACCGAGAGTCCGCAGAATGGTTTCCGAGGGTTCGTCGGAAGACCGTCGGAAGTTCACCGAAAGCTCGCCGGAAGAAGTCTTGTCTTTTGAACTTTGTAATAGCTTAGAAAATATCTTTAAAATTCATAGTTAGCATATAATTTGGTTTAAGATTAGGTGTCAATCTTATAAACTAAGTATGGGCCAATTGGGCCTTATTTTGGACTAGTTTGGGCCGAGTTTAAGGCTCTAACCAGTGTGCTGAAAAGGCTGGGTGGTGGCATCACCCAGGCTGGGGCGGTGGCACCACCCAGTGCCCGAGAGCCCGGGCGATGGCACCGCCGGGCTGGGCGGTGGTACCGCCACTAGGCAGCAAGCCCAGGCGGTGGCACCACCTGGTACACTGATTGTGTTTGTGTCAGACTGGCGATGGTATCGCCAGTGTCAGGCGGTGGTATCGCCAATGTCAGGCGGTGGTACCGCCAGATTGACGAAGTCTGAGGTAATTTAAATTTGGACTCTAAATTTGGGCTCCAAATTTGAATCCTCTTGGGGTCTATAAATACCCCAGATGTTCTTGCTAAGTGAGTAAGAAGAGTACAAGAAAACTAAGGGAAAACTCTTCATTTGAAGTAGAAATCCCTCCTTCGAAAGTTTAGAAGTATTCTTAAGAGAGGTGTTGAGGGAAGCTTTATAAATAGAGTTTATAAAAGGGAGTTTGTCTTCGCCCGTTGGAAGGAAGGCAGCTAGTGGAAAGCCGGTGGCCTCAAGCGAAGAGGAATCGGGAGTGGATGTAGGTCAGAAGACCGAACCACTATAAAAACGGTTTGTGTTTATGTTCTTACATTTACCTTTCTGCAAACCATCTTTTCTTCGCTTCTTAACTTACTTATCACTGCCTTCTTTCTCTCTAAACACTTCCTACTTTAAGTATTGTCCATTACGCTTTAATCGAAATCAGTTTTTAGTTAAAAACGTGATTTCTATCATACGAAGTTCCGAAACTTGTTTAACATCACAGAAATTTATTGTTCTTTACCACTGCACTAATTCACCCCCCCCCCTCTTAGTGCCACTCGATCCCTAACACGAAATCCATAGAAAGCAAGAAAATTCTTATTTTAGTTTTTTAATATATGTAGTTCATCCCATTGAACATAGGAGGACGAGTAATAGAAAGACCCTCTTGATTGCTGGTAATAGTTATTTCTCTTAAGTGTTAAGTTAAATGAAAAAAACTTTGGCTCTGATACCAATTGTTAGTATCGAATCGACACTAAAAGGGTGGGGTGAATTAGTACTTTTGTCGATTTGAAGATTCATTCAATAAAGCTTATATCTAAAAGCGTTTAAACTTGAAAACATTCATAGAACTATAATGTGAAAGTAAAGTAATTTATAAAATAATTAAGCAGCAAAGAAGAGAAGGCACACTAATTTTATAGCGGTTCGATCATCTGACCTATGTCCACTCCCGATTCTTCCTCCATCGAGGTCACCGACTTCACCATTAATCTTCTTTCAATGGACGAAGATCAACCACCTTTTTATAACACTTTCTCCTTTTCACAGGTTTAGGAGATAACCTCTACAAGTCTCACACCTCCCTTAGACAGAATTTTGAACTTTTCAAGAGAAGGGGAGAAACACTCGACACTTTTAAAGATTACAACTTTGATTCTGTTAGAACCCTCCATGGATTCTAAGCTTGGGGTTGATCTCTATAGGGGATCGGCCTCCTTGGAACTCTATAGGGGTTCCTTCCTCCAAGTTACTGCTCAAAGGCTACTAAAAGATTGATCTCTTCATTGATTAAAAGAGGATGAATACATGGCTATTTATAGGGCTTCTAAGCCCCAACTCCTAATAGGACTCTTACTCAAGACTCCTACTTCTAACCAACTTCTAATTAGGACTCCTTCTCTAGTAGGATTCTTAATTCTAATAGGACTTTTTCCCTAATATGACTTCTACTTCTAATAGAACTCTTTTCCTAATAGGACTCCTACTTCTAATATGACTCTTTTCCTAATAGGACTCCTACTTCTAATAGGACTCTTTTCCTAATAGGACTCTTTTCCTAATAGAACTCCTACTTCTAATAGGACTCTTTCTCTAATAGGACTCCTTTTCTAAGAAGCAACCTAACCCTAACCTAGCCGACCTCTTCACCTCTTTAATAGGGGTCAGCTAGATAGGATTTACATGAATGCCCTTATCAATGAAACTAAATTAGGACTCTCATAGCTAAAGTCCTAACAGACCCGCCCTCTTCAAATTAGCCTTGTCCTCGAGGCTGACGTTCCATGAATTCTGGGAATTTGATCTTTAAGTCGTCGTAGTTCTCCCATGTGGCATCTTCTGTTGGTAGGTTTGCCCATTGTATTAACACTTCAGTAGTAGGTCGTCGTCGTCGAGTCATG
This sequence comes from Musa beccarii, assembly GCA_024322285.1. Lineage (NCBI taxonomy): Eukaryota > Viridiplantae > Streptophyta > Magnoliopsida > Zingiberales > Musaceae > Musa > Musa beccarii. Next base: position 14,484,642 of record CM044396.1, on the reverse strand, counting down.
ATCCGTCGATCAATAATGGCACTTGGTTGGGTCTGGAGCTCTCCTTGGGTAGTTATATTTGGTAGATGGCTTTGGGCTGTCTCGTGTTATCCTAACTTGAGCTTCAAACATGATACATGGAAGACTGGATGGATTCGGGAGCTGGCGGGTAAGTCCAATCTGTATGCTACTGCTCTGATGCGCTCTAAGAAATATTTTAAGCTTTTATGGTCAGTCTTGACGTGAAAGCGTCACCCAATTAAGTACGGTCTCCATTTGGACACCGTATACATAATCGCGAGCATCTCCTTGTCGTAAATAATCATCTTGAGATGGGAAGGAGATAATGCCTTACTAGTATAAGCGAGGGGTCGACCATCTTGCATTAGTACAGCACCAATTTCTGCTCTGGAGGCATCAGCTTCAATAATAATAGTCTTGTCGAAGTCGGGTAATGCTAGTACTGGCGTTGGTATCATTGCGACTTTAAGTTCGTCGAAGGCGGTGGTGGCTTTGTCCGACCACTGGGAAGCATCTTTTTTCAGCAAGGAAGTAAGGGGTGCACTGATCTTTCCATAGTCTTTCACGAACTTACGGTAGTAACCTATTAAACCGAGAAAGCCACGCAGTGATTTTATGTTCCTCGAGGTTGGCCAGTTCTGCATTGCTTCAATTTTGGAGGGGTCCATTGCCACCCCTTCTTTTGATATGATATGCCCAAGATATTCCACCTTTTGTTGAAGAAATCTACACTTCGTTTTTTTAACAAAAAGAACATGTTCTCACAAAATTATCAAAACAAGTTGTAAGTGCTGAATATGACTTTCAAGAGAAGGGCTGTAAATAAGGATATCGTCAAAGAAAACTAGCACACACTTTCGAAGATAACTCTGAAAAATATCATTCATAAGGCTCTGGAAGGTGGAGGGAGCATTGGTGAGACCAAAGGGCATTACCAGAAATTCATAGTGACCGTTGTGCGTTCGAAAGGCAGTTTTCGATATGTCTTCTTCGCACACTCGTATTTGATGATACCCGGATCGAAGGTCCAACTTTGTGAAGACTCGTGCTCCCTTTAATTCATCAAGCAATTCATCTACTACTGGAATAGGATACTTGTCCTTGATGATTATGTCATTGAGAGCTCGGTAATCAACGCACATTCGCCATGTTCCGTCTTTCTTTCGTACGAGGAGCACTGGTGAAGCGTAGGGGCTGCAACTTGGCCGAATAGCTCCTGTTTCAAGCATCTCTTTTACAATCCTTTCTATTTCATCTTTTTGGAGATGTGGATACCGATATGGTTGAGTATTTACTGGAGGTTTCCCTGGAAGAATCGGTATACGATGATCGTGCCGGCGGTTATGAGGTAGGCTGCGTGGTTCGTCAAATATATCTGAAAATATAGCAAGCAAGGAAAGTAGGTTTGGATCTTCAAATTTGGTTGGCTCTCCCTTAGATTGCTGCTCAAGTTGTACCAAAAAGCCGTTGTATGCTTTGTGCAAAATTTTCTCCATTCGTTGTGTGCAAATTGTCGTTACGTCGCCCCCACGTTTCTCGTACAGTATCACCTGTTTCCCCTTGCTGTAAAATTTCATAATTAATTTCAAAAAATTCTAGAAACATCATCTAATGTTGTCAACCATTCGATGCCAAGCACGGCCTCATAATCATCGAGAGAGAGGAGGAAAAAATCTACAATTATCTCTTGGTCCTGCAGCAACAGTTTCATCCATGGGCACTTATGATCACACTTCAAAATTCGTCCATCTGTGACTTTAACATCGAACCTACTGCAATTCACAATAGGTAAGGCCATCCGGACAATAACCTTGCTATTCATAAAATTATTAGTGCTCCCGGTGTCAATAAGAACGGTGATCGCTTGTTGCTTCAGAAATCCTCCCACTTTCTTTGTTTGCGGGTTCGTGTAACCGGCAAGGGCATGCATCATAATATCAATTGGCTACTGTTCTTTATCCATGACCTCTTCCTCATGCTCCTGGACCTCCTCCTCCATGTCTTCAAGAGGTTCAATCAATAGGAGGCGGCCCCTTTTGCAGCGATGATCACGGTTCCACGGCTCGTCGCAATGCCAACAAAGACCCTTTGCTGATCGGTCATGTAGTTCTTCTCTTGTCAATTTTTTGGGTAGTGAAGGATGGCTGGGAGCAGAAGGGGGTTTATATGTTGAGGTTCTAGGAGTGGTTCTCATCCTCCGAGCATCTTGGTTGAGTCGTTCTTCTTGTATTCGGGCAAAAGAAATCACAGCCATCATGGTACGGGGCTGTCGCACCTTAACTTCCCCTTTCATCTCTGGCTTGAGTCCTTTGATAAATGTTCCTAACAATTGACGGTCAGTCCAATCATGAGCAAGGTAGGATAGCTTCTCAAACCTGGTTTGGTACTCTTGAATCGTAGAGGTTTGTCGAATCTTTGCGAGTTGGTCGTCGATATTTTCATACTCCATAGGTCCGAAACGGTTCAGCAGTGCATTCTTAAATTGATTCCATGTCAGAGCGTCATGATTATATTCGAGCCAATTGTACCATTGAATAGAATCTCCTTCAAGGTGGATGACAGTAATCTCCACCACAGTATTATCCGACGTTCGGTAGTAGCGAAAGTAACGTTCTACGCGCGAAATCCACCCCGCTGGGTCTCCTTCTTCCCATCGTGGGAAGTCCACCCTCATGCGTGACTGAAGCATGTCCAAGGGCTGTCCCTCCTTCTCTGGGGTTCTTTCTAAATTCTCTCCTTGCTGCAGTTTGGTTGGACTCGATGGTTGTCCAATTCTGAATTCTGCAAACAAAGCGCACAATTTATCTTCCAAGCACGATTCAAGCCATGATTCAATCCGAGATTCCCATGCTTCAAATTTGGCATCAATTGGATGTTGAGAAGCCATAGCATATGTCTATAGATCAGAGATGCCCTTGTCTTTTTTCTGTTGATGGGTTAATGGCATGGGGTGGTGGAAGGTTCGGACAATAGATCGGTGATTGAAGGGTTCAGCTGTAATGGTTTACTGTTTTGAGCTGTGATTTTTGATGTTGTTAGGGTTATGAAACTAGGTTATGATGGCTGCGTCTTGAGGCTAGAGGGATGCCCTAAAGATGTCTTGGCTTGTGGCAGCAAGGTGGCTAGGGTTTGGTAGGTTACGGAGAAGAAAAAAGGACAAAGGTGCAATACTAGATTTTTCGCCAAAAAAATTCCAGCAGTAAAGATGTAATTTTTTCCAGAAATTTTCAAAAGAGATTCAAGTAAAACTCAAAGGGGATCTACTGATAAGGAAGAGGTAATACTATAAAAAATTTTGTAGGAAGAAATGATAGCAAGAGATTTGGCAAAATTGAGAATCACGGAGAGGTATTATAGCAGATTTTTACTTCTAAAGTGCTGCAGCTTGGACGTAAAAGATAAGTAGTTTATATTGAGAATTTTTCGACAAAACCAAAGGGAAAACCACTGTTAGGAAGTGTCAAAGCCACTGTAAAAATTTCATAAAGATTTAGATAGAAAAAATACAGTAGTAAGATCAAAAATGCAGTGCTATGCGGCTGAAATTCTGCAGTGCGACTTTCGTTGTAGAGATGAAAACTTTGTGACGAAAAGTTTATGCAGCAATATAGGAACGAATTTTTTGGATTTTTTGAATAAGGATAACTAAATTGCAGCAGCAGTAAGATAGATAACTAGAACCTATTACAATTTACGGGAAGATCAAAGGATGATCTACGGTGGTGGAGATGACGGCGGAATTCAGCGATGATCTTCTAAGCAATTGTGGGAATTGCTTTGCACGGTTGTGGAGGGCTGGTGGATGGCTGTGGAAGGGCAGCGAGACGCTAAGAATGCTGCTCTGATACCAAGTGTTAGAACACTCCACGGATTCTAAGCTTGGGGTCGATCTCTATAGGGGATCGGCCTCTTTGGAACTCTATAGGGGTTCCTTCCTCCAAGTTGCTGCTCAAAGGCTACTAAATGATTGATCTCTTCATTGATTAAAAGAGGATGAATACATGACTATTTATAGGGTTTCTAAGCTCCAACTCCTAATAGGACTCTTACTCAAGACTCCTACTTCTAACCAACTTCTAATTAGGACTCCTTCTCTAGTAGGATTCCTAATTCTAATAGGACTTTTTCCCTAATAGGACTTCTACTTCTAATATGACTCTTTTCCTAATAGGACTCCTACTTCTAATAGGACTCTTTTCCTAATAGGACTCCTACTTCTAATAGGACTCTTTTCCTAATAGGACTCCTACTTCTAATAGGACTCTTTTCCTAATAGAACTCCTACTTCTAATATGACTCTTTCTCTAATAAGACTCCTTTTCTAAGAAGCAACCTAACCCTAACCTAGCCGGCCTCTTCACCTCTTTAATAGGGGTCAGCTAGATAGGATTTACGTGAATGCCCTTATCAATGAAACTAAATTAGGACTCTCATAGCTAGAGTCCTAATAGATTCATTAGAGTTTTTGCTCACTTTTTCTTATGTAATCCTAGTAAGGATGAGTGGGGTATTTATAGGTCCCAAACGGTTTCAAAAACAAAACCAAATTTAAATTTCCGGGTCTTCCAAATATGGGCGGTACCATCGCTTATATTGGGTGGTGCTACCGCCTATAGTACCTTGAAAATAGGAGCTTTGGTAGTACCATCACCATCTTAGGCGGTACCACCACTTGCCAGCTTTAATGCTGGTGGTACCACCGCCCAAACTGAGCATTACCATGCCTGTAGCCTAAAAAAGTATGTTTTTTCACTTTTCCAGCTCATAGGCAGTTCTACAGCTAGTTTGGTGGTGCCACCACCTGACCCAACCTTTTGAGTCACTGAATAGGCCTCCTAATGAGCTCAAATCAATCCTAATTTAGGTCCAATTAGCCTCTAATTAAGTTAGCATTATTACACTTGAATCTAACTCAATTTTGACACAACCTTTGACAATTAAGATATAAACAACTAAAGACAAGAATTCTTTATTGCTCAGCATGTCATTTCATCTGAACTTCGATCAAACTTCTAATATGTCATCTGAATCTTCGGCATATCACCCGATCCTTTGACATTTTGACTCTTGCAACTTTCGATCATGGCACAACATCCGATTCTTCTAGCCCAATGCCCAATTTCTGACTCCAGCCCAATATCTAATTTTACTTTAATTGTTTTGCTTTTTCTAATTGAAGTTAGTCCTGTAACACTTGTCTCAAAATACAAATTAGATCACAAACCTATCAATTGATTTCATTATCAAAATCTAAGATTCAATAAGTGATATCACCCAAACTAGTGATGATACTGCCAGAACATAGTCTTCGAGATTGTGTCAAGCGATGGTACTACCTAGGTAGGCGGTAACACTCATAAGGCAAAGGCTGTCATGCAGTACCAGTGTAGGTGGTGGTATTGCTAGTACCCTGAAAACTCGACAATTTAAATTTTTGCTTCCATTTTTAAAGCCATTTGGAGCCTATAAATATCCCACTCTTTCTTGCTCGATGGAGTAACAAAAAGTTATGGTTTGAGCGTATAAACTTTGTTAAAAAGTTGAGTTTTCTCCTCCTTCAGTTTAGAGGTTGTTCTAAGGGAGGTGTGTGAGGGATTCCTTATAAAAGAGGGGTATAAAAATTTTCTCCTGAGCTTATGAAAAGGCGAAAGAGTTATAACAAGAGAAGTTAATCTTCACTCATTAGAAAGAAGATTGATAGTAAAAGCCAACGACCTCAAATGAAGAAAAATCAGGAGTGTATGTAGGTAATAACTACTGAACCACTATAAATCGAGTGTTCACTTCTTGTTAGGATCGGACAATCACTAAGAGGGGGGTGAATTAATGCAGTGGATTAAAACATAAGTTTGAAATCGATTTCGATAAAATGGTTAGTTCGTATGAAAACTTCGATCCGATGAAAGATGACTTGGTTGAAGTTACTTGAGTAAAGGTAAAGAAAAACTGAATGGTTTGCAGCTAAGTAAAAAGATGAAATAGAAATTTAAACACTCACATTCAAGAACACCATGATGTATAGTGGTTTGGTCAAAGTGACCTACATCCACTTCCGAAGCCTTCTCCGATGAGGCTCCCAACTTCCACTAGCAAATCCTTTTAAAGGGGAAGGACCAAACACCCCTCTTACAACTCTTTTACAAGAAGTTCACACTCTTACAGATTTTTCAAAGAGAAAGAAGGAGGTGAACATAAGCTATTGAAAACAAGACTTTTGCAAGACTTTAGCTCAATTTCTAACTCTCAAAAGGGTGTCCTTTCAGCTGAGAAAGGGGGGGTATTTATAGATTCAAAGAGGATTCAAATTTGAGCTCCAAATTTGAATTCTCTTTGAGTTTCCCGGTGCCGGCGATGCCACCGCTAGTCAGAGACAGTGCTACCACACTGTCGGTCGTCGATCGACAAAGGCAACGTGTGGTACCACCGCCCAAGGTAGGCGGTACTATCGCCATTGCCTGACAGTGCTTTGGGCGGTACTACCACCCAGTCAAGGTACCACCACCCAAAGACTCGGTACCGCTGTGTGGTTCCACTGCTGCCCATTCAAGATTGCTTTGAATGGGCCTTGTTTTAGGCCCAAATTGACCTAGTAAGAGCCCGGTTGGCCTTTACTAGATTTGAGCAGGATTAATTCGAAATCCATGCCCTAATTACGTGCCAACTATGAAATTGAAACATAATTAATAGTGATTTGAACCGACATTCTTCAAGTCTTATTCCGACGAGCTTTACGATGAGATTCCGATGGTCTTCCGATACTTCCCTCGGATTTCTTCCAGCGGATTCCCAACATGCTTCCGGATTTGTATGGCGAGTCAACGAGTCTTCGGCAAGCTTCCAAATCTTCTCGGCAAACTCCGCGAACCTTCGACGATCTTTGCGGCGAACTTCTGAAAACTTCGGTAAGTCCCTGATTCGATCTCGGTTAGTTCCGGCAATACTTTCGACGATCCTTTAGACTTTCGATGAACTCTTGAACACCCGACGGACTTGACCTCGATAAATCGCTTTATGTTTCTAACCCATCGTAGTTAATCCTGCACACTTATCTTGACAATATAGATTAGCACAAATATTTCACCAATTGATTTCATCATCAAAATCCGAGATTCAACAATCTCTCCATTTTTTATAATGACAATCAATTGATGATGGAGTTACTCTTAACTCCCCCTATCTATATGCCATATTATTAGAAGGTAAAAGCACTTGAATTCAATTTTTTGAATTCAGGCCAAATCCGATAGATTTCATTTAACATGAAGCTTAATAAACAAGCTTAAGCATAAATACGAAAACTTCATATTTTAAATAATGTCAATGTATTACACCTATAATAACAAGAAATATTAATTCAAATATGATAAAGATCATGTGATATCCAAAGGAGTGTTTCAATATCAAGGCATGATATCAAATGAAGAAATCGCTTATCAAGAAGATATATATATTTTGAGCATTTATGATGCGATACGATTGATTTCACTTTAAGCATTTACTTCATCATAGCAACAATTACTCCATCATAGCAATTTACATTTTTCTCACCCTTTGTCATCAACAAAAATAATGGAGGTGGAGAAATCATTCATTACTTCGAAGAAAAAAAAAATCCTCATTTATCAAGCCATGAGAGGGAGATTACTAAATTCGATCAATTATTGAGCCATAGAGGAAGCATGAAATCATTCGAGGAAGATATCAAGTAATAAAGTAATATAAAAACGTCATCTAAAAATTACGATCGAAGCAAAAAAATTCATTCATACAACATCATACAGGACAAGTGTTTAAAAAACAACATACAACATCATACAACATCATCTAACATGAAAGTAAGCATCATACAAGTGAAAGTAAGCATACAACATCATCCAACATCATCCAATATGAAAGTAAGCATCATGAAAGTAAGCAACATGAAAGTAAGCCGAGTAGATGAAATGAAAGTAACATCATACAACATCATCCATAGTAGTCATAAGCATAACAGGACAAGTGTTTAAAAAACAACAGCTATTCCGGAGGGGGAACTCTAAAATGCCTATACAAGTGATCTATTTTGCGATTCATCTATTGCACTTCCTTCAAAATTTCAGCTTGCTGCATGTTGATTTGAGTTTGTTGTGATGTGATTTGATTTAAAGCAAGCATGATCGGATCTTCAATAGATGGAGCAGGAGCTGGCTCAGATGGTGCTGGATCAACGAGACTAGACGGAGGAGATTCACTTCCCCTAAAAATCGGTGTCTCAAGTCGTTCTACTAGTAGGGGTACTAGATCAATCATTCTAGGTTGCCTAATCCATAGGCCATCTCTAAAGGTGCATCTAAGTCGCTTTAGGAGACTTCTGTTTATTGTGTTATATCTATCAACCTGCATTATCTCCTCATCGGATGACACACAAATATCATGGGCAATTATTAATCTAGTGATCAACCCACCATATGACAATATTAAGTCTCTAGAGAAGATTTTCTTCATGTATTGTCTAATCAAGTATCCAAAGTAGTTATGTTGTCGAGTCATGATCCAATACATGGTACTTAATTCTAACATACTAATCTCATCAAGGTGACACTATTTCGGAAGAAGAATGCTTAAGATAATGTGATGAAGTAATTTCGAGTTAAAAGGTAATAAGTGTTCGTAGCTTTTAGGAATGATTCTTAGGTTCGGATTAGCAAATATCGTCTCTAAGGCTTCAGAGTGGGTTGCTCCTATTGCATCCATATCTCATTGCCCTTTGAAATAACATCCTCTACTCTTTTCTTAAATTCCAATTAGTTCATAAATAGTATGATCCGAAATCTGAATTGTGGTTCCCAAAATATAGGTAGTTAACACATCATCTTCAATACTCATGTTAGCATAAAATAGCTTAACCAACCTAGGGTAGATTGGTTCATTAATTTGCAAGATAGGTAAAACATTTAGATTGGCAAACCATCTAATGGGTTCTAGGTTTCCTAATTTACCTAGATCAACATGTTTTCCCTTATGTATTACTTTAGAATCAAAATTTGGATACCTTAAGGCTACCTCATTAGATCTAAAAAGGGTTGGGTCAAATGAATCTCCTTCCAACCTTTTCCCTTTGCCTCTTGATGATTTCTTAGAAGCCATATCTATTCATGATGAAGGAACAAAAGGAAACAATAAGGAAAAGACAAACAAATATGAAGAGAAGAGAAAATTATAGATTTTACCTTCTTTGAGTTTCCTAGGGACGTGAGGAGCTTGAATCAAGAAAAATCCTTTGTTAGCCCTTTTGGAGGAAGAGGAAATAGAGAGGAGAGATTTGGAGGAGTTGAGGAGGAAGAGAGCTGAGATTTGGAGGGTATCGGTTGGTTCTACCGCCGACCCTAACACCCCCTTAAATATGGGGGTATTCGGGTGGTACTACCGCCAACCAAGCGGTGCTACCATCGATTTTGGTGGTGCTACCGCTGGCAGCAAAAAAAAAAATTTTTTTAATTTGTTTTCATGTGTTGAAATGAGATGAGATGTAATCATAGATCACTTTTTGAGATATAGAATTAAAATGAGGGAGGCAAATCCGTGAGAGCCGAGTTTTCATAAAGTCCATGAAAGCCGAAAGAAAAAATATATATAATGCTATTCATTCACAAGGACAATTTAACATGCCTATTTCCCTCCTAATGAAGTCAAATTGTTCTTTATTTAAAGGTTTCGTAAAGATGTCCGCTAATTGATGTTTTGCATCAATAAATTCAAGAGTGACATCGTTACTGTTAACATGATCTCATATAAAGTGATGTCTTATGTCAATATGCTTAGTTCTAGAGTGTTGAATAGGATTTTTGGTTAGACAAATAGCACTTGTATTATCACATTTTATGGGAATGTTATTTAAATGAATTCCATAATCTTCTAGTGTATTTTTCATCCAAATGACTTGAGCACAACATGTACTTGTGACTATATATTCGGCTTCCGCCGTAGATAGTGCAATTGAATTTTGTTTCTTGGAGGTCCAAGAAACAAGTGCATGTCCTAAAAATTGGCATGTTTCAGATGTGCTTTTTCTATCTATTCTACATCCACCAAAATCCGCATCTGCATAGGCTTTTAAATCAAAGTTATCAGATTTTGGATACCATAATCCTAGATTAGGAGTACCTTTAAGATATCTAAGAATTCTTTTAACGGCTTTAAGGTGAGACAACTTAGGATTAGCTTGAAATCTCACACAAAGTCCTACGCTAAACATGATATCTGGTCTAGTTGCAGTAAGATAGAGCAAGCTACCTATCATCCCCCTATATGTCTTTTGATCAAAAAATTTTCCATTTTTATCCAAGTCTAACTTGGTGGAAGTACTCATTGGAGTGTTGATGGCTTTTGAACCATCCATATTAAATCGTTTTAATAATTCTAATGTATATTTGGATTGATTAAGGGATATGCTATTACTAAGTTGTTTAATTTATAATCCAAGAAAGAAGGTTAATTCTCCCATTAGACTCATCTCAAATTCATGACTTATACACTTGGCAAAAGATTCACATAGTGATTCATCCGAAGAATCAAAAATAATGTCATCAACATAAATTTAAAAAATAAGAAAACTATTTTTAAAATATTTAATAAACAATGTAATATCAACCTTGCCTTTAGTAAAATTATTTAAAATTAAGAAAGAACTGAGCCTCTCATACCAAGCCCTAGGGGCTTGTTTTAGTCCATAGAGAGTCTTAGTTAATTTAAACATATGATTAGGAAGAAGAGAATTTTTGAATCCGGGTGGTTGTTCAACATATACTTCTTTGGAAATAAAGCCATTTAAAAAAGCACTTTTGACATCCATTTGAAATAGTTTAAAATCATTACTACTAGCATAGGCAAGGAGCATCCTGATGGCTTCTAATCTTGCCATAGGAGCGAATGTCTCTTCATAATCAATACCTTCTTCTTGGTTGAAACCTTTGGCAACTAATCTAGCCATGTTTCTAACCATAATATTGTATTCATCTTGCTTGTTTCTAAAGACCCATTTAGTACCAATAACTAAATGGTTATTAGGTCTAGGAACAAGCTTCCATACCTCATTCCTCTCTAATTGATTTAACTCTTCTTACATTGCGATGACCCAAGAATCATCTTTCAAGACATCATCAATGCATTTTGGTTCAACTTGAGAAAGAAAAGCAGCATGGGCACAAAAATTCTTAAATGAAGAATGAGTTTGAACCCCTTTAGATGTATCTCCTATAATTAACTCCTTGGGATGGGCATCTACATACTTCCATTCCTTGGGTAAGGAAATTTGGGAAGAAGATGCATCCAAGTTGTCATTTTGAGGAGAGAGTTCATTTAAATTCAAATCATTAAAAACCAAGATCATCATCAAAATCTTTTTTCTTAGATTCAGAAAATTCATTAAAAATCACATGAATAGATTCTTCTATAACTAAGGTTCTTTTGTTGAAAACCCGAAAAGCTTTAGAAATAGAAGAGTAACCAAGAAAGATACCTTCATCAGATTTAGCATCGAATTTTCCTAAGGCATCCTTTTCATTTAAAATAAAGCATTTGCAACCGAAAACTTTAAAATAAGAGACATTGGGTTTTTTATTATTTCATAATTCATATATAGTCTTAGATAGGGATGGTCTTACTAGAACTCTATTCATAACATAGCAAGCCGTGTTCACGGCTTCGGTCCAAAAATATTTTGATAAATTATATTCATTTAACATGGTTCTAGCCATTTCTTGTAAATTTATATTTTTCCTTTCCACTACTCCATTTTGTTAAGGATTCCTTGGAGTAGAGAAGTTATGGTTATATCCGTTTATTTCACAAAAATTTTGGAAGTCATGGTTTTGAAATTCACCACCATGATCACTCCGAATTGATGAAATCATGAAATCTTTTTCATTTTGAGTGAGTTTACAAAATTTAGAAAAACATTTGAAACAGTCACTTTTGTGAGCCAAGAAATAAGTCCAAGTGTATCTACTATAATCATCCACAATTACGAAGGTATATTTGCTATCTCCTAGGCTTGTTATGTCAATTGGTCCAAATAAGTCCAAATGGATCAATTGCAATGGTCTAGTGGTGCTAATTTGATTTTTTGATTTGAAACTAGTTTTTATTTGTTTTCCTAATTGACATGCATCACATACTTTGTCCTTGACAAACTTCATATTGGGGATTCCTCGTACTAACTCTCTAGATGAAATCTTAGATATTAGTTTCATGCTTGCATGACCTAATCTCCTATGCCAAATCCAAGCATCATCATTCAAAACCGAAAGCACATTTCATTACTTAGTTCATTAATACTAATGGTGTAGACATTGTTTTGTTTTAAAGTAATCATAGATATGTTGTTGTTTGGTTTTTCAATGATGCAAGCATTGGATTCAAATCTCACGATGTAACCTTTATCACATAATTGACTAATGCTCAAGAGATTATGTTTTAGTCCATCAACTAACAACACATCATCTATTGAAAAAGTTGATTTGTTACCTATGGTTCCTTTGCCAATGATTTTACCCTTATTGTTGTCTCCGAAGATGACATACTCTTCTTCTTTACTAGTGAGCATAGAGAATTGAGATGGATCTCCGGTCATGTGCATTGAGCATCCACTATCAAGATACCATCTCTTGCTCCTAGCTTGTGATGGTGAATGTGTCTACAAAAGAAAATGGTTTTTAGATACCCATTTGATTTTGGGTCCTCAAATATTGATCTACTAACTTTGTCATTTAGCATTGAATTATTTATGGTTCTTTTAGGAACCCATATCAATTTGTGTGGACTAATTTTCTTAAACGGACATTTGTAAACAACATGTCCGAATTTATAACAAAAATTACATTTCAAATGAGAGGATACATGTAATGTTGGCCCTTTAATGAAGGTGATTTGAGTTCGGTGAGATTGACTCATGAATCTAATTCCACATCTATTTCCGACGTAACCCTTGTTAGTAAGGATCATATCCAAGCCCTTGCTACCGACCTTAAACTTGCTTAGGGTCTCTTTAAGTAGCAAGTTCTCCCTTTTTATTGCTTCTAAGTGTTCACACTTAGAGCATGGGGGAGAAGAAGTTTGGAGACTATCGAACTTATTTTATAATAAAGCATGCTCTTTCTTTAGCAAATTGAACTTTTTACTAATAGTTCTACATTCATTAAATAACTCATGAAAAGCGATAGAAAGCTAATTGAAAGATAATTCTTCATTAAATAACTCACTAACCTCTTCTCCTAGGGCCATCAGCACGAAGTTAGCCTCCTCTTTGTTGCTTGCTTCTTCAACCTCAGAGTCATTTGAATCATCTCATACAGCCTTCAATGCTTTCTTCTTCTTGGGTTACTTCTTCTTGGCTTGGGGGCATTCATATTTGAAGTGCCTCGGCTTATTGCACTCGTAGCAAATAACTTGGTCCTTTTTATGTTCAAGTTTATTTTTTGCGTCATTTTTAAATTTGTTCATTCTTATGAACTTTTTGAATTTTCGAGTTAAAAGTGCAATGCCATTGTCACTGTCCTCATCACTTGATATTCCTTTCAAGTGGTCTTCTTGTGTTCTTAGTGTCATATCCTTCCTGTTCTTTGGAAGATGGTTCTTGAGCTCTTCATGAGCATGGCACGTCATTTCATAGGTCATTAGAGACCCAATAAGTTCTTCAAGAGGAAAAGTCTTAAGGTCCTTGGCCTCTTGAATGGTCGTAACTTTTGGATCTCAACTCTTTGGAAGGGATCTTAAAATCTTAGTTACAAGTTCAAAGTTAGAAAAACCTTTACCAAGTGCCTTAAGTCCATTGATGACATCTGTAAAGCGGGTGTACATGTCTCCAATGGACTCACTTGGTTTCATTCGGAAAAATTCGTAAGAATGCACAAGAATATTGATTTTGGACTGTTTCACTCGGCTAGTGCCTTCATGAGTGATCTCAAGAGTACGTCAAATATCAAAGACCGATTCACAAATTGATACGTGATTAAATTCGTTTTTGTCTAGTGCACAAAACAAGGCATTCATAGCCTTTGCGTTTAAAGTAAAAACCTTCTTCTCCGATTCATTCCAATCGCTCATCAGAAGAGAAGATTTTTGAAAACCATTCTCAACGATATTTCAAAGCTCAAAATCTATAGAAATAAGAAAGATCCTCATACGAGTCTTCTAATGCGTATAATCCGACCCATTAAACATAGGCGGACGTATAATGGAATAACTTTCTTGCATACCAGAATAGGCCATCTCTCTTAGGTTTTAGACCAAATATGAGAGTGAACCCGCTCTGATACTAATTGTTAGGATTGGACAATCACTAAGAGGGGGGGTGAATTAGTGCAGTGGATTAAAACATAAGTTTGAAACCGATTTCGGTAAAATGGTTAGTTCGTATGAAAACTTCGATCCGACGAAAGATGACTTGGTTGAAGTTGCTTGAGTAAAGGTAAAGAAAAACTGAATGGTTTGCAGTAAAGTAAAAAGATGAAACAGAAATTTAAACACTCACATTCAAGAATGCCACGATGTATAGTGGTTTGGTCAAAGTGACCTACATCCACTTCCGAAGCCTTCTCCGATGAGGCTCCCAACTTCCACTAGCAAATCCTTTTAAAGGAGAAGGACCAAACACCCCTCTTACAACTCTTTTACAAGAAGTTCATACTCTTACAGATTTTTCAAAGAGAAAGAAGGAGGTGAACACAAGCTATTGAAAACAAGACTTTTGCAAGACTTTAGCTCAATTTCTAACTCTCAAAAGGGTGCCCTTTCAACTGAGAAAGGGGGGGTTTTTATAGATTCAAAGAGGATTCAAATTTAAGCTCTAAATTTGAATTCTCTTTGAGTTTCCCGGTGCCGGCGATGCCACCGCCTGTCAGAGGCGGTGCTACCGCCTATCAGTCGTCAGACTGACAGTGCATAAGCGATACCACCGCCCAAGGCAGGCGGTACTATCGCCGCTACACAGGCGCTGGGCGGTACCACCGCCCAGCACTCGGCTACCAGGTGGTTCTACTGCCTGGCCTATTCACAATGCTGAATGGGCCTTGTTTTAGGCCCCAATTGGCCCAGTAAGAGCCCGGTTGGCCCCTACTAGATTTGAGCAAGATTAATTCGAAATCCTTACCCTAATTACATGCCAACTATGAAATTAAAACATAATTAACAGTGATTTGAACTGACGTTCTTCAAGTCTTATTCCGACGAGCTTTATAATGAGATTCCGACGGTCTTCCGATACTTCCCTCAGATTTCTTCTAACGGATTCCCAGCATGCTCCCGGATTTGTATGGCGAGTCAATGAGTCTTCGGCAAGCTTCTGAACCTTCTCAGCAAACTTCGCGAACCTTCGACGATCTTTGCGACGAACTTCCGAAAACTTCGGTAAGTCCCTGATTCGATCTCGGTTGGTTCCGGCAATACTTCTGACGATCCTTCAGACTTCCGATGAACTCTTGAACACCTGACGGACTTGACCTCGACAAATCGCTTTATGTTTCTAACCCATCGTAGTTAATCCTGCACACTTATCTTGACAATATAGATTAGCACAAATATTTCACCAATTGATTTCATCATCAAAATCCGAGATTCAACACTTCTTTTATCTTAATTTGTTATTATATACTGATTTACTTACTAAGCAATCTTTACTCATATTTTTTATCAATCATATTTTCAATACGAGTTTCGATTGAAAGTTTTAAATTGAAATTTTTCAAAAGCACTAATTCACCTCCCCTCTTAGTGCCTTTACGATTTTAACAAAAATAAGATTTTGTTTATATAAATACACCATATATTTTATAAAGGAACACATTTTAAGTGCTTTAATTCTATAAGGGGTGAGAGATAAATTTCATAGATTTATATGAAATGATGCAATCAGGGATTTGGGGGTGAGAGATAAATTTCATAGATTTATGCGAAATGATGCAATAAGGGATTGATAGAACCCTAGAGGAATTCTATGGAGATTGATCTTTGAGGGGGATCAACCCTTGGAACGCTATAGGGGTTCCACCCTCCAAGTAGCCTAGTGGCTGCAATCTAGATTGATCTTTCTTATTCCAAAGAGGTGGAGGCTACAAGCTTATATAGAGCTCCAAACCCTAGCCCTAGGGGCTGCTTCCTAAGTGAACTACCCAATTTACCCTCAACCTTAGCGGACCGACCCAGTAATAAGGGGCGGCGGCTAAGAAGCCTAAAGACCCAAATATAAACCCTAGCCTCTCTTCTTTATAGGATAGAGGCGGCTAGGTGGGGTTTATTACACTCTCACAGGGTTTTTATTAGATGCTACATGGTTGAGTAGGACCCAACCCTGCTAGGGTCCTATCAAGCCCGCCCTCTTCGAATCAGCCTTGTCCTCAAGGCTGGGATTCCATGAACTCAGGGAACCGGGTCTTCAACTCCTCAGATGATTCCCATGTAGCATCTTCGAGTGGTAAATTAGTCCAATGTACTGGTACTTCAGTAGAGGAACGTCGACGACGCATCACGACTCTACAGTCGAGGATGGCTTGTGATTGGGCTTGAATATTTCTATCATCAGTGGTGTTGGGCAGTTGGATCTGGGGTGTCTCGTGTTCTCCCAACTTGGGCTTCAAGCATGACACGTGGAAGACAGGGTGAATTTTGGCATCTTCAAGTAATTTAAGTCTGTACGCCACAGCTTCAATACGCTCTATGATCTGATAGGACCTATAAAAACGTGGAGATAGCTTCATGGAGGCTCATGTGCTGATGGATAGTTGTTTGTATGGCTGTAGGCGAAGATAAACCCAATCTCCTACAAAAAATTCTCTTTCACTTCTTCGTGTGTCAGCTTATTGCTTCATTCTAGCTTGAGCGGTAGAGAGATTATCTTTTAGCAGCTGTAGGAGTTTGTCCCTGTCAATTAAATCTTAGTCGACCTGATCTACCTTAACCGAGCCAATTACATACTTTGGAATCACAGGAGCCGGCCGGCCATATAATGCTTCATATGGGGTACATTTTGTAGATGAATGATATATAGTATTGTACCACCATTCGGCCTAGGGGAGCCATTTCATCCACTCCTTTGGCCGATCACTGGCAAAACACCGAAGGTATATCTCTAAACACCTGTTCACCACTTCTGTTTAGCCGTCAGTTTGTGAATGATATACAGTGCTCATCTTAAGTTTGGTGCCCTGCAACTGAAATAACTCGGTCCAAAATTTACTAGTGAAGACCCTGTCATGATCACTTACAATGGACCTTGGCATCCCATGTAGTTTAACAATATTTTCTATGAAAATCTGAGCAATACTAATAGCAGTGTAGGGATTTCGCACAGTACAAAAATGAGCATATTTCGTAAGTCGATCAACCACCACAAGGATTGTACTTTTACCTTGGGAAGGTGGCAGCCCTTCGATGAAGTCCATGGAGATGTCAGTCCACACCGAGTCAGGTATGGGTAGTGGTTGTAGTTTCCCTAGACTCGCCACTATTTCACCTTTTTGCTGTTGACATACATCACATTGTGCTACGTATTCAGAAATAATTTTTTTTATTCCTTTCCAATAAAAGTTTTGCTTTACTCTTTTGTAGGTTCTTAGAAATCCGAAGTACCCTGCTGAAGGTGTGGAGTGCATTTCGTGCAGAATGACTTTGATGCAAGGGGAGTTTGGTATAAGCACAATATGACCTTTATAACGTAGATCCCTCGAATCCCAAGTATAGTGAGCTATTGCACTTGAATCCTCCTCTAATTTTTTTATGATGTTGCTAGTTTCTAGATCCTTCTTCCATTCCTCCCTAATGCCCTCGAGGAAGCCGGTGGTAGGAAGAGAGATGGGCAAAAATTCAGCTTGTCGAGGGAGCCGTGAGAGTGCATCTACAGCAACATTTTCTTTCCCCTTTTTGTAAATAATTTCATAATCAAATCCGAGAAGTTTGGTTACCCATTTTTGCTGCTCCGGGGATGATATCTTCTGCTCTAAAAAGTACTTAAGGCTTCTATGGTCGGTTTTAATCTGAAATCGTCGGCCAATCAGGTAGGGTCTCCACTTTGTTACTGCGTGCACAATGGCGAGCATCTCCTTATCATAGATAGATATTTTTTGATGGGAGGGAGACAACGCCTTGCTAGTGTATGTGAGTGGTCGACCATCTTGCATGAGAATGGCTCTAATTCTAACTCCCGATGCATCGGCCTCAATGATGAAGGGTCGGCTGAAATCTGGTAGTGCTAGCACCGGTGTCATCGTCATGGCTACCTTAAGTCTGTCGAAGGCAGCGGAGGCTTTGTTCGACCATAGGAAGGCATCTTTTTTTAGTAGAGAAGTGAGGGGGCACTAATCTTCTCATAATCCTTCACGAATTTTCGGTAGTAGCCCGTTAGTCCAACGAACCCATGCAGCAATTTCACATTTGTATGTTTCAGCCAGCCTTACATTGCTTCGATTTTTGTTGGGTCTATGGCCACTCCTTCTTCTGATATTATATGCCCAAGGTACTCTACTTTTTGCTGGAGAAAGCTGCACTTTGATAGCTTAACAAAAAGAGTATTCTCCTAAAGGATCGTCAAAATAATTCGCAAGTGCTGAAAGTGAGTCTCAAGAGAAGGGCTGTAAATGAGAATATCATCAAAAAATATCATCACAAATTTACGAAGAAAGCTCTGAAAAATTTCGTTCATGAGACTTTGGAAGGTTGAAGGAGCATTAGTGAGTCCAAAGGGCATTCCCAAGAATTCATAATAGCCGTTATGAGTGCGAAAAGCAGTTTTTGGGATGTCGCCTTCACATACCCGAATTTGGTGGTAACCGGATCGAAGGTCCAACTTCATGAAGACTCAAGCTCCTTTTAATTCATCAAGATGTTCATCCACCACTGGTATTGGGTACTTATCATTGACGATGATGTCATTTAGAGCTCGGTAGTCGATGCACATCCACCAAGTTCCGTCTTTCTTGCACACAAGTAGCACTGGTGAGGAGTAGGGGTTGTAGCTTGGCCGAATCACCCCTGTTTTGAGCATTTCCTTCATGATCTTCTCAATTTCATCTTTATGGAGATGAGGATAGTGGTAAGGCCGAGTGTTTGCTAGTAGTTTTCCTGGAAGGATTGGAATTCGGTGGTCATGTTGCCGAGTAGGAGGAAGACCGCGCGGTTCAGCAAAAACATCGTCAAATTCAACAAGCAGTTAGGTGATATTTTGATCTTTAATTTCTATTTTCTCCCCCTCTGGTTGCTGCTAGAGATGCATAAGAAAGCCACCATTTATCTTGTGTAAAACTTTCTCCATTCGTTGGGTTGAAACGGTGGTTACGTTACTTCCGTGCTTCCCACATTGGGTGACCTGTTTGCCTTTGCAATAGAATTTCATAATCAATTTGGAAAAGTTCCAAGAGACATCACCTAGTGTCGTCAGCCATTCTATACCTAGCACAGCCTCATAATCATCAATTGGCAGGAGGAAGAAGTTGGCAACAATTTCTTGGTCCTATAGTAATAGTTTCACCTACGGGCATCTTTGGTCACATTTTAGGATTCGGCCATCGGTGACATTTACGTCGAACTTGCTACAACCTTCGATGTGGAGCACCATCTGAGCAGCAACCTTACTATTTAGAAAGTTATTAGTGCTGCCTGTATCGATGAGAACGGTGATCGGTTGTTGTTTGAGCAGGCCTCCAACTTTCATCGTTTGCAGATTTAAGTAGCCGGCTAGCGCATGTACCGTAAAGTCAGTCGATTGTGGCTCTTCTTCCATATATTCATCCTCATGTTCAAGACTCTCTTTTGGCTGTTCATTGATCTCTTCTTCCACTGGTTCAATCACAAGAAGTCTCCACTTTTTGCAGCAATGCTCGCGGCTCCACGGCTCGTCACAATGCCAACATAACCCCTTGGTAGATCGGTCTCGAAGCTCTTCTCTTGTCAACCTTTTTGGTGCAGGAGCTCGGCTGATAGTAGGGGGGGCTGAGGGCTTTGATATTGCTAGTCGGGGAGCGACACTAGTCCTTCGGGCTTCGTGGTTCAATCACTCCTCCTGAAGTCGTGCGAAAGAGATGGCTGCCATAAGTGTGTACGGTTGTCGCGCTTTAACTTCTCCCCGGATCTCTGACTTCAAGCCCTTAATAAATGTCCCCAATAACTATTTTTTAGACCAATCATGAGTTTTATTAGATAACCTTTCAAACCTGGTTTGATACTCCTGGATAGTGGAGGTTTGTCGGATCTTTGCTAGTTGTCCGTCGATGTTCTCGTAATCGGTTGGTCCGAAACGGATCAGCAATCCTTTTTTGAATTGTCACCATGAGAGGACTCCATGAGTGTCTTCAAACCAATCAAACCATTGTATGGCATCCCCTTCAAGATGTATAGCTGTAATTTCTACCATAAATGCATTTGCGGTTTTGTGGTACCGAAAATATCGCTCTGCATGCTAGATCCAACCAATCGGGTCTCCTTCTTCCCATCTAGGGAAGTCCACCCTTATGCGTGGATAGTGAGGATTAGTCATAGAGCCTCCCCTCTCCTGGAGGTCATCTCTTCGATTAGAGCTCTCTCCTTGATGTGATTTTTTTGGGCTCGGTGGTCGACCCAAACTAAGTTCGGCAAAGAGAGTTCGAATCTTCTCCTCCATTCGTGTCTCGAAGGCTTCGAATTTAGCATCAATTGCCTCCTTGGATGCCATAGCATATGTCTCCAAATCTGTCATATTAAGATCTCTTTTTTGCTGTTAGGTTAAAGGCATATATTGGTTGAGAGAAGTGGTGGTTGAAAGGGTTGGTAGATTGGTGAATGTAGGCTGCGGTTTAGGCTTGTTTTGTGGCTATTTTGGGTGTAGTTTGGGGCTGTGGTTTGATGGAGTTTTTAGGCTGTGATGGTAGTGGATGAAGGTTAGGGAAGAGGGTTTTAGATCTGTGGTAGATTATAGCAAAGATTTGACAAAAATCAGTGGCAATTGCTGCCTATATGCGCTGTCTCGTAAGAGCAGAATTGTTGTCGAAGAAATAGTGGTTTCTCGATGAAATTTCCTGCAAAAACTCAAGGGTTTGAGGAGGGGGTTTGACAGTAGAATCTTAGTTTAGATAGCAACAAGGATAACAAATTGGATCAAGAAATTTCGGCAGCAAAGCAGTAAAGAAATCGGTGCAAGTTGCGATAGTAGAATTCTCGTCGAAAAATTTTAGCAGTTTGCAACGAGAGATTGTAGCAACACATGAATTTTTTTTTTGATGAATTCCACAATAGATCAATCACAGATGGGAGCCAAGATGATCTATAAGGTGCACAAAAAATTTTGTTCAAAAAGAATAACAATTAGATCGGTTAAAGGCAACAACACGCGGTTGAAATTTTCTGCAGCGATCCTTTGTTCCCAAAGATGGTAACTTTTGTGACGCAAGGAATTCGTAGGCAAGGGATCGATAGAAAAATTTCCTTTTGATATTTTAGATGAAAAATTACAGCAGCAAAAGGTATTGGTGGTAGAAAAATATCAGATCTCTGATGCAATTGGAGGTGGCGACTGTAGATTGAATTGATCTACGTCAAGAGATGACGGTGGAGATGACGACGTCAAGAGCAATTGTGGAAATTGCTTGGCTGATGGTAGGCGGCAGGGATGGCAGCAAATGCAGCAAGATCACTACTCTGATACCAGATGATAAAACCCTAGAGGAATTCTATAGAGATTGATTTTTGAGGGGGATCAACCCTTAGAACGCTATAGGCGTTCCACCCTCCAAGTAGCCTAGTGGCTACAATTCTAGATTGATCTTTCTTATTCCAAAGAGATGGAGGCTACAAGCTTATATAGAGCTCTAAACCCTAGCCCTAGGAGCTGCTTCCTAAGTGAACTACCCAATTTACCCTCAATCTTAGCGGGCCGGCCCAGTAACAAGGGGGGCGACGACTAAGAAGCCCAAAGACTCAAATATAAACCTTAGCCTCTCTTCTTTATAGGATAGAGGCGGTTAAGTGAGGTTTATTATACTCTCACAAGGTTTTTATTAGATGCTATATGGTTAAGTAGGACCGAATCCTACTCGGGTCCTATCAGGGATTTTGGGGTTGAATTTAAGTTATTTGTTGATCTAGTAATTATTTTTTATTTTTCAAGTCTTCTCTGCTTTCAATAACCAAAGAGAGAGAGAGAGATAGTTGATACTACTTGCCAAATTTTCTAACACTAATAATTTTAAACTCCAAGTGTCTAAAAGCTCAACAGTATGCTTTTATATTTTGTATTGGTACTGAAAAATCAGAATCAATCCTACCAAAACTCCTCACCTGATAATGTTGTCTATCCAATCGACCACGAGATCTTGACTTGGAACCCTCGAATCCATTTAAGTTTAACATGTCGTGTTGATTTCATTGATCAGAATTCATCCTTCAACTAAATTAGCGGTAAATTTGAGATTTGGTGAACTTGAGTCTTTTAAATTATAAGTTGAAGGGATAAGAAATCCAATCATTCACTGCGTGCGCGCGATCCTTAAGCCTCTCGCAATCATATACTCTTTCTTTCTTTTATCTCGGAACATCACTTTACAAGCATCATTGTTCGTTGTTGTTGTTGAGCTAAATTTGGTCTGCGGTTCTCTAATTTTTCATGGGGTTTTTTTTTTCTACATTAAGGTTTTTGATGATGTGGAATTTTTGACTGGCCAGTGGAACACCGTATCGATGCCATGCTATCTCCTCCCTTGTTGTAGTATCAAATTAAACAGATTAATGTCTCAATCAATCAATCAATCGTCCCTTCCACGTCCACTATGAAACTTCTACAATCGTTTCAAACATCATCATTGTGAAGCACAGAAAGTGCAGGATTTTTGGAGAAGTCGGGAGGTCTGAAAGGCCACGTAGAGATATAAATAAGGTTTGGCCGCGTCGGATTTGGCCGCTGATTGCCACTGCTGCACGTCATGGTAGAGTTAAATTGCTCACTTTTTGTGGTTGGATGTTTATTGAAGATTTGGTTGAGACGAGTTCCTTCGTTAGATAAATCAGATGCCAGTGATTTAGGAAGATATCAGAAAATTTATATAAAATTAAATATATTTTGATAATTTTAATTTATATTTATAAAAAAATTAAAATTTTTATCATATGTGATCAATGGCAAGACTTTAAGTTATTTTCACTCAGGCATGACTCTATTTATATATCCTCTTATGTAAATCTAAAATATTTAAAAATATTTAAATATTTTTATATAAATATCTTGGAGAGAAATCCAAGAGTACTTAAAGTATTTCGTACATCTTACTTTACTATCAAAATCTAGAAAATATATATGAGATATTTACAAAAAAATCAAATCCTAATTTTTAAGATTTCTTCTTTTACTAGGACTCATTCTAGTAATAAGATTTCTTATGTCCTAAGAAACAAACTCCAAGAATCATAAAATACTTATCAATCCTAACAATCTCTTTCTTAGTGTGTATATTATCTAGTTTTGTATCCTTTAAAGAGAAAAATACTTATACTTTTTTTAATTTTTATTGCTGATGCTTTTAAATTTCTAGTCGTTGAATATTTTAGGCCTTGATGCCACTTGTTGGGGAAGGAGAGAAGAATTTCGAAAGTCAAAGAGAAAACCCAAATATCAAAAACTAGTAAACATACTAGAAAGTCAATGTAAGATTAATGTGGTTGGATAACTATTATCTATATTCATGGAGAAAATCAAATTCTTTATCATGTGAGATTAAAATATAAAACCCCTATGTTATCCTCACTCAAGTATGACTCCCCTTGTATAACCTATAATATAAACCCTAAAGAATTTATATATTTTCTCTTATCCTCTCTAGAAATCAAGGAGCACCTAAAGTATATCTTATATTTTATTCTTCCCCGATCAAAACCTAAAGATTTATGAGATATTTATAGAAGAACATAATTTTAATTTTTAAGAACCTTTTCTTTCATGAGGACTTTTTGTAACATCACCCGTATTCCTCATTTCTAAATTTTCATATAATAATTTAATTATAATATTACCACCTATTATAAATTTTATAGATGAGTCCAAATAAATATTAGAACCTATTTATAAAATATAAGGATCTATTTATAAAATTCTGAGGACCTATTTGTAAAATCTTAGGACCTAATCATAAAAATAAATAATAAAAGGAACCAAATTCCACCGTATAAGCCTCTCTGCTTTCATTCCTAAGGAACCAGAGAAGACAACCTTCGTTGGAGAAGAGAGGAAGAGAAAAAGAAGAAAAAAAAGGAGAAGAAAAAAAATTTGGGGTTTAGGATTTTTTGCTCAACTTTTCATTTATGATCAAAAATTCTCAAAGGTAAGTGTTCTAACCTCATCCTACAGTAAGTTTGATCTTTGTTTTTATCTTAATCCTAAAAATTTTGAAAGATATTAGCTTCGTATATGATATCTCTATCGTTTATGCATCAAATAGTGAATCTAGAATTTTCTCAGATTCTAACCTTTATGCACTCTTCTAGCTATGACATTCTGCTCTGAACTTTGATTTATGAAACATTTAGCTCATCTAAAAATAGACTCAGAAATATTTTTTTTATTCTAAGATTAATAGATTTGGAGTTAATTTGCTTGCCCAAACATATAATTGAATAGACCCTATGAATTCAGTAAAATAGATACTAATAGTTTTGACCTCTGGTTGCTAAATTTTTTATAACTCTATTAAAAACTCTGATTTATACAAAATTTATTCTATTTGAAATTAGACTCATAGATCTTTCTTTTGACACTTGATTTAAAAGATTTTAAGTATATATACTTCCTAAAACATCTATTTTAATTGAATCTACCAATTCTACAAAATAGATATGATAAATTCTGACCTTCCATCACTGAATTATTTGTAAGTCCCTGTTGAAACCTCCAATTCATACAAAACCTAATTTATATAAAGCTAGATTGATATATCTTTCAAATGACCAAATTTTGAGTGAATTGGAGTATATTGGTTATCTAAATAATTCCTTCAATATGCCTCTCAAATTCTTCCAAAATTAAGTTTCTTTATCGATTTTGTATATTCATGTTTCATCCCTTTGGAAATTGATTTTAGTTAAAATCTATACTTTTATTGAACTGCACATTATTGTTTTAAAATCTTATATACTCATTTCCCTAAATTATTTGCATATTTGAATCTATCATGTAATGTTTATGTTTGTATTATATTATTTTATATAGGCATATGTATATTCGTTATTTTGCATGTACTTCCGATGTGTATCAATTTTACTGCTCATATGTCCTTTTGTACTCTAGTGTCTATAGGATTATCTGGACCTTTGCTAGAAATGGAAAAGAGATTATTTGGACCTTTGCTAGAAATGGTAAAGGGATTATTTGGGCTTTTACCAGAAATGGTAAAGGGTATATGCTTAGAGCCAGCGATACTCTATCGGCCTCCTCTGGTTTCATCCAAACATGGATGTATGACACTCCCAAATGTGGAAGATTCTGTTTGAGATCCCACTACACCCTTTATGTTTTTGATATGATATCCAAAGCATTGCTTATGTGTTTGTATGTGGACTTTGGATGAGAATGAAATGAATGTATGTCATATATGGTATTTGAGTTTCTGTTTCTTATTTGTTATATTGATATGCTCTGAGATATCTCATATGTCATTGTTATGCTTTGAAATATGTTTCGAATCATTTCATATGTTATTTGATATGTTCCAAAATATTTCATTTGCTCTTGATATACTCTAAAACCATTTATATGTCATTGATATGTTTTGAAATGTTCCATTCACTCTTGATATGCTTCGAAACTTTTCATATATCTTTGATATGTTTTGAAATATTTCATTTGCCCTTGATATGCTCCAAAACATTCAATACGTCATTGATATGTTCTAAAATATTTTCTTTACTATTGATATACTCTGAAATAGTTCATACGTTATTAATATATTCTGAAATATTTTATATATTATTGATATGCTCCAAACATTTCATACGTCATTGATATTCCCGAAATATCTTATGTGCCATTGATATGCTCCAAAATGTCTTGTACACCATTGATATGAATCGTAATATCCTATGTGTCATTTGATATACTCTGAAATACTATTTATGTTATCTGATATTCTTCAGTTACTCTTTACTCCATTTGTCATGAACCAAATAGGTTTGAATAAGAGGACAATTATGATTTAGTATCTGAAAAGATGATCTATATGTTTTCTTGTATCTTGCTTTGCATTTTGATACCAAGTTTATTGAAAACTATTCTCTTTCATCATGGATATGTTAGTCACTTACTGAGCTTTGTTATGCTCACTCCAGTTGCTATATAAATTTTCAGGTTAGCTTATCATTCCTTGAGATGTTTCAATTAGGCTTAGACAGTGGAAAGCTAGAAGATTTTAGGCTAATCTTTAGTGGTTGATATGTTTTTGTTGTATATATATTTTATGTTTAATGAAATGTTGATGGTAAATCTAAACTTATGTATTTTATAAAAGTTAAAAGATATCACATGTTTAGAATTTGAAATGTTAAGTTTAAATTATATAATGATATGAACTTATTGTAAATGTTGGTTTTGAGATTGTATATATTCCCACACTTGTGAATTTATGATGTGGCTATGGTTTAGTTGAGTTGGCTTTGGAATTTATGAATCATGGAGTGATATGGTGTATGATTATAAACTATATAGGTTTTATAGGTGTGAATATTGATTTGAATGGTTCTTAGTATCATCAAATTGTTAGTTTTAGATCTTGGATTGGATTGTTGATGAATTATAATATTATTGATTTAAGACAAGGTCACACCTCCTAAATGCGATAATTTGGGGGGCGCGACAAAGGTGGTATCAAAGCTTGATTTGAGGATCATAAAGATATTGATATGTTTAATATGCAAAATATATT
Organism: Musa beccarii; assembly: GCA_024322285.1. NCBI lineage: Eukaryota > Viridiplantae > Streptophyta > Magnoliopsida > Zingiberales > Musaceae > Musa > Musa beccarii. Next base: position 14,457,742 of record CM044396.1, on the reverse strand, counting down.
GAGGTTTAGTAAATTATATAGAGATCGATGAAAATTTTCTTTGATGTCTTTAGGAATCTAGGATGCTGAGGATATTTGGTCCTTTTGCTTCATCTCCTTTTGAGTAATTGAGTGGAATGAAAGGGTTGATTGAGTACGTTGAATTAGAATAGGCTGGGAATGGAATAATTTAGAGAGCTTAGTCTTTTCTTTTTGTAGTGAACCTAATCCATGGGTGGCAGAAAAAAAATGGATAATACTAGTGGAGAAAATATTTGATATCTTAAATTTCCCAAATAATCTAAAGATTTCTTTTGCCACCATTATGTTTGAAGGAGAGACTAAGTATTAGTAGAAAACCATAAAAAGAATTTCTAGAGACCAAGAGCAGAAATAGCAAGGACAAGATTATCAATAAAAAGAATAGATAAAATGAATCAGAAAGTAATAATAAGAGGATCAATACATTTAGATTTGGAAAGAAAAGCCACTGCGGAGGACTTAATCATATGCAAAATGCGAGTTGAATCATGAAACAAGTCAATGCCTTTGGGTGACTGGAGTCTATTTCACTTGTGGGAAGTTGGATCATAAGATTAAAAAAAATGTCCATTAAAGAAAAAGGAAGCTTACCCTCATCTGGTCATCGATAGAGATATGATAAATTTAGGGGACTAAAATTTTCTTTTAAAGGGGGGAGAGTATAACATCCTCCACATTCTTCGTTTCTAAATTTTCATATAAGAGTTTAATTATAATGTTTCTACCCATTATAAATTCTGTAGATGAGTATAAATAAACCTTAAAACCTATTTATAAAATATGAGGATCTGTTTGTAAAATTCTAAGGACCTATTTGTAAAATCTGAGGATCTAATCATAAAAATAAATAATATAAGATCTAAACTATAAAATATATAAAATAATAAATTCCACTACCTAAGCCTCTCTACCTTTATTCCTAAGGAACTAGAGAAGGCAACTACGTTGGAGAAGAGTGGAAGAGAGAAAGAAGAAGAAGAAAAAAAGGAGAAGAAGAGAAGAAAATTGGGGTTTATGATTTTTTGCTCAAAACTTTTCAATTGGATCAAAAATTCTGAAAAGCAAGTGTTCTAACCTCATCCTACAGTAAGTTTGATCTGTTTTTATTTTAATTCTGAAATTTTTAGAAGATGTTAGCTTCATATATGATATCTCTATCATTTATGCATCAAATAGTGAATTTAGAATTTTCTCAAATTCTAACCTTTATGCACTTTTTCAGCCATAACATTTTGTTCCAAACTCTAATTTAGGAACATTTAATCTAAAAATAAACTCAGAAATCTTTCTTTTGATACTAATATTGATATATTTAGAGTTAATTTGCCTATCCAAACATATAGTTGAATAGACCCTATGAATTTGGTAAAATAGATACCAATAGTTATGACCTCTGGTTAGTAAATTTATTAACTCTTTGTTAAAAACTTTGATTTATACAAAATTTATTCCATTTGAAACTAGACTTGTAGATCTTTCTTTTAACACCTGATTTGAAAGATTTGAAGTATATATACCTACTGAAACATCTATTTTAATTAAATCTATAAATTCTACAAAATAGATATGATAAATTTTGACCTTTTGTCACTTAATTATTTGTAAATCCCTATTGAAAACTCCAATTTATACAAAACCTAATTTATATAAAACTAGATTGATATATCTTTCGAATGACAATAATTTTTAGTGAATTAGAGTATAATTGGTTATCCAAATAATTCCTTCAATATGCCTCTCAAATTATTCTAGAATTAAGCTTCTTTATCGATTTTGTCTATTCATGTTGCATCCCTTTAGAAATTGATTTTAGCTGAAATCTATACTTTCATTGAACTACACATAATTGTTTTGAAATCATGTATACTCATTTCCCTAAATTATTTGCATATTTGAATCTATCATTAACGTTTATATTTATATCATATTGTTTTGTATAGGCACCTTATGTTCGTTGTTTTGCATGTGCTTCCGATGTGCATCAATTTTATTACTCATATATCCTTTTATATTATGATATTTATGGGATTATCTAGATTTTTACCAGAAATGATAAAGGGATTATTTGGACCTTTGCTAGAAATGGGAAAGCGTATATGCTTAGAGCCCCCGAAGCTCTGCCAACCCCCTCTGGCTTCATCCAAACATAGATGTATGACACTTCCAAACATGAGAGATTCTGTTTGAAATCCCACTGCACCCTCCATGTTTTTGATATGATATCCAAAGTATTACTTATGTGTTTATATGTGCGCTTTGGATGAGAATGAAATTAATGTATGTTAGATATGGTATTTGAGTTCTGTTTCTTATTTGTTATACCGATATGCTCTGAGATCTTTCATATACCATTGTTATGCTTTGAAATATGTTCTGAATTATTTCATATGCCATTTGATATGTTTCAAAATGTTCATTTGCTTTTGATATGCTCTTAAACCATTCATGCGTCATTGATATGTTCCGAAATGTTTCATTTACTCTTAATATACTTCAAAACATTTCATACAATTTTGATATATTCTAAAATATTTTATTTTCTCTTGATATACTCTGAAATATTTCATACGTTATTGATATGTTCTGATATATTTCCTTTGCCCTTGATATGCTTTGAAACATTACATACATCATTGATATGTTTTGAAATATTTTCTTTGCTCTTTATATGCTCCGAAACAATTTATACATTATTAATATATTCTAAAATATTTCATATATCGTTGATATGCTCCGAAACATTTCATATATCATTGATATGCTCCAAAATGTCCTATGTACCATTGATATGTTCTGAAATATCCTATGCATCATTAATATGCTCCAAAATGTCTTATGTGTCATTTGATATGCTTTGAAATACTATTTACATCATCTGATATGCTTCAATTATTCTTTACTTCATTTGTTATGAACCAAATAGGTTTGAATAAGAGGACATTTATGATTCGATCTACATGTTTTCTTATATCTTGCTTTACATTTTGATACCAAGTTTATTGAAAACTATTCTCTTTCACCATGGATATGTTAGTCACTTGCTGAGCTTTGTTATGCTTACTCCAATTACTATATAAATTTTTCAGGTTAGCTTATCATTCCTTGAGATGTTTAAATTAGGCTCAAGTAGTGGAAAGCTAGAAGATTTTAGGTTAATCTTTAATGGTTGGTATGTTTTTATTGTATAAGTATATTTTATGTTTAATGAAATATTGATGGTAAATCTGAACTTATATGTTTTTGTAAAAGTTAAAGGGCATCTCATGTTTAAGATTTAAAACATTAAGTTTAAATTGTATAATGATATGAACTTATTGTAAATGTTGGTTTTGAGATTGTATAGATTCTCACACTTGTGGATTTATGATATGGCTATTGTTTAGTTGAGTTGGCTTTAGAATTTATGAATCATGAAGTAATGTGGTATATGATTATAAATTGCATAGGTTTTATGGGTGTGAATATTGATTTGAATGGTTCTTAGTATCCTCAAATTGTTAATTTTAGATCCTAGATTGGATTGTTGATGAATTATAATATTATTGATTTAAGACAAGGTCACACCTCCTGAATGCAATAATTCAAGAGGCGTGACACTTTTTCTGATATTAGGATTTCTTATCCACCTAGAACATTAGCTCTAAGAATCTCAAAATACCTATTAATCCTAATATGATATGAGATAAATGAAGAGTTATGGATCTTGATCTATAAAATTTATATTGATAAATCAAATATTGTAAAGTTACTTTAATGAACAAAATTATATTTTAGTTATTTGAAGAAATCATACATTGATTAGTTTGAGTCAATATAATCAATGTTATCATATGTTAGATTTGATACCAATTTAACCCAAAAGCTAAACCTTGTAGATTATTAGCCAAACTTAATATACATCTGATTTATCTTATATACAAGTATATTTCGAGTTATTATTCTCTATTCATATATGGATTAATTATATTATTAAGAATTTGAACTTTATCTACATCTATTCTAATGCTATAGGATGATTCACTCATTCACGCCTAACTATTGCAGTATAATTCATCTTACATCTTGACCTTAGCTATCAAGCCAATCTTGGCTCTTTCTTTATCTTTTCATCTTACTCTAATATCATGTTAAAAAAATCTCTTAGAAAGATAGCATAACTCAGGGGTTTACTAAATATCCAATAAGATAGGGGCTTTAGTGAATATCTTATATCCGAACCTCTACTCGTCGCAACACCTACCATATGTATGTAATCCTCTAGGCGTAATATCGAGCTGGCTATGAGTTATATATGTTAGAACTCCTTCTAGCTTAGTAAATTATTATCTCCATAATAATTTACTCTACTCATCGATTATGAACTTACTAGGCCATTACATATAGTCCTCAAACAATATAGAAGAATCTAATCTATTAGACCTATCTATCCCTAGTTACCATATATCTATAGCCCCTCATCCATCTAATATCTCAGAGACTATATACTAGACATTGTGCCATTATGCCAATATGCAATCTACTCGAGTCTCGCTCTAATCAGATTCTCCCGGAGATTTTTTTCTCTCTTACTCCAAATAACTCTGGCTAGATATTTGCTTGAGTAAGAATACATAGGGTATTCCTCTCATGACATTGAGAGTAGATGATCTTCTATCAACACTTAATAACACTTATAAGGTTGGCTGCCACTCTCGATGACCGATTGTACTAAATCTGAAGCTTCCAAACTTATAAGTCCAGTATCAAAGAGTGGAGTACTCATACAGGACATCCTCGGTATCTTAAACCTAAGGACCAGATATACAACTGAGATGACAGAATCATTATCTAAAAATAAAGCATCATTAACCATCTAGCATTCCATGAGCAGATCAATCAATGAACTCATTCTCTAATGAGCACCTGCATTGTATCCTTAGTGTCCCCATGTGAGTAGTTATGAGATGAGCTGCCTCTATCATATGAATGGGTATATAATATATCAATCTATCCAGTTATCTTGATGTCTCTCTCGAGTAACCTATGATCGAAATTATTTAGAGTTTATGTTTAAAGACGAATCAGTCTCATTATCGTGATCTCATCACGATCTGATTTCCATTGCACAGATCCATAGATATCATAATATATATAATAGATAACATAAAGTAAGAAAAATATCATGTGTCATCACTTATATGATTGGTTTGTAGGACACCTATAACTAGCATAATGACTAGTGGTGTAGGTTGTGGAAGTTGCCAGTGCTATATAGGATTCAGGTATTTTGTTAAAAACTTATTTATCGTCACCTTCATATGACTAATAGATTAGCCCGATTGGATATATGCAATACTAAGTTGTGTCCTGTTTATCTTTGAGAATTTTAATCAATTTCTCTTTTTTTTTTATTACTCGTTTGCATGTGACCTATGAGATCTGATAGAGCAAAAACTTAGTGTACATTTTAGTTCTTTTCCTATATGGCATGAGGGTGATTGGATTAACGTGGGTGTGCAATTGAGGAGAGATCCTAGGTTACGCTTTGAAGCTATCATCGCCACTACTCTACAATGTTTGTGCAAGGTTAGGAATGAGATTATTTTTAAGCATAATTCTGCATATATCTTTATAAAATAATTGTATTGTTCCTAACTCATGACATGACAAAACACTAAGATGGTATTGTGTAAGGGTAAGTTTATAACCAAGTGTTTTAGAGTGGGCCTTATATGGGATGAGTGAAACTTAACTATGATGGATTAAGGAGTCAGATATCTTTTAACAAATGATACTGGTGATCCTCCATTTATTAGGTGCAGATATGTTGAATAGGGAAGTGTCCTTTTATTCTGAAGCGGCTATTGTCATAGATGGTTTACAGATCATTGCTCAGGGTGTCGTTAAGATAATTCATGTAAAGTCAAACTCAAAGATATTGGTGCGAATCATGTGCATGATTATTCCTACCCTTTGGGTGATAAAAAATATAGTTAAAGATATTTGACATCTTCTTAGATGCTTTGATTACTTTCTTATGACAAGGGAATAAGATGGCTAGCTTCACATACTAGATTGACCAAAACTATATTTTTTCTAAAGGAGAGTGGTCCTCTTAGTTTGTTAGTGTTTTATGTTTTGATCTGCAAAGCTCTTCATATAATTTTGTAGTTTAGCAAATATAATTTTATTTGTTGAAAAAAAATTATAGTCGCTTGACGATTCTTTCTCTGAAGGGAAAAGAATCGAATGCTGGTAGAATGGTTTTTAGTTACCAATCGACTAAAATTATGTGCTGTTGTGTTAGTATTGCCATGATACAATTTGATCTACAAGGAAGCATTTTTGTGAACAATATCATTAGCAAAAACAAATTAGATTTAAATATTCGATATTAGAGCTCGACAAAATTCTTCATGCGAGTACGATACTACAAAGTGCAGTAAAGATCAATGGTCTAGTGTGTGACTCGTACCACAAAATAAAGATCAATGGACTAAAATATGTAAAGAAGCTGTGGTCTCCATGAACTCCAAAATTTAAGAACATTAACACAAGAATCAAAATTTAAGTATATACAAACATGAAAAAATATACACAAAATTCTTCTGGTCTAGTGTGAGTGAATCGTACAGCAAAATAAAGATCAATGGACTAAAATATGCAAAGAAGCTGTGGTCTCCATGAATTCCAAAGTTGAAGAACATTAACACAAGACTCAAAATTTCAGCATATAGACACATGAAAAAATATAAGAATTTGAACAATTAAGTAAACAGAATAAGATAGTAATATATAAGTATAAATTTAAGAGGGAAAAAGAAGTTGGAGCAGCTTCCCTACCCGGGTTGCGTGGTGGAAGTAGACCAAAAGAACGCATAGCTCCACTGGATCTTCATAACGATAGCAGCAAGTTGCTTCCTGATGTGCCTCGCTAGCAATTCTTCGAGGATCTCGGGAGCTGCGGCCATTTCTCGACACAAGACCAGATCTCCACCGAAGCCACCAATTATATCTCAAAAGAAGCAACTATCTTTCTGTACCATGTTTTCTAACCCAATAAATTGCCGAAGACCATAATTATTCTTATCGTCATTCTTGATATGGACCCTCTCGTACCAAAAATTTTATTATCATCAGAGGATTGCATTTCATATTATTTTCATTATGGGCATAGTGACAACACTGTCTCCAGTGGTTCCAGAAAAGAAAGAGAGATCCGTAAAAAGATAGTAAATGCTTGGAGGTCTTGAAATCAATAAGTGGGATTCTTGGAGCTTGATCTCAAAAGAAATCTTCAAGAATTTTATTACCTTCTGTCTCTGGCACGATTCAGAACCTTGGCCCTCCAAAGGAAACGACAGTACACTATAAATTAGTGCGCAACAATGCGTAGAAAATGACAAGACTTCTATTGTTGTTAGCAATCGATTGGTTTAGGTCGTTAGAAATTCATTATTGGTTTATGGTTCGTAACAGTCAGAAAATGACAAGGTTTCAAAACCATTGCTAATAGAAATCAAATTCAATAGAAAAGGTAAACTTATTAAAGGGTTAACGGATTGTATATGACAAGCAAGATATATGGAATAATTATAATAAAAATAAATATAAACAATTAACTACTAATATATAAATAATCCTCCTTAATATCGTGAAAGAAATATCTTTGTTATTTGTTATATGTTTGGATATTTTTTTATATTTATAAATAACATGATCTCTATGGATATGATTTTATATTCTTGATTTATTGATCACCACTTATATGATTTGATTTGATCTAAGTGTTTCTACTTTGTTTCATCAACACACATGTTATCAAGAGAAATAAAAAATAAAAAATCAGTGGATCTAGTTCGGTAATAAAAAAATTTTAAAGATAAATACTATTCATGATCCTCCTCAAGTAACGTATCAAGAAGTGACCATTCAAAAAACAGAAACAAAATCAAGAAGCAGAGATGATTAATGTATATGATTTAATTTTGATAGTTTGAGATCAAACGATATGTCTTGGATGATATTCAATACTACATTTGTAAAAGGTACAAACATATCATATGTTATTGTTCGAGAAAGAAAGGAAGAAAATAATGATTGCTCTCTTATACTAATTTTCTACAATAGTTTGCATTTAGATTATGCTTTTATTAATCTTATTTATTCCAAAAATATTTTTATTCATTAAATGATCAATTATCTAATAAGTTAAATTTGTTTAATGATTCAATGGTGGGGGTCATGAATATTAATAATAAAAGTATCAAAACATTTGAGTAATAAAGGTGTCAAGGGATGTAACTTACGTAAAAAAGATGTCACAAAGATCTACTTTATTCAAGTTCTTTTGATTTCTAAATTTATGATTATAAAGCAAATTGTGAGATTTTAAATTTTACTTGAAATTACATTGTCAAAAGAAAGATTATCTCAGGGTTTATATTGTCTAGGAGAAGGTAAGAAAAAACCCTAAATGGGCTAGAAAAAGGTTGTATGTACAGGGATCGTAAGCACTTATTCTTATAATTTTTAGGTTACAAACGTTTGTGAACAAAAAAAATTCCAAATAGTGGTAAGATGAGGAGGTGAATGTCCATACTGGAATCAAGTAGTATCATTAATCTGTCCCTATCTACGTAGCGTTATCATAGAAGTTTGAGTAATGTAAAAGTAACCATATATTATTTACTCCATAATTTATATATTTTTTATTAATCCAAATATTTTTTGAATATGTTCAACTGATATAACTGTTTGTTCCATATATAATTTATCGGTTAAACATTTAGACAAATAAAATAATTTAAATTTATCCTAAATAATTATTATAGAGTAGTTATTGATAATTGTTAATGAGGTAAAGACAAATAAACACTTACACACTTCCTCTGAGGCTCATTCTAATCTTCATCCTTCTTTTTTTAATTTTATTTACTCATATTTTAATATTTTTAATATGCTTTACCAAATAAGATCATTTATTCTTTTTTATAATAGAGTAAAAATCATCTTCCTTCAAACTTCCTCAAACCACAGTGAAATAAACAACTAGCAATATCCTTGTTCGATCTATAATCATTTTAGATCTTTTGGGTTCTAATATCATTTTATAGAAAAATAAATATTTTCATAAAATAATCTAAAAAATTAATAATAAAAAATATAAATTAAGAAAATAATAAATAATATTTAATTAGTTTGATACTTCTTATTATATTCGTAGAGAAATATAAGAATAATATTAACCACAGGTGAAAACTACGTCATAACCATAAGTGAAAACTGATAAAAGTTAAGATTTTCCTTGATAAACAATTAAGATTTCCCCAACTACATGAGGAAATCTCGTAGCTCTATTAAGGAAATCTTCATCCTAATGTGTATAAATAGATAGCACCACCACCATATCACAAAATATTCTTTGCTTCATTCTTTCATGGTATCAGAGCACTTTGCATAGAGCAAACTCCTCACTGAATCTTTTCCCTCCCAGCCACATACTCCGGCTGCTACTGCTGCTACCGTCACCCAGTCGACCCCTTCTCCAACTCATCAGCAAACGCTGCTCACCTCCTTGGCGATCACGCAAAGGGAGTTTCACCAACTGCCAATGACCACCGTTGTGGTTCTTGACATTGATAGCAATTGTTGGAGTTAGCACTGCCAACACCAGCTTCCAATCGTGTTGTTACTCCCCTGCTCTTCCCCCTTCTCACCCCCCCCTTGGCTATCGTCGTAGGCCATACACCCCTCTCCATCGCCTCCGCTGCTAGCGACCATCGTCGCCGCTACTCCCCTGCTCTTTCCTCCCGGCAACAACCGCCGTTGCTTCCTAGCCCACGCCTCCCCGTCACTGTCCTCTCGGCCAGTAACTACCGCTGCCCTCTTGGCTAGCAACTGCCACTGCCCTCTCGGCCAGCAATCATCGCTGCCACCTACTGCTTCAACCGATGGCCACGCACCTCTCTTCGCTGCTGGCATCAACAGCAACCATCGCAACCAACGCGCGATGTAATAGAAATAGGGTAGCGGTTGCTCTACACCAAGCGGCTATTGTTAGGAAATCCTTTAAGGGGGAGCGACATCACATGCGTAGCGGAAGAACAGAAAAACAAAACCCCATATTTTTCGTAGAAAGTTTCCGTCGTAGTGCGAAGATCGATGCGTCAAAAACAAATCCACAAAAAACTGCACGTGCAAAAGAAGATACCTAGGAAGATCGTATATCCCTGAATTCCTCCAGATCTGTGGGAGAGGATGAAGAAAGTCAAGTGTCCTCCTCTCTAGCAGTATCCACACAGCAGGAATTACGACGATGCACCACTCTCTCTGGGGAGAGACGAATAGGAGGTGGCTACCAAAAACCCTCAGCCTATAGAGCTACGATTCCCTCCTATTTATAGAGGCCCCCATGAAAACCCTAATGGATCTTTTGCCGTATTGGGTATTGGATCTCCATCCAATTACCCAAGCCTCTTGGATTAGTGAGTTTCTACCCGGGATCCAGTAATTCAGAGGCTTAATGGATATCCAATAAGATAGGGGGTTCAACGGATATCTCATATCCGAACCTCTACTCGTCGTAACACCTACCATATGTGTGTGACCCTCTAAGCCCAATATCGAGCTGGCCGTGAGTTATACTTGTCAGAACCCCTTCTGACATAGTGAATTATTATCACTATAATAATTCACCCAACTCATCGACTACGGACGTACCAGGCTACTACGCCGCGACCCCCAGACGATATAGGGGAATCCAATCCTTTGGACCTATCTGTCCTTAGTTACCATGTATTTATAATCTCTCATCCATCTAATATCCAAGAGACCCAATACCGGGCATGGTGCTGTCAGGCCCATACGGTCTCTCCTCGAGTCTTGCTCTTATCGGATTCTCCCGGAGAACTCTTTCTCTCTCAATCCGAATAACCTTGGCCAAGGATTTGTTCAAGCAAGAACACATGGGATATTCCTCTCATGATACCGAGAGCAGATGATCCTCTATTGACACTCAATAACCCTCGTAAGGTTAGCTACCACTCCCAATAACCGGCTATATTAGATATGGAACTTTCCAAACCTATAAGTCTGGTATCAAAGAGTGGAGTACTCATACAGAACATCCTTAGTGTCTCAAGTCTAAGGACCAGATACACTATTGAGACTACGAAATCACTGTTTGACGTGAGGTATCAATAACCATCCAGCATTCCGTAGGCGGATCAATTAGTGAACACATTCTCCAATGAGCACCTGCACTGTACCCTTAGTGTCCCCACACGAGTAGCTATGAGACTAGCTACCTCCATCATATGAACGGTTATACAGCACACCAGTCTATCCGGTTATCTCGATGTCCTTCTCGAGTAACCGATGACCATGATAATTTAGGGTCTGTGTTTAAAGGTGAATCGGTCTTATTATCGTAATCTCATCACAATCCAATTCTCATTGCACAGATCCAAGGACATCACAATATACATATAGATAATATGAGATAATACTAATAATCATAAGCAAAGAGATTGACGTAGCGTGTTACAAGTGCAATCACTCATGCGATTGGCTTGTAGGGCACCTATAACTAGCAATCTCCCACTTGACCTAAAGCCAATCACTAACATGTCTGATCTCTATCAGACCTTTGTGACGCTCAAAGACAATCTGAGTCAATGGCTTTGTCAATGGATCTATAATGTTATCTTCGGATGGAACTCTTTCCATTACTACATCTTTTCGGGCCACGATCTCTCAAATAAATTGGAACCTCCTCAGAACACTTCTGATGAGACCCGGGTTCCCTTATTTGAGTAATCACCCAGTAGTTGTCACAATATAACGGAATCAGCTTTTCGCTGCTCGACATGACTCCCAATCTGTGATGAACTTCTTCATCCAGGCTCTCTCCTTTGCTGCCTCTACCGCAGCAATGTATTCCGCCTCTGTGGTCGAGTCAGTAGGAGTGTCTTACTTGAAACTCTTCCAGCATACTGCTCCTCCATTTAGGGTGAACATATACCCTGAATTACACTTGCTATCATCGACATTAGACTGGAAGCTCGAGTCCGTGTAACCCTCAATCTTGAGGCTACTTTCTCCATATACCAGTAAAAGATTCTTAGTCATTCTCAAGTACTTAAGGATACATTTTACTGCTTTCCAGTGCTCCAAGCCTGGATCTGCTTGATATCTGCTCATGACACTTAGAGCATGCGCTATATCAGGCCTGGTACATAGCATAGCATACATGATAGATCCTATCGCTGATGCATATGACATCATATCCATGTGTGCCCTTTTTTCAAGAGTCTTTGGGGACATACTCCTAGAAAGTGATATTCCATGTCTCATTGGTATGAGACCTCTCTTGGAATTTTTCATATCAAACCTTTTGACAATGGTGTCCATGTACCTTGACTGGGACAAGCCAAGCATCCTCTTGGATCTATCTCTATAGATCCATATCCCCAATATGTAGGATGCTTCCCCTAAGTCCTTCATGGAGAAGTGCCTAGATAACCAAGTCTTTACTGTGGAGAGCATTCCTATATTATTCCCAATGATCAGGATGTTATCCACATATAATACCAAAAAGGTAATAGTGCTCCCACTTAATTTCCTATACACACAAGGTTCATTTTCATTCTTAACGAAGTTATAAAATCTGATCGCCTCATCAAATCTTATGTTCCAACTTCGGGAAGCTTGCTTCAATCCATAAATGGACCTAAGCAACTTGCACACCTTATCTGGGTTATCCTTGGACACGAATCTCTCAAGCTGTATCATATACACCTCCTCATCGAGGTTACCATTGAGAAATGTGGTTTTAACGTCCATCTGCCAGATCTCATAATCATAGTGTGCTGCAATAGCCAATAAAATTTGAATGGATTTTAGCATGGCTACAGGTGAGAAAGTTTCGTCATAGTCAACACTTTGCCTTTGACGATACCCCTTAGACACTAGCCTTGCTTTATAGGTCTCTACCTGTCCATCTACTCCAATCTTCTTTTTGAAGATCCACTTACAACCAATGGGTACAATACCCTCGGGTGCATCCACTAGGTTCCAAACCTTGTTGGAGTACATGAAATCCATTTTTGAATTCATGGCTTCTTGCCATTTCCTGGAGTCTATGCTCATAATAGCCTCCTCGTAGGTCTGAGGATCAATATCTTCAACATCCTCTCTTCTGATATGTCTCACATATCTCTCAGGAGGATGGGATACTCTATCGGACCTACGTAAAGTTGGAACTTGTGTGTTAGGTATCTGAACAGACTCTGGCTGTGGAATGATGCTTGAGCTAGGTTCTCCAACCTCGCTCAACTCTATCATGCTCCCACTGTTTCCACCAAGAATGTGTTCCTTTCTCAAGGAACACTGCTCTCTTGGCTACAAATACCTTGTTGGGAAATCCGCGCAAGGGGGGTGACATCACATGCGCAGCGGAAGAACAGAAAAACAAAACCCCAAATTTTCCGTAGAAATTTTTCGTCATCATGCGAAGATCGGTGCGTCAAAAACAAATCCGCAAAATTGCACATATAAAGAAGATACCTAGGGAGATCGTATATCCCTGAATTCCTGCAGATCTGTGGGAGAGGATGAAGGAAGTAAAGTGTCCTCCTCTCTAGCGGTATCTACATAGCAGGGATTACGACGATGCTCCTCTCTCTCTCTCTCTCTGGGGAGAGGAGAATAGGAGGTGGCTACCAAAAGAAACCCTCAGCCTATAGAGCTTTGGTCCCCTCCTATTTATAGAGGCCCCTTGAAAAACCCTAATGGATCTTTTGCCCTATTGGGTATTAGATCTCCATCCAATTACCCAAGCCTCTTGGATTAGTGGGCCTCTACCCAATAATCTCTTATTAGCAATTATTGGATCTCATCTCAGGATCCAATAATTCAAGGGCTTAATGGATATCCAATAAGATAGGGGGTTCAGCGGATATCTCATATCCGAACCTCTACGCGTCGTAATACCTACTATATGTGTGTGACCCTCTAGGCCCAATATCGAGCTGGTCGTGAGTCATACTTGTCAGAACTCCTTCTGACTTAGTGAATTATTATCTCCATAATAATTCACCTAACTCATCGACCGCAGACGTACTAGGCCACTACGCCGCAGCCCCTAGACGATACAAGAGAATCCAATCCTTTGGACCTATCTATCCTCAGTTACCATGTATCTATAGTCTCTCATCCATCTAATATCCCAGAGACCCTATACCAGGCATGGTGCTGTCAGGCCCATACGGTCTCTCCTCGAGTCTTGCTCTTGTCGGATTCTCCCGAAGAACTCTTTCTCTCTCAATCCGAATAACCTTGGCCAAGGATTTGTTCGAGCAAGAATACATGAGATATTCCTCTCATGATACCGAGAGCGGATGATCCTCTATTGACACTCAATAGCCCTCGTAAGGTTGGCTACCACTCTCAATGACTAGCTGTACTAGATATGGAGCTTTCCAAACCTATAAGTCTGGTATCAAAGAGTGGAGTACTCATACAGGACATCCTTGGTGTCTCAAGTCTAAGGACCAGATATACTACTGGGACTACGGAATCGCTGTCTGACATGAGGTATTAATAACCATCCAGCATTCCGTAGGCGGATCAATCAGTGAACTCATTCTCCAATAAGCACCTGCACTGTACCCTTAGTGTCCCCACATGAGTAGCTATGAGACCAGCTACCTCCATCATATGAATGAGCATATAGCACACCAGTCTATCAGGTTATCTCGATATCCTTCTCGAGTAACCTATGACCAGGATAATTTAGGGTCTGTGTTTAAAGATGAATCGGTCTCATTATCGTGATCTCATCACGATCCGATTCCCATTGCACAGATCCAAGGACATCACAATTTATATCTAGATAATGTGAGATAATGCCAATAATCATAAGCAAAGAGATTGACGCAACATGTTACAGGTGCAGTCACTCATGTGATTGGCTTGTAGTGCATCTATAACTAGCAATCTCCCACTTGACCTAAAGCCAATCACCAACATGTCTGATCCCCATCAGACCTCTATGACGCTCAAAGACAATCTAAGTCAATGGCTTTGTTAATGGATCTGTAATGTTATCTTCGGATAGAACTTTTTCCACTGCTATATCTTTTCTGGCAACGATCTCTCTAATAAGTTGGAACCTCCTCAGAACACTTCTGATGAGACCCGGGTTCCCTTATTTGAGTAATCGTCCCGTATTTGTCACAATATAAAAGAATCAGCTCCTCGCTGCTCGAGATGACTCCTAGATCTGTGATAAACTTCTTCATCCAGACTCCTCCTTTGCTTTGCCTCTACCGCAAAGAATGTATTCCACCTCTATGGTCGAGTCAGTAGTAGTGTCTTGCTTGGAACTCTTCCAGCATATTGCTCCTCCATTTAGGGTGAACACATACCCTGAATTAGACTTACTATCATCGACATCGGACTAGAAGCTCGAGTCCGTGTAGCCCTCAACCTTGAGGCTACTACCTCCATATACCAGTAAAAGATCCTTAGTCCTTCTCAAGTACTTAAGGATACATTTTACTGCTTTCCAGTGCTCCAAGCCTGGATCTCACGATATCCGCCGTGACACTCGTGAGCATGCGCTATATCAGGCCTGGTACATAGCCTAACATACATGATAGATCCTATCACTAATGCATATGGCATCATATCCATGTATGCCCTTTCTTCAGGAGTCCTTGGGGACATACTCCTAGAAAGTGATATTCCATGTTTCATTGGTATGAGACCTCTCTTAGAATTTTCCATGTCAAACCTTTTGACAATGGTGTCTATGTACCTGGACTGGGATAAGCCAAGCATCCTCTTGGATCTATCTCTATAGATCCGTATCCCCAATATGTAGGATGCTTCCCCTAAGTCCTTCATGGAGAAGTGCCTAGATAGCCAAGTCTTTACTGTGGAGAGCATTCCTACATCATTCCCAATGATCAGGATGTCATCCATATATAATACCAAAAATGTGATAGTGCTCCCACTTAATTTCCTGTACACACAAGGTTCATCTTCGTTCTTAACGAAGTCATAAGATCTGATCGCCTCATCAAATCTTATGTTCCAACTTCGGGAAGCTTGCTTTAATCCATAAATGGACCTAAGCAACTTGCACACTTTATCTGGGTTATCCTTGGACACGAATCCCTCAGGCTGTATCATATACACCTCCTCATCGAGGTTACCATTGAGGAATACGGTTTTGACTTCCATCTACCAGATCTTATAATCATAGTGTACTACAATAGCCAATAGAATTCGAATGGATTTTAGCATGGCTACAGGTGAGAAAGTTTCGTCATAGTCAACATATTGC
The DNA here is from genome assembly GCA_024322285.1 of Musa beccarii. Taxonomy (NCBI): domain Eukaryota; kingdom Viridiplantae; phylum Streptophyta; class Magnoliopsida; order Zingiberales; family Musaceae; genus Musa; species Musa beccarii. The sequence continues at coordinate 14,441,388 of CM044396.1, read as the reverse complement.
CTTTGACGATACCCCTTAGCAACTAGCCTTGCTTTATAGGTCTCTACCTTTCCATCTACTCCAATCTTCTTTTTGAAGATCCACTTGCATCCAATGGGTACAATACCCTCGGGTGCATCAACTAGGTTCCAAACCTTATTGGAATACATGGAATCTATTTCTGAATTCATGGCTTCTTGCCATTTCTCGGAGTCTATGCTCATAATAGCCTCCTCATAGGTCTGAGGATTAATATCCTCAACATCCTCTCTTCTGATATGTCCCACATATCTCTCAGGAGGATGAGATACTCTATCTGACCTATGTAAAGTTGGAACTTGTGTGTTAGATATCTGAACAGATTCTAGAATGGTGCTTGAGCTAGGTTCTCCAACCTCGCTCAACTCTATCATGCTCCCACTGTCTCCACCAAGAATGTGTTCCTTCTCAAGGAATACTGCTCTCTTGGCTACAAAGACCTTTCGGTCCTCAGGGTGATAGAAACTATATCCACAAGTTTCTTTAGGGTATCCCACGAACTTGCACCGTTCTATCCTAGATTCCAACTTATCAAGGTTGTGTCTCTTTATTTGGGGCAGGGCAGCCCCAAATCTTAACAATTTTAAGATCGGGCTTCTTCCCATTCTATATCTCATATGGAGTAGATATCACTGATTTAGTTGGAATTCTGTTCAGAAGGTAAGCTGCGGTCTCTAGAGCATATCCCCAGAATGAGATGGGTAGGTCAGCGAAACACATCATGGAACGCACCATGTCTAACAGTGTGCGATTCCTCCTTTCTGATACACCATTAAGTTGTGGTGTATAAGGAGGTGTCCATTGGGATAAGATCCCATAGTCTTTGAGGAACTAGGTAAACTTTGTACTCAAGTACTCACCTCCTCAATCTGATCGAAGGGTTTTAATACTCTTTCATGTCTGGTTCTCCACTTCTCGTTTCCTCTTAGACTCACTTACACTCATAATATATGGAGCTATATCTAGCATAAATAAACCATTATGCAATATTTCTCTCATGATGATCTGATCATCTAATATTATTGAACAATCATTGTTCTCAAAAACTAATTTATATCCAATAACTATCAAACATGAAATAGAAATAATATTTTTGATAATAGAAGGAACATAATAGCATGTATCTAATGCAATAATAGCTCCACCAAGCAGATGTAAGGTGACCTTGCCAACAGCCACTGCAGCAACCTTTGCTCCATTGCCCATCTTAAGGTCCATCTCGCCTCTGTTCAATCTCCTAGGTTCTGCCGGAACCTGTAACGAATTGCAGATATGATAAGCACTCCCGGTATCCAATACCCATGTGTTATCATAAGATTCTAACAAATAGAGACTGATTATGAATGTACCTGAAGCTTCTGCAAGCTTCTGTTTCGCCCTCTCTGTAAGGTACTCTTTGTAGTTCCTCTTCCAGTGCCTATCTTTGCCACAGTGGAAGCACTGGCCTTTGTCCTTTGTTGGGTCTTTCTTGGCAACCTTTACCTTACCCATTTTGTCCTTGCCCTTGCCCTTCTTAAGGGTCTTCTCAGCCTTCCTTTTCTTTCTGGTCTCACTAGTGTAGAGAACTGATTTCTCTTTCTTGATGGTGCTCTCTGCTTCTCTCAACATATTGAGGAGCTCTGGGAGGGTCACCTCAAATTTGTTCATATTAAAATTCATTATGAACTGAGAAAAGAAATCTAGTAGGAACTGAAGTACAGGATCCACACACAGGTTATCCTCTAGGACCATTTCTAGACTTGTGAGTTTCTCGATCCACTCAATCATCTTAAGAACATGGTTCTGAACCGGTGTCCCCTCAATCATCCTAGCACGGAAAAGACTCTTTGATATCTCATATCGTTGAGTTCTTCGCTGTTCCTCAAATAGTTTACGGAGATGCAGGAGAACGGAATTAGCATCCATATTTTCATGTTGTCTCTGTAACTCAGTAGTCATAGAGGCTAACATATAACACTGAGCAAGAGTGGAATCATCTAAGTACTTCACATAACGAGCGATCTCATCCTCGCTTGCCCCTTCGTTGGGTGTAGGAATCACTGTATTAAGGACATATGCAATTTTCTCCACCATGAGAACGATTCTCAGATTGCGAAGCCAATCCATATAATTTGGACCAGTGAGGCAGTTGGCATCAAGTATGCCATGTAAAGGATTTGAAAGTGATATTTTTCTGAAATAAAAGATATAGCAGAAATAAATAACATGCAGCCTTTGTAGAAATTAAATAATTAAGATAAGGACTTCTATCTTAATGTATTCCTACTAATTTTTCACGAGACACACGACACCCTCTGGTATGTGAATCGGAGACCCCCGACGGATCTCTAGTGGGTATCAAGATCCAATCGGCATCTTAACGTAACCTCGAGGGACTTGACTAATCACGTTAAGCCCGTAAAGGTAGACAACTCTTACCAATCACAACTCCTTATGATTCCCGTCCTGTTCGGCCTCCGAACCACCATGGCCTCGAGGGACTCGACCAACCATGATGTTCGGTTAAGTCATTAACATCATTACCAGATGAGTCTGATTAGGTGATATACTCTCGAGGGACTCGACCAAGCATACCATGTTCTCAGGTCACCTCTGGCATCTCTATGTCATAGATAAGATGGCGAAACGCGATATAGGTGAGTCTCGAGGGACTCGACCAACTCAACCTATACCGGGAATCGGCTCCTAGCTATAACGATGGAAGGCCACATGGGTCAATCTAATTATCTCACGTTTACCGACTTAATATTATTATTAATGGAGAGGATTTTTAATTTGGTCTCCTAACATAATGTATCACACACATACATTTTTTATATATCTACATCGTATGCAAATATATATATATATATACATATCTAGTAGATGTATAACTGATTACACATCACATGAGCAATCACACCAGATGATCATGGACCATATCCTAATATGATCAGGCCTGAGCCAGTGGGTCCAATCACTCACATCAAGATCTATGTGTACTTCGACGCATCTCTATGCCTTGTGATCGTCCATCTCGCTTCGTCGGATCCGTCAGCATCTCAACGCATCTCCATGCGTCGGATCGTCCATCTCGATCTCGTGAGTCACGCTACCACTGCGCCTCCTCATGTAATTACAACATAATTACAGGTACGCAGACCCGATAATAAATGAAAAAAGAATAGAGGCTCGTAGGCCCCAATAATAATAATCACAGTACACACATCACATCACAGGTCCATGATCATTTGTCCACATCATACATCACATGTATATGTTATTTTATAGGACTACTAGATAAAAAAATAATAGTTAATTAAACTATTTAATTAACATATTTAATTTTCTGAAATCGGGGATATAGAGGGAATTTTCTGAATTCCTAGGGATATTTTGATAATTCGGCCAATAAGGGTATTTTGGTAATTCTGTCAAAAGGGACAGAATCTCTGAAATTCCGAAGGGTATTTTGGTAATTCTGTCAAAGGGGATAGAATGTGGAATTTCTATAATTCCGAGGGGTAAAATCATCTTTTTCCTAAAAAAACCTAATCCTCACCCTTGTTGCGCTGCGTCAAATAGCCACCACCCACTCTGGCTGCCCGCCTGCCGCCGTGGCGAGCGCCAGCCGCCGGCACCTTTGCTTGCTGCCCAGCTCATGGGCGCAGCGCTTCGGCCCTGGCTGGTGGTCGCGGGCGACGCTGCCCCATGCTTGGTGGCGACTGGGTCGGTGGCGCTGACTTGCGGTGCGGTGCTTGCCAAGACCTTTACGGGTGGCCTAGCGCGCACCACTTGGCGGCGCAGACGATGAGGGTCGCAAGCAGCCTTGCGGCATTGACGAGCGTAGTGAGGGCAGCAACAGTTGCTGCCCTTCCTGGCCCTTTTGCGCCAGTGATTTTGGCGTCAAAAGCAGATCCAAACACAACACACATAGTTTAAGATCCGATCTTCGCACAAACAACCTGACTCTAATACCACTGTTAGGAAATCCTTTAAGGGGGAGCGACATCACATGCGCAGCGGAAGAACAGAAAAATAAAACCCCATATTTCCCATAGAAAGTTTCCATCGTCGTGCGAAGATCGGTGCATCAAAAACAAATCTGCAAAAAACTACACGTGCAAAAGAAGATACCTAGGAAGATCGTATATCCCTGAATTCCTCTAGATCTGTGGAAGAGGATGAAGAAAGTCAAGTGTCCCCCTCTCTAGCAGTATCTACATAGCAGGGATTGCGACGATGCACCTCTCTCTCTGGGGAGAGGCGAATAGGAGGTGACTACCAAAAACCCTCAGCCTATAGAGCTACAGTTCCCTCCTATTTATAGAGGCCCCCCTGAAAACCCTAATGGATCTTTTGCCCTAATGGGTATTGGATCTCCATCCAATTACCCAAGCCTCTTGGATTAGTGGGTTTCTCCCCAATAATCTCTTATTAGCAATTATTGGATCTCATCTCAGGATCCAATAATTCAGGGGCTTAATAGATATCCAATAAGATAGGGGGTTCAACGGATATCTCATATCCGAACCTCTACTCGTCGCAACACCTACCATATATGTGTAACCCTCTAGGCCCAATATCGAGCTGGCCATGAGTTATACTTGTCAGAACCCCTTCTAACATAGTGAATTATTATCTCTATAATAATTCACCCAACTCATCGACTGTGGACGTACCAGGCCACTACGCCACAGCCCCCAAACGATACAGGGGAATTCAATCCTTTGGACCTATATGTCCTTAGTTACCATGTATCTATAATCTCTCATCCATCTAATATCCTAGAAACCTTATACCAGGCATGGTGCTGTCAGGCCTATACGATCTCTCCTCGAGTCTTGTTCTTGTCGGATTCTCCCGGAGAACTCTTTCTCTCTCAATCCGAATAACCTTGGCCAAGGATTTGTTCAAGCAAGAACACATGAGATATTCCTCTCATGATACCGAGAGTGGATGATCCTCTATTGACACTCAATAGCCCTCATAAGGTTGGCTACCACTCCCAATGACTGGCTGTACTAGATATGAAACTTTCCAAACCTATAAGTCCGGTATCAAAGAGTGGAGTACTCATACAGGACATCCTTGGTGTCTCAAGTCTAAGGACCAGATACATTACTGGGATTACGGAATCGCTGTCTGACGTGAGGTATCAATAACCATCCAACATTCCGTAGGCAGATCAATCAGTGAACTCATTCTCCAATGAGCACCTGCACTGTACCCTTAGTGTCCCCACATGAGTAGCTATGAGATCAGCTACCTCCATCATATGAACGGGTATACAGCACACCAGTCTATCTGGTTATCTCGATGTCCTTCTCGAGTAACATATGATCAGGATAATTTAGGGTCTGTGTTTAAAGGTGAATCGGTCTCATTATCGTAATCTCATCACGATCCAATTCCCATTGCACAAATCCAAGGACATCACAATATACATATAGATAATGTGAGATAATACCAATAATCATAAGCAAAGAGATTGACGCAACATGTTATAAGTGCAATCACTCATGTGATTGGCTTGTAGGGCACCTATAACTAGCAGCTACCTCTCTTGCAATCGTTCCCTGGAACGATACTACATAGGAGCAGTGCACTAACTCTTAATCCCTGCCCATCACTACCAAAAAACTACTAAAGACTAGTAGTGACTCTCACTGACGACATCATCTTCTTCACAAATCGCTTTCTGTCGATTGGTACATATCCTCAATATGTCCTCATCATCCACATTTGATGCTCCAGTTACTATCCCTGTAGGAAACCATAGTACTCTTCCCTCTACAGACCTTATTTCCATCAATGCTACTACTCTCATCCCCTTCAAGTTATCCAAAGGTGGCAACTACGCATCTTGGCATGCTCAATTTTCTAATCTTCTATTTGGCTATGATCTACTAGGCTACATAGATGGCTCTCTCCGTTGTCCACCAGTAATGCTCAACATCTCAGGAGCACCCAGTCTAGTATCAAATCCAGACCATAAACTTTGGTCACGTCAAGATCACCTCATTCTATAAGCAATTCAAGCCTCAGTTACTGGATCCCTTGCCCCACTTATATCTTCATGTAACACTACTGCCGAATTCTGGTGCAAGTTGCAAACCACCTTGGCAAATTATTCTCGGACTCGCAAGCTTAGTCTCCTATCCAACCTCATGAAAATAAAATAAGAGGGAAGTACTATTATCGATTATCTATAAAATATAAAAGTTATCATCGATAATCTGGCCTTAATAGGTCATTCCATCAGTGATGAAGAAGTCATTGTATACACCCTCAACAGCCTATGGGATGAGTACAAGGAACTGACAGTAGCAATACGGGCACATGACACACCGATGTCATTTAAAGAACTCTACAACAAATTGACTTACTTTGAGATATATCTCAAGTGAGAGGACAAACTGTCAGGATCATCCATCATAGCTTAAGTCAGTCAAATAAGACTATCAACAAAGGTTTGACTAAGATACCTCCTGAACTTATGAGCTCCGAACAAACTATCCCTCCTCCACAGTATCAACATTTTAGTCACAACTATCAAGGCGGATACTTCAATTATCCTCAGCCCTGGCGTCCTCAACATCCAAGTCAATAAAGAGTTGTCTGCCAACACAAAGTCGAACACTCTGCAAAAGTCTATCGATCTCGAACCAGACTTCCTCATCTATCACAGCGGCCCTAAGCAAATCTCACGACTACTCCGAATACCAGTCAACATAATTAGATTGTGGACTCTGATGCATCCCATCACATCACATCTAATTTACAGAACTTGTCCATCCACAATAACTATGGTGAAAATGAAAATATCATCATTGGTGACGGTAAAGGAATTCTCATTACTCATGCTGGTTCTACAAAGCTTAATTCACACAATAGAACTTTTATGCTCGATGATGTTTTGTATACACCTCACATCAAATGAAATCTCATTTTCGTTTCTCAATTCTGTAAATAAAATAATACATCTATTAAAAAAAATTTTAACTCCTTTCTTATAAAGAATTTGAGCACGGGAGCATCCTTAGTCCAATGCCAGAGTAAGGACAATATTTATGAGTGGTCATCAGTTCCACAAATTACCCAGCCCACTATCTACTCTTCCGTCGTAGCTCCTATTGATGTGTGGCATCATCGTCTTAATCATCCCTCATCCTCTATCCAGCAAAAATTATTTTCTTCTTATACTCTTCATACTTTTAAAACCAATAGCATTAACATGCATTATGATGCTCGTCTTAGCAATAAAAGTCATAGACTACCTTTTGGAACATCCTCCATATCTTGCTCTAAACCGTTTAAAATTATTTACACTGATGTTTGGGGCCCTGCCCTAATCACTTCCTTTGACAAGTTTTGATTTTATGTTATTTTTGTAGACTACTTTACTAATTATACATGGTTATACCCTCTCCACCATAAATATAAAGTTTCAATAATATTTTTCAACTTTAGAAGGTTGGTCGAGAATTTCTTTCAGTCTACAATCAAAACAGTTTACTCTAATGGTGGCAGTTGTTACGGAACGGATACGGCCACCGAGTGACGTGCCGGGCTGGCCTTGTTTTGTCTCCGATGTCCAGGGGTGTCCAGTCGTTGCTTTCTGTTGGGACGGTCCTCGACGTGCCTCGGGCTCAGCTCCTGCGAAATAAGCCTGGGTCGGGATTCTCCCGACGTGGCCCCTCCGATGCTCAAGTTAACATTGCGAGAGGGAGATAGTGTTTGAGAGAGAGAGAGAGAGAGCTGCTGGTGCTCCTCTTTGCGATGGGAGCGATGGTGCTCCTCTCTGCGATGGTAGCGCTCGTGCTCCTCTCTACAGTGGGAGCTCTGTCGCTCCTCCTCTGCAGTGGGAGCTCGGCCACTGCTCTGTTGCGATGGGAGCTCGGCCGCTACCTCATCTACGATGGGAGCTTGGCCGCTGCCTCATCTACGATGGGAGCTTGCTGCTGCTCCGCTGCGATGGGAGCTCGGTCACTGCCTCATCTGCAATGGGAGCTTGGCTGCTGCCCCTTCTAGCGATGGGAGCTCGGCCGCTGCCTCTACGATGGGAGCTCTCTGCTGCTCTGCTACGATGGGAGCTCGGCCGCTGCCTCATCTGCGATGGGAGCTTGGCCACTGCCCCTTCTGGCGATGGGAGCTCGGCCGCTGCCTCATCTGCGATGGGAGCTCTCTACTGCTCTACTGTGATGGGAGCTCGGCCGCTGCCTTATCTGCCATGGGAGCTTGGCCGTTGTCCCTTCTGGCGATGAGAGCTCGGCCGCTGCCTCTGCGATGGGAGCTCGTTGCTACTCTGCTGCGATGGGAGCTGCGATGGGAGCTCGGTCGCTGCCTCATCTGCGATGGGAGCTCTGCCTCTTCTGGCGATGGGAGAGCCCCCTTTTCTCCTCCTGTGGTGGGTGCTTTTTGAGGAGAAGAGAGGAGAGTCGATTGTACAGCGTTCAATAACATTTGCTGGCTCCTCGGGCGGTCGAGCTTTGTTAGAGCTGTATGACCATGCACCGAGCGGCGCTGACCCGAACTTTCCGGAGCGACTCTGGGGTATTCGGCTTGACTTGTTCAGTGTCGAACGTACGAGGGAGGCGACTGTCCGTTGCCACACGGACAATGCCAACATATGCCATATCATACTCCCCCCTCAAAGAGACGTGCCCCGAGTTTCTTGTGGAGAGGCTTGGGGCATGGCTTAGTGCCCTTCGTTGGCTGGGTTGGTTGTTGCGCTTGGATTATTGGTTTGATCACTGAGATGCATTGAGGTGAGGTTTGGGAGATTAGTCAGGCGGTGTGGCCGAGATGCGACTTGGACGTTGGATCGGTCGTGTGTCGTGGCTAGGGAGTTGGATTGGACAAGATGCGACATGGACGTTGGATTGGCCGTAGGCATGGCACGGGCGTTGAATTGGCCGAGATGAGACTCGGATGTTAGACCGATTGCGAGGTGTGGCTAGGGCATTGGACTGGCCGAGATATGACTCAGATGTTAGACTGGCCGCGAGGCGTGGCTCGGGCATTGGACTGGTCGAGATGCGACTCAAATGTTGGACTAGCCGCGAGGCGTGGCTCGGGAGTTGGACTGGCCGAGATACGACTCGGATGTTGGACTAGCTGCGAGGCATGGCTCGGGCATTGGACTGGCCGAGATGCGACTCGAATGTTGGACTGGCCGCGAGGCGTGGCTCGGGCGTTGGACTGGTCGAGATGCAACTCGAATGTTGGATTGACCGCGAAGCGTGGCTCGAGCGTTGGACTGGTCGAGATGCAACTCGGATGTTAGACTAGCCGCGAGGCGTGGCTCGGGCGTTGGACTGGTTGAGATGCAACTCGGATGTTGGACTGGCCGCGAGGCATGGCTCGAGCGTTGGACTGGCCGAGATGCTACTCGGATGTTGGACTGGCCGCGAGGCGTGGCTCGGGCATTGGATTGGCCGAGATGTGACTCGGATGTTGGACTGGCCGCGAGGCATGGCTCAGGCATTGGACTAGCCGAGATGCGACTCGGATGTTGGATGGCCACGAGGCGTGGCTCAGCGTTGGATCGCCGAGATGCGACTTCGGATGTTGGATCGCCGCGAGGCGTGGTTTCGGCGTTGGGTCGCCGAGATGCGACTCCGATGTTGGACTGGCCACAAGGCGTGGCTCGGGCGTTGGACTGGCCGAGATGCGACTCGGATGTTGGACTGGCCACAAGGCGTGGCTCGGGCATTGGACTGGCCGAGATGCGACTCGGATGTTGGATTGGCCGCGAGGCATGGCTCGGGCGTTGGACTGGTCGAGATGCAACTTGGATGTTGGACTGGCCGCAAGGCATGGCTCGGGCGTTGGACTGGCCGAGACACGACTCGGATGTTAGACTGGCCGCGAGGCGTGGCTCGGGCATTGGACTGGCCAAGATGCGACTTGGATGTTAGACTGGCCGCGAGGCGTGGCTTGGGCATTAGGGATTGGATTGAGCTGACCTTATGACATCGGGCCCTTCTTCTAGCGCAAAAATGTTACAGAACGGATGCGGCCACTGAGTGACGTGTCGAGCTGGCCTTGTTCTGTCTCCGATGTCCAGGGGTGTCCGGTCGTTGCTTTCTGCTAGGATGGTCCTCGACGCGCCTCGGGCTAAGCTCCTGTGAAATAGACCTGGGTCGGGATTCTCCCAACGTGGCCCCTCCGACGCTCAAGTTAGCGTTGCGAGAGGGAGATAGTGTTTGAGAGAGAGAGAGAGCTGCTGGTGCTCCTCTTTGCGATGGGAGTAATGGTGCTCCTCTCTACGATGGTAGCGCTCGTGCTCCTCTCTGCGGTGGGAGCTCTGCTACTCCTCCTCTGCGGTGGGAGCTCGGTCGTTGCTCTGTTGCGATGGGAGCTTGGCCGCTGTCTCATTTACGATGGGAGCTTGCTGCTGCTCCGCTGCGATGGGAGCTCGGCCGCTGCCTCATCTGCGATGGGAGCTTGGCCGCTGCCTCATCTGCGATGGGAGCTTGGCCGCTACCCCTTCTGGCGATGGGAGCTCGGCCACTGCCTCATCTGCGATGAGAGCTTGGCCGCTGCCCCTTCTGGCGATGGGAGCTCGGCCGCTGCCTCTGCAATGGGAGCTCGCTGCTGCTCTGCTGCGATGGGAGCTCGCTGCTGCTCTACTGCGATGGGAGCTCAGCCGCTGCCTCATCTGCGATGGGAGCTCTCTGCTGCTCTGCTGTGATGGGAGCTCGGCCGCTGCCTCATCTGTGATGGGAGCTTGGCCGTTGCCCCTTCTTGCGATGGGAGCTCGGCCGCTGCCTCTGCAATGGGAGCTCGCTGCTGCTCTGCTGCGATGGGAGCTCGGTCGTTGCCTTATCTGCGATGGGAGCTCTGCCTCTTCTGGCAATGGGAGAGCCCCCTTTTCTCCTCCTGCGGTGGGTGCTTTTTAAGGAGAAGAGAGGAGAGTCGATTGTACAAGGTTCAATAATGTTTGCCGGCTCCTCGGGTGGCCGAGCGTTATTAGAGCCGTATGACCTTGCACCGAGCGACGCCGACCCGAACTTTCCGGAGCGGCTCTGGGGTATTCGGCTTGACTTATTCAGTGTCGAACGTACGAGGGAGGCGACTGTCCATTGCCACGCGGACAATGCCAACATATGTCATATCAGCGGTGAATATCAAGCCCTCATATCCTATCTCTCAGCTTGTGGTATACAACACCTTAAGTCACCCCCATATACTCCTCAACTAGTTGGTTCTGCTGAACGCAAACATCGACATATAGTTAAAACTGGTCTCACACTCCTCCATCAAGCCTCCATGCCAACTATCTTTTGGTTTGTAGCCTTTCAAACTGCCATCTATCTTATCAATCGTATGCTCACTCTAGTCCTTCGGCACTAGTCACCATTTGAAAAACTGTTTTACAAATCTCCAAACCTTCAAAAACTCAAAGTATTTGATTGTTTATGTTATCCATGGCTACGTTCCTATATCTCGCATAAGATAACATCAAGATCTAAGCATTGCATTTTCATTGGATATTCTCTTGAACATAATACCTTTCAATGCTATGAACCCTACACTCAAAATTTTTTTATATCATGTCATATTATTTTTGTGGAGTCTATTTTTTCATTTCAAAATCTTGAGTCTCCTACTGTACGCTCTACTCCAATAAATATACATCATTGGAGTACACCGCCGATCCCGTAAAATGAGTCTCCCACAACACCATCCAACCCTTCTCCTCATGATCCACACTCTCTTCTTCTTCCGGTTCAGTAGCTCTTCACCCCCTCCATTGCTCCTCTCCCTTCTTCATAAGATTTCCCTACTGCTGAAGTAATGCCCTCTGGAACACAACCACTCTCTTTATCCTCTTTTGGCACCAATGACACTGATGTACCTCCAACCCATGTCAGTACATCTCTACTGCCCATTCCTACATCACAACTTATAGCCCCTGGAAATATAATGACAACATGCTTCAAAAGTGGTATCTTTAAACCATGACAAGTCATTGATCTACATACTATTAAGAAATCCTCGTCAAAGACTAATGAACCTACCACAATTACTCAAGCCCAAAAATTTTCACACTGGTGTCAAACAATGTGTGAAGAATATGATGCTCTCCTCCATAATTCTATATGGACCCTTGTACCCTCTCATCCCACACAAAATATCATCAGATGTAAATAAGTCTTTCGAATTAATTAGAACCCAAATGGATCCATCGCTAGATATAAAGCACGTCTAGTGGCCAAAGGGTTTCATCAACGTCTTGGTGTTGACTTCATAGAGATATTTAGTCCTATTGTTAAACCCACAACAATCAGACTTGTTCTGAGTTTGGCCATCTCAAAAGGCTAGCATTTACGATAACTCGATGTTAACAATACCTTTTTACAAGGTACTTTAACTGAAGATGTCTTCATGCAGTAACCTCTTGGCTTCATCCACCCTTAGTATCTAAAGTATGTTTGTAAACTATAAAAAGTTATTTATGGACTTCGTCAAGCTCCAAGAGGTACACCGAACTTGGCTCGTTTTTGACATCCATTGGCTTCATCAACTCCAAGTCTGATACCTCGCTATTTCTTCATCACCAAACTGGCAACACAATATATCTTCTAGTATATGTGGATGATATTATTGTCACGGGCAATAATCATCCAGAAATTAAGGTATTCTTCAAGCATTTGGCAGATCGTTTTTCCCTCAAAAGATCTAGGAACCTTGAGCTACTTTTTGGGAGTGGAAGCAACATACACATATTTAGGACTTTTATTATCATAAAAAAAGTATATTCAAGATCTGTTATCAAAGACAAACATGTAGGATGCTAAAGCGATTACAACTCCTCTGTCTACTAGCGAGTCACTCAAACTATATGATGGAAGTCCTAATACAAACCCAACTCAATACCGCCAAGTTCTTGGCTCCTTACAGTACTTATCTCTCACCTGTCCAGATATCTCATTTGCTGTAAATAAACTATCATAATTCATGTATCGGCCATCTACTATGCATTGGTCTATAGTTAAACGAATCTTGCGATATCTTCACGGGACCCTCAATCATGGTCTTTTTCTCTGGAAACACTCCCCCATTTATCTCCATGCCTTTGTTGATGCTGATTGGGCAGGAAATTTTGATGACATAATATCCACGTCATGGTATATTATCTTCCTTGGAGCTAATCTAGTCAGTTGATGTTCTAAGAAGTAAAGGACAAGTACATAATCTACAACTAAAGCTGAATATCATACCATTGCAACCGTTGTTACAGAGCTAAATTGGGTCACGAATCTACTCAAGGAACTTAACATCAACTCTACCTCTACTCCTACAATATATTGTGATAATATCGTAGCCACTTACCTATGCGCCAATCCAATATTCCACTCACGCATGAAACACATCGCTATCGACTTTCACTTTGTGTGAGAATAAGTTATCAGACATCAACAATGTATTTCTCACATACATACGACTGATCAACTAGCATACTCACTCACGAAGCCTCTCGCTTGTAAACTATTTTCATCACATCGATCCAAGATCGGCATCCTTGACAGGAGCACCATCTTACGGGGGCATGACAGAAGTTAAACTTTTCCTTGATAAACAGTTAAGATTTTTCTAACTACATTAAAAAATCTCATAGCTATATTAAGAAAATCTTCATCCTAACATATATATATATATATATATATATATATATATATATATATATATAAAAACACCACCATCATATCACAAAACATTCTCTTACTTCATTCTTTCAAAAATCCCACCCATGCACGGAACATCATCCATGAGGTGACAAAGCCGTGCACTGTAACGTGAACATATAAAACCTTGGTCGTCTTTCATCTGCTCCTCTGACAGACAAAATGAACAAGATTCTGCGTATAGATATGTATTAGCTAATGAACCTCCATAAAATAAAAGTAAAAAAAACTATGGCCTTCACGCCTGCTTCCGTTAGAAATATCGGTAATTTATGCTCAGGAAACGAAGCCTTGCAATGGAGACCGACGTCTGTCGCTTGCATCTCTCTCGGTGTGTTCGTGTGTCAGCCACTGAATGCCTAGGCAAGTAGTCTTTCCACGTGCCCTCTTCCCATATTGATCTTACAAGTATCAATTAATGGTCTCATGAACGGTAGAAACCCGTCTCTTTAGTGGGAGACGATAATAGTGCGTGTCAAATTGCGGATTAAAGATTTGGACCACCCGCATTCGGACAGGTAATAAATAGAGGACGACAGCTGCAAACATAAAGGACTGTTCAATGATGGAGACATCGACTTTAATGCGGCTCCGGTAGCGTCAAGAGACGTATCGCGCAGCGTCCAATTAGAAATGTATTGGTAGGTGCATGTACTGCACAATCACAGTGATCACAGTACTTGTGAGATACATCGTAAACATCCCACGGTATGTGAAGCACATTTGTACACGAAAAATGAATAGCAATGGAGGTCGAAGATCACTAAGAAAGTAGCCTGCACTCGGCAGATGATGGGATGATATCTTAATTAGATGAAAAAAAAAAACCGAATCTCCATCTGGAGAATGAATACAGATGAAAATTTTGAAGTTCAATCATGTTTTAGGTCGCAATGGAACAATACTTGGCTTAGGATTCAGACGTTGCACTTGCAGGGAGAAATTTATTTTTGTTCATTGGACTACAAACCTTCGTCCACTGTCAAGAAAGAAAACTTGTGACAATTGCTGGTTGTTTCAGATTGATTTAAGAGCTTAGATGAACAACAATGAGGTTTCTGACGAGCTTAGATGTATGGTAAAAAAGGCAACACATTCTCAGGGAATTCAAAAGCTCGGAAGATCTGAAGGGAGGGTCCATATTGGATACGGAGTCATTGTTCTTGTGTTGCTGCATCCTACACAAAGTTCGTCTTCCATGAGATGACAAAACGTATGCACTGCAACGTGAATATATATATATATATAAACCTTGGTCGCCTTTCATCCATCTGATTCTCCGACACAGACAATAATGAACAAGATTGTGTTCATGGACAAAGTTGTCCTTCGCTCCTGCCTTCGAATTGATCTGAGCAGTAAGGGCTCAGGGATCCAAGTCTTGCCTCGGAAACCGACATTGGTGGCTTGCATCTCTCTCCGCGTGTTCGCGTGTCAGCCACGAGATCTGCGGGCAAGTAGTCTTTTGTTGTCATGTGGTACTCTCTATTGCCTCCTGCGCCCTTTCTCATTTTCCCTTCCAACTGTGACAGGTGAGAGGAACAACGAAACTAAAAGGTTGAAAAGCTAGTCATGAGAAGACGTTGCTTGCGGTAATCTGCTGCCTCTTCGTTGGTCGCCAAACCCAACTTGTGCAATTCGCCTCCTTCCCTCTCTGTGTATTTGTGTGTAGTAATCCTAGATATCTCTCCTTCCCTCTCTCTGTGTTTGTGGGTACTAATCCAAGAGATATCCAGGAAACAAGTCTGTTGTCGTCATGTGTTGCTATGTATGGTGTCCTCCGTCCTGTATCCTTCCTTCTACCATGAGACAGATAAAAGGAACAAGGTCACCAGAGTTTGACGTGCTGGACAAGCTTTTTGTTGTGTTGTGCTGTCTCTGGCTTTGGACTCACTGGTCCCCACGTCCGTTATTCCTCGTTAATTCGCTGCTCAACTTGTCCCCGCTGCTATCGTATTTGGTGGTTGGCGGCATGTGTTCATAAACGTGCTCTTTAATACGCTGATTTTTCAGTCTCTCCTTGTGTCGATGCAATCCGAAGTTTTACTTTCCTCCCCGCGGTCACTGCCGTCAGTCCAGCGAAGTTGAATAGATGAATCAAATACCAAAGTTTTTGGAGAACACCAGGAAAAACATACACAAGAAATATTTGCCCTTGTCGTTGATCATTACTCTGCATCGCTATGAGGAGAGGGTTTCATCATTGGTACCATCAATAATGTTGTGCGGAGAGGGCTTCATCCTTCGCTATCGTCGATGACAACGAGAGGGTTCTATCACTCGCTATCATCGTTGCTAGAAAAAATTATCGACGCTTAATCTCGATGCTTCAATAACTCGGTAATCCAATCTATCTTGTTTGAGATTTCTTCCAAAAGATTTGCTTCGATAAACACCGTCCACTTGTAACTTTTTATGATTCTCGATAGATTTATTTTCTATGGTCCATTTGATTTTATTCTTTTTTCTTGAATAATATACAAAATTATTCATAGCTACAATTATGTTTTTTTTTAATTTTAATGGAAGTCATTCTGCATGAATTTGATGCATTATTAACCCAACAACGGCTCTGTGAGCATTGTCTAGAACTTGCTTCAGTATTAAGTACACAACAACATCATTATTATGCTTTTTCTTTTTCTGCTCATAAACCCTTAGACATACATATATCTTCAAATATTTTTGTATTTATTGAACCATGAAGATCCACGTGCGAGAAGAGAAGAGATTGAAAAAAAAAACATAAAAGAATAGTCTTACATTAATAAATATTGAAAGAATCATGTGACATATATATATAAATATAAAGTTTGGCCTATAATTTAAGTTTGATCTTTTGGATTGAATTGATATCTAACCTAATATATGTTAATCATTTTTTTAACTATTGATTTAGACTCATTGTCGATAATGAATTCTTAGCATCTTATCAGAGCTAAGATTCATGAAAAGAAAACAAGTAAATTGAAAATTTTAATTTGAATGATTAACAAAATTTTTTAAAAAAATATTTAAGCCAAAATACACTTGGCGACCATGCGATCGAGTTCGATTTAGACTCATTGTCAATAATAGATTTCTAACAAATTGAAACTTCGTCATTTTTGCAGACCAATAATAAATTTCCAACGACTTGAAACCTTGTCGTTTTTAGTGGACTGTTGCAAACCATAAACCAACAATAGATTTATAGTGTATTTCTAAGACCTAGAAACCTTGTCATTTTCTGTGCACTGTTGCGAACTAATTTATGGTGTACTGTCTTTTCCTTTGGAGGGCCAAGGGTCCAAATCGTGCCAGAGAAAAGAAGGAAACAAACTTCTTGAGGATTTCTTTTTCAGATCAAGTTCCATGAATCCCACTTATTGATTTCAAGACCTCCCAGCTTTTACTACTTTTTGACAGATCTGTCTTTCTTTGCTGCAGGCAGTGGA
This sequence comes from Musa beccarii, assembly GCA_024322285.1. Classification (NCBI taxonomy): domain Eukaryota; kingdom Viridiplantae; phylum Streptophyta; class Magnoliopsida; order Zingiberales; family Musaceae; genus Musa; species Musa beccarii. The sequence goes on along the minus strand of CM044396.1, from coordinate 14,424,257 downwards.
GATAGTGTTGTCACTATCCCCATAATGAAAATAATATGGAATAACGATCCTCTGGTGATAATAAATTTTTTGGTAGGAGAGGGTCCATATCGAGAATGACGATAAAAATTATGATGTTCTGCAATTTATTAGGTTTGAAAACGTGGAACAGAACGATAATTGCTTCTTGTTATATATAATTGGTGGAGATCTGGTCTTGTTTGAGAAATGGCCACTGATCTCGAGATCCACGAAGAATTGCTAGCAAGGCACATCAGGAAGCAGCTTGCTGCTATCGTTACGAAGATCCAGTGGAGCTATGCGTTCTTTTGGTCTACTTCCACCACGCAACCCGGGTAAGGAAGCTGCTCCAACTTCTTTTTCCTTCTTAAATTTATTCTCATATATTACTATCTTGTTCTGTTTACTTCATCGTTCAAATTCTTATATTTTTTCATGTGTGTATATACTTAAATTTAGATTCTTGTGTTAATGTTCTTAAATCTTGGAATTCATGGAGACAACAGCTTCTTTACGTATTTTAGTCCATTTATCTTTATTTTGAGCTACGATTCACTCACACACGACCAGAAGAAATCTGCACTTTGCTAATGATATTGTTCACAAAAATGCTTCCTTTCCGTGTAGATCAAATTGTATAATGGCAATATGAACACAACGGCTCATAATTTTAGTCCATCGGTAACTGAAAAACCTTTCTACCAGCATTTGATTATTTTCCCATCAGAGAAAGAATCATGAAGTGACTATATTTTTTTTTCAACAAACAAAATTATATTAGATAAATAGTAAAATTACATCATGAGTTTTGTAGATCAAAACATAAAATACTAACAAACTAAGAGGACACTCTATTCTTAGAAAAAAGATATATAGCTATGATCAATTTAGTATGTGAAGCTAGCCATCTCATTCCCTTGTCATAAGGAATCAAAGCAAACAAAAATATGTCAAATATCTTCAACGATTTTTTTTATCGCCCAAGAGGTGAGAACAACCATGCATATGATTTGCACCAATGTCTTCGAGTTCAACTCTACATAAATCATCTTGATTTCGCAGAGCATCCAAGATACCCAAAGAGATGTCCTAATGAAGAAAGATCGGCCAAGTTGGACAAGGCACAACACACCCATCCTATTTTCAAAGTTGGGAGTAGAATTTAACAAGATCATTCCTAATAAGCATAGGGTCAACAAGTATCTACCCCGAGTGTTGATATGGTGAATAAAATTTTTCTCCTACAAGTGACCAAAGCATGATAATACTTTATGTTTTGATTCTCATCATCAATCCACTTGGTTTTAGCTTGAGACCACTACTACAAATTAATTTGCATTATATCTATTTTAAAGACAAGAAAACCTGCTTACTTAAATTTAAAATAGGAGATATCCTGCTTACTTGATTATAAGGCCACCTCAATCTTTCCAAAGCTATGCTTATTCTTATAAGACCAAGACCCCCTAAGCCTATGCAACTTGTAGGAAATGTCATTCAGATATATATCATTAAAAGGTAGAGAATTTCAGATATACTGAAAATATTGCCACCATCATATTCAGTCCAAAATTGACAAAATTTAAATAGAGGAGAAGGGATTCTTTGCCCATTAACTTGAAATAAAATGAGACACTGAAAAACTATCATACACCAAACATATTAAGCAAAACATTATTAGCTTAAACCCTATCAAGTCGTATAAGAATATGGGCACTGCCTCGATAGCTGTTACACTAAGTAAACTTCATACCGACAAATCCCAAATTCGTTAAACCTGAATTAGCAATAAAGTTATTGAAGTTTTGTGCTGAAGAATTCATAGAGAAACCCTATCACAACATTTGTCAAAAGCTGAAATAATATAATTAAAATCACTCATAAAAGCCCAAGAAAACTTATGCAGATTAAACAATTCTAAGAAAAGTCATGCAGTTTAAGTATTTCTAAGACATTCCATAATAAATTCAAAGAAAACACTCGCATAAATCCTAATAAAAATGGTCATTTCTCTCTCTTACGAAATGACATGAAGGCAATAAGTACGAGAAGAGAGCACCTGCACGCAAATCACATAGGAGTTCCCGTAAATCACAGGAGTTCCAAAGCAAAGCAATCCCTCTTGCTACACCCTCCACAGATATCGCCCAGGAGCACCATCCATGGCCTAGCCTACATGCATCGGAGTGCATCTCTTATAGAAAAACCAAATTACATCTATGAGATTGGATAACAGAATGTATCGCATCCTTCACTGGCCTATGATGCAAGCCCTAAATGCAAATTAATGCAAGCCCTAAATGAGTCTAACACATAGAGTGAACGTAATAATTTGCGTCCACAGCCCCTTTGGGGCTTAACTCTCTCCACAAATGCCCTCACAGTTGCCTTTGTCATCACTCTACTCCCTAATCTGCTCTCCGAGATTGGAGCAAATGGAACCTAATGAATTTATCATCCACTTCAATTTCTGGGGAGGAAGTAAAAGAAAAAAGAAAAAAGAAAAAAAAAAGACAAGTACAGAGAGTCGAAATGGGCCAGACGGAGGCCACTAGAACCTCAAAACTGATAGATCTGTCCGGAGCCTCCATGTGGGAGCAGGAGGGATTTCCTTTAGGACATCTGACCTTCCCCCTACCACATGTCTCACTCGGGAAGAAGAGTAACGTTTGCTTAAACGATGTTCGAAATGCCCACACCGAAAGCACACAATAGGAGAGTTCTCGTATGAGCTAAGGCCGAAAGAAACTGGTTTGCGAGTGATGGGAATAAAAATACTAGACAAGAAAGAATTTTTTTATAAGAATAAATACTAGCAGATCGTAACACACAACGAAATTAAACAGAAATAATAATCCAACAGAATATCAAGATTTACATGGAAAATCCCTTCAACGTGAAGGGTAAAATTTACGTGGCAAATCAGAGAAAATCCACTATAAAAATAATGAATGTACAATTCTCGAATCTCTTACCCAAAACCCAAGCAACAATTATAAGAGAATAACTGAGATACAAAGATCACGTCACTGTGCACAATATCCAAAATCTTCTCAAGCAATCATAGAAAAAATTTACAGTACATATGATCTAACCTGAGATGAGAAAACTATTTAGATGAATGAGAACAGTCTCTGAGTGTTCCTTATCTTCTTCCCTTTCTTTTTCTCTTTTTTTGTCCTTTTCTCCTATCTTTGAATCTCCTTTGCTATTGCAAAATTTTTACCTTTTTGCTATGATTTTTTCTCCTATTTTCGCAGCCACCATTAGCCCCTATTTAAATCTAGGGTTTAGGAAATAAAGGTGGACTATGGACTGATAAAGCCCATATGGGCTGAATTTGGTTGCTTACCCAATAACCTCCCCTTTTAGCCCATAAGGGAGGCTGTCCCATGACTCCTCAGTGTAAATCCATGCCGACCAACTGTCGGCACATCTCCTGCCTCTCTTTCGGTAAGGTCTTAGTCAACATTTCTACTCCATTATCATCCGTATATATTTTCTGAAGTTGCAACTGCTTCTCCTCAAGTACATTTCAAAGCCAATGATATCTGACGTCTATATGCTTTGACTTAGAATGAAAAGTTAAGTTCTTACATAAATAGATGGTACTCTAGCTGTCATAATGCACCACATAGTTTTCTTGTTTCAGCCTTAATTCTTGTAAGAATTCTTTTATCCATAATATTTCTTTGCAAACCTCTAATAGCAGCAATATATTCTACCTCTGTGGTGGAGAGAGCAATATACATTTGCAATCTAGATTACCCTGACAAAGCTCCCCCTACAAAAGTAAGTACATAACCTGATATGGATTTTCTCGTATCAATATCTCTAGCCATATCTGCATCTGTGTAACCCATTAGCACAGGTGGTCTACCTCCAAAGCTAAAAGAAACCTTAGAGCTTTCTCTGAGATATCTCAAGATCCACTTCACTGCTGCCCAGTGCTCTTTGTTTGGATTTGCAAGAAATCTGCTAATAACACTCACTACATATGCGATGTCCGACCTCGTACATACCATTGCATACATTAAAATTCCAACTGCTGAAGTATAAGGAACTTTTTGCATTTTTTCCTTCTTCTCATCACTTGATGGACTCTGCTCTGAACACAATTTAAAGTGACTTGAAAGAGAAGAACCAATTGGTTTTGCATTGCTCATACTGAACCTTTCTAATACCTTCTCGATATATTTTTCCTGTGACAACCAAATCTTCTTGTTTTTCCTATCACGAGAAATCTGCATGCCCAGTATTTGCTTTGTTGGCCCCATGTCCTTCATTGCAAAAGACTCACTCAGTTTCTTCTTCAACTTGTCAATTGTACACATATCTTTCCCAAGAATAAGCATATCATCAACATAAAGTAAGATAATAATAAAATTCTCACCAAACCTTTTGATGTACACACAATGATCTGAAGCCATTGTATCTATTTTTGATCATAAATGAATCAAACTTTCTGTACCACTATCTTGGAGCTTGCTTTAATCTATACAAACTCTTTCTTAACTTGTAGACAAAATTTTCTTTACCTTTGACTTTGAAGTCTTCTGGTTGATCCATATAAATTTTCTCCTCCAAATCACCATGAAGGAAAGCTGTCTTTGCATCTAACTGCTCCACCTTCAAGTCCTGACCAGCAGCAATACCTAGAGCAACACGAATAGAAGATATTTTAACAATAGGAGAAAAATCCTCTTCAAAGTCAATACCTTTCTTTTGACCAAAGCTTTTTACAATCAATCTGGCTTTGTACTTTGGTTGAGAACAATATTCTTGAGTCTTCAACCTGAAAACCCACTTGTTTTTCAAGACCTTCATTCTCTATGGTAGTTGCACTAAATCATATGTGTGGTTCTTCTATAGAGCATCCATCTCTTCCTGCATAGCAACTAGCCACTTCTTTTTCTGCTCACTTTCAATTGCTTCCTAGTAACTCTCTAGTTCACCTGCATCAATAAGCATCACATACTTATCTACAGAGTATCTTCTAGAAGGCTGACATTGTCCAGAAGATCTTCTCAACTGAGGTTCTGCGGGAAGCTGCTCCTCAACTTCTTTTTGCTCAACATGTCCTGCAAGTATATTAATATCTGGCTCTACACCATTTTTCTGCACATCTCCCCCATCACCTTGATATATTGGAGGAATAACTGGGTCACAATCTGCTAATTCTTCTGCAGAAGTCTTGGCTGGTGCCTCCTTCAAATCCTTAAGGGTTTGATCCTCAAAGAAGACCACATCTCTGCTTCTAAACACCTTTTATTTTTCTGGATCCTAAAGCCTATAACCAAATTGATCATATGAGTAGTCAAGAAAAATACATTCTTTTGTCTTACCATCTAACTTGTACCTTTCATTGTCTGGAACATGTGCAAATGCACGACAACCAAACACTCTCAAATGTCTATAGGAAATATTTTTCCCTAACCATACATGCTCTGCAACATCAGTATCTAGGGTTGTATAGGGAGATAAGTTGATCACATCAACTGTAGTCCTTAAAGCCTCATCTCAAAACCTTTTGGTAGCTTTGCCTATGAAAGCATACATCTAATCTTTTCCATGATGGTGCGGTTCATCCTCTCTGCAATTGCATTATGCTGAGGTGTACCAGGAACTATCATCTCATGTTGGATGTCATGTGACCTGCAATAATCATTAAACAATCCTGTATACTCACCACCATTATCTGATCTTATGTATTTCAGTTGTCTTTCTGTCTCCCTTTCAACTCTAGCATGAAATTCTTTGAAAACATTAATAACCCGATCCTTGGTCTTCAAAGCATAGACCCAAACTTTCCTAAAAAAAATCATCTATAAAAGTAATAAAATAAAGTGCACCACTGATACCAAGAACATTAATAGAACCATTATGAGTTTTTATTCTTAAAAGACCATATACATTTGTATAAATACGGTCCAAGGTATGTATTTTTCTAGACAAAACAGGACTAGCAAATGAAAGTCTATGTTATTTACCAGCTAAACAATCAATACAAGGGTTCAAACATGTACCTCTGAGGTCAGGTAATACCTCTCTCTTGGAAAGAGCTTACAGTCCCTTCTCACTCATATGTCCCAATCACCTATGCCACAACTTCATGCTGAAGTCTCTCTCTGTAGCATTTAGCTGCTCACCACAAGCTTTGGCCTATAACTTATACAAAGTATAACATTTCTTTCCATTTGCTATAACAAGAGAACCCTTACTAAACTTCCATTGTCCTATGTGAAACCTACTATCATAGTCTTCATCATCTAGTCATCCAACTGAGATTAGATTCAGCCTTAAGTCAACCATATGCCTCACATCCTTAAGCACTAACTTGCAGCCAAGGTTGGTCTTTATGTGGATGTTACCCATGCCAATGATATCTGCTGTGTCATGGTTGCTCATCTTGACAATACCAAAATTTTCAGACCTGTAGGTAGCAAAGAACTCCCTCCATAGTGTAGCATGATAAGAAGCTTCTGTGTCAATTATCCACTTGAGATCCTGACACACATAAGAAAAAATATCATCAGAAGAAGACAAAATCAAATAATCACCACCCTGTACTATTGTTGTAGTATTCTTTTTTGACTCTGTAGACTCCACTTCTTTTCCCTTTTTCTTACTCTTCTTAGGTTGATTACATTGATTCTTATAATGTTCTTTCTCACCACAGTTGTAGCAAACAATATCTTTCCTTGATCTTGACTTACTTCTACCAATGCGTTAACTGCTTCTATCTTTAGACCTTGACCTTCCTCTATTCTTTGAGATAAGTGCCTATGAATCAATTTGAGATACTACTGAGTTCTTTCTTCTTAACTCCTTAGTCAACAAACTACTTGTTACCTGACTCATTGTGACAATACCATCTAGCGCAGAATTACTGAGGGAAACCACTAGTGTCTCCTAACTTTCTAGTAATGAACTGAGAAGTAACGATGCTTGCAACTCATCGTCAAGAGACATTTTTATAGAAGATAACTGATTAGTAATACTCTGCATTTCATTCAAATGCTTGGCAATAGAAATACCATTTTTATATTTCAAGTTAACAAGTTTTCTGATCAAAAAAGCTTTGTTGCTAGCTATTTTTCTTTCATAGAGACCTTCCAACTTTTTCCAAAGAGAATGTATAGAACTTTCAGTAGAAATATGGTGAAAGACACTATCATCGAGCCACTATCGAATAAACCCAACCGTTTTTCGATCTAACCTCTTCCGCTCATCATCTGTCATAGTTGTAGGTTTTTCATTATCCCCTTGCAAAGGTCCATACAAATCTTTGCAATACAAAAGATCTTCCATTCTTGATTTCCATATCATCCAATTGTTTCTGTTCAAGCTAATTATGCGAGAAACACTATCGGCCTCCATGTTTAAACATAAAAATTAAATCACCAAAACTTTGCTCTGATACCAATTAATAGGAATAAAAATATTAGACAAGGAAGAACTTTTGTATAAGAATAAATACTAACAGACTGTAACACACAGCGGAATTAAACAAAAATAACAATCCAATAGAACACCAAGATTTATGTGGAAAACCCCTCAACGTGAAGGGTAAAAATCACAGGGCAAATCAGAGAACATCCACTATAGAAATAATGAATGTATAATTCTAGAATCTCTTGCTTAAAACCCAAGCAACAATTATAAGAGAATAATTGGGATACAAAGATTACGTCACTGTGCACAATATCCAAAACCTCCCCAAGCAATCACAGAAAAAATTTACTATAGATCTGATCTAACCTGAGATAAAAAAACTGTTTGGATGAATGAGAACAGTCTCTGAGTATTCCTTATCTTCTTCTCTTTCTTTTTCTCTTGTTTTTCTATCATTTTCTCCTCTCTTTGAATCCCCTTTGCTGTTGTAAAATTTCTATCTTTTTGCTGTGATTTTTTCTCTTATTTTCGTAATCACCATTAGCCCCTATTTAAATCTAGGGTTTAAGTTAAGATAGGATTTAGGAAATAAATGTAAGCTATGAGCTTATAAAGTTCATATAGACTGAATTAGACAACCTTCGCGAGTCCCCAATCTACACGCCCTACAACAGAGGGCTGGTGAGATCAACCGAACACATACCCTCACATACCAGTCGTGCTCCATCCTCATAGAGCATTCGTCAATCTTTAATGGACGACCCAGCGCATTCATGATGCCTAAAACCCCTTGTCTACTCCAATACTCCACGGGCAAGTCCATGGAGTTGGATCCAAATAGGGGAGGTTTTCAACGTTACAAACACGAGGTTAAAAGTCAGCCTCCAAGAAAAGAGATGCAAGAGTTGGCCATGGAAAGATCACGGATCAAAAGTAAGCACTGAAATCACATCCACTTCAGATTGAAAACGAAACAGAAAGAAGTCATTGGCTAAATTCAAAACAAGAGGCATAGAAGAGACTTTCCATGTTTTGGAAACAAAAGTCCCTCAAGATGTGCAGTGGAGGAGAAACTTTGCCACTAGATTGAAGACCCAGGGCTGTCTCCACTGCCTCATAGTCTCCTCATCGTATCTAACATTGGAGGAGATCATGATGCAATCAAAAGCAAACGTCGAAAGAAATGAGTAAGAAACAGTATCCTTAGAATGGCCAGCAAGCACGTCCGCCCAAGATACCCTTTTACCTTCACCTTCACCACCGTGCCAGCAGCAATCGGATGAGGAGGTTCTCCCGTGCCCGCGGCGGACGGAGGACCGATAGGCAGTGCAGATTCCCTCGCACCAACAGCAATCGGTTGAGCATTTTCACCACCGTTGGCCGCGGCGCCACCGCACTAGCAGCATTCAACTGAGCCGATTACCCCGCGGCCCCAACGGACGGATGACCGTGAGACGTGCTCCCCGGCATTTCTCTAGCGAGCGAAAGGGGCGGAAGAAGGGATATAATTATTAAAAAAAAGAGTAGAATAAGATTAAATCTTTTATATTTTTCTCAAAATTTTTTATTATTTCAAAATTTTCATGTGTTTCATGATCTAATATATGAGATTTATATAATTCCAAAGATATATTATATTAATTATATTCAAAATAAATCATTCTTTTTCAAAAGAACTTTTTCAAAAATCAATAACTAATTTAGGTTGTTCTTGACATTTAATCTATTTTTTCTCTTAATACAATGAATTTCTCTCTTGATGCAATAAACTTTTCTTTTGATGAAATTAACTTTTTTATGATACTTGAATAAGTTTAATTCTAATATTCTTCCCCCTTAAACTTGTTACATCCAATATGTCAAATTTCTTTTGAAGTTGTTAAAATATTTCAAATTTGAAAGGTTTTATAAGTATATCAGCTACTTGTTCACTTGTCTTGACATGATGTAGCTTCACTTATTTATTTTTGATATTATCTCTTATAAAATAAAATTTTATATCGATATGTTTTAATCTTTCATGATAAACTAGATTCTTGGTTAAAGCAATAGCTGATTTGTTATCAACATAAATCTTGATTTACTTCTCCTGTGGCATATGAAGTTCTTGCATTAATTTTTTTAGCTAGAATGCATGACAAAGACAAGAAGATGTTACCATATATTCTACTTCACAACTTGATAGAGCAACGATCTACTACTTTTTTGAAGACCCAGTGAATATAACTTCACTAAAATAAAATACAGTTCCAGTTATACTTTTCCGATCATCATAGCTTTCGATCCAATTACTGTCACTATATCCAATGAGCTCCAATCTTTTAAATGATGAATATAATATTTCATACTCAATTGGTCCTTTAATATATTATAAAAAAAATTTATTGAAATTTAAATGAGATATCTTAGGAGCTTCCATATATATATATCTACTTATTAAACTAACTCCAAATAGTATATCAGGTCGAGTGTATATCAAATACCTTAAATATCAAACTAAACTTTTATAATAAGTTGGAATATTATAATTACCTTCACCTTCTTTGGTTAACTTAGTGTCATATTCAATAGGTGTATCTGTAGGGTGACAATCTTTCATCGAAAACTTCTTTAGAATCTCCTTTGCATAGTTTTCTTATGAGATAAAAATTCCTCCATTATTTTGTATAACTTTACTATCAAGAAAATAAGTCATTAGGTCTAAGTCATTCATCTCAAATTCATTCTTGATAGAGTGCTTAAAATCTTTAATAATGGAGTTACTATTTCTTGTGAAAATTAAATCATCTATATATAGGCATACAAACTAGATATCTCCATCAGAGTTAAATTTCGTATAGAGAGCATATTCATGTGGACACTTAGAAAACTCATTTTGAATAAAATAAATATCTATCTAAGAATTCCATACTCATATGACTTGTTTAAGCTCCCAAAGTGCTCTTTTAACTTATATATCTTGTCTTCTTGTTCATGAATACTAAAACTAGGGAGTTGTTGAATATATACCTCTTCTTCAAGAACTTTATTAAGAAATATTGATTTGACATTCATTTATAATATTTTTTATTTTATTTGAGCTAATAGAGAGATAAGTAATATTACTATCTTTAATCGAGCAACTGGTGCAAATACTTCTTTATAGTCGATCTTATATTATTGTTTGTATCCGTTTGCAACTAATGGAACTTTGTATTCTCCGCCTCTCATTTTGCATTTTTTTTTGTTTTAAAGATCCACTTAACATTGATCATTTGGTGGTCTTCCAGAAGTGTAATAAGCTCTCATGTATCATTTTTTTTGATAGCATGAATCTCCTCATTCATAGTTTATCACCATTTTTCTTCTCTTCAAGTTTCTTAGAAAGTTAATGGATCATATCCTATAAAAAGATAAAAATAAAAAAATTTCATCATTATTTGTATCAATTCTTCAAGTCACATCATATAGCTCTTGAATCGATATAGTCTTTCTTATAATCAGACTTCTTAAATCATATGATCTAGTTGATCTAGGTGATGATTCTAACAAAGCCTCTTCGGTGTTTGCTTGTATTATATCATATACTTCTGAAGCTATAGCTTTTTTATGCTGCTCATCACTTTTCCAATTTTAAATATATTGTCCATCAAACTCAACATCTCTTGACTCACAATTTTATTTGTAAAAGGATTGTAGAGTTTGTAGCCATTAGAATTCTCAATATAACCTAATAAGATGGATTTTTTTTACTTTTATCCTTAAGTTTTGTTCTCTATTTTTCTGGCATCTTAGCAAATGCAACACTTCCAAAAATTCTTAAATGATCAACTCTTGGTTTCTATAAGCTCCATACTTCTTCTAGTGTAATATTACCAATTCGCCTTATTAGAAACCTGTTAAGCAAATAAACTATACAAGCAATAGTATCTCCCCAAAATTCTTTAGGAATTTTTTTTTCTTTAACATGCATTGATCCATATTAAGTATAGTCCTATTTTTTCATTTTGAGACACTATTTTGTTGAAATGTGTATGGTATGATTAATTGATGTAAAATCCTATTATTTCTTAAAAAAACTTTCAAATTCATTTGATATATATTCACCACCCCTATATGTTCTTAAACATTTAATCTTACAACTACTTTGTCTTTCAACTAAATCATTAAATTCTTTAAAATTGCTTAAAACTTTTTTCTTTTCTTTTAACATGTAAACCCAAGTTTTGCCACTATAATCATCAGTGAAGGTAAAAAAATACCTACTTCCTCTAAGTGATACTAGATTGATAAGGTCATAAATATCTGAGTGTATCAGATTAAGTCGATGCCATGCTCTTTTTGTTCTTCTAACTTTGAAAGGCTTTCTTGCTTATTTACTTATGAACATACTTCACATAATTTTAATGGACAATCAATTCTTGGCATTCTTATCACCATATTATATTTCTCTAGAAGTTTCAAAGCCTCAAAATTTAAGTGAGCATATTTAAGATGCCACAGATATATAAATATAGAGAAAACATTTTGTAGAGAAAATATTTTGTTCTTTACCATTTTCACATGTGAGATTAATTTTTTATTCTTATCATGAATTGAAAGAGTTATATCTTTCATCTCAATATCATAACCTTTTTCAAATAATTATCCTAAGCTCAAAATATTTTATATCAAAAATATAATAAATATTTGAAATGCCTAATTCTTCACCATTATTAATTTCTGAAAGAATATTACCTTTGCCTCTTATTAATCTTTGAGACTAGTCACTAAATGTAATATTTTCATAATAACTTATATCTATTTCTGAAAATAATTCTTTAATGTCATACATGTGATTTAAAGTTCTTGTATCTAAATACCATGTCATAAATTAATCTTCTTTCAAATTATCATACATCATTAGCAAAATATGATTTTTGTTCTTTTCTTTCTTAATAAAATTTATCTTATCACCTTGATTATTAGAACTATAATAACATTTATAGGAGTAATGTGCATACCTTTACAAATATAGTATTATATTTCGAATCTTTTAGAATTTCAACCACATCTATAGCCTTGACTACGTCCTCAACCACAACCTCGATCTCTTTAACTAGAATTTTCTCCACCGCCTTTATTGTTTGAAAATTATTGATTAATTTGATTTCTGCCTCATCTTCCTCTTTGTTCAAGACCTTTCTCTTTGAGAATTTGATTTACCTTTATTTTTAAGAGTAAGCTTAGTTTGTAGTGCTTGCTTCATAGTTTTATCTTTTTTTTTTTATAATCTTTTGTTCATGAACTTGAAAGGAATCTATAAGTTGTTCTAAAGATATATATATATTTTTAAATCTTTAGATTCTTCAATCGCAATAATAATAAAATCAAAATTTGGATTTAGATATCTCAGTTTTTTTTCTATTACCATTTGATCACTTATTTGTTCACTATTTTATCTCATTTGATGAATAGTAGAAATGATTTTTAAGATGCAATTAGAAATAGTTTTAGAAGTATTTTATTGTAATTTTTTAAACTCGATTCATAAAACTTGTAGATGATTACCTTATCAACACCATCGAATGCTTTTTGAAGTATTTCTCAAGCCTCTTTTGAAGTATTTGCTTGAGCGATGATATCAAACATTATATCATTAAACCCTTAGTAGATCGTGAATAAGATATTTTTCTTCTTCTTCTTCTATCTTTAAGTTGTTTTCTTACTTCTGTATACATTGTTCCTTCTTCTACTAGACTTAATTCAACAAATCTATCTTCTATAAACTCTCATGCATCTTGAGAGCTTAGGAGAACTTTTATTTGGATGCACTATATGTCATAATTTTCTTTAGTCAATATAGGGATTTGGAGTTAGATGGTACATGGGGAAGAGGCCATTGGAGCTCTAATATCAAATGTTGAATATGATAAGAAGAAGAGATATAGTTATTAAACAAAGTTAAATATTTTATATTTCTCTCAAAATTTTTTATAATTTCAAAAATTATGTTTCATAATTCAACATATGAGTGCATATAATCTCAAAGATACGTTATATTAATTATATTCAAAATAAATTATTTTTTTTTAAAAACCCCTTCAAGGACCAATAATTAATTTGGCTTGTTCTTTTATAGATATTTAATCTATTTTTTCTCTTAATGTAATGAATCTCTTTTTTGATACAATGAACATTTCTTTTGATGAAATTAATCTCTTTATGATACTTGGACATGTTTAATTCCAACAAATGAAACTTTTAAAATAGCAGGCAAAGCTATGTGGAGAATCACGAGCATAGACGAAGTAGTTGATGGAGGGGCCGACTACTAGGGAGCCTCTATGACAATAATGCTTTAGGAGAGTGAAATGATGATGACAATGGGTTTCTCTATCACCCCCGATAAATTCTCAGAGCTTCTCTCTCTAGACAAAATCATCAAGCGACTCCATTAAATGTGTGGAATTATGGAACCATCGAAGTTTGTCATAAAAGGGAAGGTTGTGAGCAGTCAATTAGATAAGATTCCTCACCTTGGTTTCTTCCTAGACTACTGTACAGAAGAATGCCAGTTAGCAGACCTATGTCATGATAACACTGCACAGAAAAAAGGTCTCATCTTATCAAATATCAATAAAATAGGATGTTTAGACTTTCTACCGTATGGTAGAGCAAAGGGGACTTTTCTTTGGTCCCCATCCTCTTTATAATATGGTTGCTGAGATTTACTTTTCGTCTTTGTTTCGTGAATCTTTTTTACCTACTGATTGTTTCATGCGATTTGAGTTTTTGCCACAATTTCGTGTTAATTTGTTTTGTCAGTGTCTTGGAATGGTGTGGTGGATTTTACAATGGTCAGATAAAAACAAGGAAGACGATTCAACTAAGAGAACTTGAAGCTGACCAAATGAGCCTTCAGAGGAGCGAGCAACTGAGGGAATTGTATGAATCACTTTCATCGGGTAATAGCAATCAGCAGATGAGAAGGGCTTGTGCTGCATTGTCTCCGGAGGATTTGACTGATGCAGAATGGTACTACTTGATTTGTATGTCCTTCGCATTCAATATTGGACAAGGGTACTCTCTTTTCTTGAAAGCCTAAAGTCGCTTGTCTCTCTATCATTTTATCTTTGTCTTTTAGTCACTTCAAGTTTTTTATATTATCAAATATAATTTATCTCATATACATATCATTAGAGTGAAGAAGTTGGCTTTGTATATATCATTCAAGAAAAGTCTCTAATCCTTTCATAATAAAGTTGTGATAGGATTATAGAGTTTGTAATCATTGAAAATTCTTAGATTTAATAAGATATATTTTTAATTTTTATCCTCAAGTTTTATTTTATTTTTTATTGATATTTTAGCAAATATAATACTTTCAAAAAATTTTAAATGATTAACTCTTGATTTTTATAAGCTCCATACTTCTTCTAGTGTAATATTATTAATTTGTCTTATTGAAAACCTATTCAACAAATAAACTGTACAAGCAACAATATCTTCTTAAAATTTTTTAGGAATTCTTCTTTCTTTGTAAGATATTATTTTATTGAGGTGTATATAATATTATGAATTGATATAAAATTATATTATTTTTATAAAACTTTCAACTTTATTTGATATGTATTCACAACCCCTATCTGTTCTTAAACATTTAATCTTATAACTACTTTATCTTTTAATTAAAATTTTAAATTATTTGAATTTACTTAAAATTTCTTTCTTTTCCTTTAACATATAAACTTAAGTTATACCATTATGATTATTAGTGAAGGTAAGAAAATACATTCTTTCTTGAAGTGATACTGGATTAATAGGGCCACAAATATTTGAGTGTACTAAATTAAGTTGATGTTATGCTCGTTTTGTTATTCTAACTTTGAAAGACTTTCTTTTTGCTTACTCATGATACATACTTCACATAACATTGATGGACGGTCAATTCTTGATAATCCTATCACTATATTATATTTTTTAGAAGTTTTAAAGCCCCAAAATTTAAGTAAGCATATTTAAGATGTCATAATGTAGAATTATCCTCAATATTAGTTTTAAAATAATTTGACTAATAAAAAATAGATGAAACATTTTACTCTGTCATTTTCACATGTTATATTAATATATTTTTATCACAAATTGAAAGAGTCATATTTTTCATCTTAATATTATAAACTTTTTCAAGCAATTGTCCCAAGTTTATAATATTATTTTTCATATCAGGAATATAATAAATATCTAAAAAGTATAATTCTTTACCATTATTAAGTCCAAAAAAAATTATCTTTATCTCTTACTAGTCTTTGAGTTAGATTACTAAATGTAATGTTGCTAGAATAAATTGTATCTATTTCATAAAATAGTTCTTTGATAACACATGTGATTTGAAGCTCTTGTATCTAGATACCATGTCATAGACTGATATTCTTTCAAATTATCATAAATCATTAGTAAAACATAGTTTTCATTCATCTCTTTTTTTTGACAAAATTTGCCTCATCATTTTGATTGTTCGGATTATAATAACATTCAAAGCAGTAGTGCTTATAACTTTTGTACAACCATAATATCAGCTTCTTGAGTTAGAATTTTCTCTATCATCTTCATTGTTTTGAGATTTTTGATTGGTTTGATTTTTACTACCTCTTCCTCTTTGTCTATGATCTTTTTTCTCTTTTGAGATTTTGATTCACTTTTGTTTTTAAAAGTAGGCTTGTTAGTAGTGCTTGCTTTAGACACTTTTCTTCTTTTTATTGTAAGCATTTGTTCATGAACTTAAAAGAGAATTCATTAGTAATTCTAAAAATATTTGTTTTAAATCTTTAGACTTTTTAATTTCTACAGTAATAAAATGATAGAACCCCAGAGGAATTCTATAGAGATTGATCTTTAAGGGGGATCAACCCTTGGAACGCTATAGGGGTTCCACCCTCTAAGTAGCCTGGTGGCTGCAATTGTAGATTGATCTTTCTTATTCCAAAGAGGTAGAGGCTACAAGCTTATATAGAGCTCCAAACCCTAACCCTAGGGGTTGCTTCCTAAGTGAACTACCCAATTTGCCCTCAACCTTAGCGGGCCGGCCTAGTAACAAGAGGGGGCGGCGGCTAAGAAGCCCAAAGACCCAAATATAAACCCTAGCCTCTCTTTTTTATAGGATAGAGGCGGCTAGGTGGGGTTTATTATATTCTCACAGGGTTTTTATTAGTTTACATGGTTGAGTAGGACCTAACCTGCTAGGGTCCTATCAAGCTGCCCTCTTCAAATCACCTTGTCCTCAAGGTGGGGTTCCATGAACTCGAGGAGCCGGGACTTCACTCCTCATATGATTCCCATGTGGCATCTTCAAGTGGTAAATTAGTCCAATGTACTAGTACTTCAAGTAGAGGGGCGTCGACGCGCGCATCACGACTCCGCGATCGAGGATGGCTTGTGGTTGGGCTTGAATATTTTCATCATCAGTGGTGTTGGGCAGTTGGATCTGGGATGCCTCGTGTTCTCCCAACTTGGGCTTCAAGCATGACACGTGGAAGATAGGGTGAATTTTGGCATCTTTAGGTAATTTAAGTCTCATGCGCCATTTGCTCCAATACGCTCTATGATCTGATAGAGCCCATAAAAACGTGGAGATAGCTTCATAGAGGCTCGTGTGTTGATGGATAGTTGCTTGTATGGTTGTAGGCGAAGATAAACCCAGTCTCCTACTAAAAATTCTCCTTCACTTCTTCGTGTGTCAGCTTGCTGCTTCATTCTAGCTTGAGCGGTAGAGAGATTATTCTTTAGCAAATTGTAGGAGTTTGTCCTGTCAATTAAATCTTAGTCGACTGATCTACCTTAGCTGAGCCAATTACATACTTTGGAATCACAGGAGCCGGCCGACCATATAATGCTTCATATGGGATACATTTTGTAGATGAATGATATGTAGTATTATACCACCATTCGGCCCAGGGGAGCCATTTCGTCCACTCCTTTGGTCAATCACTAGCGAAACACCGAAGGTATGTCTCTAAACATCTGTTCACCACTTCTGTTTGACCGTCAGTTTGTGGATGATATGCAGTGCTCATCTTGAGTTTGGTGCCCTGTAACTGAAATAACTCGGTCCAAAATTTACTAGTGAAGACCCTGTCACGATCACTTACGATGGACCTTGGCATCCCATGTAGTTTAATAATATTTTCTATAAAAATCTGAGCAATACTAATAGCAGTGTAGAGATTTCGCATAGCACAAAAATAAGCATATTTCGTAAGTCGATCAACCACCACAAGGATTGTGCTTTTACCTTTGGAAGGTGGCAACCCTTCGATGAAGTCCATGGAGATGTCGGACCCCATACCGAGTCTAGTATAGGTAGTGGTTGTAGTTTCCTGGACTCGCCAACTGTTTCACCTTTTTCTTTGTTGACATACATCATCACATTGTGCTACGTATTCGAAATATTTTTTTCATCCCTTTCCAATAAAAGTTTTGCTTCACTTTTTGTAGGTTCTTAGAAATCCGGAGTGCCCTGCAAAGGTGTGGAGTGCATTTCGTGCAGAATGACTTTGATGCAAGGGAGTTTGGTATAAGCACAATACGACCTTTATAGCATAGATCCTCGAATCCCAAGTATAGTGAGCTATTGCGCTTGGATCCTCCTCTAATTTTTGATGATGTTGCTGGTTTCTGGATCCTTCTTCCATTCCTCCCCTCTCGGTTGGTCTTTGGAGATGCATAAGAAAGCCACCATTTATCTTGTGTAAAACTTTCTCCATTCGTTGGGTTGAAACGGTGGTTACGTTGCTTCCACGCTTCCCGCGTAGGGTGACTTGTTTACCTTTACAATAGAATTTCATAATCAATTTGGAAAAGTTCCAAGAGACATCACCTAGTGTCGTCGGCCATTCTATGCCCAAAGACAACCTCATAATCATTAATTGGTAGGAGGAAGAAGTCGGCAATAATTTCTTGGCCTGCAGATAATAGTTTCACTGTGGGCATCTTTGGTCGCATTTTAGGATTCAGTGTCGGCAACCTTTACGTCGAACTTGCTGCAACCTTCGATATAGAGCGCCATCCGAGCAGCAACCTTACTATTTAGAAAATTATTAGTACTGCCTGTATCGATGAGAACAGTGATTAGTTGTTGTTTGAGCAGGCCTCCAACTTTCATCGTTTGCGGATTTAAGTAGCCGGCTAGTACATGCACCATAAAGTTGGTTGATCGTGGCTCTGATACCAAATGATAGAACCCCAGAGGAATTCTATAGAGATTGATCTTTGAGGGGGATCAACCCTTGGAACGCTATAGGGGTTCCACCCTCCAAGTAGCCTGGTGGCTGCAATTGTAGATTGATCTTTTTTTTTCCACTGGTTCAATCACAAGAAATCTCCCCTTTTTACAACGATGCTCGCGGCTCCACGGCTCGTCACAATGCCAACATAACCCCTTAGCAGATCGGTCTCGAAGCTCTTCTCTTGTCAACCTTTTTGGTGCAGGAGCTCGGTGATAGTAGGCGGGCCGAGGGCTTCAATATTTCTGGTCGGGAGCGACCCTAGTCCTCCGGGCTTCATGGTTCAATCGCTCCTCCCGAAGTCGTGCGAAAGAGATGGCTGCCATAAGCGTATACGGTTGTCGCGCTTTAACTTCTCCCGGATCTCGGCTTCAAGCCCTCAATAAATGTCCCCAATAACTATTTTTCAGACCAATCACGAGTTTGATTAGATAACCTTTCAAACCTGGTTTGATACTCCTGGATGGTGGAGGTTTGTCGGATCTTTGCTAGTTGTCCGTCGATGTTCTCGTGAATCGGTTGGTCCGAAACGGATCAAGAGTCCTTCTTTGAATTGTCGTCATGAGAGGACTCCATGAGTATGTTCAAACCAATCAAACCATTGTATGGCATCTCCTTCAAGATGTATAGCTGCAATTTCTACCATAGATGCATCTGCGGTTTTGTGAATGCAGAAAATATCGCTCATGCGAGATCCAACCAATCGGGTCTCCTTCTTCCCATCTAGGAAGTCCACCCTCATGCGTGGATAGTAGGGATCAATCATAGAGCCTCCCTTCTCTTGGGAGTCATCTCTTCGGTCGAGCTCTCTCCTTGATGAGATTTCTTTGGGCTCGGTGTTCTACCGAAACGAGTTCGATAAGAGAGCCCGAATCTTATCCTCCATTCGCGTCTCGAAGGCTTGAATTTAGCATTTATCGCCTCCTCGGATGCCATAGTATATGACTCCAGATCTGTAATATTAAGATCTCTCTTTTGTTGCCGGGTTAAAGGCATGAATTATTTGAGGGAAGTGGTGGTTGAAAGGGTTTGTGGATCGGTGGATGTAGGTTACGGTTTAGGCTTGTTTTGTGGCTGTTTTGGGTGCTGTTTGGGGCTACGATTTGATGGAGTTTTGGGCTAAGATGGTAGTGGATAAAGGTTAGGGAAGAGGGTTTTAGATCTGTGGTAGATTGCAGCAAAGATTTGACAAAAATCAGTAGCAATTGCTGCCTATGTCGCGCCTGCCTCGAAGAGCAGAATTATCGTCGAAGAAATAGCGATTTCTCGATGAAATTTCCAGCGAAAACTCAGGGATTTGAGGAGGGGTTTTGATGGTAGAATCTTAGTTTAGATAGAAACAAGAATAACAAATTGGATCAAGAAATTTTGGCAGCAAAGCAGTAAAGAAATCGGTGCAAGTTGCGATAGCAGAATTCTCGTCAAAAAATTTCAGCGAGTTTGTGATGAGAGATTGCAGCAACACACGAATTTGTTTTTGTGATGAATTCCACAATAGATCAATCACGGATGGGAGCCAAGATGATCTATGAGGTGCATAAAAAATTTCGTTCAAAAAGGATAACAATTAGATTGGTTAAAGGCAGCAACACGCGGCTGAAATTTTTTGCAGCAATCCTTCGTTTGCAAAGATGGTAACTTTTACGACGCAAGGAATTCGCAGCAAGGGATCGATAGAAAAACTTCATTTTGATATTTTAGATGAAAAATTACAGCAGCAAAAGGTATTGGTGGTAGAAAAATATCAGATCTCTGATGCAATTGAAGGTGGCGACTGTAGATTGATTTGATCTGCGTCAAGAGATGATGGTGGAGACGACGACGTCAAGAGCAATTGTGGGAATTGCTTGGCTA
Source organism: Musa beccarii (assembly GCA_024322285.1). NCBI lineage: Eukaryota > Viridiplantae > Streptophyta > Magnoliopsida > Zingiberales > Musaceae > Musa > Musa beccarii. Next base: position 14,403,768 of record CM044396.1, on the reverse strand, counting down.
ATGGTGGGCGGCAGGGATGGCAGCAAAAGTAGCAAGATCGTTGCTCTGATACCAAATGATAGAACCCCAGAGGAATTCTATAGAGATTGATCTTTGAGGGGGATCAACCCTTGGAACGCTATAGGGGTTCCACCCTCCAAGTAGCCTGGTGGCTGCAATTGTAGATTGATCTTTCTTATTCCAAAGAGGTGGAGGCTACAAGCTTATATAGAGCTCCAAACCCTAACCCTAGGGATTGCTTCCTAAGTGAACTACCCAATTTGACCTCAACCTTAGCGGGCCGGCCCAGTAACAAGGGGGGCGACGACTAAGAAGCCCAAAGACCCAAATATAAACCCTAGCCTCTCTTCTTTATAGGATAGAGGCGGCTAGGTGGGGTTTATTACATTCTCACAGGGTTTTTATTAGCTGTTACATGGTTGAGTAGGACCTAACCCTGCTAGGGTCCTATCATAAAATCAAACTTTGGATCTAGAGATCTTAGTATTTTTTATTACTTTCTAGTCACTATTTCTTCTCATTTGATGAATAATAGAAATAATTTTTGAGAAGTAAACAAACATAGATTCTAAAGTATCATATTATAATTTTTCAAACTCTGCTCATAAAACTCATAGATGAAGCTTTTTTACCTTATCCACACCATCGAATATTTTTTGAAGCATTTCTCAAGCCTCTTTTGAAGTATTTACTAAAATAATATTCTTAAACATTGTATCATCAAGCCCTTGATAAATTATGAACAAAGCTTTTTTTTTCTTTCTTTTATCTTTAAGTTGTTTTTTTGCTTTTGCATTCATTACGCCTTTTGCTAGACTTGGTTTAATAAATTTATTTTCTACAAACTCTCATACATCTTGGGAGTTTAAAAGGACCTTCATTTGAATATACCATATATCATAATTTTTTTTATCAATCTAGAAATTTGGAGTTAAATGGTGCTTGATGAAGAGGCCATAGTTTAGTGAGTTCAAATACCAAATGTTGAACTATGTAGAGAGAAGAGATAGAGCTATCATATAAAGAAAAAGTAAGACAAGATAAAATATTTTATATTTCATTCAAAAACTCTTTTGATCTAACATATGAGATTTATATAGTTCTGATAGATACATTACATTCATTACATTTAATATGAATCTCTTTTTTTTAAAAGATTATTTCAAAAAATAATAGTTAATTTGATTTATTCTCTTCTTAATATAATGAACATTTTCATGATGCTTTCACAAGTTTAATTCGAAAACTTTAATTTCAAAACTTCTTAGGTTTATGTTGTTTTTCAGATTGCCAGGTAAAGCATTTGTAGACAATCAACACATCTGGTTGAACGGTGCACAGTTTGCAGATTGCAAGATTTTTTCACGCTCTCTTTTAGCAAAGGTAATATTGCTAGCTAGTTAGCTTTTCCAATGTTGTAATTAAATCTGTCATTAGAACAAGAAGCTAAAATTGGCTACTACCTTAACTTTTGATATATTACTCGCGGAATGCTTAATTTGGACCATGTCACAAATCATCTAGAGTGCATCTGTTCAGGTACGATTACGGTCTTAGTTTCAATTGACCAATTACATCGTGACACACACTCTCGATAACCTGTAAGTGAATATATGTCTGGGCGAGTTATAATTTGATTTGTCATGGTGTCTATTTGCAGACAGTGGTGTGCATCCCTATCATGGATGGTGTACTAGAGCTTGGAACAACTGATCTAGTAAGTTCTATTTGATTGTTCTTATGAAGATTTCAAGTAGGTATTCGGAACTATTATACTTCTCATACAACTATCTATCTTTTAATTTTATGACTAGATTTTGGAGGATCCTGCTATCATAGAGAAGATCACAAGTTTTCCCTGGGAGCTACCAAGTCCGATTTGCTCTGAGCAATCTATATCCGGTCGTCGAATAGCTGAGAACGACCAAGATCATTTATGCCCTAATATTGATAATATCATAGATGACTGTATCGACTTGGAGGACCAGAATCTGATTGTTGATCCTCAAACCCAATTGGACAATTGTCCAACACACACTCCATTTCATTTGTATGCCCCTATCGAGCAAACAGAATCAGTCCGATGCAGGGTTGAGGAGCTACATACAAGCATACGTGAAGAACTAATTGTAGGTTCTTCAGATGGCAGTTTAAATGATGGCTGCCCCACGCAAAAGGTAGAAGATGTATTTGGAGTTGATGGGCTAAATGACATATCTCAGACTCAGAATAGGCAATTTATAGATGATGAGTTCAGCAATGTCCTACATGGCTATTTGGATTCTGATGCGCATGAGCCGATGTTGTTTGTTAAAGCTCAGAGAGTTCTCTCTGGCACCGAGGGAGAAAGGAAAAACAACCAGATTCTTGACACTGTTCAACAGAGAAGCCTCAGCAGGATAGTTCCACTGGATCTTGATGGTGATGATTCACACTCTGCAAAGACGATTGCTCTCATTTTACAGAATTCAAAACATGTAAAACCAGTTTCAAACTTCCCGAAAATTTCTCATAAATCTAGTTTTGCAATCTGGAGAATTGATATGAACCCACCAAAACCATTCACTAGCATGTCTCAGAAGCTGTTAAAGAAACTTCTAGTGAATATAACATGGTTGCATGACGGACGCCTGCAGAGGCATCAAGAAAATGGGATGCAGGAAAAAGCTTGCAAGCCAGAGGGAGAGTCTGGTGTACGTCATGTCTTATCGGAGAGGAGGAGAAGAGAGAAGTTGAAAGAGAAATTTCTTGTTTTGAGATCACTTATTCCGTCTATCAGCAAGGTAGCAGAATTAGTTCCTGACGGAAGATATACTTCTAGAGTGGTATCAGATGGTTTTCTCAATATATTTCTGTTGATTTAAAATTTCTGACAATTTTGCCGAATCCAAAATTTTGCTGATAAGCTAGAAATGTTTTGCCTCTCATTTGGGAAAATATATCTTTGACATTTCACCTTTGTTTATAGAATTTAATTTGCTGTAATTATCTTTTTGTCATCAGGTCGACAAGGCATCCGTCCTTGGTAACACCATAGATTATCTGAAAGATCTTGAGAAAAGAGTGCTGGAGTTGGAATCCTGCCAGGAGCCGGCGGAGCATGAGACGGCGGAGAGCAGGAAGCATCCTGATGTAGCAGAGCGATCATCTGACAATTGCAGGAACAAACAGATCGTGAATGGCGAGAAATCTTTAGCAAAGAAACGGAAAGTATGTGACGTCGATAGATCAAATGCCGAGCACCTCTGGATCTTGACCAAGGATGGACCAATCGAGGTAAATTTCGCCATGAAGGACAAAGAGGTTTTGGTAGAGATGCACTGTCCATGGAGGGAAAGCTTGCTGTTCGAGATAGTGGAATCCATAAGCAACCTCCATTTGGATCCGCTCTCGGTGCAATCTTCCACTGTCGATGGCATGCTTTCCCTGGCAATAAAATCCAAGGTTTGGATGCATCCAACAGACTCACTAGTGGATTGCATCCTGCGGTGTTTTCTAGTTACTGATTTGCTTTTGATCTCCACTACAGTTTAGAAGCACCAGTGTTGCCTCACCAGGAATGATAAAGCAATCACTTCAAAGAGTGATGGGATTATTATAGCTGGCGGCATGCTCTTCCCAAATGAAAGCAGGTCGTTGAGCCCTTACGGATCTTTCTTCAAGTCAACTGAGCACCACTGTCTGTCGTGTATGTATGTGCAGGTTCTCCTGGATCTTTAGGGAAAATGAAAGCTATATGAATCAGAAGATGGGATGAAAACATAATTCAGTAGAGAAAAAACGATAGTGGAAAACCAAAGATGTTGAAACCTTATCACAATATATTTTTGAGCTACCAATTCTTAATTATCTCGTGAAAAAGAGAGAATTCTCTTTTGTTCTCCCATATCCCTTTTTTTTTCTCACCCTCTTCTTCTCCCTTCCTCTTAATTTCACACTGTTGAATATCATAGCTTTACTATGCTCTTAAAATACTTCCTTCTTATGACAACTGATAGGGGTAGAGACAGAAGTAGCAAAAGAATAATGCAATTAGAAAGAAATAAAAGAGATGTAAAATTTGAATTACTATGGAAATAAGTTGAAGAGTTTACCATGTGTCTCAAATGTTGAGAAACTCATGCACCTAGAGGCTTAAGTTTTGCAAGTGATGGATTCAAAGACATAAATCCTTTTATATCTAAAAAGACTCATCCATTGGAAGGTTTTTTGTGCAAATAACAACATCAATGTTGACTTGTCGGAGTTCCATGGTCGACTAAAACCTGAAGAGTTTCTTAATTGGCTTAACATTTTTATAAAATTCTTTGAGTACAAGGAGATACCCCAATATATATATATATATATATATATATATATATATATATATATATATATATATATATATATATTAGTTATGTTATATAATAAATTTCATACTTTGAGGTTATGCTCCAATCTAGTAGGATGAGGTACAAAATATGTGTATTCGGAAAGAGAAGATGAAGATTTTATCTTGGCAGGAGATGAAATCTTAGCTTAGTGAGAATGTTCTTCCATATGATTATGTTCAAAATTTTTTTATAATTTAATAATATTCAATAAGATAGTAAAACTATCATCGATTACATTAAAGAATTCTACAAGTTGATGGCTCCACACAATACTCATTATAATACTAGCTAACCACTTGTTGCAAGATACATTAGCGAACCACTATTTATGATTTGAGATGAAAGTGAAGATGGAATGACTATGCAGGTTGGAGCAACGAGAGATTCTAATGTTCTTTTATATTTCTCTTCTAAGGTTAACTCTACTCATTATAATACTAGTGGATCAAAACACTACAAGAAAAATAGCCATTAGTTACAAACGAAAGTTGTCACCGAAAGTTAAAAAATTATCACCAAAAGAATTAGTGGCGATGTGAGTTGTCACCAATTCTGTTAGCTAGGTCCTATGGTTACAAGTCTTAGGGACAATAAAAGACACATCTATCACTAAATTATAGATTTTAGTGATGACTTATTTTTGTGACTAATATATTCAAAATTTATAATTAAAAATAAATATATTGATGAAATAATATCTATGACAACATTTGGTTATGGACAATTCTGTCACTCAATGTTTTGATGAAAAATTTTAGTAATAACTTATAATAAAAACATGACGATAATTCAATGATGAATTGATCTATCACTAAAATGTTATATAAAAGCTTTAATGATAACTACTTGAATTTGTCACTCATAATTATGTAGACGAAAATAATATTAGTGACGAACTATCATGTCAATAGTATTTTTTTATGACAACCTATCAATTTTTAATAATCAATAAATAATAAAAAGTTAACATTTGAAGCTTCACATTTCAATGTTAATTGTGTCCAACAATTAATATTAGATTTGTCCACGTAATAGAGTTGATACAAAACTATATCTAAGCGGGGGATAGAATTAGTGCAACGGTTAAGTACGGAAACTTCAAACATTGAAAACTTCGTCAAGTTTTGACTAAAATCGTGTCGAAAAAGCTCTAACTTAAACTTGAGAATATTTAGAGATGATAAAGGGCAGTGAACAAGTAAAGTAAAAGTTTGTAGAAAGGTAAATGCAAGAATATAAACATAAATCGAGTTTTATAGTGGTTCGGTCATCTGACCTACGTCCACTCCCGATTTCTCTTCTCTTAAGACCACTGACTTTTCCAGTAATTGTCTTCTTTCCAACGGGCAATGACTAACTCCCTTACAACTTAGTTCTTTTTTTACAAGTTCAGGAGTTAATCTTTACAAGGCCTCTCACCAATCCCTTGGACTAGATCACACTTAAAGCTTAGAGGAAAGATTTTGACACTATTACAATAGAGTTTTCCCTTTTTTTCTGAGGTTTTGTATGTATTTCAACCATGGATGAGAGGGATATTTATAGGCCTCAAGGTGATTCAAATTTGGAGCCCAAATTTGAATCACTTTGGATTTCCGGGTGTTGGCGGTACCACCGCGTGACACTGACGGTACCACCGCCAGTTTGACCCTGACATTGGTGGTACTACCACCAGCCTGGGGTGGTACCATCGCTGTAGCTTTAATGCTTGGCAGTACTACCACTTGTAGCTTGGAAAAGTACATTTTTTCACTTTTCCAGCTCATACATTCCACCGCCAGTTTGGCGGTGCCACCGCCTGCAGCAAATTTTGGGCTACTGAATGGGCCTCACAATGAGCCCAAATCAGTCCCAATTTAAGCCCAATTGGCTTTTAATTTAGTTGGTATTATTTTATCTAAAACTAACTCAATTTTGACTCAATCCTACTTCGATCTAGAGAATTATTACAACATGAATCGTAATTAGTTGCCTAGCATATCATTGGTCCATTGACGCTTCGTCTGATACTTCGACGCATCATCCTCTCTTATGATTTGTTATCCAATCAACAGTTGACCTCCGTAGCCCTGATCTCTTTGGCACAACTCTGCTCCTCTTGGCCCGATGCCCGATTTCTTTGTCCGAATCCTTTTGTCGATCTTCGATTGGACCTTCGGCTCGACGTCCAATCTCCTGACGTGATTTCCTCTAGTGCAATGTCGATTCTTCCTGCATCAATTGTCTAATCCTAATCGAGAGTAGACATGCATAACTCAAAACGTAGTTAGATAACTAAACACGATCAATTAGTTTTATCATCAAAATCCGAGATTCAACATAAAAAATAATGGATATAACCAGGAATAAATGTAAAGTATTATCAGCTAATATTTAAATAATCATTCATAATATCATAAAAGAATATTTTTGACATTCGTGATCTCTTTAGATATTATTTAATTTTTACGATATATATGTATATATAAATAATTTCATAAATATCCAATAATAATAATCAGAATTTAAATACCACTAACAATTTAAATTTCACTAATGTGTCATATGAGAAAATATAAGAAAAATCTACAACTTAGAGTTTTATTTATAATTTTATAAAGAACCTAAATGTATCTCACACATATTGAATTTCAACTAGCATGCTAATAAAAACACAAATATTATGTATATGTTACCTTTATTTTATGAGATAATTTATGAGGTTTATTTTTTAAGATATATTTATTTTTAGTATTCTACAAAATATTAACTGAGCATGCATAAGCATTTACGTTTACATTAAATATAGTGGGGCCAAAATATGCTAATAGACTTTAATATAAGGTTAAATTATCTTAATATTTAAGATGGAGTAGAGATAGTTATAATTGAGGATCAATATTTGAGATGAAAAATATCTTAAGTTTTGTATGATTTAAATATTTAATTATGTGTGATATTATGATATGATTGATGCCATGAAGTTATATTATTCTTCCGTATTTTTCAGATTAGATATGTGAATTTTAAAGGATTAAAATTGTATTTAAAGAGAAGATGGTGATTTGGGCATTGTGGCAGTGGAGGAGAAGGGAAGGAGAGGAAGAAGAGAAGAAGAGAAGGGGAAGAAGGGAAGGAAGAGAGGAGGCTATGGCTGTGGCTGTGGCTATGAGGGAGGAGAGGAAGAAGAGAAGGGGAAGAAAGAAGAGAAGGGGGCTGCACTCCTCTGCCTTCCACACAAGGAGGTGCATCGGTAGAGAAGGGAAAGAGAAGAAAGAGAGGAAGAAAAAAAGAAGTAAAGGGGAAGAAGGAGAGGAGAGAAGGGAGAGAAGAGGAAAGAGAGCCGCGGCTGTGGAGGAGGAAGGAAAGAGAAAGAAGAGCTGCGGTTGTGGGAGAAGGGAAAGAGAGAAGAGAGAAATAGAAAAAAGAAGGAAGGTAGGGAGAAAGGAGAAGGGAAGAAAGGAGTAGAAAGAAAGAGAGTGGGAGAGATGGGAGAAGGAAGAAATAATAGAAAATAAAAGAAAAAAATATTTATGACACCCTAATACACTCGATCCTAAAGGAACATGATCTTTTACTAATATTTTTAGTTTTGAATTAAATCAGATAATATAAGTCAGATCATTGTAAAATAGTAGTTATATACATTTTTGTATGCATAATGTATCTTGAGAAGTATGTTTCAAAGTATTTTAACATAGAATTTCATATTTCAAATGATATGAACATTATGAGCTCATCATGAGCTAAATGTAAATATATATATTTTATAAATATAAATTTAATCACTATAAAATAAAGGTTGTATATAGCTTTGCATGCATAATGTATTATGAAAAGCATGTTTCAAACTATTTTAATGTAGAATTTCTTGTTTCGAATATGGGAAGTATGTTTTGAATTATTTTAATGTAAAATTTTATGTTTCGAAAGTATTTTGAAAAACATGTCTTAAAATAGTTTAATGTAGAATTTTATGTTTCAATTGATATGACTGATATGAGCTCGTTATAAGCTAAATATAGATATATGTGCTTTGAAAATATAAATGTATATGGATTACGATGAAAATGGTTCCATGCATGTATATATATTTTGACGTATGGTGTGGAAGCACATATATGTATATGATATAAGCACATAATTTCATGAATAGTTATGTTTTATCCTTGTGTGTATATTTATATGGTAAACAGACATATAGTATTATAAATAGCTATGTTTTATCCATATGTGCATATTTATATGGTAAATAAGTGTATACTTTCATGAATAGCTATCTTTTATCCATATGCGCATACTTATATGTTAAATAGGCATATAATTATAGAATAATTATATTTTATACATATGTGCATATTTATTATAACATGTGGTGGGGAAGTGCATGTATGTATTATGGTAAAGGGATATAATCTTATGATATCCAAGTTCTTTTTATGTATATATATTTATTATGACGTAAAGAATACACGTATGTACTATGGTATGAGATGAAAATTTTATGAATTTTTACATTTTCTATATATGCATATAAACATTTCAAATTATTTTATATTACACATGCTATAAGTAAGATTAAATGTTTTATGCTAATTATTTAAAATATTATATATATAACATGATGCATGCTCACTTGATTAAAGCTAGGAAGGTTTATACTTACTAAGCAAATTACTCATTATAGACTCTATTTTGTAGGTAAAGATACTAGCACCTCACCCAAGTGATTGGATAGGAAAGTGAACATGTGTAAGACCATGCTAATACAGGTGATGACTTGTGGGTAATTTTCTGTAGAGAAATTTTGGATATGTTATGTTATGTTTGTAATCACCGATAAATTCTCACTTAATATAAATTAATTACTATAAATAATATATTATTTTATTATTAACTTTCATGTTTGTATACTATAGAAATAATTAAATTTGATTTCTTTAATCATGTGGACAAGTTAGGAATTATACTAATTAATCAAATTATTAATTGATTCATTTCTTAATAAATGATTTATTTTTTAGGAAGTAAATGGTTTACATTCCATTTTTGTGTGTGAACCATAAGAAATGAATATTATAATTCTTTTGTTGTGTATGAAAATAAATTAAAAATAAAAATTAAATTATAACTCATCTTTCGGGGATATCTCATTTTCTCCTATATAAAGGAGGCTCCTCTTCTCTTATTTCTCACCAAGTCTAATAATGGAAGGATTGAGGAGAAGACTTTCTAAGGAAATGATCTTGAGGAAAGGATAGTCGAGAATATGTATGATCTTTTTTTTAATTAGTTTTGATTTATATTTTAGAATCTTGATATTATGATTGTTATAATATTATGATGCATAATGATGTTTTAATTTCAAATTTTCATGATCAGTAATGATAATTGATTTATGATGTTAAAATGATTATTTGATTTATATTGATCTCTTAAGCTTAAGTGAATTTTTAATATTAATTTAATTATTAAAATTCTTATTTTGGATTAACATAATAGTTTTAATTTAATTAATTAGATATATATGTTTTAAGAATTATGTGTGAATTTCTATGATGTAATTAGTTTTAAATTTAAGATCATGAATTTAAATTTTTTAATTCATAGATTTGAGTTATTCTTTAATAATTTAAAATATTAAAATCTAATTTGATAAGAGGAGTTGAACTTGAGTCGAGTTGATCTATCGGATCGGATCGACTCAGCCCATATAGTTATGTACGAACTAGCTCATGTAATTAAGTATAATCTAACCCATGTAATTAGGCATGACTTAGCTTATGTGGTTAGATAGGAGCTAGCTTATGTGGTAAGGTACGACCTAATCTATGTGATCAAGTATAATCTAGTCTATATAGCCATGTATAGCCCAGCCCATGTGGTAAGATAAACCCAACCATGTGACCAAGCATGGTCTAGTTTATGTGGCTAGGTATGACCCAGTTCATATGTTCAGACATGACCCCAACTCGTGTGTCTAAGCATGACCCAACCTACGAACCAAGTATGACATAGTTCAATAGTAAAGCTCAACCTAACTTGTGAATGATGCTTAGCCTAGTTCATGAAGTTAAGCTTGCTCAATTGATTAACACTAGACACATCATCGCTTTTCTATCCAACTTGTTGTACCTCAGCCTAACCTATTACTTAGGATAGGTACGTATGACACACGTGACTCATTTAAGACTTAGGTAAATCAGTTCGATTTGAACTAACACTATACGATATAGTTCGATATCCTCTCCCTTTATTAGTTTAAACTCGTTAATTGACTGAATTAGATAGGTTTGATCGATTAAAATCAGTTTAAGATGATTATAAACTAACTTGATTAGTTTAAACCTACTTCACCTAATCGAAATTAATCAAATTTAAATAAGACCAGTTTAGGGTGATTGTAGATCGGTTCTATAAGAATTTGAGATTGGTCATATTATATCATAATCGAATTGATAAATCAATTGAGCTATTCCAATTAAGATTTTAGTTGATTAAGGATTATTGAGAGATTGGTGTTTCATGCCCTTATGATTTGATGAACTTAAAGGTTGTATCTAAAGATGTTATTTGAAAATAATTATTGATTTTATACTTTTTTTAAGTTTATGATATTAATATGATTGTTATTGTGTAGTAGATATGACTAGACTAGTCGTTCACATTGGAAGTACAACCTGTAAAAGGAGCTATGGACATATCATAATATGAAGTCACTAATGAACATATTTTAGCATATCATACATCAAGTATGGTCTCTTATAATATTTGATCATATTGATTTCTTAAGGTATACGTGAGTGAATTGATGAATGCAAATGAATGATCATGAATGTTTATATATCCCTATCGATGGTAGGTATAGCGATTCTCTTTGGGGATTAGTGGGCCATCAAACATGATGGTTAGATGGTTCCTCAATCTGTTGTTGAGAGGAATATGTCTCTGCAAAGACGAGTGAGAAATACCATTCCATTCATTATTGGGAGTGCAATATGAGTTATCTCCATCTATTGTTGGGAGAAATCTTTTCTATGGAGTAGCCACTCCACTCGTTATTGGGAGAGTGCACCATTGGTTATAATGTATGCTTTTGTTATCTGATTATTATATATGTGTTGCACGTGATTGATGCATGATTTTATTTATTATGTAAGAAATTATTATTATTATTTTTATATATAAGTTTTATAATAAATTGATATATTATATTTTTTTATTAAATTATTAACATTTGTATATATTTTATAAATATTAAAAATTATTTTTATGATTTTTCAAAAGTTTCTACCAGCATGTGTGGTTGCTGATATGATTTTATCTTATATTTTTAGAGTAATCTACTACTTTATAATAGATTTGAAGCTTGTGTGGAATAGGCTTGCAACTCTACAAGAAAATATGACTATTTTTTTAGTTAATAAAATATTTACTATTATAAATGCAAGGATTTGATTACAAGGATGAAGAAAAAGGGAAAGGAGTGTATTCTTTAAATTATGAATAATAAAATAATAATTTATTATATTTTATAAATCTAGGATGTAATAATTTAATGGTATTAGAGCAATGATTTTGAGGACCTATTGGAATATGAGATTTAGAATTAGAATATTAGATGACCCAATTATTTTTTGAGATTTAGAAATTACACAGTAATGTAACTAAAGCATGATTGTAAGAGATTAGGATTATTTTATTGAGCCAAATATGATTTATTTTTTATTAAAAATTAATTAAAGATGTTACTCAAAAAGGATCCCATTAAATGATTTGAAATGAGATTATTGAGTAGAAGGCTAAAATTTTAGTATATTTTCTCTAAATTGTAATTAGTGTTGTATTGTTTTATCTTAAAAACTCCTATAAAGTTTTACATTTTAAATATAATTTTACCATTATACTCTTGTTCATTTTTTTGAAAAGTAGATAAGAGTTATTAATTTGATTATAGAATGTATTATTTTTAAAAAAATATATTTATAATAAATGAACAAATATCAATTGATTTAGTTATTCATGAAGATGCACATATTAGATTTATATATAATATTTTCTAAACAAATATTTTTTCTACTTATTATGTGGCTTCATTATGGTTAGTGATTGATTATCTTTTTTACTTTTACTTTATATTATTATGAATGTTTATGATCAATGTGTCTAGTTTTACTAACTAAAGATCATAGTAAATATCAATTATTATCTCAGATATAAAAGTTTTGATAAATTTTAAGTATAAAAAACTTTTGTAGGGTCTTTTAAAAATATATAAATTGAAAAGTATTTACCTTTATAATTTTGTTATCCTATATTATTCTTAAAATTGAAATTAGATTTGACATGTGTTATGATGGTTTGTAAAAGTTATTTTTGACATTAATAATATACATGTTTTGCAGTTTAATAAATTTGATCATGTGTTGATATTTAAACTTAATTATATGAGTAATTAATTTGAATGTAGTTTTGATTTAATGTTACATTAATTATAAGATATTATTTGTCTAATGCAATGATGTGATGTAATGAGACTTAAATATAATGTTATTTCTTTGACACATATAATATATAAATCATTTGAAATTATAAAAGAATATATATTAAATAGTTGGATAAATTTTCATCTTTTCAATTGCTTTTGTTTGTTGAGTTACACCTCCACTTATATTTTATGTCAACAATCAATTAATTTTCAAAATTTAAAAATTCTAGTGATTTATTAGATATAAAATTTGATATGCTTGTTATGGGTAATCTAAAACCAAATTATTGAATGAAGTTCATCAATTTCTCATATATTTTATGTTAAAAGAAGAAAAATATACAATATATATCTTTTGACTTAAAGTTTTTAGAATGGCCCATTTGATCTAAATAATTTTCAAGCTAATTTATACTTATCTTTTGACTTAATATTTCAAGAGATAATAATATTGATTAATATTATTTTTCATCAAATTTGAGGGCTAAATTTCTATTAAGTGGGAGAGAAATGTAATCGTCGATAATTTCTCCCTTAACATAAATTAATTATTATAAATAAATTTATTATTAACTTCCATGTTTATATACTATAGCCAAGTAAAAGATTAAATTTAATTTCCTTAATCATGTGGACAAGTTAGAAATTCTACTAATTAATTAATTATTAATTGATTTATTTTCTAATGAGTGATTTAATTTTTAGAAAGTAAATAATTTACATTCCATTTTTGTGTATGAACCATAAGAAATGAATATTATCTTTCTCTATTTGTGTGAAAGTAAAATAAAAATAAATTAAAAATAAAAATTAATTTATTATTTATCTTTTTGGATATCTTAAATTCTCATATATAAAGGGGGCTTCTCTTCCCTCATTCTTCACCGAGCTTGACAATGGAAGGATTGAAGAGAGAACTTCCTAAGGATATGATCTCAAAGAAAAGATAACCAAGGAAAGGCATGATCCTTTTTTTTAATTAGCTTTGATTTATATTTTGAAATCTTGATATTGTGATTGTTATAATTTTATGATGCATAATGATGTTTTAATTTTAAATTTTCATGATTAGTAAATAATGATAATTGATTTATGATGTTAGAATAATTATTTGATTTATATTGATCTCTTAAGCTAAATTTTAATATTAATTTAATTATTAAAAATTATATTTTTTGGATTAACATAATAGTTCTAATTTATTTAATTAGATATATTTATGTTTCAAGAATTATGTATGAATTTCTATGATGTAATTACTAGTTTTAAGTGACATGCGGCTAATCATATGAGTGATGACACGTGTAATATGCTACACATTCTGTTTTTTATTATTATTATAGTATTTTCTCTCTTTATATTATTTGATAAATATATATTAGATGTCTTTGAATCTGTGCAGTGGGAATTGAATCATGATGAGATCATGATAATAAGACCAATTCGCCTACAAGCACAAACCCTACATATTTCCGATTATAGGTTACTCGAGAGGGACATCAAAATAATAGGATAAATCGGTGTACTATATGTTGAATCTCAGATTTTGATGATGAAGTCAATTGATAAGTTATTTGATCTAATCTATATATTAAGAGAAGTGTGCAGGATTAACTACGATAGCGATGAAGATATAAAGCAAAATGAAGTGCTAGAGTTAAGTACGATCGAATCGTTGGGAGTTCGAGAGTTTGTCAAGAGTTCGAAGATTCATCGGGAATACTACCAGAATTGGATAAGAATGAATCGGGAGCTTAACGAAGGGTTCATCGGAAGTTCATCGGAAAGATGCATCAGAAGTTCATCGAGCTCGCCGAGAAAGATCAGAGTTTGCCAAAGAAGCTCGTCGGAACTCGCTAAGATCATTGTGAAATCCAGGAGCCTATTGGGTGTCCGTTGGAAAATGTCCGAGAGTTCATCGGAAGACCACCGGAAGCTCACTAGAAGAAACCTTGGCGTGTCAGATTTCGTTTTACTTTAGAAAATATCTTAAATTTTATAGTTAGTATATAATTAGAGTTAAGATTGTGAGGTAATCCCAGTAACCCAGGTAGGGGCCAACTAGGCCCATAAGTGGACTGGATTGGGTCAGATTCAAGGCCCATCTAGGTCGCTAAACCCCGTCTGGCAGTGGTACCATCAGACTGGGGTGGTGGAACCACCCACGGAATAGTTTCCTAGGGCCCTAGGTGGTAGTACTACCCATGTCAAGTGGTGGTACCGTCGATAGTTAATAACTACCAAGCAATTATACCATCGACAATTAATAATTACCAGGTGATGGTACTGTTAGGATCTAGAGCGGTACTAATAGGGGAGGGGGTGAATTAGTGTAGTGGATAAAAATCATAAATTCAAATTAATTCCGAAAAGAGTTGTGCGTTGAGAAGTTTCAGTTCAATGAAAAATGATTTCAGCAAAATGAATGTTTCGATTGAATATGAAAGAGAGTTGAGAGAAGGAGATTGAGAGATTACAACCAAGTAAAAATTGAAATGTAGTAATTTAAAAACTCACACCAAGAGAAGTACGTAGTGATTTATAGTGGTTCGATCAAATGACCTACGTCCACTTCCGAAACCTCCTCTGATGAGGTTTCCAGCTTCCACTATCAATTCTTCTTGAAGGGGAAGGACCAAGCACCCTTCTTATAGATTTTAACAAGTGGTTCACACTCTCTTACTGGACTTTTACAAATGAAACTTAAACACTCAAACTTTCAAAAGAATTTCGCTAGAGTTTTGACTTAATCCTTATCACTTCTTAATGTACTTAGCTAGTTGAGAAGTAAGGGGTATTTATAGGTTCAATTGGCTTTAGAATTAGAGCAAAAAAAAAGTCACATCGTGAATTTCTGGGTACTAGCGGTACCATCGCCAGTTGACCCTGCTCTGTTAGTGTACTAAGCGGTACTACCGCTTGACAGGGTCCTTGAGCTCTATGGAGGGCGGTACCATCACTTATCAAGCGGTACCATTATTGACCTAGGGCGATACCACCACTGGCCTGGGGCGGTACCACCGCCTAAATCACTTAAGAACTTGTTCTCGGGGTGGTGCCACTACCCCAGTCTGGCGGTGCCACTGCTAGACATGGTCCAACACTACTGAATGGGCATTGAATCTGGCCCAATCCAATCTAATTAAAGCCCAGTTAGCCCCTACTAGAGTTAATTAGGATTATTACTTAATCCTGACCCTAATTACGTGTTAACTACGAAATTAAAAATATATTCTAAGCAAAATACAATCCGACGACGTTGAGTCTTCTTCTGACAAACTTCCAGCGAACTTCCGACACACCCTCGGATATCTTCTGGTGGACTCCTAATAGGCTCCCAGACTTTATAGCGAGTTCCGACGAATCTTTTGGCAAGCTTCCGAACTTTCTCGGTGAGCACCACATGTTGGGTTTCAAATTTTAATGATAAAACTAATTGATTATGTTTTATTATCTAATTGCATTTTGAGTGACGTAGCTCTACTATCGATCAGGATTAGATAGTTGATACAAGATAAATCAGCATTGCGCTAAAGGAAATCATGTCAGGAGATTAGACATCGAGTAGGAGGTCCGATTGACAATCGGTAGAAGGCTTCGGACATTGGGCATTGGGCCAAGAAGAGTGGTGCTGAACCAAGGAGATCAGGGTTGTGGAGGTCAACTGTTGATTGGACAACAGGTCGCAAGAGAGGATGGTGCACCGAAGAATTGGATGAAGCGCTGACCAAGGACATACCGGGCAACAAGATGTTGATTCACGTAATAATTGTTTAGATCGAAGTAGGGATAAGATTTACTTAGTGTGTAGGATTAATATGATAACGATGAAGACATAAAGTGAAACAAAGTGCTGGAGTCAAGTGTGATGGAATCGTTGGGAGCTCGAGAGTTCGACGGAAGTCCGAAGATTCATCGGGAGTACTGCCAGAACTAGCCGAGAATGAGAAGGGAGCTTGCCGAAGGGTTTTTAGAAGTTCACCAGAAAGATTCGTCAGAAGTTTGCAGAGCTCACCGAGAAAGATCAGAGCTTGCGAAGAAGCTCATCAGAACTCACCTAGATTGTCGTGAAGTCCAAAAGCTTATCGGGAGTCCACAGAATGGTGTCCGAAGGTTCATCAGAAGACCACCGAAAGTTTACCGAAAGCTTGTCAGAAGAAGTCTTGACTTTTCAGACTTTGTATTAGCTTAGGAAATGTCTTTAATTTTATAGTAAGTATGTAATTAGGGTTAGAATTAAGTGTTAATCCTATAACCCTGGTAGGGGCCAATTAGGCTCAGTATGCGACTAGTTTGGGCTGGGTTTAAGGCCCAACCAAGAGGGTTGAACTTGTCTGGCGGTGGCATCGTAAGACTGGGGTGGTGGCACCACCCAGGTCCAGCTTCCCAGGTTGTATTGGGCGGTGGTACCGCCCAGATTGGGCAGTGGTACCGCCCAGATTGGGCAGTGGTACCGCCCAGATTGGGCGGTGGTACCACCTAGTGGCAGAACACCTGGGCGGTGGTACCGCCCAATACACTGGCCATGTCAGTGTGTCGGGCAGTGGTATCGCCAGACTAGTGGTAGTACCGCCAGTATCAGGGTCAAACTAGCAGTGGTACTGTCAGTACTAAAAAAACTAGGATAGAAAGTTTTTTAGCTCCAAGTTTGAATCAAATTGGAGTTTATAAAAAACCCCTTCTATCCTTGGTTAGAGAATACAAGCACATTGTCATGATCCAGCCTGATGGGCTAACTAGCCTATCAACTTCATTTTGGCCTATCAACCACTGGCCAAAATGCTTAAGCTGAAGTTGTTAGTAGTACACTCATCAGGCCCATATAAGCCAATTTTAGTCCCACCGACTTCCGACGTGGGACTATTGGACTAACTAAGGGTGTTACAATCTCCCCCACTTAAATGACTTGACGTCCCCGTCAAGGCCCAGATCAGACCCTAGCATGGTGCATGTGAGGCATAGCCTAGTGGTGGCTCCACGCTGTGATGAGTTCTCTGACTTCATCCACAGGTAGCCCTTTCCTACTCAAGCCTACCTCACCAAGCCCGAATACTAGGTCGGCTCTGATACCAAATGTCACGATCCAGCCTGATGGGCTAACTAACCTATCAACTTCATTTTGGCCTATCAACCACTGGTCAAAATGCTTAAGCTGAAGTTATTAGTAGTACACTCATCAGGCCAATATAAGCCAATCTTAGTCCCACCCACTTCCGATATGGGACTATTGAACTAACTAGGGATGTTACAATCTCCCCCACTTAAACGACTTGACGTCCTCGTCAAGGCCCAGATCAGACACTAGCATGGTGCATGGGAGGCATAACTTAGTAGTGGCTCCACGCTATGATGAGTTCTCTGGCTTCATCCATAGGTAGTCCTTTCCTACTCAAGCCTATCTTACCATGCCCGAATACTAGGTCGGCTCTGATACCAAATGTCACGACCTAGCCTGATGGGCTAACTAGCCTATCAACTTCATTTTGGCCTATCAACCACTGGCCAAATTGCTTAAGCTGAAGTTGTTAATAGTACACTCATCAGGCCCATATAAGCCAATTTTAGTCCCACCGACTTCCGATGTGGGACTATTGGACTAACTAGGGGTGTTACAATCTTCCCCACTTAAACGTCTTGACGTCCCCGTCAAGGCCCAGATCAGACCCTAGCATGGTGCATGTGAGGCATAGCCTAGTGGTGGCTCCACGCTGTGATGAATTTTTTGATTTCATCCACAGGTAGCCCTTTCCTACTCAAGCCTACCTTACCATGCCCGAATACTAGGTCGGCTCTGATACCAAATGTCACGATCCAGCCTGATGGGCTAACTAGCCTATCAACTTCATTTTGGCCTATCAACCACTGGCCAAAATGCTTAAGTTGAAGTTGTTAATAGTACACTCATCAGGCCCATATAAGCCAATTTTAGTCCCACCGACTTCCGATGTGGGACTATTGGACTAACTAGGGGTGTTACAATCTCCCCCACTTAAACGACTTGACGTCCCCGTCAAGGCCCAGATCAGACCCTAGCATGGTGCATATGAGGCATAGCCTAGTGGTGGCTCCACGCTGTGATGAGTTCTCTGACTTCATCCACAGGTAGCCCTTTCCTACTCAAGCCTACCTCACCTTGCCCGAATACTAGGTCGGCTCTTATACCAAATGTCACGATCCAGCCTGATGGGCTAACTAGCCTATCAACTTCATTTTGGCCTATCAACCACTGGCCAAAATGCTTAAGCTAAAGTTGTTAGTAGTACACTAATCAGGCCCATATAAGCCAATTTTAGTCCCACCGACTTTCGATGTGGGACTATTGGACTAACTAGGGGTGTTACACATATACACTTTGAAAGTAGAGAAACTCTATTTAAATCTCTAGAAATCCCCTTACTTGTTTTCAAGTTAAAAGAGAGGAGAGAGTGCTTGTAAGGGTTACCTCCTAAGCCCGTCAAAAGGAGAGAGCACTGTAAGGGAATTTGTCCTCACCCATTGGAAGGAGGATAGCTAGTGGAAAGCCAGTGGCCTCAAGTGAAGAGGAATCAGGAGTGGATGTAGGTCATATGATCGAACTACTATAAATTGGTTTGTGTTTATATCTTTGTAATTCATTTTATTACAAACCATCTTTACTTTGATGCTTTACTTCCTCTACTTCTCATTCTTACAATTGGCTTTAAGTTTAAAGCATCCTTCCATTTCGGATTTAATCGAAACAAAATATCTTTCTTTTTATACTAAGAATTCGAAAGTGTTTAAATTGCCAAAATTTATCGTTCTTTATCACTGCACTAATTCACCTCCATCTTAGTTCTGCTCTAGATCCCAATAATTGGTATTAGAGCCTCGTTATTTCTCTTTTAGATTCACACCCGCGAGAAATGACTCTTCACGGCCTTCAAGAGGGTTTTTCGATTGTTCATCCCCCATTCTTTAACGGATCGGACTACACATATTGAAAAACTTGAATGAGGGTTTTCTTGATTTATCTAGATTGAAATTTATAAAATATTATTGAAAATAGCTTTCAACTTCCCTCTAAACCGACGAACGAATGGTCGAACTTAGAGAGAAAATCTTTTTCTTTAAATGCAAAGGCTATGAATGGCTTATTTTGCGCTCTAGATAAAACTGAGTTCAATTAGATTTCTTCTTGTGAAACGGCTTTTAATATTTTACGAACACTTGAAATTACGCATGAGGGAACTAGTAGAGTCAAAGACTCGAAAGTAAACCTCTTATTGCATGATTTTGAGCTTTTTCGAATGCAACTAAGTGAGACTATAGGTGACATGTACACCTATTTCACGGATGTCGTCAATAGTCTAAAAACTCTTGGTAAATATTTTTTGGATTTTGTTCTCGTAAACAAGAATTTAAGATCCCTTCCAAAAAGGTGGGATCATAAAGTAACTGCAATACAAGAAACTAAGAATCTAAATGACCTTCTGATAGAAGAACTCATTGGCTCATTAATAACGTATGAAATAAGCTTTTTAGAACTTGATAAACACATGAACCTATTGAATCTTGAATTTTGATGATGAAACTAATTGAGAGTGATTTATGATCTAACTGTGTTTTGAGTCATGCAGGTCTACTCTTGATTAGGATTAGACAATTGACGTAGGAAGAATCGATGTTGCGTTGGAGGAAATCACGTCAGGAGATTGGACGTCGAGCCAGAGATTCGCTCGACGATCGACAGAACGCTTCGGATAAAGAAATCGGGCATCGGGCCAAGAAGAGCAGAGTTGCGCTAAGAAGATCAAGGTTGCAGGTATCAACTACTGATTGGGCAACAGACCGTAAGAGAGGATGATGCACCGAAGAAATGGATGAAGCGTCGATGTGCCAATGACGTACTGGGCGATATTTTGATTAAGCATTGTAATAATTATCTAGTTCGAAGTAGGATTAAGGATTAATTGGGTTGTAATTGGGCCAACCCAATTAGGGGCCAATTGGGCCCATACCCGAACAAGTTTGGGCCGGATGAAAGGCCCAAACATAGTTGTTGAACCCTTTCTGGCGGTGGCACCGTCAGACTAGGGCGGTTGTACCACTTGGGTTTAGTCTCTCAGGTGGTCTGGGCGATGGTATCACCCTGGGGTAAAGTGCTTGGGCGGTGGCACCGTTGGCTGGACAGTGGTACCGCCCAGTACACTGATCATGTCAGTGTGCTAGGCGGTGGTACCGCTAGGCTGGGCGGTGATACTGCCCAATACACTAATAGGGGCAAAAAGCCTGGGCGATGGTACCGCCCAACATTGGCAGTGGTACCGTTAGTCCCCTTGAAATCTAAGGTGATTCAAATTTGGGCTCCAAATTTGAATCCTCTTGGGGTCTATAAATACTCTAAATGTTCTTGCTTGGGACAGCAAGAATTGTGCAAGAAACTAAGGGAAAACTCTGTTAGTTTTAGTTGAAATTCCTTCTCCAAAGTGTGAAGTTGTTTTTAAGAGAGGTGTTGAGGGAAGCCTTGTAAACAGAGTTTGTAAAAGGGAGTTTGTCCTCACCCATTGGAAGGAGGATAGCTAGTGGAAAAGCCGGTGGCCTCAAGTAAAGAGAAATCGGGAGTGGACGTAGATCGTATGACTGAACCACTATAAAATCAGTTTGCATTTATTTTATTGTTCTTTATCTTTTTGCAAACCTATTTTCTTCACCTGTTCACTGCCCTCCTTCTCTTAATGCTTTCAAGCTAAACACATTTCCGATATAATTTAATCAAAATTATTTTTTATCATACAAAGTTTTTCGAACAAGTGTTTAAATCGTTGAAATTTATCGTGTTTAACCACTGCACTAATTCACCCCCCCTCTTAGTGCCGCTCTAGATCCTAACAATTGGTATTAGAGCCATATTATTTCTCTTTCGAATTCACACTCGCAAGAAATGGCTCTTCACGACTTTCAAGAGGGTTTTTCGATTGTTCGTCCTTCGTTGTTTAACGGTTTGGATTATACTTATTGGAAAACTCGAATGAGAGTTTTCTTAATTTCTCTCGATTTAAACTTAATTAAATATTATTGAAAATAGTTTTCAACTTCTCTCTAAATAGACGAACGAATGGTCAGATTTGGAGAGAATTTTTTTTTCTTTAAATGCAAAGGCTATGAATGCCTTATTTTGCGCTTTGGACAAAAACAAGTTCAATCAGATTTCTACATGCGAAACAGCTTTTGATATTTGGCGGACACTTGAAATCATGCACGAGAGAACTAGTAGAGTCAAAGACTCGAAAGTAAACCTCTTATTGCATGATTTTGAGCTTTTTCGAATACAACCAAATGAGACTATAGGCGACATGTACATCTATTTCATGGATGTCGTCAATAGTCTAAAAACTCTTGGTAAATCTTT
Source organism: Musa beccarii (assembly GCA_024322285.1). Classification (NCBI taxonomy): domain Eukaryota; kingdom Viridiplantae; phylum Streptophyta; class Magnoliopsida; order Zingiberales; family Musaceae; genus Musa; species Musa beccarii. The sequence goes on along the minus strand of CM044396.1, from coordinate 14,381,558 downwards.
TTTGGATTTTGATCTTGTGAACAAGATTTTAAGATCCCTTCCAAAATGGTGAGATCCTAAAGTAATGGCCATACAAGAAGCTAAAAATTTAAATGACTTACCTCTTGAAGAACTCATTGGGTCTTTAATAACCTATAAGATGATATTCTTGGAATACAATGAATATGATGAACACATGAACCACCTTCCAAAGAACAAGAAAGATTTAGAATTTTAGACAAATGAGAACCTCTTGAGTAAAAACTCAAGTGATGGTGATGAGGATATTAAACACATAACAATGAATTTTAATAAGTTCATTAAACAAAAATGTAAAACTAAAAATGAACTTGAACGGAGTAAGAGGCCAAAGAAAAGGAAGACACCCAAGGACGAATTAAGAACTTCCGAAAGGCAAATGGCAAATTGCGCTTTAATGGGCTTCGACTACAAGGTAAGTAACTCACCTGAAATGTTGTTACATTATTTTGAAATTATATGATCTCTTCATGAGTTGCTTGATTTAGTTAGTAAAAAAAATATTTTTAAAAATTATATCATGCTTTTCTCTAGTAATTTTTTTTTAAAATAAAAAATATGAATGATGATTGTATGATTTTTGATAATGCTTAGGATTAATCCATGCATGTGTATCTTGATGTTTTATATTGCTTTTGGTTTCAAACAAGATGCATGATTTTTGACATAATAAATTAATGGCATATTTCAAAATAATGCTTGTACACTAAATATAATTAAAAGATAAAAGCAAGCATATTGATGATTTCACTTTCAACATGATGCATGGTTTTTACATGAAAATTATAACATGCTTATATGAGATCAACCACATAAAATAAAATACATAAAAATTAAAAATGTGTTATCATGATGTTTTATTTTTTGTGTTTGATCTTGATGGCTTTGATGAAATCACATTTTCAGTCTTAAACTTGATACACAATGTTTATAGAAAGAGGACTTGAGCATGCTTATAAGTAATTAATCTACATTGTTCTAAATAAAATTTTCAAATGAAAAATTTTGATAATAATATCTAATTTGTATGATGATACATGGCTTTCAAATAAAAAATCTTGAACATACCTTTTGAAATCATACTTGATGATGAAAATCTCGATATTAAAAGGATGTTATCATGCTTGAAAGTTATGGAATCATGCTTGATGAATTGTTTTATGAAATTTTGCATTTAAGTCTTGAACCTTCATGCTTATTTTGATTTGACATAAAAAGACAAAGACATATTTATATAAAATCAATACATGAATTGAAATCACTAAAAGAGAAATGCATATATTTTGAACATCTCTCTTTCTCTAAAGTTTTTGATTTTTCAATAAGAGACAAGTGATGAATTCATGCCATTATTGATAAATCTCTTCAACTATTATATTGATCTTAATGATTTAAATTAAATTTTATGTCTTGAAGTAATATGTTATATTTTTGCCTTGACGATCTTTATGACAATGCTTGCCACTCATTTTTTTAATATTGATATTTTTTAAGGTAAAGGCATACTTATATGAAGATTCACATAAATTGAAATGCAATGTATTTTCTATCTTATCAAGATCAATGAATTCATTCAGTTAATTTTGTGAATCTCGTGAACCTCTTGAATGTGATTTTGATGATAAGTTTGGAGTTGATAAATTGAATGAGATCTTTCAAAATGATTCACGACTTCTATTTTTAAACTTTCAGATTCACATCTTTATTTTGTTGGAATTATGACTTATTAAGCATTGATAGTTTGAATGCATGAATTGATGATCTTGATTTGAAACTCGAAATTTTCTTTTGATCTTGATGACTTGATGTTCCTTATGCATGAATCATATTCTCATTTGATTCTTTTATAAATGAAATGATACATTCAAATGAATCACTTATTAATATTTATGATTGCAATACATATTTTTGAAATATCTTTCTAATGTGATAACTTAAGATGTCTTATGGTGTTCATGACATGATTTCTTTATGGCTTGTATGACTCATGATTGAAATATTTTGAGCCTTTGATATTGATATGTTTTTTATATCATGATTCTTTTATATTGATTGTATACTCCTTATCATAAACTGAAAAATTGATATAAAAGAAATTTGCTTTATAATGAATCAAAGAATCATGACTTGATCTATGAGAATGATATGTTTTTATGTATCATGATTCTTGGTTATATGCATCATGTGATGATTGAAAGATTGATGTATATTTTTATTGATGCAATTTTTTTTATATGTAAAGGAAATTTTTATATCATTGCTTCCTCCCTTCTTTTTGATAATGACAAAGGGAGAGAAGAAATTGCTAGCTTTGCTAGCATACAAAGGAAGCAAACTTGGAAGCTTGCACTCCTCAAAAAGAGAAGAAAGATCTTACCTATCAAAAGAAGCAAAAAGTGCAAGACTTAGAAAATTTATAATCTTACATTTGCCATGCTTCTATGTTTGTATGTTGTAATAAAAATTTAGCTTGCATGTTTAAGTGATGAAAATTTTATGAAAATTACAAACATTCAAGGCAAAATTAAAGTGCACTTCTCAAGAGAGAAGAAACAAAGTGCAGCTTACATATCTCAAGAAGCAAATGAAAATTGCTATCTTGCCTATCATAAGAAACGAAGTGCATGTAAACTTGCACATATCAAGAAGCAAGTAAAAATTGCCATGCTTGAACTTAAAAAACTTGCTATGCTTTTGCACTTATATGTTATGATGAAAATCTAGCTTTATGTTACAAAAACTTGCTTATCTTTAAATATAGCTAGATGCTACTTCTCCTTTTTGTTGATGACATAGGGGGAGAAGTAGATTGATGACTTTATGCATTGAATTAAAGATTTTATATATTTGTATGATAGATTGATATTTTTTTTCATACCATGTGATGAATGTTACTTGGATTTGGAATAATCCAATGTTTCTATCAGTGACATATTGATAGGGGGAGTTTATTTAAACTCCGAGGAGTTAAGGTTAACTCTGTCATCAATTAGTTGTCATCATAAAAAAGGGCGAGATTATTGAATCTTGGATTTTGATGATGAAACTAATTGAGAGTGATTTATGATCTAACTATGTTTTGAGTAACGCAGGTCTACTCTCGATCAGGATTAGACAATTGATGCAAGAAGAATTGATGTTGCGCTAGAGGAAATCACATCAGGAGATTGGACATCGAGCCGGAGGTTTGCTCGATGATCGGTAGAAGGCTTCGGACAAAGAAATCGGGCATCAGGCCAAGAAGAGCAGAGTTGCACCAAGAAGATTAGGGTTGCAGGCATCAACTGCTGATTGGGCAATAGGCCGCAAGAGAGGATGATGCACCGAAGAAACGCACGAAGCGCCGATGTGCCAATGACATGCCGAGCGACATTTCGATTAAGCATTGTAATAATTGTCAAGATTGAAGTCGGATTAAGGACTAATTGGGTTGTAATTAGGCCAACCCAGTTAGGGGCCAATTGGGCCCGTACCCGGACAAGTTTGGGCTGGATGAAAGGCTCAAACATGGTTGCTGAACCCTGTCTAGTGGTGGCACCACTAGACTGGGGTGGTGGCACCGCTTGGGTTCAGTCTCTCAGGTGGTCTGGGTGGTGGTACCACCTCGGGACAGAGTGCTTGGGTGGTGGCACTGTTGGCTGGGCGGTGGGACCGCCCAGTACACTGACCGTGTCAGTGTGCCAAGTAGTGGTACCACCAGGCTATGTGGTGGTACTACCTAGTACACAGACAGGAGCAAAAAGCCTGGGCAGTGGTATCTCCCAGTACTGACAGTGGTATCGCTAGTACCCCTAAAATCTGGAGTGATTTAAATTTGGGCTCTAAATTTGAATCCTCTTGGGGTCTATAAATACCCCAGATATTCTTGCTTGGGACAACAAGAATTATGCAAGAAACTAAGGAAAAACTCTATTAGTTTTAGTTGAAATCCCTCCTCCAAAGTTTGAAGTTGTCTTTCAAATAGGTGTTGAGGGAAGCCTTGTAAATAGAGTTTATAAAAGGGAGTTTGTCCTTGCTCGTTGGAAGGAGGATAGCTAGTGGAAAAGCTAGTGGCCTCAAGTGAAGAGGAATCAGGAGTGGACGTAGGTCGTATGACCGAACCACTATAAAATCAGTTTGCATTTACTTTATTACTCTTTATCTTTCTATAAATCTATTTTCTTCACCTATTCACTGCCCTCCTTCTCTTAATGCTTTTAAGCTAAACATATATTTGAAACGATTTAATCGAAATCATTTTTTATTGTACGAAGTTTTTCGAACAAGTGTTTAAATCGTTGAAATTTATCGTGTTTAACCGCTGCACTAATTCACCCCCTCTCTTAGTGCCGCTCTAGATCCCAACAGAATCACCTTCCAAAGAACAAGAAGGATTTAAAACTTTGGACAAATGAATGCCACTTGAGTGATGACTCAAGTAATGAAGTAATGAGAACAATGTTGAGAACCTTGAACTTTTAATGAATCTTAATAAATTTATTAAACAAAAATCTAAAACTAAAAATGAACTTAAACAAAGGAAGAGGCCAATGATGAAGATGAAATGCAAAGAAGAATCAAGTGACAAAATAACGAATTGGGCTTTGACAGGTTTCAACAACGAGGTAAGTAACTCACATAAGATGTTCTTACATTGTTTTGAAATTACATGATCCTTTCATGAGTTGCTTGATATAGTTGGCAGGAATTTTTTTTATGCTTTTCTTTCTATTATTTTTGAAAAGTAAAAATTATGAATGATAATTACTTAATTTGTGATAATGTATAAATTCCATGTATAGTTTTCGTATTGGATTTTGGTCTTAAACTTAATGCATATCTATGTATGTTATTCTTGAAAGTGTTTTAATGATAATTGCATCTCATGCTTGTACACCTAACAAGATAAAATCAATGAACATCTATCTTGATGACTTTACATTTTAAAACTATGCATGATGAGCGAATCTTATGTGTTAATGCTTGGCTCTCGTATAAAAATTTTGAAGATACTTTATGGTATTATGCTTGATCTTTAAATTTGTGTATCATGCTTAATGAGAAATTGAAGTAATAAAAATTGAAATCCTATATTTTGGAATAATATGTTTTTGGACTTGATGGAATTCATGACAAAAATTGTTTTTTGGATTTATAAAATGATGTATGATTTTAGCAAAAATTTGAGCATTGATCATCTTGTTATAATTAATAAAAGAAAGAATTAAAATAATTTTGATGATGCATTATAAAACTATGCTTAATGATTGTATCATGCTTGATGACTTGAAATCTCATATTTTGAAATAATATGTATGATGAATCCATGAATCTTAATGGTTTTGATGATGCTTTCAGTTTTAAATATGATGCATGACATTTACATACGAAAAATTTGAACATTCCTATGAAAGATCACATCACTTAAATTGAAACACATAAAAATGAGAAAATGCACTATCATGATGATTTATGTGTGATGCATTTGATCTTAATGGGTTTGATGACAATACTCATGTTTTGGATTTAAACTTGATACTCATCTTTTAAAACATGAGCACACTTATATGAAACAAACAGCTTAAAATAAAACACATTATATATGATGAGTGACTCTCACATTTTGAACTAATGTGTATTTGGTCTTAATCGTTTTTATGATGAATTTTTATATGACGTGTTATATATTTCAATTTTAAAAATCTTGATGATGGTTTTTGCCTTTATGTCTTAAACTTTCGTGCTTATCTCTATTTGACATTAAAAGACAAAGGTATGCTCATATGAAATGAATCATAAAATGGAAATGCATATTTCTTGAAATCGCTCTCTAGAGTTTTTTTATTTTTCCATAAAAGACAAGTGATGAATTCATTTATGATATTTTGTGAATCACTTGAATTATGAATGAGATTTTGATAATGTGTTAAAAGAATCACTTAAAAAGAAAATGCTTTTCCCATCTTATTGAGATTAATGATTTCATGATATCTTATGAATCTCGTAAATTATAAAAGTGAATTTGATGATTTGTTTATGAGTTTAGAGTTGATGAATTGAACTAGAATGAGTCTTATCTATATCGTGATCTTGATAACTTGAGTTTTTCAAGATCTCTTACTCCATACTATTTTATGATTCTCCCATGTTATTGAAGAAAATGCAAATGAATCATAAATTATTTTCTCTTGACTTTTCGATACCCAACTTGAGAAAATGTGCTTTAATGATTGAAACATTGCATGCATAATTTGATTTTTTTCTCTTTCATTTCAATACTTATTTCTACACATGACTTGATGATTGAAATATTAATGCAAACGCTTGATATATCACTTGTCATGGTTTGAATATCGAAGTAAAAGAAATTTTGTTCATCTTGATATCTTGATACTTGAATTTCTTTGTTATGAAATGTCATTTTGATATCTTGATACTTGAATTTCTTTGTTATGAAATGTCATCTTGATATCTTGATACTTGAATCTCTAAATAAGATATTGATGAGAATTCCTATACATGAATCAAGTTACTCTTTGTGCTATTAATTTTCAAATGAATCACAAGCCTTGATATCATAATCTTTCATAATATAGAAATGACAAGATTTCTTGTATGACTCATATGATGATTGAAAATTAATTTACTTTATTATGAATCATTGAATTATGATCTTGTTACCTCCTAAAATTAATTTGCCTTATTGATTTTTTATATTGATATCTTTTATGACATGATATAATTGAATCATTGATTTATTCTTTTTATCATGGCTTAAAAATACATGCAAAGAAAATATGCTAGCATTGGTATCCATGACTTGAATTTGATTGAAATATTGCATGCTTAAATCGATTTTTCTCCTATGTTTCAATACGTCTTTGTATACTTCATGACTTGATGATTGAAATGTTGATGTAGGCTTTTGATGTATCACTTGTCATGATTTATGCAAATTGCTAGCATTTTGAATCTCAAAAATGATTTTAATTTAATTATAGGTTTCAAGTTGTCAAATTAGTTTGAATGAGATTTTTGTTTCAAGCGAATCATGAACTCTCTAATGAATTCTTGACTTGAGATATTTTATGCAAATTGAAATACTTTCCTCTATGATTACTTCTTTTTTTTCATTTACTAAAGAGAAAAATAATCCAAGTCTTGATATATCGATAAATGATACTTGAAATTATTTTTATGATTCATGATGAATTTAGATCTATCATACATAAATCAAGTTATTCCTTTTTACTACCAAATGAATCATGACTTGATCTTTGATATTGATATTTCTTTTATCATGATCCTTGGTTGTATAATTCTTTTGTTTTATTAAAAAGATTTGTCAAATAAATCATATCCTTCTTGAATTTTCTTGATATCATGACATGATTTCTTTATATAACTTGAAATTTTTAGCCATTGAGTCCTCCACTTCATTTTAACAACTAAGGGAGAGCTAGCTTGTTGGCTTGAATGTTAAATTCATGTGATGATAGAAACATTTATGTCAATATTTATTTCTAATATCTCATTTGCCATTTTAATGAAAAAGGAAATCAATTACAACATTGCATCCTCCCTTCTTTTTTAGAATGATAAAGGGGGAGATAAATTGCTAGCTTGAAGCAAAATTATTAGTTTAGAGAAAACTTGCTAGCTTGTGTATCACAAGAAAAAGTGGCAAAAGTAGCTAGCTAAAACTTGCAAAAATTGCTACCTTGCAATTTCATGAGAAGCTAAGAATTGCTATATCAGAGAATGCAAATATTGCTATCTTGGCTATCTCAAAAAAAGAAAATACAAAACTTAGAAAATTTGCATTCCTACACTTGCCATGCTTCTATGCTTGTATGTTGTAATGAAAATTTAGCATGCATGTTTAAAGTGATTATACAAAATTGCTAGTTCATTACAAACAAGAAGTTGATAGCTTGTAAAGGCAAAACTTATAAAGGTGCTAGCATGAAGGATTGCAAAAAGAAGCAAAGTGCTATCTTGCCTATCATAAGAAACTTGCCATGATTGAATGTTAATGAAAATATAGCTAGTATGATTGTAAAACTTGTATATCTTTTAAACTAGCTATAATGTTACTTCTCCTTTTTGTTGATGACAAAGGGAGAGCAGTAGATTGATGAGTTCATGCAATGTAATGTTGATTGAATATTTTATATATTTATATGATGTTTTTGATAACATGATTTTAATACATGTTATTTGGATTTGGGATAATCCAAGTATTCTATCAATATGACATATTGATAGGAGGAGTTTGGTTAAACTCCGGGAGTTAAGATTATCTCCGTCATCAATTAGTTATCATCATAAAAAAGGGGGAGACTATTAGGTCTCAGATTTTGATGATAAAACTAATTGATTGTGTTTTATTATCTAACTATATTTTGAGTGACGTAGGTCTACTATCGATCAGGATTAGACAGTTGATACAGGATGAATCAACGTTGCGTTGGAGGAAATCACGTTAGGAGATTGGACGTTGAGTTGGAGGTTCGATCGACAATTGGCAGAAGGCTTCGGACATCGGGCATTGGGTCAAGAAGAGTGATGTTGCACCAAGGAGATCGGGGTTGCGGAGGTCAACCGTCGATTGGGCAACATGCCGCAAGAGAGGGCGGTGCACCGAAAAACTGGACGAAGTGCTGACTAATGACAAGCCAGGCAACAGGATGTTGATTCGTGTAATAATTGTTTAGATCGAAGTAGGTTTAATATTTACTTAGTGTACAGGATTTGTTAGTTATAGGTACCCTACAAGCTAATCACATGAGTGATGGCACTTGTGACTTGACATTCATTCTTTCTTTTGCTTATTATTATTAGACATTTTATCACTTTATGTTGCATGTTGCATATATTGTGAGTCCTTGGATCTGTGCAATGAGAATTGGATTGTGATGAGATAACGATAATGAGACCGATTCACCTTTAAACACAGACCATAAATAATCCCAGTCATAGGTTACTCAAAAGGGACATCAAGATAACCGGATAGACTGGTGTGCTATATACATATCCATATGATGGAGGTGGCTGATCTCATAGCTACTCGTGTGGAGACATTAAGGATATAGTACAGGTGCTCATTGGAGAATGAGTTTACTGATTGATCCACTTACGGAATGCTGGAAAGTTATTGATACCTCACGTCAAATAGTGATTCCGTAGTCCCAGTAGTGTATCTGGTCCTTAGACTCAAGATACCAAGGATGTCCTGTATGAGTACTCCACTCTTTGATACCAGACTTATAGGTTTGGAAGTTTCAGATCTAGTACAATTGGTTATTGGGAGTGATAGCTAACCTTACGAGGGTTATTGAGTGTCAATAGAGGATCATCTGCTCTCGGTATCATGAGAGAAATATCCTATGTATTCTTACTCGAACAAATCCTTGGCCAAGGTTATTCGGATTGAGAGAGAAAGAGTTCTTCGGGAGAATCCGATAAGAACGAGACTCGAGGAGAGACCGTATGAGCCTGACAGCACCATGCTTGGTATAAGGTCTCTGGGATATTAGATAGATAAGGGATTATAAATACATAGTAACTGAGGATAGATAGGTCTAAATGATTGGATTCCCTTGTATTGTTTGGGGACTACGGCGTAGTGGCCTAGTACGTCCGTAATCAATGAGTCGGGTGAATTATTATGAAAATAATAATTCACTAAGTCAGAAGGAGTTCTGACAAGTATGACTCATGGTTAGCTCGATATTGGGCATAGAGGGTCACACACATATTGTAGGTGTCACGATGAGTAGAGGTTCGGATATTAGATATCCGCCAGAGTCCCTATCTTATTGGATATCCAATAAGCCTTGAATTATTGGATCCTAAGATGAGATCCAATAAGAGCTAATAAGAGATTATTGGGTAGAGACTCATTAATCTAAGAGGCTTGGGTAATTGGATAGAGATCCAATACCCAATAGGGCAAGATCCATTAGGGTTTACAAGGGGCCTCTATAAATAGGTGGGAATTAAAGGCTCATAGGCCGGGGTTCTCTCAATAGCCACCTTCTATTCTCCTCTACCCAAGAGAGGAGCATTGTTGCAGTCCCTGTCGTGTGGATACCACTAGAGAAGAGGACGCTTGACCTTCTTCATCCTCTCCTACAAATCTGTAGGGATTCAGGGATATACGATCTCCCTAGGTACTTTTTTTTACACATGTAGTTTTTGCGGATTTGTTTTTGAAACACACCGATCTTCGCACAATGACGGAACCTTCAGCGAAAATCTAGGGTGTTTTTGTTTTCTGTTCTTCCATTGTGCATCAGATGTCGCCCCCTCGGATTTCCCAACAATGGTATCAGAGCCAGGTTGTTTTTGTGAAGATTGAATCTTAAACTATGTGTGTTGTGATTTAGAACAGATTTTGTCGTCAAAATCGGATCTTAAACAAGGGACGCATAGGTTGGCTACAGGCGGCAGATGGCCAGCAGCCCACCTGTAGCAGCAGCCCCTGCAAGGCTGCCTGCCCGTATGGGCGGGGAGTGCCTGTGGGCGCTGCGCCCTCGGGGAAGCAACACCCGCGGGCAGACCACCCGCAAGCGAGCCGCCCGCGGGGGGCAAGGTCGCTTTAGGAGCCGGCGCCTGCCTGCAATGGCACCACCCACGGGCGAGCCACTCGCCTACGGGCATTGCCCCGCAAGGGCGGCGGCCTACCGGTGCTGCGGCCATGGGCCAAAAATGCCACAGGGGTGGCGCGCGCCCGCAAGGGCGGTGCCAACGAGGGGTGGTGATCGCCCGTAAGTGGCAGCGCCTGCGGGTGCTACACTCGCCTACTGGCGTGGGCACCGTCGCGACCCCCCAGCACGCATGGCCGCCGTCGGTAGGGTGGCGGCCACAACGCAAGCAGTGAGGGGATTAGGGTTTTCGGGCAAAAGATAATTTTGCCCATCGGAATTTCAGAAATTTTGGTTTCTGTCCCTTTTGACAGAATGACCAAAATACCCCTTATAATTTTGAAATTTTCAGTTTTATTTTTTATCAAATGACCAAAATACCCTTTAGAATATTTCCTTATATATCCCTTTTTTTAGAAAATATTAATTAATTAAAATATTTAATTAACTATTATTATTTATCTAGCAATCATATATAATAACATATATATGTGATGTATGATGTTGACAAATGATCATGGACCGTATGATGTGATGTGTGTATATGTGATTATTATTATTGAGGCTTGCGAGCCTCTATTTTTTTCGTTTATTATCAGGTTTACGTGCTTGTAATTATATTATAATTACATGAGGAGGTGCAATACGAGCGGGACCCACAAGATCGAGGTAGACGATCCGATGCATGGAGATGCGTTGAGATGCCGATGGAACCGACAAAGTGTGATGGACGATCATAGGACATGAAGATGTACCGATGCACACATAGATTTTGATATGAGTGATTGGGCCCACTGGCTCGGGCCTGATCACATTAGGATACGGTCTATGATCATCGGTGTGATTGCTCATGTGATGTGTGATTGATTATACACCTACTAAATATGTATATATATTTACATGCAATTTAGATATATGTATTAAATATGTATGTGTGTGACACATTATGTTAGGAGACCAAATAAAAAATCTCCTCTATTAATAATATTAAGTCAGTAAACATAAGGTAATTAGATTGACCCACGTGGCCTTCCATCGTTATAGGTAGGAACCGATTCCTGGTGTAGGTTGAGTTGGTCGAGTCCCTCGAGACTCACTTATATCGTGTTTTTCTATCTTATCTATGACATAAAAATGTCACCGGTGACCTGAGAATATGGTATGCTTGGTCGAGTCTCTCGAGAGTATATCATCGAATCAGATTCATCTTGTAACGATGGTGATGACTTAACCGAACATCATGGTTGGCCGAGTCCCTCGAGGCCATGGTGGTTCGGAGGTCGAACAGGATGAGAATCACAAGGAGTTGTGATTAGCAAGAGTTGCCTACCTTTACGGGTTAACGTGATTGGTCAAGTCCTTCGAGGTTACGTTAAGACGTCGATTGGATCCCAATCCCCACTAAAAATTCGCCGGGGTCTCCAATTCACATACCGGAGGGTGTTGTGTGTCTCGCGAAAAAATTAGTGGGAATACATTAAGATAGAAGTCATTATCTTATTTTTTGCAAAGTCTGCATATTATTTATTTCTGCTACATCTTTCAAAAAAATATCGCTTTCAAATCCTTTACGTGGCATACTTGATGCCAACCGCCTCACTAATCCAAATTATACGAATTGGCTTCGCAATCTGAGAATCATTCTCATGATAGAGAAAATTGCGTACGTCCTTAATACAGTGATCCCTATGCCCGATAAAGGGGCTAGCGAGAATGAGATCACTCGTTATGTAAAGTACATAGATGATTCCGCTCTTACTCAGTGTTATATGTTGGCCTCAATGACTACTGAGTTATAGAGACATCATAAAAATATCGATGTTAATTCCATACTTCTGCATCTCCGCAAACTATTTGTGGAACGAGAAAGAACTCAGTGATATGAGATATCAAAGAGTCTTTTGCATGCCAGGATGACTGAGGGGACACCGGTTCAGAACTATGTCCTTAAGATGATTAAGTGGATCGTGAAACTCACAGGTCTAGGAATGGTCCTAGAGAATAACCTATATGTGGATCTTGTACTTCAGTCCCAACTAGATTCCTTTTCTCAGTTTATAATGAATTTTAATATGAACAAGCTTGAGGTGACCCTCCCAGAGCTCCTCTATGTTGAGAGAAGTAGAGAACACCATCAAGAAAGAGAAGCCAGTTCTTTATGCTGGTGAGACCAGAAAGAAAAGGAAGGCTGAGAAGTCCCTTAAGAATGTCAAGGGCAAAGATAAAATGAGTACAGCAAAGGTTGTCAAGAAAGACTCAACAAGAGATAAAGGCCAGTGCTTCCACTACGGCAAAGATAGGCATTGAAAGAGGAACTACAAAGAGTACCTTACAGAGAGGACGAAATAGAAGCTTGGAGAAGCTTCAGGTATATTCATGATCAGTCTCTATTTGTCAGAATCTTATGATAACACATGGTATTGGATACCCGGAGTGCTTATCATATCTATAATTCGTTGCAGATTCTGACAGGACCTAGGAGATTGAAGAGAGACGAGATGGACCTTAAGATGGGCAATGGAGTAAAGGTTACTGCAGTGGCTATTGGCAAGGTCACTTTACATATACCTGGTGGAGCTATTATTGCATTAGATGCATGCTATTATGTTCCTTCTATTATCAAAAATATTATTTCTATTTTAAGTTTGATAGTTAGTGAATATAAATTAGTTTTTGAAAACATTGATTGTTCAATAGCATTAGATGATGAGATCATCATGAGAGGAACATTGCATAATGGTTTATTTATGCTAGATATAGCTCAACACATCATGAGTGTAAGTGAGTCTAAGAGGAAACGAGAAAAGGTGAATAATGCATATCTATGGCATTATAGGCTAGGCCATATCCATGAGGGAAGAATTCAAAAATTACTAAAGAATGGATATCTAGATTCATTCGACTATGAGTCATATGTGACTTGTGAACCTTGCCTTCGGGAAAAGATGACCAACTCTCCATTTAGTAGAACTGGAGAGAGAGCCACTGAGTTGCTGGAACTTATACATAGTGATGTATGTGGTCCCATGTCGACTCATACCATAGGTTGTTACTCTTACTTCATTACTTTCACTGATGATTTCTTAAGATACGAATATATGTACTTGATGAAGTACAAGTCTGATGCTTTTGAGAAATTTAAGGAATATAAAAATGAAATGGAGAATCAGACTAGAAAGAGTATTAAACCCTTCGATCAGATCGAGGAGGTGAGTTCTTGAGTATAGAGTTAACCTAGTTCCTCAAAGGTCATAAGATATTATCTCAATGGACACCTCCTTATACACCGCAGTTTAATGGTGTATCAGAAAGGAGGAATCGCACACTGTTAGACATGGTACATTCCATGATGAGTTTCACTAACCTATCCATCTCATTTTGGAGATATGCCTTAGAGGCCGTAACTTACCTTCTGAACAGAATTCCAATGAAGTCAGTAGTGTCTACTCCATATGAGATATGGAATGGGAAGAAGCCTAATCTTAAGGTTGTTAAGATTTGGGGCTGCCTTGTCTATGTCAAGAGACACAACCCCGACAAGTTGGAATCCAAGACGGAATGGTGCAAGTTCGTGGGATACCCCAAGAAAACTTGTGGGTATTATTTCTATCACCCTGAGGACCAAAAGGTCTTTTTAGCCAAGAGAACAGTGTTCCTTAAGAAGGAACACATTCTTGGTGGAGATAGTGGGAGCATGATAGAGTTGAGCGAGGTTGGAGAACTTAGCTCAAGCACCATTCCATAGTTAGAATCTATTCAGGTACCTAGCACACAAGTTCCAACTTTACGTAGGTCCGGTAGATTATCCCATCATCTTGAGAGATATGTGGGACATATCAGAAGAGAGGATGTTGAGAATATTGATCCTCAGACCTACGAGGAGGCTATTATGAGCATAGATTCCGGGAAATGGCAAAAAGCCATGAATTCAGAAATGGATTTCATATACTCCAACAAGTTTTAGAACCTCGTTGTTGCACCCGAGGGTATTATACACATTGGTTGCAAGTGGATCTTCAAAAAGAAGATTGAAGTAGATGAAAATATAGAGAGCTATAATGCAAGGCTAGTGGCTAAGAGGTATCGTCAAAGATAAGGTATTGACTATAACGAAACTTTCTCACCCGTAGCTATGCTAAAATCCATTCGAATTCTATTAGCTATTGTAGCACACTATGATTATGAGATCTGACATATGGATATCAAAATCACATTCCTCAATGACAACCTCGAGGAGGAGGTGTATATGATATAACATGAGGGATTCGTATCCAAGGATAACCCAAACAAGGTATACAAGTTTCTTCGATCTATCTATAAACTGAAGTAAGCTTCCTGAAGTTGGAACATAAGATTTGATAAAGCGATAAGATCTTATGACTTTGTTAAGAATAAAGATGAGCCTTGTATGTATAAAAAGGTAAGTGGGAGCGCTCAACTTTTTGGTACTGTATGTGGATGACATCTTGATCATTGGGAATGATGTAAAAATGCTCTCCACATTAAAGACTTGGCTATCTAGGCACTTCTCCATGAAGTGTTGGGAAATCCTTCAAGGGACTGGCATCACATGTGTAGCGGAAGAACAAGTGTAATCACTCATATGATTGGCTTGTAGGGCACCTATAACTAGCATGAAGGACTTAAGAAAAACATCCTACATATTGGAGATACAGATCTATAGAGATAGATCCAAGAGGATGTTTGGCTTGTCCCAATTTAGGTATATAGACACCATTGTCAAAAGGTTTGGCATGGAAAGTTCCAAGAGAGGTCTTACACCATTGAGACATAGAATATCATTTTCTAAGAGTATATCCCCAAAGACTCTTGAAAAAAGGGCACACATGGATAGGATACCATATGCCTCAGCGATAGGATTTATTATGTATGCTATGCTATGTACCAAGCTTGATATAGCACATGCTCTGAGTGTCACGAGCAAGTATCAGGCAGATCCAGACTTGAAGCACTGGAAAATAGTAAAATGCATCCTTAAATACTTGAGAAGGACTAAGGATCTTTTACTAGTATATGGAGGTAGTAGCCTCAAGGTTGAGGGCTACATGGACTCGAGTTTCCAGTCCGATGTCGATGATAACAAGACTAATTCATGGTATGTATTCACCCTAAATGGAGGAGCAGTATACTGGAAGAGTTCCAAGTGAGACACTACTGTTGACTTGACCATAGAGGCGGAATACATTATTGCGATAAAGGCAACAAAGGAGGGAGTTTGGATAAAACAGTTCATCAAAGATTTAGGAGTCATGTCAAGCAGCAAGGAGTTGATTCCCTTATATTACAATAACTACAGGGCGATTACTCAAATAAGGGAACCTGGGTCTCATCAGAAGTATTCTGAGGAGGTTCTAGCTTATTAGAGAGATCATAACCCGAAAAGATGTAGTAGTAGAAATAGTTCCATCCGAAGATAACATTACAGATCCACTAACAAAGCCATTGACTCAGATTATCTTTGAGCGTCACAGAGGTCTGATAGAGATCAGACATGTAGGTGATTGGCTTTAGGTCAAGTGGGAGATTGTTAGTTATAGGTGCCTTGCAAGCCAATCACATGAGTGATGGCACTTGTGACTTGACATGCACTCTTTCTTTTGCTTATTATTATTAGGTATTTTATCTTACGTGTTGCATATATTGTGATATCCTTGGATCTTTGTAATGGGAATCAGATCATGATGAGATCATGATAATGAGACCGATTCACCTTTAAACACAGACCCTAAAAAATCTCGGTCATATGTTACTTGAAAGGGACATCGAGATAACCGGATAGATTGGTGTGTTGTATATCCGTCCATATGATGGAGGTGGTTGGTCTCATAGCTACTCATGTAGAGACACTAAGAATACAGTATAAGTGCTCATTGGAGAATGAGTTCACTGATTGATCCGCTTACGGAATGCTGGATGGTTATTGATATCTCATGTCAAACAACGATTCTGTAGTCCCAGTAGTATATTTGGTCCTTAGACTTGAGACACCAAGGATGTCCTGTATGAGTACTCTACTCTTTGATACCAGACTTATAGGTTTGGAAGTTGCAAATCAAATACAACCGATTATTGGGAGTGATAGCCAACCTTACGAGGGCTATTGAGTGTCAATAGAGGATCATCCGTTCTTGGTATCATGAGAGGAATATCCTATATATTCTTGCTCAAACAAATCTTTGGTCAAGGTTATTCGAATTAAGAGAGAAAGAGTTCTCCGAGAGAATCCAATAAGAGCGAGACTCGAGGAGAGAACATATGAGTCTGACAGCACCATGCCCGGTATAGGGTCTTTAGGATATTAGATAGATGAGGGACTATAGATACATGATAACTGAGGATAGATAGGTCCAAACAATTGGATTCCCTTGTATCATCTAGAGACTACGGCGTAGTGGTCTAGTACGTCCACAATCGATGAGTCGGGTGAATTATTATGAAGATAATAATTCACTAAGTCAGAAGAAGTTCTGATAAGTATGACTCATGGCCATTCGATATTGGGCTTACAGGGTCACACACATATGTAGGTGTTGCGACGAGTAGAGGTTTGGATATTAGATATCCGTCGGAGCCCCTATCTTATTAGATATCCAATATGCCCCTAAATTATTGGATCCTAAGATGAGATCCAATAAGAGCTAATAAGAGATTATTGGGTAGAGACTCATTAATCTAAGAGGCTTGAGTAATTGGATAGAGATCCAATACCCAATAGTGTAGGATCCATTAGGGTTTACAGGGGCCTCTCTAAATAGGATGGAATTGAAGGCCCATAGGTTGGGGTTCTCTCAATAGCCACCTTCTATTCTCCTCTGCCAATGAGAGGAGCATCGTTGCAGTCCCTATCATGTGGATACCGCTAGCGAGGAGGACGCTTGACCTTCTTCATCCTCTCTTACAGATCTGCAAGGAATCATGGATATATAGTTTTCCTAGGTACTTTCTTTTACACATGCAGTTTTCGTAGATTTGTTTTTGTGATGCACCGATCTTCACACGATGATGAACTTTTTATGAAAATCTAGGGTGTTTTATTTTCTGTTCTTCTACTGCGCATGAGATATTACCCCCTTGGATTTTCCAATAGTATTAACTACGATAATGATGAAGATATAAAGTGAAACAAAGTGCTGGAGTCAAGTGCGATGAAATCGTTGGGAGTTCGAGAGTTCGATAGAAGTCCGAAGATTCATCAAGAGTACTGCTGGAACTGACCGAGAATGAGTAGAGAGCTTGCCGAAGGGTTTTTAGAAGTTCATTGGAAAGATTCATTGGAAGTTCATGGAGCTCACCGAGAAAGATTGAAGCTTACCGAAGAAGCTCATTGGAACTCACCAAGATTGTCGTGAAGTCCAAGAGCTTGCCGGGTGTCCGCAGAATGGTGTTCAAGGGTTCATCAGAAGACCATTGGAAGTTCATCGGAAGCTCGCCGAAAGAAGTCTTAACTTTTCAGACTTTGTATTAGCTTAGGAAATATCTTTAATTTCATATTTAGTACGTAATTAGGGTTAGGATTAAGTGTTAATCCTATAACCCTGGTAGGAGCCATTTGAGCCCAGTATTGGACTAGTTTGAGCCGGGTTTAAGGTCCAACTAGGAGTGCTAGACCTGTCTAGCGGTGGCACCACTAGACTGGGGTGGTGGCACCGCCCAAGTCCAGCTTCCCAAGTTGTACTAGGCGATGGTACTGCCTAGTGGTAGAACACCTGGGCAGTGGTACTACTCAGTACACTGGCCATGTTAGTGTGTCAGGCGATAGTACCGCCAGACTAGCGGTAGTACCACCAATGACAGGCGGTGGTACTACCAGTGATAAAAAAACTGGGATGGAAAGTTTTTTAGCTCCAAGTTTGAATCAAATTGGAGTTTATAAAAATCTCTCTCATCCCTGGTTAGAGAATACAAGCACATACACTTTGAAAGTAGAGAAACTCTATTTAAATCTCTAGAAATTCCCTTCTCTAGTCCTTGTTTTTAAGTTAAAAGAGAGGAGAGAGTGCTTGTAAGAATTACCTCCTAAGCCCATCAAGAGGAGAGAGCAGTGTAAGGGAACTTGTCCTCGCCTGTTAAAAGGAGAATAGCTAGTGGAAAGCTGATGGCCTCAAGTGAAGAGGAATCGGGAGTGGACGTAGGTCGTAAGACCGAACCACTATAAATTGGTTTACGTTTATATCTTTATAATTTATTTTACTGTAAATCATCTTTACTTTGATACTTTACTTCCTCTACTTCTTATTCTTATAATCAGCTTTATGTTTAAAGCATCCTTCTATTCTGGATTTAATCGAAATGAAATATTTTTCTTTTCGTACCAAGAATCCGAAAGTGTTTAAATCACCGAAATTTATTATTCTTTACCACTGCACTAATTCACCCCCCCCCTCTAAGTGCCGCTCTAGATTCCAACACCATGAACCTCCTACGAACCTTCTAGTGAACTTTTGAAACCTTTGATAAGTCCCCGATTCATTCTTGGCCAATTCTAGTAGTACTTCCGACAAACCTTCGGACTTCTGATGGACTCTCAAACTCCAAACGTACTTAACTATGGTAATTTGCTTTATGACTTCATTGCTATCATAGTGTTATGAATCTTTTACTTTCTAAGCTTTGGATAATGCTTTGGATAATGTTATGGAGTTGTCTAGTAGGGAGTCGGTTACTAATTCGGTTAGGAGTCAGTTACGGTGTCGGTTAATAAGAGTCCAAGTCCTAGGGGACTCTATGTGGGACTCTATAAATAAGGATGTAACTTTCTTTCAGACAAGGAGAAAGGCAATGAATAATTATTTAGTCTTTTGGCTAAACTAAGGAGATCGATCCCCTCGAAGCGATCAAAGGAGGTTGATCCCCTCGAAGCGATCAAGGAGGTCGATCCCCTCGAAGCGATCATTATCCCCTTTTCTTTCATTTCTTCCGCTTCTCCTTTGCTTCTTTCACCTTTTCCATGATAAAACCCTGAGGGGTCTTATCATTTGGTATCAGAGTCTTATCATTTGGTATCAGAGCAGTGATCCTCGATGTTTTCACTATAACTTTGCATCTTATCGCAGCCGTAATAGACGTCCGCAGCGGATGTCGCAGCTGCAATCGATGTCCACTGCAATCGTCATAGCTGCACCCCAGTGCTGCCTTTCAACTGCCCCTGCTTTGCATCCTCTACCGTAGAACGCCGCTGCTTTCACCCACAACATCACTGCTTTAGCCCCATAATGCTGCTGCCTTCCAACAACCCCTATTCTATGGTAAAAAAGAGCTCTTCCCACGACCGCCGCAAGCATCGGCTACCACCACAAACTCCTCAACTGCCACGACTGTGACAGCCACCCACGATCAGTACCAACTTCCCATGACGCTGCTGCCTTCTCCCCACGATGCTACTGCCTTCTTCCCATGAACGTTGCCTTCCAACATTGACGTTGCCACCATCCAGCCCTCGGCACCTGCAGTAATACCGCACGCAGCGACAGAAATAGGAAATGACTACCGACAACTCAGTTAAGGCCCAAATTAAAGCATTTGAAATCAGAATTGAAAATCGACTATAGGAGACCCTTAACGAATTCAAAAGAATCCTGTTGGAGAACTTTAGTAAGTTTCAACAAGATGGATAGCTCGCTAAAATTTGTCAGACTTCTACAGCGTTAAAATATCAAGACAGATTCCAACAATTATCAAATCAAGCCACAAATTAGTCTGAACAACTACTAGTGGATACCTTTATAGAAGGGCTTAATCTAGATATCAGATATGAAGTTAAGGCTCGATAGTCTCGCACTATGATAGCTACAATTTCATTTACACATCTACATGAGGAAAAAATCAGTCAAGAAAATCGTCGATATAGAAGTGACTACAAACAAATAATCAACGAGCCACCTAGTAAGGAGCACCAATGTAAACTAGAGCAACCTCTGGTGATTGAACGAATTAGAGAGGATCCGGAAGCTGACAAAGTTGACTCCGATCATGAAGTTGAAGGAATTTGGGAACATCAACCTGTTACAATTCTGATTGATACCGGTAGTACTAACGATTTCGTGAACAATAAGAGTGCTGACCGATTGGCCTACCACATTGAAGACTGTGACAAATTAGAAATAAAAGTCGCTGATAGATAAACTTTAACTTATGATAGCAAATGTTCAAAGATAAAGCTAATTATACAGGGCAAAAAACTGCTAGAGGATTTCTTTATGCTACCCCTAGAAGACTTCGAAGTGATGATCCTAAAGGGAAGAAGAAGAAGTAAAGTCACAACTGCTACTAGCCATCGGATGAAGAGGGTTCTCCAAAAGACTATAATGACTCCTACACTAAAAGGCCAACATATTGCTTACATTATCAAAAGATGGAGGTCGTACATACTTGATCAGTGAGTTATAATGCGCCACAGATACCTTATGCCGAATTTGATGCCACTCAGCCTTGAGGACAAGGCTGATTTGATGAGGGCAAAACTGTTATCAATCTTTTACTTTCTAAGCTTTGGATAATGTTATGGAGTTGTCTAGTAGGGAGTCGATTACTGATTTGGTTAGAAGTCAATTACAGAGTCGGTTAATAAGAGTCCAAGTCCTGAGGGACTCTACGTGGGACTCTATAAATAGGGATGTAACTATTTCTTTCAGACAAGGAGAAAGGCAATAAAGAATTATTTAGTCTTTTGGCTAAACTAAGGAGGTCGATCCTCTCAAAGCGATCAAAGGAGGCCGATCCCCTCGAAGCGATCAAGGAGGTCGATCCCCTCGAAGTGATCATTATCCCCTTTTCTTCCATTTTTTCTGCTTCTCCTCCGTTTCTTTCGCCTTTTCCACGATAAAACCCTAAGGGGTCTTATCATTTGGTATCAAAGCTTTATCACATAGTTAATCCTACACACTTATCTCAATAATATGGATTAGATCAAATAACCTATCAATTAACTTCATCATCAAAATATGAGATTCAATAATCTCTTCCTTTTTTATGATAATCAATTGATGATGGAGGTAACCTTAATTCCTCCTATCTATATGCCATATTTTGAGAAAGAAAATACTTAAATTCAATCTCCTTGAATTCAAGCCGAAACCGATAAGTTGCATTCGTTAAACTTATCGTCATGCTCAATAATTATGAACTTTCATCCATAAATATGAAACTTCATTTTTTTCATAATCCGAAAATGATATCAAGGCATGACACCCATTTTCCAGTTCAATGTTGAATGATGATGGACAATCATCATTTCGACATATGATACCAACTATAATTTTAAAATGTAGCAAGGATCAAATGATATCAAAATAAAATGTACAAATCTAAAGCATGATATCATTTACGATACATCATTCAAATGAAATGATAATTTATTATATCAATGAAAGATACCAAATTTAAACGTGATATGATAACGATCTTATAAAAATTAACATTTTAAGCATGTATGAGCCATTTGCGATGCATGTGATACATTCCATAAAATTACGATACGCTATAGTCATTTGTGATACACTACATATAATTGTGATACATTGCGAGACTTTTAATGATAGCAAGCATTTTACGATACAAAACATGGTAATTACGATACATTGGAATACGATACATACAAAGTATTTATCATTCCATTAAGTCATCAATTCAACTTGCCATATTTTTCTCCCCCTTTGTCATTAACAAAAAAGAAATGGGCCTTGATGCCAAATATTATAATTGGAGTTTTTATGAAAAATGGCAACAAAAAAAAAGAAGGATAAATCCATCAAGAAAAATAACGAAAAGCGATTCATTCATTCTTATTAAAAATTTATGTCTATAAAATCATAAGATAGATCATCGAGGCCAAAATTCATAAGAATTTCTAAGAGCTCATGAAAGATTCATACATGAAAATTTTAGCATTAAGAGTTAATTATGCATAATAATTCTTGAAGCATAAGAGTGAATCATTCAAGTCATTAAAAAGCTTACAATAATCGTTTCTACCAAATGAAATTAGTGAGCTAGAAGAGAGATCATTTGAACATAAAATTTATAAAACTCATGATAAGAATTATGATTGTTCATTCAAGAAGGATTGAGATGAAAAGTTCAAGAGGCAATTTGATTGAAAATTCAAGCCATAAAATCGTAAAGTGGAAAAGATAGATCATTGAAGCTATTCATCAAAAATTTCATCAAGAGCTCATGACATTCATTCAAGGAAAATTCTTGAGGAAGAAAAGAGAGATCATTTAAGCTCAAAACTCATGAAATGAGTCATGATGATGTTTTCATAATTAAAAGTTCAACTTGGCATTTCCATGGCTTTTCCATGACAAATTTATGAAGTCAAACACATCATCATAAAAATTTTTATAAAGGACTAACTTGGCATTCTCATAAGAATTCATGAGGTGAAAAATAACCAATCAAGTCATAAAAGCTCAAGACGTAGAAATTTATACAAGAGTTAAGAATTCATCAAATTCGCATGAAGTCCGAAGAGAGCATTCAAGCAATAAAATTTTTGAGAGCTTCTCCTTTTTATGCAAAGTTCATGACATAGCAATATGTATAAACGAATAGTTGCATGTGTCATGATTATCAAACTTCAAATGATATGAAAGTGTAAGAAAAATAAATAATAAAATCCATTCATTCATGCCAATAGAAGTAGGAGTATAAAATCGATAGAATCAATTTGACCAAGATATTATATGGGCATGATATCAATTCAAATTTTTATCAACCGAGAGTCATGTATATGATGCTAAAAATCTTGAATAGATGAAACAAGAGAATCAATTAAAGATTAGAAGTGAAAGCTCTGTCTTGGGAAATACAAAATCGAAATGATGTCATAAGATAGTATGAAATCCAAAAAGATAATGTCAAGTCCATGAAAACTGAAAAGATGAAGTTGAAAAATTTCGGAAAGGAAACATACAACAACCTCATGCATTAGGACAATTTAGCATGTCTAATTCTCTTCTAATGAAGTAAAATTATTCTTTATTTAAAGGTTTTGTGAAGATATCCACTAATTACTCTTTTGTATCAATAAATTCTAGAGTAACGTCATTATTATTGACCTGATCTTATATAAAGTGATGTCTAATGTCAATATGCTTAGTTCTAGATTTTTGAATAAGAATTTTGGTTAAACAAATAGTACTTGTGTTATCACATTTTATGGGAATATTCTTGAAATGAATTCCATAGTCTAATATATTTTTCATTTAAACAACTTGTGCACAACATGCACTTGCGGATATGTATTCGGCTTTGGCTGTAGATAGTGCAATCGAGTTTTGTTTCTTGGAAATCCAAGAAACAAGTGCATATCCTAAGAATTGATATGTTCCGAATGTGCTTTTTTTATCTATTCTACATCTGACAAAATCCGTATCTGCATAAGCTATTAAATCAAAGTTATCAGATTTTGGATACCATAATCCTAGGTTAGGAGTTCCTTTAAGATATCTAAGGATTCTATTAATGGTTTTAAGATGAGATAATTTAGAATTAGTTTGAAATCTAGCACAAAGTCCTACACTAAATATGATATCTGGTCTAGTTGTAGTGAGGTAAAGTAAATTATCTATCATTCCTATATATGTTTTTTGATCAAAATTTTCTCCACTTTCATCCATGTCTAACTTAGTAGAGGTACTCATAGGAGTGTTTATGGCTTTTGAATCATCCATGTTAAATCGTTTTAACAATTCTAATGTATATTTAGTTTGATTAAGAAATATATCATCACTAAGTTATTTAATTTTCAATCCTAAAAAGAAGGTTAGTTCACCCATTAAACTTATTTCAAACTCATGATTCATACACTTGGCAAATGATTCACATAGTGATTCGTTTGTAGAACAAAGATAATATCATCAACATAAATTTGAATAATAAAAAAAATATTTTTAAAATATTTAATAAACAATGTAGTATCAACCTTGCCTTTACTAAAATTATTTAAAATAATAAAAGAACTAAGTCTCTCATACTAAGCTCTTGGGGCTTGTTTTAACCCATAGAGAGCCTTAGTCAATTTAAACACATGATTAGAAAAAAGTGAGTTTTAAAAATCGGGTGGTTGTTCAATAAACACTTCTTCGAAAATAAAACCATTTAAGAAAGCACTTTTGACATCCATTTGAAACAACTTAAAATTATTCCTACTAGTATAGGCAAGGAGCATCCTAATAGCTTCTAATCTTGCCATAGGAGTGAAGGTCTCTTCGTAATCGATACTTTCTTCTTAGTTGAAACCCTTGGCCACTAATCTAGTCTTGTTTCTAACTATAATACCAAATTTATCTTGCTTGTTTCTAAATACCCATTTAGTACCTATAACTAAATGGTCACTAGGTCTAGAAATAAGCTTCCACACCTCATTTCTCTCAAATTGATTTAATTCCTCTTACATTGTGATAACCCAAGAATCATCTTTCAAGGCTTCATCAATGCATTTATGTTCAATTTGAGAAAGAAAATCGACGTTGGCACAAAAATTCTTAAAAGAAGAACGAGTTTGAACTCCTTTTGATATGTCTCCTATAATTAGCTCCTTTAGATGAGCATCTACATACTTCTATTCCTTAGGTAAGGAAATTTGAGAAGAAGATGCATCCAAGTTACTATTCAGAGTAGAGGTTTTATTTAAATTTAAATTATTAAAATCAAGATCATCATCAAAATTATTTTTCTTAAATTTAGAAACTTCATTGAAAACGACATGAAAGTCTTCTATAACCAAGGTTCTTTTATTAAAAATATAAAAAGCTTTAGAAATGGAAGAGTAACCAAGAAAGATGCCTTCATCAGATTTTGCATCAAAATTTCCTAAGACATCCTTTTCATTCAAGATAAAGTATTTGCAACTGTAAACTTTAAAATAAGAAACGTTTGGTTTTTTTATTATTTCATAATTCATAAGGAGTTTTGGAGAGAGATGGTCTTATTAGAACCCTATTCATGATATAGCAAGTCGTATTAATAGCTTCGGCCTAAAAGTATTTGGGTAAACTATGTTTATTTAACATAATTTTTGCCATTTCTTGTAAATTCATATTTTTTCTTTCTACTACTTCATTTTATTGAGGATTCCTCGGAGTAGAGAAATTATGATTATATCCATTAGATTCACAAAAATTTTGGAAGTCACGGTTTTAAAATTTACCATTGTGATCACTCTAAATCGATAAAATCATAAAACCCTTTTCATTTTAAGTAAGTTTACAAAATTTTAAAAAACATTTAAAGTAATCACTTTTGTGAGCCAAGAAATAGGTCCAAGTGTATCTATTATAGTCGTCTATGATTACAAAAGCATATTTGCCACCTCTTAGGCTAGTTGTGTCAATTAGTCTAAATAAATCCATATGGATCAATTGCAATGGTCTAGAGGTACTTATTTGATTTTTTGGTTTGAAACTATTTTTTATGTGCTTTCCTAGTTGACAAGCATCACACACTTTGTCTTTAATGAACTTAACATTGGGAATGCCTCTTACAAGTTTTTTAGATACGATTTGAGAGATTAGTTTCATGCTAGTATGACCTAATCTCCTATACTAAAGCCAAGCATCATCATTCAAAGCTGAAAAGCATATTTTATTGCTAAGATCATTAATGTTTATGGTATAGACATTATTTTGTTTTAGTGTAATCATAGATGTGTTATTGTGTGATTTTTCAATAATGCAAGCATTAGATTCAAATTTTATGATATATCCTTTATCACACAATTGACTAATGCTCAAAAGATTATCCTTTAAGCCATCTACCAACAACACATCATCAATTAAAAAGCTTGATTTGTTACCTATGGTTCCCTTGCCAATGATTTTACCTTTGTTGTTGTCTCCGAAGGTATCATACCCTTTCTCTTGGCTAGTGAGTTTAGAAAATTGAGATGGATCTCTGGTCATGTGCCTTGAGCATCCACTATCAAGATACGATCTCTTACTCCTAGCTTGTGTGGGTGAATGTATCTATAAAAGAGGAGGATTTTTAGGTACCTATTTAAACTTGGGTGCCTCAAAAATTGATCTACTAATCTTGTCATTGTTCATTGAGTTCCTTATAGTTCCTTTAGGAATCCATATCAAGTTATGTGGGCTAAGTTTCTTAAACGGACATTTGTAAATAACATGTTTGGGTTTGCAACAAAAGTTACACTTTGAGTGAGATGATACATGTAGTGTAGGTCCTTTAATGAAGATGGTTGGATTTTGGTGAGATCAACTCACAAATCCAATTCCACTTCTTTTTTTTATATGACCTTTGTTTGCAAGGATCACGTCCAAGCCCTTGCTATCGACCTTAAATTTATTTAAGGTCTCTTTGAGTAGCAAATTCTCCTTCTTGATTGCCTCTAAGTATTCACACTTAGAGCATGGAGGCAAAGAAGAAGTATCAAGTTTATGACTATCAAGTTTATCAACTAAGAGGGCATGCTCCTTTTTTAGCAAATTAAACTTTTTACTAATAACTCTATACTCATCAAATAATTTATGAAAGGCATTTGAAAGCTTGTTAAAAGTTAAATTTTCATTAACTAAATCACATATCTCTTCTCCGAAAGCCATTAAAGCGAAGTTAGCCACCTCCTTATTGCTTGCTTCTTCGTCTTCGGAGCTATTTGGGTCATCCCATATTGCCTTTAGAGCCTTCTTCTTCTTATGTTATTTTTTCTTGGTTTGGGGACATTCACTTTTGAAGTGCTCTGGCTTCTTGCTTTAATAACATATCACTTGTTCCTTTTTGGGTTCAAGTTTATTTTTAGTGTTATTTTTAATTTATTCCTTCTTATAAATTTTTTGAATTTTCGAGTCAAGAGTGTAAGTTCATCATCAATGTCCTCATCACTTGAAGATTTGTTCAAGTTGTCTTCTTGTGTTCTCAATGTCATATCCTTCCTGTTGTTTGAAGGGGGTTCTCGAGCTCATCATGAGCATGACATGTCATTTTGTAAGTCATCAATGACCCAATACGTTCTTCGAGAGAAAAATTCTTTAGGTCCTTGGCCTCTTGAATGGTCGTAATTTTTAGATCCTAACTTTTTGGGAGGGATATTAAGATTTTAGTTACAAGTTTAAAATTAGAAAAACCTTTCCCAAGTGCTTTAAGTCCATTGACGACATCCGTAAAATGGGTGTACATGTCTCCGATGGACTCACTTGGTTTCATCCGAAATAATTCATAAGAATGCACTAAAAGGTTGATTTTGGACTCTTTCACCTAGCTAGTGCCTTCATGAGTGATTTCAAGAGTATGTTAAATATCAAAAGTCAATTTACAAATCAAGACATAATTAAATTCATTTTCATCAAGAGCGCAAAATAAGGCATTTATATCCTTTGTATTAAGAGCAAAAACCTACTTATCTAATTCATTCCATTCATTCATCGGAAGAGAAAATTTTTGGAAGCCATTTTTAACAATATTCCAAAGTTCAAAATCCATGAAAATAAGAAAAATCTTCATATGAGTCTTCATGTGAATTAGTGTAGTGGATAAAAATTGTAAATTCAAATCAATTCTGAAAAGAGTTATGCATTGAGAAGTTTCAGTCCGACAAAAAATGATTTAGGCAAAATGAATGTTTCGATTGAATACGAAAGAGAGTTGAGAGAAGGAGATTGAGAGATTGCAACCAAGTAAAAATTGAAATGTAGTAATTTAAAAACTCACACTAAGTGAAGTACGTAGTGATTTATAGTGGTTCAGTCAAATGACCTACGTCCACTTCCAAAACCTCTGATGAGGTTTTCGGTCTCTACTATCAATTCTTCTTGAAGGGAAAGGACCAAGCACCCCTCTTACAGAATTTTACAAGTGGTTCACACTCTCTTACAAGACTTTTACAAATGAGACTTTGGGAGGTGAACACTCAAACTTTCGAAAGTAATTTCACTAGAATTTTGACTCAATTCTTATCACTTCTCATTGTGCTTAGCCAGCTAAGAAGTAAGGGGTATTTATAGGCTAATTGGCTTCGAAATTAGAGCAAAAAAGAGTCACATCCTTGATTTCCGAGTACTGGCGGTACCACCGCCAGTTAACCCTACTCTATCAGTGTACTAGGTGGTACTACTGCCCAGTATGACAGTACTACCGCTTGATAGGATCCTCGGGCTCTATGTAGGGGTAGTACCACCGCTTATCAAGCGATACCACCGTTGACAGGTAATAACTATCAGCGATACCAACGCTAACCTAGGGCGGTACCACTGCCTAGACTACTTGGAAACCTATTCCTGGGACAATGCCACTGCCCCAATCTAGTGATACCACCACTAGACATGGTCCAGCACTACTGAATGGGCCTTGAATCTGGCTCAATCTAGTCTAATTAAGGTTCAATTGGCCCCTACTAGAGTTTATTAGGATTATTACTTAATCCTAACCCTAATTATATGCTAACTATGAAATTGAAAACATATTCTAAGCAAAATACAATCTGGCGATGTCGAGTCTTCTTCTGGTGAACTTCCGGTGGACTTTCGACACACCCTCAGATATCTTCTAGCGAACTCCCAATAAGCTCTCGGATTTTACGACGAGTTCCGACGAATCTTTTGGCAAGCTTCCGAACTTTCTCGATGAGCTCCACGAACCTTCAACAAACCTTTCGGTGAACTTCTGAAACCTTCGGCAAGTCCCTAATTCATTCTCGGCCAATTCCGACAGTACTTCCAATGAGCCTTTGGACTTTCAGCGAACTCTCAAACTCCTAACCTACTTGACTCTGGTAATTTATTTTATGTCTTCATTACTATCATAGTTAATCCTACACACTTATTTTAATAATATGGATTAGATCAAATAACCTATCAATTGACTTCATCATCAAAATCCAAGATTCAACAAGTACTGCATGTCAGACGGTTATACCACCACACCACAAAACCTAAGGCTTTGCTCTAGCGGTAGTACTGCCAGACTAGGCGGTGGTAGAGTCAATTAGCGATGCTATCGCTAGTAACAGGCGGTGGTACTGCTAATACCCAAAAATCTGGGATGGGGCCTTTTTTTGCTCCATTTTTGAAGCCAATTGAGGCTATAAATACCCATTCCTTCTCAGCTGGTTAAACATATTGAAAAGTGATAAGAACTGAGCCAAAACTATAGTGAAATATCTTTCATAAGTTTAGAGTTCACCTTCACCTTGCTCTAAGTGTAAAAGTCTGTAAAAGGAGAGTGAGCCATTGTAAAGTTCTATAAAAATGGGTGATTGATTTTTTTCCCTTCAAGAAAGATTAATAGTGGAAGCTAGTGACCTCATCGGAGGAGGTATTGGGAGTGGACATAGGTCAATCGATCGAACCACTATAAAATTATTGTGTTCTTCTCTTGGTGCATAAATTTTATTTGTTGCACTCAATTTTTTACTTCACTACAATCATTCAATCTCCCCTTCTCTACTTTCTTATGAACTCACTCGAATCAACCTTTTATCGAAATCGTTTTCATTGAATAAAATTTTCTCAATACACAGTTTTTCAGAATCACTTCAAATTGTTAATTTTTATCCACTGCACTAATTCACACCCCCCCTCCTTAATGCCGCTCTTGATATTGGTTTAAAACCTAAGAGAGATGACATTTATTGGCATGCAAGAGGGTCGCTCAATCACACGTCCACCTATGTTCAATGGGTCGTATTACACCTATTGAAAAACTTGCATGAGAATTTTTCTTATTTCTATAGATTTTGAATTGTGAAACATTATCGAAAATGGCTTTTAAAAGTCTTATCTTCCGTTGAACTATTGGAATGAGTTGGAGAAGAAGACTTTCGCTCTAAATGCCAAGACCATGAATGTCTTGTTTTGTGCCATGGATAAAAATGAATTTGATCATGTTTTAATTTACAAAATAGCTTTCGATATTTGGCATACTCTTGAAATCACTCACGAAGGTACTAGTCGAGTGAAAGAGTCTAAAATCAATCTTTTAGTTTATTCTTATGAGTTGTTTCAGATGAAACCAAGTGAGTTTATTGGAGACATGTACACCCAGTTTATGGATGCCATCAATGGACTAAAAGTACTTTAGAAAAGTTTTTCTAATTTTAAACTTGAAACTAAAATTTTAATATCTCTTCCAAAAAATTAGGATCCTAAAGTAATGGTCATTCAAGAGGCCAAGGACTTAAAGAACTTCCCTCTCGAAAAACTAATTGGGTCATTAATGACCTATGAGATGACTTACAACACTCATGATGAGCTTGAGAACACTTTTCTAAAGAACAGGAAGGACATTGCACTAAGAACTCAAGAAGAGCACTTGAAAGAAAGTTCAAGTGATAAGGATTGTAATGACGAACTAGCACTCTTGACACAAAAATTTAAAAAATTCATAAGAAGAAATAAAGCTAAAAATGACTTTAAAAATAAATTTGAACCTAAGAAAGTATAAGTAATATGCTATGAATGCAAGAAGCCAGGGTATTTCAAAAGCAAATGTCCCCAAGCAAAGAAGATACAACCAAAGAAGAAGAAAGCGCTAAAGGCAACGTGGGATGATTCAAGCAGCTCCGAAGACGAAGAACAAAGCAACAAGAAGGTCGTCAATTACGCTTTAATGGCTATCGAAGAAGAGTTAAGTAATTTATTAGATGAAAATTGAACTTTCGATGAGCTTTTGAATGATTTTCATGATTTGTTTAATGAGTGTAGAGTAATTAGTAAAAAGTTTAATTTATTGAAAAAAGAGCATGCCCTCTTAGTTAATAAATTTGAAAATCTTAAACATAACACCCCTTCTTTGCCTCCATGCTCTAAGTGTGAATACTTAGAGGCACTTAGGAAGGAGAACTTGCTACTCAAAGAAACCTTAGATAAATTTAAGGTTGGTAGCAAGTATTTGAATATGATCCTTGCCAATAATGGCTATGTTCATAAGAGAAGGGGAATTAGATTCATGAGTGGATCTCATCGAACTCTAACCACCTTCATTAAAGGACCCACACTATATGTATCATCTCATTTGAAATGTAATTTTTATTACAAATTCGGACATATTACTTACAAATGTCCATATAAAAAACTTAGTCCACATAAGTTAATATGGGTTCCTAAAGGAATGATAAAGAACTCAATGAACAATGACAAGTTTAGTATATCAATATTTAAGGCACCCAAGTTCAAATGGGTACCTAAAAATCATCCTTTTTATAGACACATTCACCCACGCAAGCTAGGAGTAAGAGATGGTACCTTGATAGTAGATGCTCAAGGCACAATCACTTTAGAAATCCCTCCTCTAGTTCTCATTTGTATTCCACCGAAAGAGAGGAGTGAAGTACTTATAAGGGTTACCTCCTAAGCCCATCAAAAGGAGAGAGCATTGTAAGGGAGCTTGTCTTCGCCCGTTGGAAGGAAGGCAGGTAATGGAAAGTCGGTTGCCTCAAGCAAAGAGGAATCGGGAGTGGACGTAGGTCAGATAACCGAACCACTATAAAAACGATTTACGTTTACGTATTGTCTTTTATATTTCTGCAAACCATCACTTCTTCACTGCTAAACTTATTCATCACTACTCTTTTTCCTCTCTAAACACCCCCAAGTTTAAGCACTTTCCGATACGCTTCAATTGAAATCGAGTTTTAGTCGAAACGAAGTTTTCAACGTACGAAGTTTCTGAAATAGTTTTTTAAAATATCAAAATTTATTATTCTTAACCGCTGCACTAATTGACCCCCCCTCCCCTCTCTTAGTGCCGCTCTAGATCCCAACAATATAGACATATATATATGTATATATGTATGTATATATATATGTATATATATGTATGTATGTATATATATATATATATATATATATATATATATATATATATATATTTATGTATGTATATATGTATATATATATATATATTTATGTATATATATTTATATATTTATGTATATATATATATATGTATGTATATATATACACATATATATATATATGTATTTATATATATGTATGTATGTATATATATTTATATATTGTATATATATATATATGTATGTATATATATATACATATATATATATATATGTATATGTATATATATACATATATGTATATATTTATATATATGTATATATGTATATGTTCATATATATATATATATATATATATATATATATATATATATATATATATATATATATATATATATATATATATATATATATATACATATACATATACATATATATATACATATATATATATATATATATATATATATATAAGGAAATTTATCCAAAAGGCCTTTAGTAATGGACATTTATTTGTTGGTGCCCCCATATTTGGATTTTACCAAGGATTGTCCTTTTTTTAAGCTTTGACCAAAATAACCTCAATAAAATTATAAAAATATAGCAAATATTCTTTGACTCAGTTTAACTTGGTTTTTTTAGAATTGAACTTTTTTTAGATAATCAGATTAGCCCGATTCAATTAAACCCTAACTATATGATTTGATTTAATTTAGGGTTAGATTACCCCTTGATTTCTCTGAAATTACCTTGCACTACCACCATTCAAGGAACGGAACAAGGGAGTCCCTGCTTGTCATTATGCCTAACCTTCTCCTTCCCAGTGGTCATGATCACCGTCATTGTCAGAGTTTAAAAGAGCTTTACAAGAATATACTATAAGGAGAAATATTGAAATGAAAATTAAAATATGTAGAAGTTATAAGCTTAAAGCACATGAGCATTGTGGATGAATGATAGTTGCTTGTGGAGATGAAAGATGTCGAATTATAAAGTTTTTCGATAAGCACCAATATAATATGCCTAAAGTACATTGATATCATCCATCTTACACTAATAAGTCTATAGCTGAAGAAATCAATGAATAAATTCTTGCAAATGAACAATGTATACTGAAGATGATCATTGCAAACATTCAAAAAAGATTTAAATTGGTGGTTTTATATAGAAATGCATATATGGTGTGTGAAATCACATTGAATGAAGTTCGTGGAGACTTTTATGGATCATATGGTGAGTTAATATCTTTCCTACAAGAGTTAAAGGTTCATAACTATGAAACAATTATTTGTTTAACTACTATAGAAGATAGATGTTTTTGTCATTTTTTTTAGGTATTAGATACATGTTCACATGATTTTATTTAGCACATTAGGGTAGCTATTGATGATGGCAACTATTGTTGATGGATCTAGTAAGTTATTTTGCTATCATATTTGGAAAAACATATATTGAAGGGAGAGAGTCATGGAAATGGTTTCTTTTTTAATTGTAAAAATGCAGTAGTGAGCATAGTGATTCTTTAAGTATCATCGGTAATAGAAATCAAGAAATTCTTACAATAGTAAAAAAATATTTCTAGAGTCATATCATGGTTACTCCATGGTCCATCATTTGAAGAATTTAGTTACTACATAGTCTATCATTCGAAGAATTTAGTTTGTAACATACATGATAGTCACGCAAGCACCTAATGAGTTCAAGTTTAATGAATGTACGTGAAAATTGATGAAAAATAAACCAAAATTATCATTAGATTTTAGAATTAGTTAGAGGGAAGTGGGCTACAACATTTTTTTCAATACAATGGTATGCAATGTTAACAACAAATAGTTTCAAAAGCATGATTTCACTACTGAAAGATATCGATCAACTTCCAATAATGTATATAATCAAGATGATATGAAGGAAAGTTATTGAGTGATTTTATTTATATTGTTAGATTGCTAATGCTCTGATTAATATATTAACACCCTCAATGGAGGAAGAAATATCAAAGTCAAAAGATAAAGCTCAATTCTATGTTGTTCACCCTCATTCCAGTAATTTGTTCTAAATTCAAACATCTACTAAGACAGTTATAATAGATCTAAAAAAGTGGATCTATTCATGTCAACATTTTAATATATTTGGTATTATATGATCTCATGCAATAGATGCATTGGGTTTCTAAATTTCAATTCATATGAGTAATGTAAGGGTTACTTTTTAATAGAATATTTATAGAAGACTTATAATGGCACCATCTTCCTAACAAGAAACAATTAAAACTAAATTAAAAAAGTTGATGATAAGATTATCTTACCTCTAAAAAGTATAAAATAGCTAAGCAAAAGGAAGAAGGTAAGGATAGAATCAACACATAATGATAAGATCCCTAGGTGTTTGAGGTGTCAATAATTAGGTCACAATCGATGGTCATACAAATTTTTACTGGTTGTATAAGTCAATGTTGTCACTTGTAAATAAATATGGTATTTTCAATTTTTTTGTATAGCCAAATTTTGGTTAGTTCTTTGTTGTCTACATTGTCTCTAGGAGGTGAGTTTTTGTGTATAGTATACCTATATAAACTTTTTGCAAATGTGTTGCAACATTATGAAATATTATAAATAGTTGATAATTTTGAATATGAAGTTATCATTTTGCATTTGATGTTATAATCCTTGTTGTAATTATGTTTTAGTTGAGTTTTGAGATAATTTTAATTGAGTTAGGATCATGTTTTTGTTGAGATACGAATGGGATAGGAACTTAAATTTGGATCACAACATGCCAAATTTTATTAAATATACTAAAATATCAATAAAGAAAAAATGATACTAATCAACTTAGAATCATATCCTAGTAGTTTTGGAGAAGTTTTGATTGGTTTGGTTAAATTTAATTTGAGTTACAATCGAGTTACAAATGGGATATGATTAGGAGCTTGCATTCAAATCACCACATGCTAAATTGTATTAATTATATTAAAGTCATCAAAAATAGAAAAGTGATACTAATTAACATAGAACCATATCATTGTTATTCTGGAGAAGTTTGTATTTGTTTAGTTAAATTTAACTCGAGTCATAGTCAAGCTATGAATGAGAATGAAATGATTTAAGAGTTTTTATTCAGATAACCACGTGCCAAATTTTATTAATTATAATAAAATATAAAAAATATGAAAGTGATATTAATTGACTTAAAATCATATCTTAATAATTCTTAAAAAGTTTGGATTAGTTTGGTTAAATTTAACTAGAGTTAAGTCAAGTTACAAATGGAATAAGATTAGGAGCTTACAATTAGATCGCCACAAGCCAAGCTTCATTAATTGCAATAAAATTATAAAAAAAAATAAAAAATAACACTAATCAACTTAGAATCATATCATGGTTGTTCTAGAGAAGTTTGGATTAGTTTGTTAAATTTAATTTGAGTTACACACAAAGTTACATATGGGATAGGATTACGAGCTTACATTCCGATCACAATGTATCAAATTATTCGATTAGCTACACTAAAATTATCAAAAAAATATAAAAAGTGATACTGATCAACTTAAAATTATGTCATAGTAGTTTTAAAGAAGTTTGAATTAGTTTGATTAAATTTAACTCGAGTTATATTCACTGATAGATTTATCAAAAAAAAGCAAAATCTGAAAGTTAATCACCATAAAATAATTAAAAACAAGACAAATTGGTACTGAATTATGTCATAGTGGTCTTGGAAAAGTTTAAGTTGATTTGGTAAAAATTAACTCTAGTTACATTTAATCATAGATTTACTCTATGCCTCTACTGTAACTACCTAAGGGCTAATACACTTTTCGAAAAAATTAATCACCACATAATTATATAAAAATAAAAAAATAAATAAATATATTAGAATCATGTTATGGTACTTATGAACAAGTATAGAAAAATTGAGCAAGTCACGCTCGATCATAGATTCAACCCTAAAATCTCATATCTGAAAAATTAATTACCCTAAATCATAAAAACAAAAAGTGATAATAAACATATTATAATCATGTTATGGTACTCATAGAGAAGTTTGGATAGATTTGAAAAAAATTTAAAAAGTTATATTCGATCATAGATTCAATCATAAAAAAGGAGAAAAGTGATACTAAGCATAGTTCAATCATGTTATTGTACTTAGAGAGAATTTTGGATAAGTTTGAGGAAAATTTAATAAGTTACACTTGCATTATATTTGATTATAGATTTAATCCTAAGATCACCAATTTGAAAAATTAAACACCCTAAAATCATAAACAATTGGAAAAAGTGATATTAAATAAATTACAATCATATTATGATATTTATGGAGAAGTTTGAATATATTTGAAAAAATCAATAAGTTACACTCAAGGTACAATTGATCATAGACTCAACCCTAAATCTGCTATTTAAAAAATAAATCACCTTAAAATCATAAAAAATAAATAAAATTAATACTAAATATATTATAATCATGTTATAATAGTTATGGAGAAGTTTGAATAGGTTTGAAGAAAATTCAACAATTTATACTTGATCATAGGTCCAACCCTAAAATTTTTATTTAAAAAATTAATCATCCTAAAATCATAAAAATAGGAAAAATATTGCTAATTGACTTAGAATTATATCATGATGGTTACAAAAAAATTTCGATAGGTTTAAGAAAATGTCAAGGATTTTCAGTTGAGTTATACTTGGACTACACTTAAGTTATACTAGATCACATATTCAACCTAAAAAATCTTATATTTAAAAAATTAATCATCTTAAAATAAATAAAATTGAGAAAAGTACTAGTAATTAAGTTAGAATCATATTATTGTAGTTCTATAGAAATTCAAATACTAAATATCTTAAAATCTTAATTTACACTCGAACTACATTTAGATCACATATTCAACCTAAAATACCATATTTTGAAAATACAACACTACAAATTCATAAAAAAAAATGGGAAACATCACAACCACATTCAATGAATCACAAACCAAACACATGTTCAATTACCACAAACCAAAGACAGAAAATATTCACAACATTAATCACATACCAACCTAAAGTCACATTGTTAAACAATAGTATTATGAATATAGATCATATTGTACTAATTATGACATTCGAATGTTAATACAATGTTTTAACACAAAGTCAAATGTTTCATCACATGACACTCAAATCTCTTTGTAATTTGTCACACAATAACAATCATCCAATATAGCATTGGCAATTTAGAGTCGATACAATAACATGTCCCCTTGGGTAAATTGTATTGTTTTATCCATCAACAAGTGATCCATATATTTAATCAAAAATATCATGCAATCATTACTATAAAATATATTAATTAATTAGCACAATAATCATTATAATTGGGTGATATGAATGACATGATTCACTTACAATCCATCTTGTTGAAGATATTTCACCACCGTCTTTTATCCTTTACTAACAATCTTTTCTGAAATGCCAAGATGGAGATAGTTTAACTCAATAAGGGACATTTTCTTAAAATTATTCTATACTTGTTTCGAAATAAATAAATAATTAATAAAAAATATACTATTAGATAACTAATCATAACACTTACCATTAATATGAATATATTGGAATGTGATTTTTTTTGAGAGAGTGTTATAATAAAAATACATCTTCTCCTAAAGATTCCTATCACCATTAGATGCCAGTGGTTGTTACTAAAAAGTGAGACAAAGTATATCATATCGAGCCATCAAGGATCATTTTATAACTGATATTATAATTCTTCATCACAAATGAACAATATGCTCATTATAATTAAAAATCAATAAAACTATAAATCAATCCATCAGAAAGTAAAAGGAATTAATGATTAACATATAAATATACACTAGTTTACCTTAAAACCACTACACAAAAATAATGATGGCCAAATTTTTTGTTCAGATTATAGAATGTCACAACAAAATATAGACTCATAGGCATCTATAACCTCTTAATCAGTATACTCACCCACATTCAAAAATGACCAAATATACACATAAATGTGCCATCTTTCCAAAATGCTAAACAACTTGCTCTACAAATAACAAATGATAATTTAATCAGTTATAGCACACCTAATTCAACAATCAAATTATCTAAAAAACTTACTATTAATTCTTTAGTTTTGAAGCTAAATTTGTAGTCTCTTCTTCATTGTTGTCTATCTTCTTATAAATATATATAAAAAAAACAAAATATTAGTAAATATAATCAAATTAATTATATTATAAATACAATTAGTTTCATCACCCTCATTAATTTTTCTCTTTCAACCTCTGATTAGGCTAATCGATCTAACTTGTTATTAGAGGCCTTCGGAATATGAATTTTCTATTGCTTACGTCTAATGTCATATATTCCTTTAGGTAGCTTTTTCTTTATAAAGAAATATTGGCTATGTTTTTAAGGTTTGATATATTTTAATCCTATGCATCATATGAACATTTGATAGAGTAGCCTCTTATCGATCCTTTCGGATGTTAGGTGTAGCAAAACATACTACGAAGGGCAATGGATTATCGTTGAAGATATCAACTTCCTTGAGGCCTAGGGTCATAAGATAGCTAAGTTTATGATCTTTAAATATCTTATATAATCTTTTGATTTCATCCTCATTTTTTATGCTTGGTGCATTCTTGTTCGATATGCTCGCATAGCTTAAGCTGTCAAAATATTAGTAAACATAAGATTAAAAATATTTTATATTGGGCTTATTATATATATGTCAGAATGAGATTTAGTTTATAATCAGTATTGGTATACACCTTCTGAGATATTTAATCATGATTTAGCTTTCATTTTTTTATCTAAGCATTAATAGTTAAAATATTAAAGGTGAGGTAAGAATGAACAATCATCGCCCAATTGTAATTTGTCAATGAATCCAAATTGTTGATAAAGGATAGTAACATAAGGGGTAAAATATAATTTATTTGATAAAATACAATATAAACATAAATATAAAATATACAATTAACAAAAAGTTGATGATGTTGACACTACTATTACTTGAAGTTAGGTTACATATTAGATCTTCTATATTTTGTCTATTCAGTAGCTAATCTCTAAAGTATTTTTTAAACATATAACCCAAAGTTGTTGCTTTTAGTTCGTAGTTTAGAACCTTCAAAATCAAAATAATATTAGTTGGACTAAACTCAAATGGGATGCCACCAAACTTGAAAGTGCATCCCTCACTACAATGTTTCAAAAGACTATAAAGGACATGTAGAAATGTTAGGAATGTGTACTGTCTGATCAACAAGCACATATACATGACACTGTCTATGAGAAATGAAAATTATATGGCCTCAACTCAAAAAAAAACTTAAAATAATTATATAACTAGGACTATTAACTATATAATGTGAAGAGGGTGATATCGTGGCTGATGAAGCATGGGATGGTGAAGGAGGGGGTGACATATGCATTATCTACTTTACATGTACAAAAAATAATTAATTAGCTATATAACTTAATAATGATTCTTATAAATAATTAAGAAATGTAATATATTACCTGTCCTAAGCACTTTGTCTACTTTCTCACCCCAGACTCTAAGAAATGTATTCTATTTATATATAAAAGTAAACGTTATAAATATGAGATATTATATACAAGATTTAGGAAAAAAAAAGAGAAATTCAAAATATACATATTTCTACTTGAAACATGTGATTTCATAACCCTTACATTCTAATCAAGCAAAATGCTAAAGGAATTAAACTTGAAGCTTTCTCCAGAACAAATTAAAACCAAAACTTATCCATTTATCCTAGAGATGACATGACATAATACAAGAAAAAAGATCTTTAAAATGCTTTATCCATTTATCCATAATACATAATACAAGGATTGTTCTTGAAATTGTTCTCATGTCATTAGGATGAAGTATATGTGACATATCACGAAGTTAATCCAATAGACTCGAGAAGTTCCTTTTCTTCGACGAAGTCAAAGGCAGCGTTAGCAATTCTGATATGTTTCGTTCAGGTAATTCATAAATCTAATCCATAAAATGTCCCATATGCTTTCAATCAGATAAAGTTAGGAAGCTAACATATTGATATTGATATCTAAATGTATATTGAGATGGATATCTAAATTTCTATTGAGATGATAAAACCTTACTCTTATAACAAAACATAGTGCAAAGAATATGTTTGGATATGATGTATATTAAAATCGTAGACAAGTGATTCTGACTCAAGCTATAATCACACACCTTTCTTGTCCTGATAGAGCCGACGCTTCTAATCTTATTAGGAATTGCACATGCATGAATAAATTAATTAAATGATATCTGATGAGTATGATTATTTGGTATATATATTAAAACCTAAACTATATGCAGTGACAGTTGTCGAGGGTTACCAAAGAGAGGAAATGGCCTCGTAGAGGAAGGAAAGATAAGGTTTTAGACTACCTCTAAGGGCTTGATGATGGTTGGAGGTGTTGATTATGGATAGAACTCATCGAGGAAGGGAACATTGCTACCTACCTTTTAGAACTTGCCAGAGAAAAATCATTATTGATGTAACCGTTGTTGAGTATAAATCATCAGAGAGAAGAGGAGTTCATTGCCACCTATACCATGGTTACACTCGTTCAGTGTAACGCATGAGTGTAGTCCTCTTGATCATTTAAATCGATAAATTAAATCAAATCGATCTACCCGAATCGAGATCTTGATCAGACCGAATCAATTCGTGGATCGAAGCATGAATCAGATCGATTCAAGAGCATTATTAGAATTTTAGTTAAAAAGGATGTCTTCTATTAAAAACCAAATATAAGGTCTCATCTCGTAAAATATTTATTATTAATTTTTTTAATAAATTACCCATATATATGCATATATATATATATAAATGTCGACAGTAAGTTGCATATAAGACGATAAAATTATTTACTGGGTATGAGAATGCAGCGAGGTTATCCTCGTCCGTGTTCGTGTTGGCTCAGCGTTATATTCGCCATCCGTGTCATCGTCGAACCGCTCGCTACCCGTCCCACCGACACTCTCCCCGCTAGTTCTCGTCTTTTGTACCGACCGGAGTCCAACACGTGGTTCGTTGATGGATAATCTCCACGTCATGGACCCCACCGCCGTCCACTAACACGCCGGGTTGGCAATTGGTACCGAGTTGTAGTCGTCGAATGAAACGCCAAAACTTCAGCGCCACGTGTAAAGCTTGTTTATATAATTTAAGAAAATTTATACCCGACTCTTATTTCCGTTCCGTCGTCTTATTCCGTTACAGTCGTCTTCTTGTTTTGCCTCCGACGCTCTCCAACCTCCGTCTCTTTCTAAGTCTAACATGGTACGAAGAATCGAATCGCTCTTCCATCTCCTTCTGATTGATTAATTGATCAGTGTTGTTGCGTTTGGAATCGAATGCAGAGAAGGAAAGAACGAAACTATGAGCCCGGCAGCGGCAACAGGCGCAAGCGTGGCGGGTGGGCGACCAGGACGAGCAGCATCAAGAAGAAGAGGAGAGGATTGGGGCACAGCTCGATGGTGCGCTCGGACCGCTGTGTCTCCTGCACCTCCTTCAACATTCTTGCGCCCATCTATAAGCAGTTCAGTGAGGAGGTGAGACGGGATGCCTCGGCTTGGGAATTTCTTTCGGGCGTGCGATCTCTGTCCCTTGGGGTTTTCTGAGTGATTGTGGGTGACAGGATCAGAGTTGCAGGGAGAGTCAATACAGAGCGTATTGGTTGAGCCAGAACAAAAGTATAATCGGCAGGCTATTGGGCGATCGTTCCTCTATCATTTGCCTTCAGGTGAGATCAATGCCGTTCGATTTAAGAACAGAATCAATTGTTCGACGAGGGATTTTGTGAATCTGATCGGATTGGCGTGAATTGGTTTAGGAGTTGTGGTTGGGGAACGACGAGCTCGTCAATATGTATGAGAAGCAGCTAGGGGACGCCGGCTATATAAGCTTCAAGCTCGCCTGGACGAACAATCGCGGCGATGGTATGTATTGCTTCGGTGAAATTTGGTTCAATTTATTGTGGCAAAGGACGTTTTGCTTCTGTAGATTTGCTTGCCAAAAGATGAGTTGATTGAAGGCAGTGATACGGGTAGTTTGTTGCCTTCTGCAGCTTTGGGTCTCCTTTTTTCAGAAGAAAGGAGACCTAATTGCTTTATTCCTTATTATTCCTACCTGTAATATAGTGGGCTGATGATACACTTGAAAATGATAGAGTTTATTTATTATGGTGATTGGAATTTTCTAACTTGATCATCCTAAAGATCTACATTTGCTTTTTTAAGTTTCTTGACAATTATTGTGGTATATTCTTCCAACAATCATAAAATGACAGTAATGTAGCCTTTTATGTTAATTAATTCACTTTATCTTCTTCAAAAAAATAACAGTTTAATTTGGTAGATTTGCTGACCAGCAGAGTTGATTCTCTCTCTCTCTCTCTCTCTCTCTCTCTCTCTCTCTCTCTCCTTGTTAAATGTTCTATGCTTTAAAAAAGATGAAAAATGTCTTTGTTTCTGGATATATCTTGATTTATGTTCATTAAGGCTATGGATGTCCTACAGCTTGGAATAAATGAAACTTAACTGATCTTATGGTAATCACGGTCCAAACTAATATTAGTTGTAGAATATTTTATTTTGACTGCTCGTTGATGTGGGCAAATAAGAATATGATATCAATAAAATCAATAAAATAAGACAAACTCAGAAGTAATACACATGATTTATGTTGTTTAGAATCTTATGCCTCCATAC
Source organism: Musa beccarii (assembly GCA_024322285.1). Lineage (NCBI taxonomy): Eukaryota > Viridiplantae > Streptophyta > Magnoliopsida > Zingiberales > Musaceae > Musa > Musa beccarii. Next base: position 14,338,373 of record CM044396.1, on the reverse strand, counting down.
ATGTAGAAAAAACTCAAAAAATTCAAGAATAACAAAAAATACAAGAAAGAAAACCCTGTTAGTACAAGTCCTAGCCCAAGACCATTTTCATGCCCTTTCAAGAATTTTTTTATTTGTCGTCTCTAAATGCATATAGAATATCCTCATAGCACTTAATAGGTATTTACAAATTAATCAATCATTGATTTTCAGAAGATATTTTTTTCTTAATGCAGAAGTTTTCTCCAAATTTGAATCTCTTCAACTTGTCCTCCGAGCAACATATAATTAAACATATCTTGAATTAAGGACTTCAGAAAATACTTGTGAATCCCAACCTTTTCCTCATTCATTATATTTATCAACTTAGACTGCTCATTAACAAGAAAAATATATATATTTGGTCACTTGCTCATGCTTTTGAGTCTTTGACAATAGAATTCTTATTTAGATAGCCTCCTCACCAAGTGCATCAGAGGGTAAAAATAGAAAGCAACATAGAATGTGCAAAACATGAACAACAGGTTGCAGAGTCTTGCCTCCTGCCTTCATTTGCTGATTAGATGAGATGTATCTTTTTGTATGTGCAGGTCTCCTCACTGCTGTTCACAGGGATTACTTCAGGATTCTAAAATTGCTCTTCAATGACTTTGGAGATCATGTTGCTCAGCTCTTACACGTGGAATCGGTTGTTCCTTTCTGGCACAGGGAAAACAGCAGCATTCAGCAACAATTTCTCATTGTGAATACCCATCTATTATTCCCTCATGATTCTAGCTTGTGTATAGTTCGTTTGCAACAGGTAGATTTTTTCTTTCTCAGCATCTGTTCTCTCCCATTTTTGTCTATATGACAACCTTCTTATAGAGTAATCACTGCCAGGTATACAAGATCCTTCAGTATATAGAAACATACCAGAAAGAGCATAATCTTGAACCAATGCCTGTCATACTATGTGGGTGAGTACCACACGCATACATCTACCACTGTCGAATAACATGAAATTTGCTTGTCTTCTGTTCTACTTTCCAGAGATTGGAATGCAAGCAAACGTGGGCATGTTTACAAGTTTCTTCAGTCCCAAGGGTTTATATCATCATATGATACTGTTCATAAGTACACCGATAGTGATGCAGATGCCCACAAGGTGGTTGTCTTTTTTCTATTACTCTTGCAACGCTCTCGTTCGATGCCGACATTGTTTAACTTCTTATTCATTGGCTGACATTCTCTCTTGTTTGCTGCTTTATGCATGCAGTGGATTAGCCACCGCAATCATCGTGGGAACATCTGCGGAGTTGATTTCATATGGCTTCTTAATCCAAATAAGCAAAGGAAACCACTGAGAACTAGCTGGAACGAAGCAGTATTTGTCATTATTAAGGTGAATACTTATTGTTATGCATCCTTTCACCCACTGAGAAAGTGTTCCTGCAACATATATTATATAATCTTCTTAGGAAGTAAAGAAACTGCAGATGAGGAACTGATATTTCGACTTAACCTATGGCCATAGGAAGAGCATTTTCATAATTCAGTGACACTTGAATTGTTCCTCTGTCTTGAACATACTATGATAATCTTATATTACTTTTTTTACCTGGAGGAAAATATGTTAATATATAAATACTGAAATCATAGACCTGTAATAAATTCTTTTAGATTGCTAGTTGTTCTGCAATTCTATTACAGGACTTGAAATCATTTTAATGCTCGACATATGTATAACTTAAATTTCACTTTTATTGTTTTCAAAGTTTGTCTGCTTGAAGCTGACTTGAAATGTATAGTATCTTTTGTGAGAGCTTCTCTTACAGAGACGATTGCATTTGCATTCCTTAAAGTTGACAGTCCCGGCGATTACATTACCTACTCAGGTTTCTGTCAGGCACTCTATCAGGTACCAAGTGCTTCTCATTGAATTTGATATATTCCAAACCGAGTGCATATCGTTGAATTAGATATATTCCAAACCATGAAGAATTTAACACCTCAAACTGATACGGCTAGGTTTGTCTGGTCATCCTGATGGCCTTAGTTCTGAAGACACAAAAGTTCTATGGGTTCAAGCTGATACTGATGGAAATGGTGTTGTGGACTATGTAGAATTTCTGGTATGCTCCCGAGCCATTGACGCCGATTTCATGGTTGCAAACTGCTCTTCTGATTACTACTCTACTGAGTCCCCTAAACTGCGTCATCACACTAGTTCGATCAACACTTTAGTTCTCAACCATTTTTTAACCTTTGCTGACCTCAAGAAAATGAAATTTCTACCACTTGCTATTGGCTTTCTAAGACGTTGGACCTGCCTTTCCACTGAAACTTACTTGATGAACTGCTCCTGCAGCAGCGAATATGGAATCCAAAATGTTCGGAGCAACCTGAGGAGAAAACAGTATCTGGAACCAAGGGATCACCGATAACAGGTGGAGACACACAGCAGCAGCAGGCCTTTGGTTTCGACGTGAAGGACGCAGTCCTCTTCCCTCCAGAAGTCGAGAGAGGGATGTGGCCGGAAAACTATTCTCTCTCCGACCATGCCCCGCTGACCGTCGTGTTTTCCCCTGTAAAGATGCCTTGTGGCGGGCCAGTTTGCTAATCCCTGATCGAGAGTGCGACTACATCCGGAGCAGTGCCACCTCGATATAAATAAAAGCTTGCAGAACGGGAAGAAGGAAATCTCTGATCATATACAGCTCAAACAAACACAAGGTAAAGTTATGAACATGAGATGGAAAATGTACAACGAGCTTTGCAACTCTCCTGAGAATTTTTTTTTTTATTTTCTGTCACCTGTAATAAATAAGTTATCTATTTCTATGTGATAACATGGCCTCTGCAATTATTTTATGCGATAGTTTTGCCTTTTTTTTTGTCATTGTCTGACAAATTTCCTATATGTATCATTTTAAATCCACTAGTATATTTACAATTATACCTGTTGTCATATTTTTCATTTTAAATACAATTTAGTGTGTGTGTGTATATATATATATATATATATATATATATATATATATATATATATATATATCATTATAAAATGTATTTTAAGGTATAGGTGGTCACACCTGAGTGCAGAAAGCGTTAAAAACGTCCCACGCTTTGCCCCCGCCCAGCGACAATGGGTAGTAGGGCCCACTCGCCGATGGCTCGGAGCAAGTGGGGCCCGACTCAAACCCTTCGGTGTACGTCAACTCGGACAAAAGCATGGCACCTGCATCCCTTCTCTTTGTTATCCTCGACTTAAGATTCATAGCATTCTACAACGAATTGTGTAGTTGAATTCAACACAAGTGACTGCACTTTTGGAGCCGATTGATCTCAAGGAACGCACAGTTCTTGGCATGCTGGATTAAGCGTGATAAATCCTCTGCAATCATCAGTGGATGAGCCCAAACAAACATGAGTTCGGATTCAGAGATGAAAGGGTGACATCAAAAGAGAATTTAGCAGCGAAACTGATGAACAACACAAAAAGGGAGAAAAGGATTCTGAGATAATGGCCACAACAATGTATCAAAATCGAATAAGTAAGAAGAGGAAATCTTATGTCCACTAGTTATACGCCCACCGATCTCCATTGATGATGTACGTGACAGATCATCTTTGAAATTGGAGAACTCGAATGAGCCGACCAGCCATTCAATGAATCAATACAACATAATTTTAACATGATTCGGCACTTATTTGTCTTTTAATACTTGACTTGCCCTCTGAAAACCAACATGCAATGTGCAAAGCAATCATACTGTATTATAATATAGGATCCGAATTCAGGACCGTCCTCATAGGTCCTCCTCGTCAGCTCAGCAACACGATTGACACTTACTATCACCCTCCCGGAAGATGTGAGAAGCTTAAATCCAAGAAAAGTCCTCGGCCAAAAATAGGTGCAGTGGGAGGCCAGCATTCATGATCTCAGCTGTCGAAGGAAACCTCTTATCAGAAGAAACAATTCATTCACTTCCAATGACTCTCCTTATGATCATCGTAAAATAAGCAGAAGGGTAACCTACCTCCTTCGAGTATATGGTGCTGAGAATCAGAATAAAAAGGGGAGGAGATAAAATCTAAACACCAATGAAAGAATCAAAATAATTTAAAATAAAAAAACTTTATTAAAAAAATGAGTACAGCCCCTCGACCTATACCCTATCGTCCATCTGTTGCTCTTCCCTCAATCTGACTTGGCACCTCATGAGGGAACAGTCTATCTACTACTCATTCCTTAATCTGACTTGGTATCTCATAAGGGAAGACATTAGAATTCATTGTAGTCTTATCTAGAGTAGGTATTCTAAATCAATATAACTCTTATATATAGAGCTTCAAATTATTTATATCATTAGTATTATCTTAACACACCCCTATAATGTTAATGTCTCTAATTACATTCCTCTCTTTTCAAAATAAAAAAAAATTCTCCAATGATAAAGGTTAATCTCTTCTATTGTAGTATCTTAATTTGTTATGCTCGATAAATCAAGTCACTTGGAAGTGATAATTGTAGGCTTATTGGAAAAAATATTTACATTTCAAACTATTGCTTGAGTGTTCACTAGATCTATCAATTTATCTTTCTAAAAAACATGAATTTTTCATCCTTGATATCTCTGAATCAATTCTGTCTTGCTTCTTTTTTTTTTAATTTATGAGTTCTTCAATTTGAGCATATTTATTTTTTTTCATAATTTTTCATCATGCCTTCTTATTATAATCACCGATGATTTCTCTTTTAACATAAATTAATTACTATAAATAATGTATTACTTTTTTATTAACTTCCATGTTTGTGTATTATAGTTAAGAATTTGATTTCCTTAATCATGTGGATAAGTTAGGAATCTTACTAATCAATTAGATTATTGATTGATTTATTTCCTAATAAGTGATATGATTTTTAAGAAGTAAATAGTATACATTCCATTTTTATGTGTGAATTATAATAAATGAATATTATATTTTTATCTTTGTATGTGAAAGTAAAATAAAAATAAATTTAAAATAAAATTTAAATATTTACTTACCTTTTAAAGGAGATCTCATCTTCTCCTATATAAATGAGCTCCTCTTCCCACATTTCTCACCAAGCTTGATAATGGAAGGAACGAGAAGAAGACTTCCCGAGGAGATGATATCGAGGAAAGGATAATCGAGGAAAGGTAGGATCCTTTCTTTAGCTTTGATTTATGTTTTAAAATCTTGATATTGGGATTGTTATAATTTTATGATGCATAATAATATTTTAATTTCGAAATTTTATGATTTATAAATAATGATAATTAATTTATGATATTAGAATAATTATTTGATTAATATTGGTCTTTTAAGTTTAAGTGAGTTTTAAAATTGATTTAACTATTAAAATTCTTACCCTTAGATTAATGGTTCTAATTTATTTAATTAGATATGTCTTTATTTTAAGAATTATTTATGAATTTATATGATTTAATTAGTTTTAAATTTAAGATTATGAATTTAAGTTCTTTAATTCATGGATTTGAGTTATTATGTGATAATTTATATTTTTGAAATCTAATTTGATAAGAGAAGTTTAATTGAGGTCTGACTTGAGTGAAGTTGATCTATCAAATTAAATTGACTTAGCCCATGTGGTTATGTATGACCTAGTCCATGTAGCTAGGTACAATTAGCTCATATGACTAGACATGACCTAGCCTATGTGGTCAGGTAGAAGCCAGTCCATGTGGTAAGGTATGACCTAACCCATGTGGCCAGACATGACCTAGTCATGTGGTCAGGTATAATCCAGTCCATATGGCCAACGACCTAGTCCATGTGGTCATGTACGACCCAATCATGTGCCCAAGCATAGACCAACTCATGTGGCTAGGTACGACTTAGTCCATATGGTCAGATACAATCCTAAATTATGTGTTTAGGCATGACCCAACTCGCGAGCCAAGCATAGCCTAGTTTAGTGGTAAGGCTCAGCCCAACTTATGAATGAGGCATAGCTTAATCCATTAAGTTAAGCATGCATAGCGATGCGATTGACATTAGACACATCGTCGCTCCTCGGTCTAGCCCATTGTGTCTCAACTTAACATATTTCTTAGGACAGGCATGTTCAACATATATAACCCATCCAAGACTCAGGTGGGTTGGTTTAGTTTGGACTAGCACTATATGATATAGTCTGATTTCCTCTTCCTTTATTGGTTTGAGCTCTTTTGTCTAAATCAGACAGGTTTGATCGGTTAAGGTCAGTTTAGGGTTATTCCAAACTAACTTGACCAATTCGAACCTACTTGACCTAATCGAGATCAATCAAATCTAAATTAGACCGGTGATTCCAGACTGGTTCTATAAGGATTTGAGATTAATTTTATTATATTATAATTGAATTAAATTTAGTTTAAGTTAATTGAGCTATTCTAATTAGGGTTTTGGTTGATTGAGGACTATTAAGGTATTGGTATTTTAAACTTTTATGATTTGATGAATTTAAAGATTTTATTTGAAGATGTTATTTGAAAAGGATTATTGGTTGTTTACTTTTCTTAAGTTTATGATATTAAGATTATTGTTATCATGTACTAGATGTAACTAGGCTAATGGTCCATATTGGAAGTGCAACTTGTGAAAGGAGCTGCAGGCCCATCACAGTGTAGAGCCACTAATGGATATAGTCTAATAGATAGTACATAAAGCATAGTCTCTTATAATATTTGATTATACTATTTTTTAGATACATATATGAATGAATGATCATGGATGTTTGTGTATCCCTACTGAGGGTAGGTATGGCGATTCCCTTCGGGGATTAACGAACCGTCAAACGTGATGATTAGACGGTTCCTCCATCCGTTGTTGGGAGGAACGTGTCCCCACTTGAGCGAGTGAGGGATACCACTTCATCCACTATTGGGAGTGCGATATGGATTATCTCCATTCGCTGTTGGGAGAAATCCATCCCGTGGAGAATGCCTCTCCATTCGCTGTTAGGAGAGTGCACAATTAGGTGTGATGTATGTCTTTGTTATCTAGTTGTTATGTATATGTTACATGTGATTGATGTATAATTTTGCTTAAGAAATTATCATCATTTTTCTAATGCATAAGTTTTATGATGAATCGATATATTATTCTTTATTAAATTATTGATGTTTATTTTATGAATGTTAAAGATTATTTTTATAATTTTTTTGAGGGTCCTATCAGTATGTGTGGTTGTTGATACATTTTTATTTTATATTTATTTTCAGTATAATCTATAACTTTACAATAGATCTGAAGCTTGGGTGGAAGAGACTCATGACTCTATTAAGAAGATGTAATATTTTTTTAGTTAATAGAATATTTATTATTGTATAGACAAGAAATTGAATTCAATGATAAAAAAAAGAGGAGTGTATTCTACAAATTATGAATAATAAAATGATGATTTATTATATTTTATAAATCTGGGATGTGATAATTTTAATGGTATTAAAGCAATGATTTTGAGGACCTATTGGAATATGGGGTCCTAGGATTAGAATATTAGATGACCTAATTTATTTTGGAGACGTAGATCTTGAGAATTATACAGTAATACAACTAAAGCATGATTTTAGGAGTTTAAGATTATTTTATTAAGCCAAATATAATTTAATTTTAATAAAGAATTGATTGATTAAAGATATTACACAAAAATGATCTCGTTAAATTAATTGTAATGGAATTATTGAGTAAAAGGGGAAAATTTTATTTTTCTCTAAGTTAAAATAAATAGTGTATTAGTTTATCTTAAAAAAATCTCATAAAGTTTTATATTTTGAATATAATTTTTTCATGACACTCTTACCTTCTTTTTTAAAAAAAGTAGATAAAAATTATTAATTTGATTATAGAATATTTTTTATAGATACATATAGTCAATAAATAATATCAATTGACTTAGTTATTCATGAAGATGCACATATTAGATTTATATCTAATACTTAAAATAAAAATAAGTTGGCAATCTGACTAGAAATATTTTATGATGCTTATGTTTACTGTAAAATATTTATATTTTTATTTTATAAATAAATTAAGTTTATTGCATAAGTCTTATAGTATTTATTATTTTGACCATATCAATTTCATGTTGGGGACCAAAAATTTATTCAAATAAATTTGTTATAAATTTAAAGTAGATGATACATGAATGAAGTTTGATAAAATTTTTATTATAGTTTGACATATTATTTTGTTACCCTTTGTTCTAAAATATTATTTTATCTATAATTATAAATATGGTAAATTTAATAAAACGTATTTGTTACTTATTGTGTGGTTTCTTTAGGATCGATGATTAATTTTTATTTTTTTGTTTTATCTTACATTATGAATGCTTATAGTTAACATAGCTAGTTTTACTAACTAAAAATTATACTAAGTTATTCTCTTGGATATAAAATTTTTTATAATTTTATGTGTAAAAATTTTATAGAATCTTTTTAAAATATATAAATTGAAAAGCATTTACCTTTATAATTTTATTATCCTATATTATTTTTAAAATTAAAATTAGATTTGACATGTGTTATGTTGGTTTGTAGAAGTTATTTTTCACATTAATAATATATATGATTTGTAGCTAAATAAATTTGATCATGTATTGATATTTAAACTTAATTATATGAGTAATTATTTTCAATGGTGTTTTGATTTAATGTTAAATTAATTATAAGATATTATTTGTTTAATGTAATGATGAGATCTAATGAGAATTAAATATGATATTATTTCTTGGCACATATAATATATAAATCATTTGAAATTATAAAATAATATATATTGAATAGTTGGATGAATTTTTAATATTTTAATTACTTTTATTTGTTGAGTTACACCTCAACTTATATATTTGTCAACAATCAATTAACTTTTAAAACTTAAAAATTTTATTGATTTATTAGATATGGAATTTGATATACTTGTTATGAGTAATCTAAAATCAAATTTATTCAATGAATTTTATTAATTTATCATATATTTTATGTTAAAAAAATATCTTTTAACTTAAAGTTTTTGAGTGGTATATTTAATCTAAATATTTTTCAAATTTGTCTTTTAACTTAGTATTTCAAAAGCTAACTATCTTGATTAATATTATTTTTAATCAAATTTGGAGATCAAATTTCTATTAAGTGAGGGAGCTATTCCAATTAAGGTTTTGATTGATTGATAATAAATTGAGGTATTGATATTTTAAGCTTTTATGATTTGATGAATTTAAAGGTTTTATTTGAAGATGTTATTTGAAAAGGATTATTGATTTTTTACTTTTCTTAAGTTTATGATATTAAGATGATTGCTATCATGTAATAGATATAACTAGGCTAATGATCAACATTGGAAGTGTAATTTATGAAAGGAGTTACGGGCTCATTACAATGTGGAGTCACCAATGGATATAGTCTAATAGATAGTACATAAAGCATAGTCTCTTATAATATTTGATTATATTATTTCTTGAATGTATATGTGAATGAATGAATATAAATGAATGATCATGAATGTTTATGTATCTCTATCGAGGGTAGGTATGGCGATTCCCTTCGGGGATTAGCGGATCGTCAAACGTGATGGTTAGATGGTTCCTCCATCCGTTGTTGGGAGGAACGTATCCCCACTTATGCGGGTGAGGGATATCACTCCATCTGTTGTTGGGAGGAACGTATCCCCACTTATGCGGGTGAGGGATATCACTCTATCGTTGTTGAGAGTGCGATATGGATTATCTCCATCCATTGTTGGGAGAAATCCATCCCGTGGAGAATGCCTCTCCATCCGCTATTGGGAGAGTGTACCATTGGGTGTGATGTATGCCTTTGTTATCTAATTGTTATGTATGTGTTGCATGTGACTGATGTATGATTTTGCTTAAGAAATTATCATCATTTTTTCGATGCATAAGTTTTATGATGAATCGATATATTATTCTTTATTAAATTATTGACATTTGTTTTATGAATTTTAAAGATTATTTTTATAATTTTTTCGGGGGTCCTACCAGTATGTGTGGTTACTGATACGTTTTTATATTATATTTGTTTTCAATACAATCTATAATTTTGTAATAGATCTGAAACTTGGGTAGAAAACACTCGTAACTCTACTAAAAAGATATAGTCTTTTTCTAGTTAATAAAATATTTATTATTGTAAAAATAAAAAATTGAATTCAATGATAAAAAAAAAGAAGAAGGAGTGTATTCTATACGAATAATAAAATGATAATTTATTATATTTTGTAAATCTGAGATATAACACTTATAGCAGCTTCTTCTGAAAAACTGTCATTCCCAATTCTTATAGAATTTTTTTTTCAAATATATTAAGATTTGACATTGAAGTTTCAGAGCATGTATTATCCATATTTAAGTCTAACTCAATACTAGCATTAAATTTTAACTAAGCATTAATTCTAAAAAAATGCAAATCCTAATTAAAAACTATATTGTACAACTCATCATCGTCATCTAGCGCTATAATATCATCATCTTCATCGTAAAACTAACATCAACTTCTGAACTAAACTTGAAAAGGTCAAAAAATATTATTTTAATATAGTCATATCATGATCTGTCTCTACAGGCAATGAACCATTTAAACTTATCATCATACTCTAATTCGATAGTAAAATCTCATTTGTTTGGTGCATTATTAATAAATTGAAATGTAAAAAAGTAAAATTTCAGATTTATCATCTCCCCCTACAAAATTAGCTCGTTGATGCTATATTTTTAAATAGAAAAATCTTCCAATATGATCATATTTTTTGTCTGATCATTCGGTTCATAGTCCCTCTGATTATTTGATGTATCTCTTGCACCACAACTGCAGCATCGTTCTTGGTCATTGAAATTTTATCTGCTTAATTTTGCAACTTCACTATTTTTTTTTCTTAAAAATACTTAATTTGCTTTACAAGATATGTTGTATAAGTATGTCAAGATCTATTCAGTCTAATCTCATGTGATCGTAAACAATCAAATAATTCGCTAATATGTTCCTTAGATAGACCTATTGATTTTTCAATTACAGCAACTACATGATCAATTAGAGAGACGTCTTATTATATTTTTAATATTTTATCAGAAATTAATTTCTCATATCTTCTCATCTGATTTATTATCTTCATAACTCATGAAAAATAAACTTATATAGTCTCACTGATATTCATAAATAATTTTTCAAAATGTCTTCAAAGAGTTTTGGCGGTCAGTACCTTAGAGATGTCATGACACTCTTATTCTAAGATCTCCAAAGCCTCCTTAGAATTTGTTGCAGTAAAACTTTGAAAAAAATATATAATCTCATCAACTACTTATCCAAGGGAATAAGGGACATGCAAATTATTATTTTTTTAACCTTCTTTGGTGGCTCTGGCTACATCATAGTCTTCTTCAATAATTTCTCATAAATCTTGTCATCTAAACCAAGTTTTTATTTTCACACTCCATGTCGTATAATTGTTTTCTCTAGAAATTGGGATCGATAATGACAAAGATCCCATGACAACGCATGTACTATTGCTCACCATCATAAATAAAAAATATTATGGCTCCGATGCCACTTATTGAGAACCAGGATCGAAAATGAGAAAACAAAATCCAAACATCAATGAAAAAATTAAAATAATTTAAAATAACAATATATATATATATTATTGCTTCCTCAATCTGATTTACCTCATAAGGGAAGATTCTAGACTCATGCATCTTAAACATATTAATCTTATTAGAGTAAGTATCCTAAATCAATAAGATTTTTAACTAAAGAGCTTCAAATTATTTAATTCATTAGCATTTCAAACTGCCAAAGAAGTGAGAGTGCATTGGGTATCTCTGGATTCATTGAATGCCTCCCAACAAAGACGACGAAGCACATGCCTGTGATTGCCCCACCCGCAATTATTGCGTGAGCGGAAGTTAGCACTGCAACGTCACATACTTGCATAAGAGAGAAGGACACATGAGACTGTTTTCTTCTTTGTAACCCTACCTACGTGAATCCAATGACAGTAGCATACATACAGTTATATTGTAATAGAGCAACCTTACTATTTTTTCTTTGAGAGCTCGCTGAAGATAATGACACAAACAAACGCAGATTCGGTACAATCTTGCAGACTGCAATGGAGCAGCACCCTATCTCTTCCGCTGTCTTATTTATTGGCATCATTACCCAGGTAGCAAAACCCACATGATTCTGCAGTGAACGCCACCACGGCTCATGATGGTTACCGAGCAGTACCCACCCTCGACACCGGCTTGCATATAAATCTTGGTATCATTTGAGTAGGCTGTTCGCAACATGACAGGTGCGCAGGCAATGGGAAATGGAGGCATTGGGAGTGCGAGGGAGGAGAGGAGGAAAAGGAGGACGGCCGGGAGATGCTCCACCATGAACATTAGCTTCTCGGCGAGGCTGCCCGGGGACGTGCGCGGCGACCTAAGGGAGAGCATTTGCGCGGTGAAGTACTCGGTCGACCCTTTTGCCGACTTCAGGAAGTCGATACTCGAGATGATTAGAGACGGCGGCGTCAAGGACTGGGAGGAGATGGAAGAGCTGGTCTACTGCTACGTGGTGCTCAATCCGTCGGACCTCCACTGCTTCATTGCGGAGGCATTCCTCAGCGTGTGTTCTCCTGCTAGATAAGAGATTGTTGTCTTTGATTCCCAATGGGGAAGATTAGATGATGTGGATCAATAATGATGCTTACATGTCTGCTTCTGCTATCTGGATGCCATCATTGATTGCTGATGTCCATATTCCAATCACCGAGGGCAGTAGATTTCCCGGGGAGCAGTAGGAGGCTGGGAAATAGTGGCCAATTTGTTCTTCATTCAAGAATGTGATATTACACCAAACACTTCGGTAGATGCATCAACAACATGAAAGGGAGACTCCGTCTCGGTCAAGTCGCCTGGAACCGTATCGGCCACCAAAATTCCTTTGCTCTCTTTATCCTCTTTCTTTCCACCTATATATATATATATATATATATATATATATATATATATATATATATATATATATATATATATATATATATATATATATATATATATATATATATATATATATATATATATATAAGATTGAAACGTTGTGTGCATCGATCGTTTCTCCTCCGTTGCACTGAAAGATGTAAGTTATATGAAATAGAGAAGATTGAAACGTTGTAGGTTATTAGATCTAATACAAACAGTCTAAACTTTTGAGCTGACCATGCATGATCCATCTTCTGCACAGATCATTTGCACCTCTTCCTCGTTCTCCTTACCGATAGATGGAACTCAAGAAGCAAGAGGACCACTTATGCACCGCAAAGAGGATGAAAGATCACATACCATGGTGCTTGAACTAAGAGGGTAGAATCTAAGAATAAAACATATCGTTGGCTCCCATATTTAGTTGCATGAAAGTGTATTAACCAATATCTTCCTGTTCTTATTCATCGGAACTCTCTAATGATTCATGCTCCTGACCAACGACAGCAGCAGGTTCCTGCATAAGGGAAGGAAAGATGTCCAGTGAGCATTTGAAAGAATGATAATGAGGGATTATTTAACAATTAAGGGAGAAAACAGCTTAAAGGGGAAAAAAAGGAGAGCTTAAGTTATCGGTTCTTGTTCGTACTGCCATTTTGTCCCAGTCCTTCAACTTCGAACTTGTAAGCATGTAACTGACACGTAACGGAGCCCACCCGGTCTCGTTGCTTTTTTCATCGTTCCTAGAATTAGAGACCTGCAAAAACCACGAAGTTAATGTTCTACACAGGACAAAATAACTCATCAGGAAAGAGAAATGGAGAGTCTAGGAAGTTACGAACTAACCAATGGTTATAGGCATGACTCTTCAACCCAAGAGAGATCAAAACCCAAAGAAGGATCAAAAGAAGCATGTTTATTTGCTCTCAGAATCATCAAACTCTTTTCAGTAAAGAAAACCTATACTGGAGGTACCAATTTCCCACAAGCACCAGAGCTAGTTGGATTAACAGTCTTCTAAGTGAAGCTTATATATGAAGCACCGGCTTATGGTCACACTACCAGTCCTTATAGTGCAGTTTGCAAATGAAGCACTGAGTAATAGTTGGGTCAGCAGTCATTAAGGTGAAGCTTACAAACAAGACATTGCAGTTCTTCAATTTCCATAAAGTCTATGTTTATCTAAATCAGGAAAAAATTTGTTATCAATTTCAGTAAAAATAGGACCATGAGAACCTATGCATGTCACTTTAAAAAAAAAGGAAACTAAGAAAAACTATGCATTTTCGTAAAACTTCGAATTTCATGATCAACTGTGTCAGTAACATTATATAGATAACTTAACGAACAATACAAATAGCTACCAAATTATGCAGCGTTAAAAAATGTCTACTTCAAATAGCAGCTTATTGAAAAGACAATGAGTGTGCAGAGAGATTGGGTTCGAGGACCAAAACTAAGAAAAGTTAAACCTAAATGTTCTTAAGAAAGTCATGAAGTTTTATGGATATCTACATAACTGAGTTATAATGAATAAAAATGTATTAGTAAAATGACATTCTAAGAATGGCAACTCATGTCTTTGAACCCCTTTTTAAGATTATACATCCTGAACAAAAATCAGAAATTGGCAGATTTTTCATTAAATCGGACTCACATTTCAGCTGACACAAATACCTTTCTTTTTTAATCATCACCAAATCCATCCTGGCAGTAGAGATGTTTACAAATTAACTAGCACAAATATCACAGGTTGACCTGGTCTTCCACGTAAAAGAATGGATGGTTCAAGTTCTGAGGCATGAAACACTAAAAATATATATAATTTTTTAAATTCAAGAGGAAAGGATATAAAGTCCTTGGCAAATCTGAGGCTATCATTATAGATACATTGATGCAAGATAAGCCAAAAAGAGGATCTATTCTAACTGAAGTTACATGATAGTGGCAAGAGATTAACCATATAACTAACAAAATAGAAAAAAGAAAATTAGGCATTACTACGGTGACCACATGCATAAACAAAAAGTTAGAACAGATGCATTTTAGTTGACTAACCAAGGGAAAAGAAAATGATCAAGCAATAGCACGTGCATGGCATGCATAAACTATATCATACAAGAATTGCATGACCAACAGTAATCACATACCTGTGTATTTGTCTTCTGCAATTCTGAATAGAAAGCTTGTTTTCTTCGTTTTGCCAACACTGTTGCAATCACAAGATACAGTGGTCATTATAGTCCAGAAGCCACAATATGAAAAATACCATAACAGTATTAATGCCTGAAAAACTTTTAAGTGGCTTGCTGATTATCACTGAAAAAAAAGCAATTCACAAATAACTGTTACGGAAACTACTTAGTCTATTGAATACACAAACCAGTATGAAGTCCAGAAATATGTCAAAGCAATGACAATGTCATAAGTATTTGCTACTCAAAATGGTCATATTGCATCTAACAAATTAAATAAATCATGAACTGCTGTTTTAAGTTCAATACCATCAAAATTTCCTTACATCTACGTTTACCAAGCCATAATGTCAAGCTGATGCTTCCTAGAAAAATCAGCTAATACCATTAGGTAAGCATACTGGACCAAAGAATCCACCTGTTACATAGTTGAGATAAAATTGAACAGTTTTTTTACTGGTCCTGATCAGCCGAGGAAAAGCAAGCAACTACAATTATCAAATTAGTTAACACAAAGTTACGAAGTAGGCTATAAACGACAGAGGACTCAAAAATTGAAAAAGTGTTAGATACGATCAGTATTTCATAAATTATAGAAAATATAATAAAACATCAGACAAACAATAAACAAGAGACTTGATATAGTTGAGGAACAAAGACTACCATATTCATTTAAGACAGGGTTTAATGGACCAAATTATGAATAGACAAAAGGAATTGCAAGTTAAACCGGTCAGAAGAATTATAAAAAGGAAACTATCAGATCAGTCGCCTCAGCTAAATGATCATTAACCTCAGTCTCCACATAATAGGTATAATCCTGTTTCTATACTTGATGGCAATGCCACTAACCCACCCTTCAAAGAATACTTGACCACAGTTGCTATGTAATTCATTGACATCTATAACCAGACCCCTAAAAAACAAAACTAATATCTACATACTTTCAAGTGCACTGCATCAGTCTTAGGCAATGATTACATGCAACAAAACAATGATTTAAGAAAAACAAGTTAAATACTTCAATTTAAGTTACATTGGTACATTCCTTCTTTAGTAGTCTAGAGAAATGGGGCTTGTTCATCTATCATATTACATTGAAAGTGTAAATACCATCACCCAATTATTACCCTATTATGCAGGGTCCCATTTCTAGAAAGTGCAAGGGTGAAGAAACTAGGTGCTGGCTATCATGCCAGTGGCAATTAATCACACCAGTTAATCACATGTAAACACAAGAAAAATCAGCATGAGAGATGTGGCATGGTTAGATCTTACATGGAGATAGCATACTCCAATTTAATCAATAATTTCCTAAATGTCACTCTAGCATCTCCTTGTTTGCATATATATTACCAGCTTCAACAAATTGATGCATTGTAAGACCAATCCAATTAAAGAAGAAAAATGATGGATCAAAAGCATTGCCTTAGATGTTTAAACCTCCAAATTTCATGAATCTTCCAAGCATGATGGGCCAAGAATCACTAGTGTTAGCTGCTATAAGCCTATAACAGTCCAATTGTGATTCATAACCCAAAGGTCAGCATGATAAAAGTGTCTCCACCTTTTGATTCTATTACTAAACATAATGACATACTTTTACATTTTCTAGAGGGGAAAAAGATAAAAACTTTAATTGTCAAGCATAGGATCAAAAAGCTTCAAGTAGCTAAGCACATCATATTTTACAAGAAAACAAAAAGCAACTAGTCATAGTTTCTATTATATATTTCATCTTAAAAGTGGATCCTAGAGATCCCAATCTTCTTCCAAATTTTTGTAATTTCTTTTTTGTGGCAAATCTTCTTCCAAAATTTGCCAAAATTTTGACAATATCCTTGGAGATTAATATCACACCTTTTCTTGCAAGAATATCTGATTTTTTGGTTAAATCATTGTCCGAGATAAATTAATGCTTTATGAACATTACTGTCACTGTGTCAAACAAGAAAGATAAGAGATGTTTATTCAATTTCTTTATACTTTCTTTTGTTATCTTTTACAAAACTGATAATTGCCCAGTTAACAAGGCAGATATATAATATTTGAACTGCATAATCTTAATTGTGAGCAGAACACTCAACTCCATCTTTCAAGATTTCAGTTTGTCTTTAGCATCCATTATTGTGACCTCACATCACTGATTAAGGAAAGTCAGCATATTTTACATGCAGTTATCATTCAAAAAGATAGAACTCCTTTTAGAATTGGTAATTTGGAATTCGTCGAAAAAAATAGTGATAGAAATTATGTCAACTAAAGAAATAGGGAAACTAAATAAAAGTTGGTTGCAAAACCAGTTGCTTCCTTATAACAAGGCAGTCTGTAGTTATTGCTAGAAGTTATCTTTTACAGCAAAGTGGCCATATTGATGCAGCCCCATGCACTTAAAGTTTCTCCAATATCAACAGGTGTTGTGCTTGCAGGTACTTTATGGTGTACATGTAACATAACCATCAGAAAGAAACAATGAACCAGGCACTTACATGGAGCCTGTATAATTGAAAAATAAATGTTACTCATTAACAGCCATTTAATTGGACTGTAGCATGTCCTGCTCATGATTTCTAAGACATCAATTTAATTAATTGATATCAGCCATCATGGTGCTAAAAATGTGAGGATTTTTAGATAGTAGCACTTAAAATTTTTTTACCCACTCCCACACCCCACCCCCACAAAAAAAAAAAAAAAAAACAAAACAAAACAAAAGCAGGACAAACATATTTCAACCTACTTCTGCATCCTGATATAGAAGAAGCAGAGACCAGAAAGCATACAGTTCTGTACGTGTCATCAGAAACTACCTTATAAAACCACACCGATCTTCTAACTTCAGTGAACTACTTCATGTTATTATTTGGCAATTTAATACACAACTGCGACTGCAAAAGATTTATTGCATTATAAACTTATATTTTTAACAAAATCTATTAAAAATTTAAACAAGAATTAAAGCTACTATATCACTGATTTTTATTCAAGTAGCATGCTATTGTATCTATTTTGGTGTAAAATTTAGCATTTGCTACAAAGAAAGCAAAAAATGAATGAGAAATGAAGATATCTTATAAATCAACTTCAGTTCTTGACTAAGAAATAAATTATCTTCTCTAAGTATTCTTTACTATGGATGTATAATTATTCTAATAAGGCACAGTACATTCAACTAATGCAACTGATAACAAAACAAAGGAAGCTTAAGCTCTAAGCTAACAGCTTGGAAGCTAGGTAAATATCAAACTCAGCAACCTTGTCTGAACACAACCAAATATGATACCTACAAAGTGGATAAAAGAAAAGAAACAAGTAACAATTTTAGATTCCACACCCTTTGTATCTTTAGATTTTGAAGGATTCAAGCCAATTTGAGAGTTTTGTGCCTTACTGACCTGCACCAAGGATTTAAATGTTAACATAAAAAAGTAATAGTTCAGCTCAAGAAACATAACCTGCAACACGAAACAAAAAGCAAGGCTCATTCGCTTACTGCATTGAATAGCTTCACAACTGAAACGGATCCAAAATCAAGCATGCAAGATGAAGGAATTTTTAGTTAAGAATAAAAGAGTAACTAAAGGAGCAACAAAAGGCACCATCTGGGCATAATAGATACACTACCTCCTTTTGTTGCAACGCCAATAAGAAACTTCTCCTTTGCATCCAAGAAATTAGCAGGCTTTATGTGCCCTTTCTCTGCTGCCTATATTACATACATCAAATGAAAACTTCAAACATGAAAACTTCAGCTAATACAAATACCTAAATTACCAATTCCTAGTTAAAGTAGAGCGAAGAGGATAGGCAACAGAATGAAAAGAAGCTAGCTAACTGATAGTACCGACCAGCTGCTTCTCCTTCTTCGTCTCCCCCTTCGTCTTATGCTCTGCATCCTCTTCTGCAAGCTTCTCCGCTACGAGTTTCTTGTGTGCAGATAGTATTGGCCCCTAAGAACACGATCACCAAAAAATCAAGAAAAGAAAATTCATCTTTTGTAGAACCCATTCAAATTCCTCGAAAAGAAGGCTCACAAGGGGATCGTCCGGGAGATGCTTCTTCATAATCTTCATAAAGGCGACCCTAAAAGCCCTGCAACCCCCCACAAACCTGGTAATCCCGTGCTGAGCTCCCCGCCCGTCCTTCTCATCATCACCTTCTGAGCCACCGCTCCCATCATCTCTGACATCGAAATCCTCCTCGTCGCCGCTGGACATCTCCTCTTCGCTCTCTACGTCACCATCGTCCTCCTCGTCGGAGTGGTACTCCCTGGCCCTCTTCCGGAAGAGCTTCTTCATCTTCTTACTAGGTTGCCGGGGCTTGGCCGCGGCCATGGGCGACGCCTTCTGCTTGACTCTCTTGCTCGGGTTCTTGCTCTTCTTGTGCTTCGGCTTCCGCTTTCTGGAGGCCGGAGCAGCGGCGGCCTCGAGGGTTTGGAGCTCTGCCGCCATGCCGGACGAGGTCTGCCGACCCAAAGAAGGCGGCGAAAGATGTATGGTAGGATTGATCGCGTCGAAGAGGTACCGATCGGTTAATGGAAGCATGTCCGCTCGTCTTAGGCTCCATCGATTCACAGGCTAACGGGCCCAAATTACATCTATTAACCGAGCCCAAATACCGTTGATCGCAGTGACCTGCGGCAACAAGTTGAGATTTGATAAAATATGGTTCGGGGAATCTTGAATCCGTCCCGATTCATGGGTCCGCTGAGACTTCGTTCATCCATCCAATGGCTCGCTTCATAAACCAACGGCCACGATCTTAACCTATCGAAACCCTAGCTCTCCCTTTCACGTATAAAGAAACTGCGGTTTCTCGTCTCCTTGCCCATTCGTCTGCACGTATTCCCGAGGGAGGCGGCCGACGAGAGGAGGGCGATCTCTTGACATCGCCAGCGGAGATGAAGACGATCCTCTCCTCGCAGACGATGGACATCCCCGAGGGGGTCACGGTGAAGGTGAATGCCAAGATCGTGGAGGTGGAGGGCCCGCGCGGCAAGCTTACCCGTGACTTCAAGCACCTCAACCTCGACTTCGAGCTCATTGAGGGTGGGAAGAAGCTGAAGGTGGACGCTTGGTTCGGCTCGCGGAAAACCACCGCCGCCATCCGCACTTCCATCAGCCACGTCCAGAACCTGATCACCGGCGTCACCAAGGGGTACCGCTACAAGATGCGTTTAGTCTACGCCCACTTTCCCATCAATGCCTCCATCACCAACAGCAACGCCTGCATCGAGATCAGGAACTTCCTCGGGGAGAAAAAGGTCCAATCTTGTTTGGTCTTACCTTGTCTGTTTCGTTCATGTTTGGTTGCCTGTGTTATCGCTAGTCTCATGTTAAGTCGTTACTACGTTTTTTATGAATAAACTGCCAATGTTGGGTGATTTCATGGAGATTTTCTGTGATAAATTTTGAAGGTTTTGTGCCTTTTTTTGTCGTAAAAGCTGTCGGTCATTAACGTATCTTTTGGCTTTTTTTGAATGGTTGTGGCAAAGAAGGGTTATCTTATTCTTTATTCTTAAACTAATTGTGTTAAGCGAAAAAATTTAAAGTTATCGATGTAATCACTGACTTTTTGTAAATTCCTATGGATGTAACTTTTGTGTCCTATGTTGGTTATTATGCTTAGTAGTTTTGGATTCGTCAAAATGTACAAAAGCATGAAGCATTTGTAAATGTATCGATCGCATTCGTATGTCTATTGGTTAGCTTTCTTGAATCATGTAATTTTTATATATTGGCTTTATATCTGGAATTTGTTAATTTCCTTTCTGAAATAATAATGGATATATGAGAAATAACGCCAGTGTTATGCAGAGCTGCATTTCCTCTGAGGTGGTGTTTGGTTTGTTGCAGTTCCTCTTAGGTGACTTTTGGTTTGTAGGATTTCATTACTGTTTGTAGGATTTCATGACTTTTGTTGCAGTGATATGTTTGTAGAGTTGAATTTTTGTTAAGGTGGCATTTGGTTTGTAGGATATGAGGGCTACTGTATTTCCTGTATTTGATTGGGAAATAAGATGCCAAATCTCATTTTGAGATAATTCAGATCTCCCAAATGGGAGATCGGGAATACTGTTTGGCATTTGGAATTTGAAATCCTATTCACTAGGAATTAAGAGGAAGATTTCTAAGATTATAAATTAAATAACAGATTATTATAGAGAATGTTAGATATATTGTAAACATAAGAAAATTCAGGGATAAAGTATTAAAAAATAATATATAAATAATATGTACTAAAAACCATATCAATTATACTGATATGCCAAATATGTCAAAGCAATTTGGTGATTCTAATTTAGGTTCTGGTGGATGTTCGATATTATTCAGATTTCCATTCCAATAATGAATCAGATACCATATAAAAGTAGCAATTACTGCAATATAGGGCATGCCATATTATTCAGATTTCCATTACATTAATGAATCAGATACTCTATAAAAGGGCACGTCTTTTCTGATGCCATTCAACAAAACTCTTTAAATTAAATTGAAGGTGCTGATATTAATTATTGTCCAATCACAAAGACCAATATACATTGTTGATCTCTTAAATATTATGGACACTTCAGCACATTGAGCAGGTAAACAATGTAGATATTACAGAGTGTACTGTGTGCTTTTAAAATGTTCTGGCAATTCTCTACCTGAACCATGAATTTTTTATTGTTTCAGGTGCGGAAAGTTGATATGCTTGAAGGTGTGCAAATTTTTCGGTCTGAGAAAGTCAAGGATGAGCTTGTCCTTGATGGGAATGACGTTGAACTTGTCTCTCGCTCTGCTGCCTTGATCAACCAGGTCAGCTGTTTCATTACTTCAGGTCAACAAACAAGGGATATATATATATATATATATATATATATATATATATATATATATATATATCTTGTTTGACCTTCTTGTAGTTAAGCAACCAACAGCTCTTTTTTTCTGAGACCTTTCATGTTATGTTTAACAGAAATGTCATGTGAAGAACAAGGATATAAGAAAGTTCTTGGACGGTATTTATGTCAGCGAGAAGGGAACAGTTAATGAGGAAGCGTAGTCAATTATTAAGATGGTGTGAGGGGTAGCAAAGCTTCTGGATGGAATCAAGTTTTAGTTAATTTTTTTAATCTCATTTAATGTGATTTGCCTTTGGCGTCATATAATCCTCCAATTAGTCTTCAAGTTCAAGATAATTAGCTGTGGAGACTTGTTCTTCGTTGGGACATAACCAGATTGATGCTTTCTGAATTGGCTTTCTTAGAATTATTGAGAGAACCAAGTTCATGTTTTGTTCAATATTAGTTAGTGTTTGCATTTTAATTAATCTAGTTCTGGTAATTTTGTTATGATATCAGCATTTGCCTCTCTTTTGAGTTGTACAACATAGAAATCAAAGCTTATTATTCTTCAATGTTGTGCTTTTCTGGTATTACTTCATATTCACCTCTAGTTTTGTCAATATGAAGAGATGTTAGTCTGCCGGGTGGCATTCGTGATGGACATTGAATGGCAGCCAATCCATTGATAGTTTCAGATGGCATCTTTCGTTCATTAAAAATTTTCGGGTTTAAGAGCAGGTTTATTGAAAGGGAAGCATCACTTTAATTGAAACGCCGTGCTTGTCTCATCCTTTACTTCGTGATCGTCTGTTTCTCTGTTTTTTCTCGGTTGTGTTCGTCTATTCACTTGAACTCTCGCTCTATCTTCGTTGCATTTACTATTCACCATGTTTTCCATCGTTGTTTGCCTCTTCCTCTATTTCTTACTTGTTATCAACCTCATCCGCAACCTTCCTCCATTTCACGTCAGCTTCGCCGCCTGCTTAATACACCTTTTCATTTATCAGTATAACCCTTCAAATGATGCTCATTGCATCCCAAATTTTCACCACAAATAGGGGACTCAACATCGCAATAATAAATATGGAAGGTAATCTATCTTTAGGTGACTTTAAGGACTTTTAAGTTCAATTTAATATATTTTTAGGTTAATACTACCAACGTGTATAATCATATTTATTCATCAATATAACTTTGAAATACTTGCACATTACACGTCAAACCTTTAACATAGATGGCAACAAAATCTCAATAATTTTATTTTTTATAATTTTAGGGATTTTTCAAATCTATTTGGCACGTTTTTGAGTTGATCTTATAATGGTATAATGACCATTTATCAATATAAGTGGAATATACCTACTCCAATCTCATACTTTCACTAGAGATATCAAATTAATGACTAGTTTAAATTTTTAGTGCATGAATTTAAAATATTACAACATATGATAACTATATAATTTTTTAATCAAAAAATATTTATTCAAATCATGAAATGATTAAAGATATTACGATGAGATCATGATCCTCATTATTCCATAGAATCATGATAATATGTTAACATAATCATAACATTGAGACAACCATAATAATATTATTATGATTTACTTTTCTTAATAATATTCTCGTTAATATACCTCCAACAAGTTGGTGCTCTCATAGGAAACACAAATCTTGGATTGAAATAGAATGAATTACTAGCAAAGTAAAAGCTTGATAAGATAATTGATAGGTTGATTTAGAAAATAAGAAATGAAAAACACATAACTCACTATTTTGAACTTTGAGACTGGATTGTGATAAAAATAAATAAATAAATATGACAAAAGCACCGATAGATATCTTATCATTCTTAGTACCTACCTAATTAACATCTAAAAATATATGTAGCAAGGAGAGTCCTTTTATTAAAATAATCGATGATCAATAGTGCCCTTTTAGGTACCTATGAATGCATTTAATGGCAATCCAATTGTTGGAAGTATGCTTATGCATATATTGGGATAATTTGTTCACTACCAATAATTTGATGATACTAAGTGATGTTATTAAGATTAGCACTATCAGATAAGATAAGAGGAATACTTGTAAAGATTGGCATAGTAATAAGTATTGGCTTCAAATATCTTGGTGCCATCAAGAAGGTCATGAATATACTTTTGTTGAAAAAGAAATAGATCATTTGTTACATGGATTACTTGAACACAAAAAAAATAGCTAAGAGGCCCAAGATCTTTCATAGAATAATTATTTCTAAGCTATTAAATAAATAATAAATTATTATTAGTTTGTTATCAGTAAAAATTAACTCATCCACATAAACTAGTAAAAATATAAGTGTCCTCATGAGAATAAATGAATAATAATTGTTAGATTGAGAATTATAAAATTCAACTGAGACTAAATGTGTTCAAAGTTTGAGACCAAGTACGAAGGGCTTGCTTTTAACCATAAAATATTATGATCAACAAAGCTTAAAGGTTACTTTATAAATACATCCTTAAAAATATGATCATGAAGAATTATATTATTCATATTTAACTATCGAAGTCCCTAACTTTTAGATAAGGTAAAACATAAAATAATAAAGTAGTGTTGACTTTGGACTAAAAGTGTCATGGTAGTCAAGGTTTACTTTATACTTATTAATGGATCTATCAAGATTTTATTTGATATGAAAAACTCATTTATACCCTATAAGATTTTGATTCAAATGGAATAGAACTTAGACTTATGTACCATTTCGTAATAAGGCATTATACTCTTCAAACATTATTGCTCACCATTCAAGATTTTTTATAGCTTGGTTGATAGTAGAAGGCTCAAAAATAAATTTTTATGATTATTTAATAGAAAAAAAATATTTATTTGGTTTAAAGACTTTGTTTATGAATCTATCAAGCATTAGATAAATTAGTGTATCGTCAATGATATCTCTAAAATATGTTGAACAAAAAGAATTTAAAATAGGGGTATTAAAATCATAGCTTGTGAATTCTCTTGATGTATAATACTCTCTGGACTAATAAAGTAACTTACGGTTGATCATGCACCATTTAAAAAAGACTTGAGGAGCCAATAAAACAAAAGTAGAGTTAATGTTTCAACTTAAATGGTAATGATAATATGTGGTGGCTCATAAATTTGGAAAACCCAATCAACAAAGTTGTTAAAAGCTAATCTAGATAAGAAAGAGTTAAGTGATTTATGAAGCAAAGATAAATTTCATAAAATCAATATGACGAGAAATAAAAATTCTTTTAGTTGTTAGATCAAAATATTTATAGCACTTTGATTAGTGAAATATCTAAGTAAAACATATGATTTCGATCGAGCTTCAAATTTGTTTTGGGTGTAAGGTTTAAACTATAGATAGCTAGACACCTAAAATCTTATAATTTATTATAGTTATTAGTAGATCCAAATAGTTTTCAAATAGCGAAAATATGTTGAGAACTAGGGTGGACATCGATTAATAAGATAATATTGTCACAAATAAGACTAAAATTAAAGAGATAAGAAAGCTTAATTAAAGAAGCATGAGACTAGTTTAGATGATGTCTCAATGACAACATTCTATAGTCCTTTTATATTCTTGAGTATGTGGAGGGATAAGAAAATCAAAAATATTATTAGTTTCAAGAAAGCCACTAAGCTTTTGAAATTCACCATGAAGAAACTTTTCAACAATAAGCTCTAACTTAGAAAACATTACGAATACTTCAAATTTTTTACTTCATGGGAAATAACTACATATACTTTATGAAATGATTAAAAAAAATAAGATAGTAGTTAAATCCATTATAAGATAGAATTAGTGCAATATCCCAAATATCTTAATATATAAGTTTAGAAGATCAATTACTTATGAGAGAGGACATAGAAAATGGAAGCTTATGCATTTTATTATATTTGCATAAATTACATGGAAATGGATGATAAGAGGATGATGATAAAGATAAATTATAAGAATGAATAATATGATTTAGAACTTTAAAGGAAGAATATCCTGAGCAATTATACTATTCTTAAAATGAAGCCTTGATGATGGCCAAGACAAAAATAGATTTGGATGAAGATAGTGTAATAGTTAGCCACTCATAATTTTTATCTTTTTTCAGCTCAGCCCCTCGATAAGATCTACCCTCATATTGAGATCCTTCATAATAAATGAAGAGGGTAAGAACTCAATAAAAATATTATTAAAAAATATATTTTAAAGATAGATATTAAGTTCTCATATCAAGAACACAAAGCATATCAAAGAGTAAAAATAATTTAGACGAAGTGGGAAGGTTTATAGAACTAATATAAGTTATTTTGAAATTTTTACTATCACCTATCATGATACCATCTAAACCATCTTAATTTTAGTAAAGAAACATATTATTCAAGTCAAACATAACATGATAAGTAGTCTCGAAATCAACAAGTCAATTTGATGAAGGTTGAAAGGATTGAGTAGTAAAGTGAGCATACGATGATAGTAATAAAAACTTCATAGGTTATGCAACAGGATATATAGAATAAGGTAGGTGTAAAGGCAGAAACGTCCATGAAATAGTAGCTTGTACATGATTATATTTCTTAGCAACATGATCTTGCATGTCACATATTTGACAATTGACTTTGCTATTGAATTGTTACCTAAATTTGTTGATATTTTTCTTGTAATATTATTGCATGTTTCCTCAAGAATAATTGTTTGGATGATTATCTTACTGGTTGTAGATCTTACCTTTATTATCAATATTAGTTTTATTAACAAAAATGAATGTGATAGAAGTAGCATCAGAAGGTCATGGCTCTCACTTAAAATAAGCATTATAATTAGTTAGTTTATCATGAAATTTTTCAAAAGATATAAGATTATTATGAGCACAAATAGTCGAGACCTCCTAAACCAAGATCATTTAATATATGAAAAGTGATCTCTTTATCATCAAAAGATATATTAGCCAAAATAAGTGCATTTGCTTGAGTTTTGATAGTCTACATATATTCAAAAATAAATTGTGTGCTCTTAGAAAGTTTGAAGAAAATTTCTCGAAGTTGCATATCATGATTGAGATTAGTTCATGTACATTATTGCAAGTTTATGCCACACTTCATGAGAGGATTATGTAGAGACTATGTAAGAAATGATTTAAGAAGAGAAAGATAATGATAGCACTCCTAAATAGATAATCTTAATAAATCCAAAAGATGCCTTTAGAATTAATAATTTTAAAATTATTCTCTCTGATTGTTTGTCGAGAGCAAGTAATAGTGTCATCTATATAACTCAAAATTATAATTGATTGAAAGATAATTAAATTAAGTATGCCAAGAGGTATTGTTTGTGAGTGTGAGTTTGAGAGGAGCTTGCACTGCAATGTTAATAGAGGCAAGGGTATTTTCAGGTGTAAAAGGGTTGGGAATGATATATGAGATAAGTAGTTAGTTAAGGAGGTATTGCCGATCATGTCAAAAAGTAGAGAAGAAAATATTCGAAGTAACTTACAAGAAATAGAGGTTTGCTAGTGTATAAAGCTCTGATACCATGAAAAAAAATACTAGTTTAAAATTTTATTGATAGTGTATATGAATTTTTATATATATATAAGAGATAATAAAATATAATAATTATATTATTTTTTAATAAATAATAAATATAAAATATTTATTTAAATCATAAAATAATTGAGGAGATAATGCTGAGATCATGATCCTTATTATATAAGAGAATCATGATAATATGTTAACATAATTTTTATAATTTAAAATCATGATAACATATTATCATAATATTGAGAGGATCATGATTTATTCTTCTTAGTAATATTTTTCCTAATAAGATAGACTATAATTTCTTAATAATAAGTTCTTCTTTTTTTTTCATGAGCTCAATTTGACATGTTCTAATGTTGATTTTGTGAACAAGCCTAACCACTTTCATTTATAAGTGCAACTTCCAAATATTTCTCAATTGCACCACAAACATTCACTAAAGATAAGTAATGACAACATATCAATAGTGAATCAATAAGTTTTTCTCTTTTTTTTTTATTATTTCAGTGACTTTTTAATTTCAATTTGGCATGGTTTCAAGTTGGTATCGTGAATAAGTGTAATCATGTTCATTTATTAATTTGACTTCGGTATGGGTATTTGTTGCATCAAAGACTTTCACCATGGATGGAAAATAATATCTCAGTAGTAAATTCATATGTTTTTGTATCTATTGGTGATGTTGGAGAGTGTTCCAAGTCTATCTTTATGTTGATTATAATTCACAGTATGACCACGTTTATTAATAATGTAACTTCAAAAAAAATATCCATTATATCTCACACTTTCATCATCTTAATAAATAATTCATATTTTTATTTTCTTGGTAATTTTAGAAATTTCTAAATCCAGTTTAATATGTTTTTAAGTTGATTCCGTGACTGAGTTTGAAGTTCAAAATTAACCGAGTTGCACTCGATTTTGAACTAGGTTACAATCACAATATCTTTCCAAAATATTTTTAATTTTAATATTTAGTTAATCTAAAATCTTTTTTAAAAATAAAAAAATAATATTAAAAGCATGTTCTATAGTTCTACGGAAGATTGGATATGTTTCATAACAATTTACTGAGAAAATATACTTGTTTTTTTAGCTAAGTTACACTTAATCATATTACTTATCCAATAAATCTCAAATTTTAATAATTAATAATCTTAAAATCATCAAAACAATAATAAAATTCCTACCAATCATGTTATCATCATGTTATATTGGTTCCATAGAAGTTTGGATATATTTTCTAAAAATTAACAAAGTTATACTCGTTTATGATACTCGATCGCAATATCTTTCTATAAAATCTTCAATTTTGATATTTAGTCACCCTAAAATATCAAAAATTAGAAAACATCCTATTAATCATCTTAGTAACAGAGCAAATACATCCCTATTACAAAATCATAATAAACATCCATCTTACACATCATACTATGTACACAACAAATATATATTATTTAATCTTCATAACAACATACAAATCAATACAATACAGATATGCATACAAATTATAGTAAACATCACAGCCAGATATATCATTACTAAGATCACAATAACAATATACAATTAATGATACAAATATGCATACACATCAGTACATATCATAGGAACACACTAAAGATATATTATTCAACTGTTCACAATAACGATACAAGATACGAACAGTATTCATAACACTCGATCACAATACAGTAAACATACACATATCATAACATTCACAACATTGGAAATATGCTACAAATGTGTGGGCAAGTTATATTGAATTCTTCAATCCAAATGTACGATATGCCTCCTACATTTCAAAATAAAAAATATATTAGTTGTTGATCTATCATAAAATAATCATCATTAACAAGTATGATATAAATATATATATCACAAACCTAAATATATATATTTATTCTTAATTATATGGATATGCATATAAATGGTTAAAATTTTTATCCTGTTAGCAAAACATGATGACAAATTATAGACATACACATCAATCACCTCTTCATAAGTAAATTCTTCTACCTTACGTATCAATCACCTCTTCATTAGTGTAGCACATGATCGCAAATTATAGCTTTGCACTCTTTTACTTCCACCAAGCTACTTGGCAAAAAGCTACATTTGGAATCAGTACGTTGTAATTACACCTTCCTTGTGAATTAAATTAGAAGCTGAAGCACTTGTCCCCCTCAAAATTCATACATAGCATATTGGTCTTTTGTCATTCAATATCCTTACCATAATTACTTGATTTAGACTAACAAATCATCGCAATGCAGTAGAACTTTTGAATTTTATTCAAAGAAACCTGTTGTCGTTACTTATTGATGATTCAGTAGTTGATCCCAAATCATAGAAAGTCATGTTGAGTACTGCCGGTGACACGGTGGAGCGGCAGAGTTCACTTTTGTTCCAGCCCTAAAACAGATTACTTGGGAAATGATCATGGCACATATATGTTTGATGTAGTAATCATAGTTTGGGAGAAAATAATATGAAAGAAGATAAATGATATGCCATAATGGTCCTGAACCTGAGACACATTCGGTTTTGAACATTATTCATCATGTCATATGATCTCATCTAGAGTATTATTACTTAGGAAACCAATATATCAAATTCTTACCATTCGTTTCGCTACTAATCATTGTTGACGAGAGGTTGATATCGTCGGAAAGTTGTAGCTGAGATGGAAAGCCTACAATAAATAATATATTATTTATTGTAGCTGAGGTTGATGTCGTCGTAAGGAGACCAACAAGTCAAGATTGCCGTCGGAGGATATGTAGTTGTCATCGCTAAACCCACTAAAGAGATGTCCTGTAATCACCAATAATTTTCTCCTTTAATATAAATTAATTATTATAAATAATATATTATTTTATTTAAATTATTAACTTCTTTGTTTATGTATTGTGGTTAAGGAAATAATTAAAATTAATTTTCTTAATCATGTGAAAGTTAAAAATTTTGTCAATCAATTAAATTATTAATTAATTTATTTTCTAATGAGTGATGTGATTTTAAATAAATAAATAGTTTATATTTCATTTTTATGTGTGAATCATAAAAAATAAATATTATATTTCTATCTTTGAATGTATAAAAATAAAATAAAAATAAATTTAAAAATAAATTAAATTATTAATTACCATTTAGAGAGAACTCATCTTCTCCTATTTAAAGGAGGAGATTCTCCTATTTATTCTTTTCTAATCATTTTTTATTCATGTTTTAAAATATTTGATATTAAGATTATTATAATTTTATAATGCATGATAATGTTTTAATTTTGAAATTTTTATGATTAATGAATAATAATAATTGATTTATGATATTAAAATGATTATTTGATTTATAATGATCTCTTAAGATTAAGTAAATTTTAAGATCGATTTAACTATCAATTTTTTTATTTTAAATTAACATAACAATTTTAATTTATTTAATTAGATATATTTTATGTTTCAAGAATTATGTATGAATTTTTATTATTTAATTAATTTTAAATTTAAAATCATAAAATTGAATTCTTTGATTTATGGATTTGAGTTACTCTTTTATAATTTAAAATATTAAAATCTAATTTAACAAAAAAGACTAGGGTCTGACCTAAGTCAAGTTGATCTACTAGATCGGGTTAACCCAGCCCTTATGGTTATGTATGATTCGACTTATTTGGCCAAGCATAATTCAACCCATGTGACAAAGTATGATCTAACCCACATGGTCAGACATGATCCAACTCATATGATCAGATACGACCTAGTCCATGTGGTTAAACATAACCCCAACTCATTTGTCTAGACACAATCTAACCTATGAGTCAAGTGTGACACAATTCAATGATAATGTTCAACCCAGTCCATAAAATTAGGCCCACTCAACTATGTGATTAGCACTAAACACATTATTACTCATCTATCTAGCTCATTACATCTCAACTTAACTTATTAATTAAGAAAGGCATATGTAACACACATAACCCAGACTTAGGTGAGTCGGTTTAGTTTGAACTAGTACTATATGATATAGTCTAATTTTCTCTAATTTTATTGGTTTCAGCTTATTAATTAATTGAATCAAATAAGTTTGATCGGTTCAAGTCAATTTAAGATGATTCTAGACCAACTTGACTAGTTCAAACATACTTGACTTAATTTAAATTAATAAAATTTAAATTAGATAAGTCTATAATGATTCTAAGCTAATTCTATAAATATTTGATATTGGTTCTGCTAGATCCTAATTGAATTGAGTTTGATTTAAGTTAATTGAGTTATTCCAATTAGGGTTTTGGTTAATTGAAGACTATTGAAAGATTGATATCTTATATCTTTATAATTCGATAAACTTAAAAATATTATTTAAAAATAATTATTGACTTCCTATTTTTTTAAGTTTATGATATTAATATGATTATTACTATATAGTATATGCGATTATGTTAATGGTCCATATTAGAAATGCAATATGTGAAAGGAACTAGGGCTCATCATAATACAAAACAACTAGTGGACATAGTCTAACAGATCATATATCAAGCATAGTACCTCATAATATTATATTATATTATTTCTTAGATACATGCATGACTAAATAGATCAATATAAATAAATAATTATTATTATTTATATACCCTATCGATGGCAGGTAGGGTGATTCCCTTCGGGGATTAATGACCCATTAGATATAATGGTTAGATAGTTTCTCCCTCTGTTTTTGAGAGGAATGTGTTCCCTACTTAAGCTAATGAGGGATACTATTTTATCCATTGTTGGAAGTGTGATATGGGTTCTCCTCATTCGTTGTTAGAAGAAATCCATCCTATGAATTATGTCTCTCAATTTACCGTTAGAAAAGTACATCATAGAGTGTAATATATATTTTTGTTATCTAACTAGTATATATGTATTATATATGAGTGATGTATGATTTTACTTATTACATAAGAATATTATTATTTTTCTGATGCATGAGTTTTATAATGAATTGATGTATTATTTCATATTAAATTATTGATATTTGTATATGTTTGATGAATACTGAATATTATTTTTATTATTTTTCAAAGATTCCTACTAATATGTATGATTGCTGATATGTTTTTATTTTATAATTATTTTTAAAATAATCTACTACTTTATAATTAACCAATTTGATTAGAAGAGATTTTTTATCACTTATAGCCCTACCAAAAAGATATAATCCTTATTTTAGTTAATAATATATTTATGATTATAAAGATAAATAATTTAAATTAAAAAATAAATATTTTTCATAAATTATGAATAAAAAAATAATAATTTAATTTTTTTTATAAATATTAGATATGATATAAATAAAAGATGTGCCGAAGAGATATCACTATTGAGGACCTAGCTATCAAGTAAATGTTATCATCGCCCTGAAAGATGAGGGTTATACTTGATGGTAGTGTAACCCACAACAACTGCTTGAAGGGATTCAATATAATCCAATTGATTTTGAATTGATTCAATATGATTGGATCAAAACATGAGTTCAATCAACTTGGTTTAAGGGCTTTATTAAAATTTTGGAAAAGCAATGTCACTAGGTAAAAACCAATTATAGGTAAAAGCCCAACAATAAGAAGTTTTAAGGTAAAATGCCCACATATTTTTTTCATTTATGTTGATCCCAAGCCTAATTAATGGCAATCACTAATTAGTATCCGACTTAAACGGATCGGATAAATACGACTACAGAGGAAACCCGACCCGCTTCCATAGACGGGTGACAACAATGGAGGGGTTCTGCTCCCCTCGAGCAAGCTGTCAGGGCGTGATGGACGGTTCAGATCACTACATCATTGGGATCACTTCCTTGCCGGTTCGCTTTCTTGCGTCATCCAAGATCCATATCTATTACTGCGTTCTCCATCCATCCATCAGCTTCGAACCCTAAAACCGCGAAAGGGGAAGTAATCAAAACTCGGTTGAGGTCATTTATCTGTTAGATCATTGCTTTAGTTAACTTCGTGATATTTCCTTGGTTATGCTTTGATTTGGACGTAAGTATTTATGCGGTGATCTTCTGTTTGCTGTCCGTCATTTGGATTCGTTTTCTATTTGAGAAGAATTTAAGAAAGTGAATGATGGACCCTTAGTTTGGTTATGTTTTGATCCGTGAAAGTAACTACCAGAGACTACTAAAATTGTTGAGGAGGATTATCTTGTTGATTCATTTTCGATGATATCGCCTGTTCTCGATGTATTCCTCCGAAGATGATGCGACATATGCGTTTCTTATAGTCTGGTATTCATGTTATCCTTTTCTACAGCTGAAATATGTTTGCTTATTTGTTTGCTGATATTGTGTGGGAGGTGATTTAGTTGTATCTGATGAATGATTTTTATTTCCCTTTTTTTTGTAAAATGAGAAGTAAAAAGAAGCATTATTTGGTAAAGAGAAATGTGAATTTGCTATGTGGTAAAATAGTTGAACTCAGTGCCTGAAATGTGAATTTGCTGTGTTTGGCACTTCTTGTTGTAGCTTAGTGCTCCGTCCTGCAATAGAGTTTGTATTGGGGCAAAACAAATATAACAGGGAGAGAAGGAACATCACTTGGCAGGTTGTTGAGTGGAAGAGTGACTATCATCTCACTTGCTTGAATACGGTTCTATGGACATTGTTGATTGGAACGATAACTATCATCTTATGTAGCAAGGTTAAAGAGGTTCTGGTGAAACAGGTGAAGTTTGTACATGATTAGGCGCTTTTCCATTCAGCTTGAGCTGATCCAATTGGCAGTCCTACTTGAGGCTGCCTCGGACAAACCTTTTGAAACAAAGTTAGGTTTGCTTGGTTGGGGCTCTTCATTCTGCAAAGCCATACTAATTCTGACATATGAAGGGGATACTGAAATCTAGTTCTATAATACATACTTTGGTTTGTATTTGAATTTGGGCTGAACTTAGTACTAATTTCAACCACAAGAATCATGTACTCTTCTCCCTTTAAATTATGATTATTATAAACTTTCATTTTCGTTTGAAACTGTTCTTATTTATACTATTTCCTTTTTGACTGCTAATGATGTCCATGGTTTTTGTTGATTGAACCATAGACAGTTCTATCATGCTGTTTGATAATGTGGCAAATGCCCTTGCTTGTTGTCTTTGAGGAAAAAGAATTCCATGATTATTTATCTTTTCCTCCCTTATTTGACTTACCTTTTCCTGTGCCTATTGAATTGACTTTTCCTACTTTTTTGAGTTGATGAACTCCATGCTAGACATAAAGATTGATTTTTCATACAGTTAAGCACGTGAGTGCAGACCATTTTCAATTCATTACTTTCCTGAATTGATACATATTGAGAAGGGTGGTTCAGTAAATGTGTTCTCTTTTCTTTTGAAGCTGATTATATTTTTCTGATTTTGCACAGCCATGAAGGTGCGGTCATCAGTAAAGAAGCTATGTGAGTTTTGTAGGACAGTTAAACGTCGGGGGAGAGTTTATGTGTTATGTACTGCCAATCCCAAGCATAAACAGAGACAAGGCATATCAACATTTGCTTATGAGGGTCCGGTGCCTTCTGCGTAAGTGTTCTGGTCATATACCTTCTATTTCTTTCTTTTGGTGCTTGTGTCATCTATGTATGCAGACATGATTTCTTTGCTTTCAGTTTCATGGTTCCTTAGTTTTTTCTTCCCTTCTGCTCTATGGTTCTTGAAACTTTCTGTCTAATCAAGAAGACATAGTATCAAAGTTTTAAACATTGTTAGACAGTAGAATAGCTCTTTTAGATCTTGCAAGATTAGTGAGATGTTGTTCGTGAGTGTCATTTCTTAAGCTTGCTTAAAGTTGTGAAATTAACTTTTTAGAATGGCAGTGGACCAAGTGAATCCATTATAAGTCTATTCTCGTCTATAGAACAATGATTGTTTCCAGTGCCACGATGTCATAATCTGCCAACTCCAATGTACAATCATTATTGTACTGAGTGGTAGTACTAAAGTAAACCATGGAAATCAGAAAAACTTAGGATGCACTCTGCCCTTGAAGAATATGAAATCTTAGCCCGATGTTCAAGCATTTGCATCTCTGACTTGGGAATATTGGCAGCTATCATATTGTAAACCTTAGGATGGAAACTTTGTGGTTCCAGTTTGAATATAAGACTGTTTCAGGAGAAAAGCTTGCACGGATGACATGGGGCAGAAGCTGTGCAATCTGTGACAATAGATGTTAAACTGGTTTGGTTTTGCTGCTTCAGCAATCATGGGGTATGCACCAAGGATTCTATGGCTTCTTTATTCTGAGGCTAC
This sequence comes from Musa beccarii, assembly GCA_024322285.1. Lineage (NCBI taxonomy): Eukaryota > Viridiplantae > Streptophyta > Magnoliopsida > Zingiberales > Musaceae > Musa > Musa beccarii. The sequence goes on along the minus strand of CM044396.1, from coordinate 14,302,535 downwards.
AAGCGGCTGCTTCATGTTTCTATCTCAGTAGTAATCAGAATATGAGGAAATCTTGTCTTTCATCTTGTTTTAATAAGCTTTAGTTAGACGAGGTTTTCCTATCAGAGTGCAATGCAACAAATGGGTCTGTCACGTGCACTATCAGAGAGTTTAGCATGTTCTGCGGTTCTGTTCGACAGCTAAAAATCCACATGTGGTTACAGTAAATAAAGAAAAGGAAGCAATAGAAGTGGTTCCACATGTTGTATGTGCTGTTTGGGTTTCTTTATTACAGCAGACAGCAGTGCAGCTCATAACATTTCAATTTGTACTACCTGTCACCTGTACTTCAACTAATGTGGCTTATATTACATAAAATCACATGAGATTTCTTTTTCTTTTACCCTTGTAGTTATTGTATGTTCCTTCATACTTTATTGTGTGTGCGCATTGCAGATCCTCCGAAGTGGCTAGGAAGCAAGAGCAAGAGCCTCCAGTGACTAATTTCTGGCCTATAGGACTGGCATCTCTTCTTCAGAAACAGGATAAATAAATTTAAACATATCTCGGGTATATTGGTCTGGGAATAAGTTTAAAAACATGTCAAGTACATTGGTTTGGGTGTTGCATGACTTGTGAGAGCTGCACTACTGTTGCGGATCTGATTGCGTGTATTTAGATGCTTTTATAATCTGAAGAAATTTTCAGCCAACTATATAAACTCAAAGGTTGACTAGCTAATGCTACCTCAGTTCATTTTTCTACATCCTTTCAATAACCTGTGTTACAGTGAATTTTATGAGGTGGGATTCGAGGACCTTAGTATTGATTTCTTGAGGTATAACTGGCCTTGATTCCTCAGCATTGGATTTTTCATTATTTGTTCTTGTATAGGAAGGCCAGCGGGGTGGCGGTGGGGATGGAAATTTTCATTGAAAACTCGTAGGTACTTCATTCTATTTTTTAAAAAATAAATTATTATCAAAATTAATTAATAATATTAAAAATTGATAATAATAATAATAATAATAATATTATTATTATTATTATTATAAAGTTTGTATATCATAATAATATGTAAATATAAATATAACTAAGTGTATCCTAATATAATCACCAGTTAAATAAAAATAATTATATTCAAATAAATTTTTTAATTAATATTTTTTTTATATTAATCAATTTTTTAAATTTTCATACTCACATATTAGAACAAGATGGATTATATATGAATAGAAACGTATATAAAGTGTCTAGTAATAAATATTCAAAAATAAATAATATTATTAAAATTAAAATAAATATCAATTATCTCACAATCATCTTTATTCTCTTGAAAGGGTTTGTAAGGATTCAAATCTGCAAACATTAATTTATTACATAAGAAAGAATAGTTGAGAATTAATACTAGATAAATAATAATCACAGTATTTTCACTCAAAAGTTAATAGCATGCATTTCATCGCATAACTAGTTTTGATAATATATTAAAGCTTCTAATATACTTAGAAGAAGTTTAGAATAATGTGGACTTATAAACCTACACTGGTGCTAAAGGCATGTAATGGTAGATATTGGAATTGTTAAAATATCCCTAGTAATATCTTGTAATGTAGGGTATTTTAATCACATTCGCCTTTCACTGTGTAAGGATTATCAAAATTATGATTTCTTGGAAAGAGAGATTCCTCAAAATACTAATCAAGTTGTGATTTGACATTGTCATTAGAAATAGTACTATTGACAAATATATCAGAGTTTAACCAAGGATCAATATTTTCTTTCAAAGAAACGGCATCTAATTTAGAGAAAATCCCTACTCTGATTTAAATTTTTTCTGACACTCCCTCGCCAAATCATAACAAATCTTTTAAATTTTGCTAATTTTAAAGAATTAATCAGCATCATAAATCTTTAAAAAATAGCATTCAATCAATTTCATCTTAAATCTTGGAGCTAAAACCATAACAAGTCTCAGCATCCCATGTCATAGTTCTAATTTTAGTACAACTAGAATCACTCCACTCAAAAATCGCTAGCTCACAAGCCTTGGGAAAGAAAATATTTTTGTAATATTACAAAATAACTTTAGGCACACATTATATTGGCACTATCGTTATTTCAAATGAAAGAAAGCACTTTTATAAATCAAAATCGCATTAAACATCAAATAAAAAGAATTTCATCTAATTTTACAATCAAGTGCCAACTTCTTAGTGCTCAAAATGCTCAATTGGTGAGCAGTTTTCATAAATTTTTTTAACTCTTTTTTGTGTTGTTGTCCATTACCCAACACTATCTCTAATTCTCTTAATGCTCTCACTAATTGCTTCTAGTTCATTCTTAATTATCAAATTTAATATATAGGCACAACAACATATATGAAAAAATTCTTTATCCGACATAAGAGAATTACAAGAAAGTTTATCTAACAATATAGAAATCATAATATCATTAGAAGAACAATTATCTACACCAGAGTAACAACTTAATGTTCCAATCCAATTAACACTCCATCAACGAGGAAGAAAGTACTTCAGCGATGTGCGGACATGACACATACATAAACCTAAAGAATATGAGTACAAATATTAAAAAAAAACTTACAATCGCATTATAAATCTTAAAAATATAAATTCTAATTTAATAATATAAAAATCAATATATCAAAGATCGACTTTAGAGTGTCCGAGTCATCTATAAAATGAGCAATGACAACCATATATCACATATTTTGGTTAGTAGAAATTTATGTCTGTAGTAATGATAATCCTACTATGATTATGTTAAATCAATTCCCTCATTTTAGTGTTCTTAATTTTATAGATTTTCATGATACCACTCCTAATTATACTTTCGAAACACCATATTAGGTAATGGTTGGAGAGCTTTAGAGTTCTTTCTAAAATTATTATGTACAGCCATCACAATAAAGTACTCTTCTTGCGACTTCTACGTCAAAGTTGTAAGTACCTAAAGTACTTTTACCCTCATTTGTTGGGAAAGGGTTAGCATTGATTGTTTAATTTTAAAAAAATATATATTTTAAAATGATCATACAAATATTTGGTCTCATTTTTACTTATACCATAAATAATGACAAAACTACCTTATCAACCCCTCAATTTTAATCTTCTTAAACTGATTTCATACGATAGAAGTTTGTTTTATTTTGAAGGTTATCTCTCGTCACCATATATAGTTAAGTCTACCTGATGTGGAGTGTCACTATTGACACTTTGCTTAGCTGAAGTTGGAGTCATATTTTCTCATTGATCAATCGATAGAAGGTACCGACAAAAAGACCTTCAATTTATCAATCAAAATTATAGATATAATTCGATGCATTTTCCTTATGAAAAATCACATTCAAAATCACAACTACTACATTGACACTAAAGTCTGATTTTTAGTAATAACTTATTTTTGTGGCTAATACATTTAAACTCTATCACTAAAAATAAATAAATTGGTAAAATAATTTTTCTGTGGTAATATTTGGTGACGGATGATTTTGTCACCAAATATCTTGATGAAAAGCTTTAATAATAACTTAGGTCTCTCACTAATTTTGATCAAATAAAAAAAAGTAATAGTAATTAGTGATGAACTAATTAGTCACTAAAATTTATATAAAAAGCTTTAGCGACAAATTACTTGAATTTGTAACTAATACTTATTTGGATGAAATAACATTAGTGATGAACTGTATCAATAATAAGTTTCATCACGACCAATCAATTTTTAATCATTTTAAAATCATACTAGAATTTTTAATAACCAATATAAAAAAATAAAAAAGATTACGATTTGAAGTTTCACATTACAATGTATATTTTATCCAAAAGTTAATATTAGGGATGATACAATCACAAAGTCCACATCATTATAGTAATAACAGTTAAATAATAGTGCAATGATAATTACAGTATTCGAGGATAACAATTTACATGCAACTATTTTCATATATTTATAATTTCTTTTATATGTAAGCTAGAGAATTTTGATAAGCAATTACTCTTGTAGAATGTAATTTTCTATGAGAAAGATAGATTAAAGGTCGAATTATAAGTACATTATGTCGCCTTATTAACGAAAAATGTGTTAGGTCTCGAATTTTGATTTTGATGATGAAACTAATTGATTGTGTTTTGTTGTGTAAGTACGTTTTAAGTGATGTAGGTCTACTGTCGATTAGGATTAAACAATTGACATAGGAGGAATCGATGTTGCATCGAAGAAAATCACATCAGATATTGGACGTCGAGCTGGAGGTTCGGTCAATAATCAACAGAAGGTTTCGGACACCGGGCATCAAGCCAAGAAGTATAGTGTTGTGCACAGGAGATCAGGATTGTGGAGGTCAACCACCGATTGGGCAAAAAGTTACAAAAGAGGATGGTGCGATGAAGAACCGAACGAAGCGCCGACCAATGATGTGTTGGGCAACAGGAGGTTGATTCGTGTAACTGACTAGATTGAAGTAGAGTTAAGGTTTATGCGTGCAGGATTAACTATGATAACGATGAAGACATAAAGCAAAACAAAGTGCCGGAGTCAAGTACGATGGAATCGTTGGGAGTTCGAGAGTTCGACGGAAGTTCGAAGATTTGTTAAGAGTGTTGCTAGAACTAGTCGAGAATGAGTAGGGAGCTTACCGAAGGGTTTTTGGAAGTTTATCGGAAAGATTCATCGAAAGTTCACGAAGCTTGCCGAGAAAGATTGAAGCTTGCTGAAGAAGCTCGTCGGAACTCTCCAAGATCATCGTGAAGTCCAGGAGCTTGCCGAGAGTACGCAGAATGGTGTTTGAGGGTTCGTCAGAAGACCACCGGAAGTTCGCCAAAAGCTTATCGGAGGAAGACTTGATGTGTCAGACTTTGTATTAGCTTAGGAAATATCTTTAATTTCATAGTTAGCATGTAATTAGGGTTAGGATTAAGTGTTAATTCTATAACCTTGTTAGGGGCCAACTAGGCTCGATAATAAACTGGTTTGGGCCGGGTTTAAGGCCCAACCAGAAGTGTTAGACCCTATCTAGCGATGGCACCACCAGATTGGGGCAGTGGCACCGCCCTAGGTCCAACTCCCCAGGATGTACTAGGCGGTGGAACCGCCTAGTATACTGGTCGTGGTAGTGTGTCAAGCGGTAGTACCGCCAGACTAGGCGGTGGTATCGCCTAGTATCAGGGTCAAACTGGCGGTGGTACTGCTAGTACCCGGTAAATCCGGGATGGGAAGGTTTTTGGCTCTAAGTTTAAATCAGATTAGAGCCTACAAATACCTCTCCCATTCCTGGGTTGAATACATAAGCACACATACTTTAAAAGTGAGAAAACACTATTCAAATTACTTTAGAAATCCCTCCTCTAGTTCTCATTTGTATTCCACCGAAAGAAAGGAGTGAAGTGTTTGTAAGAGTTATCTCCTGAGCCCGTCAAAAGGAGAGATGCTGTAGGGGAGTTCATCTTCATCCATTGGAAGGAAGACAACTTGTGGAAAGTGGCCTCAAGAGAAGAGGAATCAAGAGTGGACGTAAATCGTATGACCGAACTATTATAAAAATTCTAGTTTGCATTTACTTGTTATCATTTACATTGCTACAAGCCTTTACCTTACTGCAATTACTCAAATCGCTTTAAATCTTAACACATTTTCGTTACGGCTTTTATCGTAACGTATTTTTCAATGTACGAAGTTTCTTAAATCGCCAAATTTGTCATAATTTACCACTGCACTAATTCACACCCCCCCCCCTCTTAGTGCCATTCTCAATTCCCAACAATTGGTATCAGAGCCACATTGTTTCTCTTTTGGATTCACACCCGCGAGAAATTACTTTTCATAGCTTTCAAGAGGGTTTTTCGATTGTTCATCCTCCGTTGTTTAACGGATCAGACTATACTTATTGGAAAACTTGAATAAGAGTTTTTGTGATTTCTTTGGATTTAAACTTATGAAATATTATTGAAAATAACTTTCAATTTTCCTCTAAACCGATAAACGAATGGTCGGATTTAGAGAGAAAATCTTTTTCATTAAATGTAAAAGCTATGAATGTCTTATTTTGTGCTCTAGATAAAACTGAGTTCAATCAGATTTCTTCTTGCGAAATGGCTTTTTATATTTAGTGTATACTTGAAATCATACACGAGGGAACTAGTTGAGTAGACTCAAAAGTAAACCTCTTATTACATAATTTTAAACTTTTTTGAATGGCATCAAGTGAGACTATCGGTTACATGTTTTTCCATTTCTCGGATGTAATCAATAGTCTAAGAGCTCTTGATAAATCTTTTTCGGATTTTAATCTTGTAAACAAGATTTTAAGATCCCTTCTAAAAAGGTGGGATCCTAAAGTAACGGTGATATAAGAAATTAAAAATCTAAATGAATTTTCATTGGAAGAACTAATCGGGTCATTAATGACTTATGAAATGAGTTTTTTGGAACCCGATGAACACATGAACCATATTCCAAAGAACAGGAAGGATTTGAAATTTCGAACAAATGAATACCACTCGAGTGATGACTAAGTGATGAGATTAATGAAGATGACATTGAACTTTTAATGAATTTTAATAAGCTTATTAAACAAAAATCAAAAATAAAAAATGAACTTGAACGGAGGAAGAAGCCAAAAAAGAAGAAGGTCCCCAAGGACGAATCGAGAACTTCCGAAGATGAAATGGCATATTGCGCTTTGACGAGTTTCGATTACAAGGTAAGTAACTCAACCAAAGCTCTCTTGATTTATTTTGAAATTACATGATTCTTTTCATGAATTGCTTATCTTAGTTTATAGGAAATAAAAAAATTATTTTCAAAAATTATACTATGCTTTTCCTTCTAGTATTTTTTAAAAAGTAAAAATTATGAATGATGATTACTTAACTTATGCTAATACAAGATCAATTCCATGTATGCTTTTGAAATAACAAATACCATGGTGTTAATGATTTCCAACACCACACATCGGTCATCAGGCCAAGAAGTATGGTGTTGCGCTAAGGAGATCAGGGTTACGGAGGTCAACCATTAATTGGGCAACAGGCCGTAAGAGAGGACGGTGCACCGAAGAACCAAACGAAGTGCCGACCAATGACGTGTCGGGCAATAGGAGATTGATTCGTATAACTGATTAGATCGAAGTAGAGTTAAGGTTTATGTGTGCCGGATTAACTACGATAACGATGAAGACATAAAGCAAAACAAAGTACCAGAGTCAAGTACGATGGAATCGTTAGGAGTTCGAGAGTTCGACGGAAGTCTAAAGATTCATCAAGAGTGCTGTTGAAACTGGCTGAGAATGAGTAGGGAGCTTGCCGAAGGATTTTTGGAAGTTCACCGAAAAGATTCGTCGAAAGTTCGTGGAGATTATCGAGAAAAATCAGAGCTTGCCAAAGAAGCTCGTCGAAACTCTCCAAGATCATTGTGAAGTCCAAGAGCTTATTGGGAGTCCGCAGAATGGTGTTTGAGGGTTCATCAGAAGACCGTTAGAAGTTCGCCGGAAGCTCACTGGAGGAAGAGTTGATGTGTCGAACTTTGTATTAGCTTAGAAAATATCTTTAATTTTATAGTTAGTACGTAATTTGGGTTAGGATTAAGTGTTAATCTTATAATCCTGGTCGGAGCCAATTGGGCTTGGTAATGGACTAGTTTGGGCCAGGTTTAAGGCCCAGCCAAAAGTGTTGGACCCTGTCTGGTAATGGCATTGCCCAAGGTCCAACTCCCTAAGATGTACTAGGTGGTGGAACTGCCCAGTACACTGACCGTGGCAGTGTGTCAAGCGGTAGTACCACCAGACTAGGTGGTGGTACCGCCCAGTGTCAGGGTCAAACTAGCGATGGTATCGCCAGTGACAAGTGGTGGTACCGCTAGTACCCGATAAACCCAGGATGGGATGGTTTTTGGCTCCAAGTTTGAATTAGATTGGAGTCTATAAATACTCCTCCCATCCCTGAGTTGAATACACAAGCACTCATACTTTAAAAGTGAGAAAATGCTATTCAAATCACTTTAGAAATCCCTCTTCTAGTTCTCATTTATATTCCACCGAAAGAGATGAGTGAAGTGCTTGTAAGGGCTATCTCCTGAGCTCGTTAAAAGGAAAAGTGTTGTAAGGGAGTTCACCTTCGCCCATTAGAAGGAGGACAATTTGTGGAAAGCTGATAGCCTCAAGAGAAGAGGAATCGGGAGTGGACGTAGGTCATATGACCGAACCATTATAAAAATTTTGGTTTACATTTACTGTTAGATAATGTGGCCCTTTATAATTAGATAAGATATATGATAAAACTAATTGGATTCTAATGACAGTATTAGCCAATAGAAAAGAAATTCATATTATAGTAGGATTCCTCAAAGGATGCCCTTGATGAAAGGAACTCCTCTGATAACTTATCCTAAACCCTCTGCTCTTGCCTATAAATAGACAAGACTTCTAGGGATCGATACATATACAGATGCATCTAAGAGTTGCATCAAAGAAAAGCATCTCACAGGCATCAGTTGAGAGATTATAGTTTCTATGGCATTAGATATAAAGAAGGTACTCAGATCATACAGATATCTTTTTCCTTCTTTTCAGATGACATCAAAAGGTACATATCGTAAAACCAATCTATTGTTATTTGATTGCAATCCTAGTATTAAATTTTTTCGCATTACAAAAAGTATGATTATAGTTTTTATACTTACAATTTGTATCATAGCCTAGGTTCTTGAAATAAAAAACTTTAGATCTATTATTTTCTGATTTACAATGTTTTGATTATTCATATTCTATTGATCTATATTCCTATCTATTTTGGTTTTGTCGTCTGATTGTGTTTTGTCGCTTGCTTGTCGGTGATGTTAGTGAAGCAACGACGATCATTGTCACCTCACCGCATACGACTATAGAGGCCACAGGTGACCATGCATGCGGCGGTCGTGCGAGGGCAACAACGGCCGTAGCGTCGATTAGTCTTTGCACCTGATCCACGCTACCCGCAAGAAGCGATCCGCAGCGCAGCGTGCGCATAGCCGCACACAGCGGCGACCACGCCACAGCAGGCTGCATGTGGGCGTGGGCAAAGGTCGTGCGCTAGGCGGCGGTCGCACGGTGCAGCGCTGCACTAGTGGTGCTCGCCCTCGGGCACCAACGATAGTCACGCACGTGCAGGCTGCCGCACCGACGGTAGCCGTGCAGGAGGCAGCGATGGCAACGCAGGCAAAGGCAATTTTAGCAAAATTATAGTTTTACCATTAGGGTTTTTAATCAAAATTATAGTTTTGTCATTAAGTTTTTTATTAATATTTTTAATATTTTGACAGTTCTACCCTTTACAAATTCGAAAATTTCAGTTTATATCCTGTGAATATACTTACAGTTTGAGTTTTGCCCTTATGAAATTGAGAATTTTTTATTTATATCCTCATTTATAAAATTGATCAATAAAATTTAATTAAATTCGATCATGATTATATTTTGATTAATTGTTGATTAAATTTAATTTTGATCAAATTTAGAAAGGATTAAATTCTGATCAATTTTTTATTTTGATCGACTTATTTAATTAGGCTAATATTTAGTCCAATTCTAGGCTTGTCGAAATTAAATGAAATTAATTAGTTTTATTTAATATATTTAAAAAATATAAATTATTATTTCTTTTATATTTTTCTTATATGATTTATTGATTACATATGGTAAATAAATAAAAAAAATCAAATTATTATTTTTGGATATTTCTTTAATTATTCACATGTATATAATTAAAATTATGAAATAATATTTATCTTTCACATGAAGGCATGATTTATATGTTATCATGATTTATGGTTATCATGTGAGTTTTTTTACTGAGTAATGTTCAATAATTATTAATATTATTTATAACTCATCTCCCTAGATTTTGTCTGACCAGTAGTTGCCAAAGTGGCCTGAGATGATAGGCATTTGGGATGTGAATTATAATAAAAATCTTATCATTTATAGGACATTTTAAATTATATTTTATATTATTGTATTGGTCTTGTAGCCACCAAAGTGATCTAGACCAATAACTTATAAAATGACATTAAGGAACTAGTCCTAAATGACATCAAGGAAATAATATTCATAATGATACACATAATTAGGAAATTTAGATAATCCCAAAGGAGAATCTACTTCAAATAGTTATGAGATGGAGTAGGATGATACTGTTTTGGATATCCTGATAGTTATGGTTGTATACCCAAAGGTAACAAGACTATTCCACAAGGATGGTATCAGTCTTCTATAGATGGTTTTGAGTGAACATTAGATATGTCAATATTTCACCCAAAGGTAAAATGTAGATAATATCAACAGTTTATCATATTTTGAAACTCAAAGCATTAATGTTATTTTATATTTTACATTGGCACTTCTGTCCATGCATTCTTATGCTTTCAGTGTTCCTGTACTCTTTGGAACAAATTATTCATAATGGTTAGAGCATGTGCAATTCACACTAGGAGTATTAGATCTTGATTTGGCATTGTTTATTAAAAAGCCTATAGACTTGACTTATGAAAGTACTGTAGAACAAGTTAATGAAATGAAGGCTTGGGAAAGATCTGATAGGCTTAGTTTAATGTTCATAAGAATGACGATTGCAAATAATATAAAGACTTCATACCGATTGCAACTAGCGCACGAAAGTATTTAAATGTTATTGAAGACAGATTTAAATCTACTAATAAGTCATTGGTTAGCATACTAATGAAAGAACTGACTATGGCTCAATACGATGTCACTCGAGGAATTTAGGATCATATCCTCAATATGGTAGATAAAGCTATAAAACTTAAAGCATTAAGCATGAACGTTGATGAGTCTTTTCTCGTGCAGTTCATTTTTAATTCTCTTCCTTCTCAGTTTAGCCCATTCAAGATTCACTATAATACAAATAAGGATAAGTGAGATTTGAATGAGTTAACTAGTATGTGTGTTCAGGAAGAATCGAGATTAAGGCAGGAAAGTTCATATAATGTCATGACTACAACTCAAGGAGTTGGTAACAAGAAAAGAAAATTGAAGCGTCATCTATCAAAGAAATTTGCCGGGTTTAGAAATGTTAAACAGACTAATGAAAGGAAATCTTTTTACAGTAAAGTGTTTTTTTTATGGCAAGAAAGGACATGTGAAGAAGGATTGTATTGAACGTAAAACTTAGTTCGAAAGGAAAGTTATGAATTCGACCTTTGTATGTTTTGAATCAAACATTATAGAAGTTCCTTCTAATACTTGGTGGATTGATTCTGATGCTTCAACTCATGTTACCAATAATATGTAGGGATTTTTTTCAATCCGGAAACCAAAAGAACGTGAAAGATTCATCATTATGAGAAATTGTCTTGAAGCGAAAGTGATATCAGAAAGGACTTATCGCTTACGTCCAAAGATGGGTCATCTGATGGATTTTATTAACACATGTTATATTTCTACTATTTCTAGAAATTTGGTTTTTCTATCTAGAATTGATGAGTTACGATATTGTCTTTCTTTTGGAAATGGTAAACTTAGCATATTTTATGATTCAATAAAAGTTAGTTCTGTAATTATGTGTGATGGTTTGTACAGAATTAATTTGAATCTTGAGTTTGCAAAGATATTATTGACCCTACAATCAAGTATTGGATTAAAACGTAGTTTCAATAATGAAAGATCTTCTACACTGTGGCATAGACGAATGGGGCATATCTCTAAGAAAAAAATTAAAAGATTAGTGAAGGATAATATTTTGGAAGATTTAGACTTTATTGATTTTGATGTTTGTATAGATTGCATTAAGGGAAAGCAAACTAAACATACAAAGAAAAATACTACAAGAAGTAAAGAACTACTTGAGATTATTCATACTGATATCTGCGGACCACTGTATATTCCTTGGCTTAGTGGAGAAAAGTATTTCATCACATTTATAGGGTTTTCGGAAGTTCGCCGGGAGGTTCTCGGAAGTTCGCGGAGCTTGCCAAAGAAGCTCGGGGGAACTCGCCAAAATCATCGTGGAGTCCGAGAGCTTGCCGGGAGTCCGCAGGATGGTTTCCGAGGGATCGTCGGAAGACCGCCGGAAGTTCGCTGGAAGCTCGCCAGAAGAAGACTTGACTTGCGGACTTTGTAATAGCTTAGGAATGTCTTTAATTTCGTAGTTAGCACATCAATTTGGGTTAGGATTAGGGGTTAATCCTTTAACCCAAGTATGGGCCCATTGGGCCTTGTTCGAACCATTTGGGCGAGTTTTACCCAAACCAAACATTGATTTGTCTTTGGCGGTGGCACCTTCAGCGGACCAAAGAAGATGCATGCATGCTACGTGCATGGTGTCTTTGTAGCCGAATCTTATGGCCGATTCTTGTATGAGCGCAGAGCACCGCTGGCCGGGCAAGAGCACCGGTGCTCTTGCCAAAGACCTGAAAACCAGGCGGTAGCACCGCTTGGGTGTGTCAGTCTGCCAGGACTGACAGCACTGAGAAACTCAAATTTTGGCTCCAAATTTGAGTCCTCTTGAGCTCTATAAATTTCCCTCTTTTGCAGGTTCAAAGTGCAGCAAGAAGAGTAAAAATCTTGAGGGAAAACTCTGCTCAAATAGTGTCAAAAACTTCCCTCTTACTCTTAAGTGTTTTCTTGTTCAAGAGAGGGGTGAGAGCTTTGTAAGGGTTATCTTCTAAGCCCGTCAAAAGAAGAGGTGTTGCAAGGGAGTTCTTCCTCGCCCATTGGAAGGAGGAAAGCTAGTAGAAAGCCGGTGTCCTCAAGCGAAGAGGAATCGGAAGTGGATGTAGGTCGGATGACCGAACCACTATAAAAATCTGGTTTGCATTTACGTTCTTGCTATTTACTTTGCTGCAAACCATTTTTACTTGCTGCCTTATTTACTCAACTTCCTTATCATCTTATTACGTATACTTTAAAGTTAAAACGTAATCTTTCCGGGTTCAAACAAAACGTTGCATTCATTCGTACGAAGTTTCCAAAGCTTGTTTTAAATCATTGAAAATCTATCGTTTTATCCGCTGCACTAATTCACCCCCCCCCCTCTTAGTGCTGCTCGCTCCCTAACAATAACAAGATTGTCTTGATAAGACAAATTATAGGAGTTGGACTATATTAGGAAAGACTAACAATGTTATAATACATAGAAGGGAGTATGACATTGATGATATACAACCGCTTTGACTCGCATTGATAATTGGACTTAATATAGTATTATTATGTTTATTAGACTTATTGGCTTGTTTTAAAAATTCATGGCCATGTATAAAATACTATTTAAAATTTTTCAGGATCCAATTAGGTAAAATTATTTTCAAATAAATTTTGTTTTATTTATTTTGATTTTGAATATCTTTTATATCTTATCAATTAATGGATGAAGCGGGAGAATGTTAGATAATGTGACCCTTTATAATTGGATAAGATATATTATAGAACTAATTGGATTCTGATGACAGTATTGACCAATAGAAAAGAAGTCCATATTATAGTAAGATTCCTCGGGTGATGCCCTTGATGAAAGGAACTCTCCTGATAACTTATCCTAGACTCTCTGCTCTCGCCTATAAATAGACAGGACCTCTAGGGATCTATACATATGCAGATGCATATGAGAGTTGCATCAAAGAAAAGCATCTCACAGGTATTAGTTGAGAGATTACAATTTCTACGGTATTGGATCTAAAGAAGGTACTCAGATCATACAGAGATCTTTTCCCTTCTTTTCAAATGACATCAAAAGGTACACATCGTAAAATCGATCTATTGTTATTTGATTTCAATCATAGTATAAAAGTTTTATGTATTACAAAAAGCATGATTATAGTTTTTATGCTTTCATTTACTTGTTATCATTTACATTACTGTAAGCCTTTACCTTACTGTAATTACTCGAATTATTCTCATCATTACGAATCGCTTTCAAGCTCGACATGTTTTTCGTTATGGCTTTTATTGAAATATATTTTTCAACGTACCCCCACCCCCTCCCCTTAGTACCATTCTCGATCCCTCAATAAAATGATCATATCATGGCTCCAACTTCAATTGAGCAAATATCCACAATGACACCAAGTAAGACTTGGACAATATATGATGACGAGGTAACCTTGAAAGGAAAACAAACTTCTGTGGTACCAAACCATTTTAAAAAGATTAAATTAAGGGGGTTGATATGGTAATTTGAAATTATTATAGTATAAGTGAAAATGAGACCAAACATTTGCATGATCATTTCAAAATATATCTTTTACGAAAACATAGGGACATTAAGTAATCAATTGTAATTATTATAGTATAAGTGAAAATGAGACCAAACATTTTGCATGATCATTTCAAAATATATCTTTTACGAAAACATAGGGACATTAAGTAACCAATGTCGACACTTTCCAAAACAAGTGAGTATAAAAACACTATAGGCATATACAACTTTAACCCAAAAGTTATGAGGAGAGCTTAGAATGATAATTATATTGTAAGAGTATTTTATGTTGATAGTTGAACATAATAATTTTAGAAAGTATTCTAAAGCTCTCAAACCATTATTTAATGTGGTATCTCAAAACATAATTAGAAATGAAATAATGAAAATCTATAAAATTTAGAAGACAAGCAATAAAATTGATTGAGCACAATCGTAATAGGATTGTCATTACTATAAATATGTGAAATTGTACTAATCAAAAGAAGCGATATATAATTGTCAAATGACTCTTGGACACTACTAAGTCAAATTTTGAGATATTAATTTCATATGATTCAATTAGAATTTATATTTTTAAGTTTTCTAATGGGATTGTAACTTTTTTTAAAAATATTTGTACTCGTATTCTTTATATTTATGTATGTGTCATGTCCACATTACAACTGAAGTCCTTTCTTCTTCATTAGTGGAGTGTTTGTTGGATTCGAATATTAAACATAAATTGCCTACTCTAATTGTAGATTGTTTTATCAATAACACTATGATTTCTATTTTGTTAGATAAATTTTCTTATAATCCTCTTATGTTGGGTTAAGAATTATTTCATGTGTTGTTATGCCCACATATTGAATTTGATAGTTAAGAATGAACTAGAAGTAATCAGTGAGGGCATTGGAAGAATTAGAGAAAGTGAGTGTTGCCTATTAGACAACAACACAAAAAAGAGTTCAAAAATTTTGTGAAAACTGTTCACGAGCATTTGGAGCGCTAAGAAGTTGGCATTTGATTGTAAAATTAGGTGAAATTTTATTTATTTGATGTGTAACACGGTTTTGATTTATAAAAATATTTTTATGCATTTGAAACAACGAGAGTACAAATATAAATGTGGGTTGCAACAAAAGAAATATGTGATAAATTGAAGTTAATTTATAATATTACATAAATATTTTTAGAAACCAAATATCTCACAACAAGAATGCTAATATAAATGAATGTCTCAAGAAGAAGATTGGGTTATTGCAAAAGAAATGTGTAATAAATTAAAATTATATAATATTACATAAATATGTTTAGGAACCAAGTGTCCTTAGCAATTTTGGAATGAAGTATTTCTAGTTTAATGAAATTACAATAATGGCATCTAATATGGTAGAAAAGTTTTAAAAAATATTAAAATGTAATTCATAGGATAATGAGAGTTGCAACAATTTTGGATCCAAAACTTAAAGAAGAAATTGATTGAGTATTACATTCTAAATATTTATTATGCTGATTCATCCTTTGAAATTAGTAGAATTCAAAAGATTTATTATGTTTATAATTTTTATATATTTATATTTAAATATTATTATAATAAATAAATTATATATATTATTTATAAATTTTAATATTATTAATTAATTTTAATAATAATTTATTTTTAAATAAAATAACTTAATTAGAAGAATATAGAGAACGAACGATACCCTAATCACAGTGAGGATTCTCCATCGTCGTCATCATCCCCGTTTGTCTAAAAACTGGGAAGATGGGTAATGCAATGAAACAATATCGTAAAACTAAAGGATTTTCATTTAATTTATCTCTTAATAATTCCAATAATACCAATAAAAAATCAGCATGATGTAATTTTGCGGTATAAGCATAATTTTGCAAGCAACAAAATGAAGAATGTCCTTAGGTTTCCTTCCATACCACTACAGGTCATGTGATATTCCGTACTCATAGATCGCCCAAGGAAAAAAGGCATTTATTAAATAGACCACGGCTCTAAAAATGTTAATTATGAACAAAAAAGCGTCATCCCTTACCATTAAAAGATATGGATCCCCAACAATCATCCATTGGTTAATTCAAACATGTATATGCCAAAATTGACAATGATGAAATTACCATCCAAATTATATACATCAATGTGTTACAGTCTGTCAGTGAGGACACACCAATGGATCAAAAATACTGGATTTAACTATGAAAACCACTACAGCACTCAGATAAAATATGCAACTCAATTAGACAGGATGCTAAATATATCAATCTACAAAAGTATTGTTTTATTCCCACTTCGGTTTAGTAAAGGAAGCCATGTTATATTGCAACAAGCAATATGTGGGGATAAGCTAACTCTTACCAAACTGTGAGAAGTATCAACAACGAAATTGCCTCCTGTTCAGTTAAGCAATAAAGAAGTTGGCTAGAGACACAGATGCAGACTGGATACCTTGTGCAATTAACTAAGTGCCCTCCCTCCTAGCATCAATATGCTTTACTAGTGTTGATATGCTTTATTAGGTATATGATTAGATGTATCATGCGTACATCACAATGAAATGTTAAACTAGTAGAACATACCAAAGGAATGGCAGATACTGAGGGCAACCAGTACATAGGGACCCTGTCAATGCAAGACTTGGGCCAGGTCGTATCCCTGTAAGCACAATGGTTGTTTCCATAACTCAAACCGTGAACATCTATATTTCAACGAGCAACTTTCCCTTGACACCAAAAAGACCCTCGAATGACAACTAATGAGGTAAACAAGAAAAAAAAAAGAAAAAGAAAAGGGGAACCATAACAAAAGTCAAGCCTGCCAGTCCAAGATTTGGGGAAGGTCAAATCCCCGTAAGCATAGTAGTTGTTGTTTTCGTAACTCAAACTGTGATCAACTTTACCTTGACACCAAGAATCGCCCTCAAATGACAAATAATGAGGTAAACAAGAAAAAGAACAAAAACAAAACACCATATGAAATAGTGCAAATCCTGATAACGAATGCTGAAAACATATGGATGTACTTTAGCTCTGATGAAAACTATGACTCCACAATTACAAAAACTACCTGAAACAGTGTAAGTCTACTCTTGATAAAGAATGCTGAAAACATATGGATGTACTTTAGCTCTGAGGAAAACTATGAAACCACAATTACACAAAATACCTCAAACAGCAGGGTTCTTATGATGTGTCATGTAATTTCCATTCTTTTACATCCCAAGGATTGCATTAATCTTCATCAGAACCAAGACATCATCATGTTATCAAATCCTTCCTGGATAAAACTATATGCATGAGCCCTATTCATCTTTAACATTTTCTTTAAAGGGGAACAAAGAGTTAGATAATCCCAGGCAAACATAAAAAGGTTGTTTTGGCCTTTTTTTCTCACATAGAGATCCCTCGTCCAATTTATAAAAAGAATTGCACAAACACCTAAGGTCAGAAGAAACAAATAATATATGATGTCAAAATGTCCAGAAGTTACAGCTAACTACAATCGATACAAGAATGGTATCAAATGCTCTCCCACACAACGAATTGACGAGTGAATGAAAATAATGGGATGTTACAAGAGGCGAAACAGACAAGAAGAAATACCGGCGACCCTTCATCCAAGAAGACAAGCTCAAAGGAAGCCACAGAGGACGGCGAAGCCGAGGACAATGAGCCAGACGATATGGAGGAGGAGGAAGGCCTGGCCGGAGACGAGGCCGCTCCCGCCGTTGCCGACCTGGCAGGGCCCCCTCTTCGCGACGCGGACGCTGGCGCACGCCGCCTCCGGGCACCCGCACCAGTACGTGACGCCGTTCACGCCGCAGACGGGGTCCGGCCGGAAGCAATTGATGCGGCAAGAGGGGGCTCCCCCGTCGGATCTTCCGCCGCAGAGATCGACGGCGTCGGCGGCGGCGTCAAAGTCCTCCGAACTGGCGGCGGCGACGAGGAGACAAAGGAGGGATAGGGCGAGGAGAACGACCGGGGACACGGAGGAGAGCCGGCGGGGTGTCGCCATGGCTCGCCAAAGACGCAGGACGAAGCCCTAACCCTAATAATCAAAGCCGCGTCGCGTCTTTGGGGGAAGAATGGTGAACGAGAAGGGGAAGGATTCATCAACGCCTTCTGTTTAGGTACCACGTTCGTGGGGTCCGCTTTTGGCTTCCGGTGGCAGTAGATGGAGGAGGTTCGGTTGGCGAGCGAAACGGGAAGAGGTCGTGAAACGCCAACTAAAGAAATCAACAACAATAATAATAAAATAGAGAGAAAAATTTAGAAGTAACCTAAATTTATCTTGTAAAGTTTAAGATGTGTCTGAGGATACACCCTGATAATTATAGTAGAAACCTTGGATTAATCATTAAATTAATTAATTTAAACTAAGCTTTTAAAATATAAGTTAATACACTACAATTTAGAAGGATAAATATGAAAATCACAGGAATATGTGCAATTTTGCCTAATCATAATGACAATGACAGAGATAACGAAGGCTCTGGAGGATGGGTTTGGGAGACTTGGAAAAAATTCTCATCGGATTATTTGACCAAGTCCTACTACACTGTCCATGTATTTTGTTGTGATCTCATACGCAGAACGTGGTATATTGATGTAATCTCTTGAATGTGGAATTCATAATTCCCCACCAAAAAAACAAAAAGAGTATATGCATGAAAAATAAGGCCTTTAAAATAAATTTGTTGGGACATGAGATGTTTCATAATTGAAATAGTTGTGTATTTTGTTATGATTCTTGTTGTTAGTTAAGGTTTTATGAATATTTTATTTTGTTATGCTTGACGTGTTTCAAGTTTCATGCATGCATGACAACAATAGATCACATAGAGAGGTTCCACGGGTAAATATTGCAATAGCATCACATTAACTGACGCAAATCAGCTAGTTGACAAAAGCTTGTTAATTTCCAAATTCCATTCAAAATTTACCTTTTACAACCATGGGAAAAGAAAATCCTTCTCAACCTATTATTTCCTTCCCCGATAAAAACTCTAAACATTTCACTATAGGACCAAAAAAATCATAGAAAACAGAACCATAAAAAGAACAAGTTTTGGAAATGATACTTAGGCTCTCCTCAGTATGAAAATAAATAACAGCATAATAAACATTGTGCCCACAATCAGCCATCACAAGCTAAAAACGTTCGATTAGGATTCACATGAATCATGGACTTAGGGTGTTGAAGTTGAAACATGTTTATCTAATGAGACGATAAATGACATTGTTCACTCACAACATTGAGCACAGCTTATCCTCTTCGCTGTGGCATGAAACATACTTCATATCCCCCTTTTGGATGTGCTTTGTTTCGGCTTTTTCTGCTTGCCTAAAGTCTTCAGTGTGTCAGATGGTGGTGCGGAGCTTGAGGATCTTCAGGCAGAATAGAGCGGTGAAACTTCTTTGCAGAATCAACATGATTACATGAAAGCTCAAGCATCTTCCTATCCATCATCCATTTCAGCATGATTTTCATATGGGTTTTACTGTTCAATCCATTGATGCTAGATTCCTGTTCAAATGAATGTTCTATCAACCGTAATAGTGATAATTAAATCAGATTTGTCACAACATGTAGTCCACAATGGTATAACAGAAATTTCCTTTCTTGCAGCAAAAAAAAAAATCATGGTTTTAGACGTCAAAGCTGTTCCAAGTAAAATCAACAAATATGAGCAAACAGCATCGTACCTCCACATCACATTTCTATAGGTTTCTTGATGTTAAAAAATTGCTGTAAAATTTGATCAAATTAGTTAATCACAAAGCATAACATATCAACATGAATAAGATATGAACAGATTCCATATGCACAATCTTGTGCCAACGTAGACACACAACAACAACAACAAAGTCATAAAATTTGAACCATTTGGAGTCAACTAATACATGAGGATAAAAAATATTAATTTTTCTCAACATTATCTATATTTTTATCTTTTGAATATACTACTTGGCACAGTCCAACCAAGCAAAGAAATGCTGACTCTAGCCTTTGTAATAATGAACTTCAGCATTAGAAGATGATATATCCCAATCCAAATGGTGTCATGGTTTTAAAGCTTGATTGAGTCTGAATTAGACTTAATGTTTTTTTTAATGCCAAATGATGCATCCAATGCACATGGACTCATGTTTTTAGTTTAATTTAGACTAGATTAGACTTTCAATTTTTTTCATCGTAATTAGAAGTTTATATAGAATATATCTTATGAGATCTAATATTTGTTCACCTGAAATATAAGACAAGAAAAATTGAACAATAGATTAAATAGTAGTTTTACATGGTAAGGGAGAATCTTTATCATATTAAGAGTAGTTGTGCTTTTAATCAATAACAAAGAAAAAAAATGCACGAACATAAAAAAAAAAAGAAATAGAATGAAATAATGATACTTCACAGCAGGGTCCGCAATACCGTACCGTACCGGTGTACTGAGAGTTGCTCGGTACGGTACGGTACGGTGTACCGAACGGTACGCCCAATTTATGTGTAAATTCCTCCGAAAATACCTGAAAATAAAAAAAAAGGTTAGGATAGGATTTTTAAGTTAGAAATAAATATAGTAATACAATAAGTTTAGCAAAATCAATGTAAATTAGGTAAGAATAGTATCACATATCTTTTTTCGGACTTTAAGGACTAGTCTTGTGCAAGGTTGGTATTTCAGTCCATTCCAGATTGTCCTTCTGTAAATATTGAAATATCTATAGAAAAATCATTTGAATTGTTAGACGATTTTGTTGCAATATAAACTCTAAAACTGAAATGAATTAAATAATCATATATGTAGATATACCTGATTGCTAATTCTACCACCAAAATGAACGACGTGCCTCCACGGGTGGTGGATCGGGGTCCTCGATCCTATACATCTGCATATCAATATGATATGTTTGTTGGACCCAATCATGAAATTGATCCCACGACATAGTGTATTGATACACCGTATGCCATTGGTGCATCAATGTGGTGATGATCGTAGGCTGATCATCATGAATCACATTTGTCCGAGGAAGCTCATGAGGCATATATTGGTGACTGTCTGAGCTTCTACTTTTGCTACTGATCTGCTACTCTGTATCATGTTGTTGCTGGGAGAAGTATGACCAACTATCACCAATCTGCTGTTGGTCATATGATTCTTCATAATATGACGGTTGTGAATACGATGAGCTTCGTTCTGTGTCTACATCATGTAAGCTCTGTCGCATCTGCTCAAATTCATCCACTGGTTTCCCCTTCCCCTTTCGCGCATAAACTTGATGCGAACCTTGTCGAGTTCCATGATCTGAATCTTGGGTGGCATGTGTAAAATATTGCTCCTCGGTCCATGCACCACCCTCAAGTTGTGTAGACGAGACCAACGATTGCCCGGCATCGCCGCCATCATCCGTCGAGGCACTACTGTTCGTGTTGCTATCATGTCTTTGGACCGAGCGAGTTGCTGAATGCGATTGTGAATGTGTCTCGTCACCTGACTCGATTCTTTCCAACGATGCGACTGATGCTACTGCCTTCCCCTTTGCCTTTGCACGTTGGGCGGACGACTGTGATTGTTGGGTGTCTATAGTTTCTCGAGCAATTTGACTCGATGAACTCCTGCCATGTTGTGATCGAGGGGGACTTGTCACCTGTTGATGTTGTGCTTCTTCTTCTTCTTCTATTGCCTCGCTGATAAAACGTGAAGGACGCTAAGGATCTCCCGCCTCATCAAGTAGAGGATCCTCTTGGTTTTCTGCTGCTTCAACCCAATCTAACATCGGCTCTGAATCTTCATTGTAGAATTGGAGGTCAATGGGATCAATATCTGGTTCCTCTGGCTCCTTATCCAGCTCAGCACATCGTAACTTTAGTCGCATATTATAATGGACATATACTAGTTTCTCTAACCGTCTATATGAGAGTTTGTTGCGGATCTTCGTGTGAATCAATGCAAATGTTGACCAATTACGTTCACAACCGCTAGATGTCATCGTCTGTGAAAGTACACGAATGGCAACCTTTCTTAAATGTGGTGCATCCCCTCCAAATTGTAGCCACCACTCATTTATAAATATAAATAAAAATTTATTAGCATAACAAATAATTAACATCAAATATAATTGATAATTGATAATCAATATATGTAACTTTTCCTCACCAGGATCCATAGTGTAACGACACGATACTACTACAACATCAGAGAATGAACCAATTGTTTCTCGAAATAATCGACCCTCCATAAGAGCATCAGCTGCATCGGTAGTATTTGGCAAGAGCCGATATATAACATTTCGTAGTCTTTGTTAGTAAATCATGTTTTGTTCGAGAGCATACCGATATTGAATCGGGTTCGATAATACTGCAAGACATAATTTTGTTAGTATGATTTTTATTATATAAAAAATAGTAAATTAATTTATTCGAATATGAATTTACCTGCATTATGGATATCCTGATCCATATGAACTGCGGTCCGACGATCGATGATCCGTATATATTGGTCGGCTTTAAAATCATCCTTGAATGCTTTCCTGACCTCATCTCTTGCTTGAATTAGCATATATTTCAGATACGGTATCTGTGGACGCTTGTCCATATCAACCTTTCGAAGAATAACATAAAGTGGTTCCACACCTTTTATGATTTCTATCGTGGTGTCCCAAAATCTAGAGGAAAGAATGGACTTTTCTATTTTCTTTCCATCGCTTAATCTCGAATATCTAGAATCACACCACTCTTGTGAGGTGACCATTACCTTCTAGCCATGTCTTTTTTGCTGTAATGACTTTAATGCAATATAATTGGTAGCAAACCGAGTGACTCCAGGTCGGAGTATCTCACCGTTTACATACTTTTGCATTAAAGCGTGGACCTAATGATGATTATATATAAACTTTGTAATTGATTGTGCTCGAGCTACACAATTCTTGACCGCGTCCAACTCACCAATATCCTTCAAGATTAGATCTATGCGAATGAAATGCATATGGAGTCCAAAACAATGTATTTCTTTTTCCATTAATTGTAAACCGGCCTTCTTGAAATTTGCTCCATTGTTTGCTACTATTTGACAACATATTGTGGTCCGATCTCCTCTACTATAGTGTCCATCAAACTTTCAATGTAGTTTGCATCTTGTATTTTATCAGAAGCATTAATTGACTTATGAAAAATCACTCTTCTATTGCAATAAACAAGAAAGTTAATGATACTCATTCTTGTTATTCTGTCCAACTATCACACATCAGTGTCACCCCATATTCGTCCCATTGCCTCTTGGAGGATTTGATCCAATCTTTCAGTTCTGCCACCTCCTCATCTAAGTACACACCGTAAATCTCCTTTGGTGTTGGAGGTTGGATACCCAAGCCAGACTTTTAAATAGAAGAGATCATGTTCTGATAATATGGACCTTGGGCTGTGTTAGCTGGAATCCTATGGAAGTTGAACCATTTTGAAATTGCCTTCCCAATATCTCGCTTCTTTTCCTTTGTGTATGCATCATCAATCCGTGTCTGTTTCGCTGTTTGTGGAGGATAGGCTTGCGGATCAATATCACTAATATCTAGTGCAGACCTCCTGCCAAGATCTCTCATAAAACCATGGAGTCCACTATGCCTCATGCTACTAGTTCGGCCTAACTTAGGAGGAGCAGTTGGGTGCCTCATGCTAGCCGACCTCTGGATTCCACTACCACTGCCGTGCTCTAATTGTGAGTCGTCAGTCGTCGATGCCTCATTAGCATTGACCATATCTTTGATGCTCCAATGATGCACGAATTCCAATTGTGAGATTCGGATCGGCTTCATCGCCGCAACCCTCATACTGATCATAAACTGATTCCTGTGTAACCCTCCTATATTCTTCATCAATTCTTACCTTCTTTTTTAATGTATTTTCCTTGGCTTGTTGTAGCTTGCTTTTAAAAAATTTACAAATCTCCTTCGAACCTTCTTGCATTTTATAACGTCCTGGATACCCGCGCCAAATGCATCTTCACCCGAAGTTATTCCTCCACCCTTGCCAATGTAATCACAATAATTACATTGCAACGATGATGACGGTTCCCATCTAACTTTTTGGCATGAGACCAAGCGTCATCATGTTGTTGTTCCTTTGATGTCATGCTTCTACCAAATTTAAATCAAATAAATATATTGAATTGATCATATATCGATAAAAAATCACTAATCATAGCATTAAATAACTTTAATAAAACCTAATTAAACCTATTTTACCATCATAAATATGTGAAACACATAAAAGAAGCATTAGATACGTAATTTTAATCCAATATAGTTTAAATTATGATGAAATCATCATTAGATATACTAATTACATGATTAACAATTAATTACCAATTAATTACTTCTCTTTCAACACTATAAACATGTTAAATATCCTAATAGTTATTAAAAACATTAAATTGACCTAAAATTGATCAAATTTCGATTAAATCATCACTAAAATGACTAATCACAGCATTAAATAACTTTAATAAAACCTAATTAAATCTATTTTACCATCATAAATATGTGAAATACATAAAAGAAACATTAGATACATAATTTTAATCTAATATAGTTCAAATTATGATAAAATAATTATTAGATACACTAATTACATGATTAACAGCTTAATTATCAATTAATTAATTCTCTTTCAATACTATAAACATGTTAAATACCATAATAGATATTAAAAACATTAAATTGACCTAAAATCGATCAAATTTCAATTAAATCATCACTAAAATGACTAATCGTAGCATTAAATAACTTTAACAAAACCTAATTAATCATATTTTACCATCATAAATATCTTTCAATATTTAATATGCATGAAATATAAATATTTGACCTAATAAGCTTCTAATTTCAAATTAATCAATACTAAACACACTAATCATAATATTAAATATCTTAATTACTCTCTAATTAAAGAAAGAAAATACATACGTCTTGATTAGAAAGTCCTTCCTCTTAATCTTCCCAAATTAGCTTCAATTCAATTCACAAATCAATGTTTTGTAAAGTTTAGAAGAGTTTGAGATTATGTAAAAGAGTAGAAGAATGAAATGGAGTAAAATTGAGGGAAAGAGGAGCTTAAAAAGATATGAGAAAGGGCTCCAACGGTCAAATTGACCGTTGAGTATCATTATTAATCGGTAGCAGTCGAAATCGACCATTACCGAAGTCAGTCTTGGCGCGGTAACGTCGAAATCGACCGCTATCGAAGTCAGGCGTCTTGATAACGATCGAAATCGACCGTTATCGAAGTCGCGTGCGACGATAACGGTCGAAATTTCGACCGTTACCCCCCGATATATCTCCGTATCACCCGACACGGGAGATACCAGCGCATCGCTTCGGTAGAGGGCGGTCCGCTGCATCGATATCTGTCGGACCGATGCGTCGCCTCGCATCGCGCAGCATGCACTTCAAATTGCTTACCTTGTTTCACAGTCTACTAACCATTGAGCCGTTTGTTCTGTTCATAGTTTGATACCCACAGTTATTATCTTAGATTGGTGGTGGATATTGTACCAAATTAAATCACAGGTTTGAACTGCCACATCACTCAATTTTGCATATATATATATATATATATATATATATATATATATATATATATATATATATATATATATATATATATATATTGTTCATTTACTACAATGATTTGATTTCATATAATCACATTAAACAATAAGAAAAGGTTGATGCAGAAAAGAAGAAAAAAACATCATCTAGCTTGAATTAAATAAGTTACTGAAGATCCAAGCATTTAATTCAGAAGTGTACATGTCAGAAATGATGTAACAGAAAGACTCTTTCACGATAAAAAACACCAAAATAGATCTTAGAGAATTTGATAAAGGAAGTTATCACCACAAAGTAGGGTAGAAGAAGCGTATAGTACATGAATGTTTGGGGTGTTATCATAGGAAAGAAACCGCTTTGAATTTAAAGAAATTATTTGCACAAAGAAGCACGGGAAGAGGAAAATCACATGATTCAATATTATGGTTGGTTGGCAATGTCAACAAAAGTAGATGACTAGGATATTTATTTTGTAAAATCAAAACCTTGAAATTGTGAGAACTAGTATCATGGAGTAATGACAACAAAAGAGTTATCCTGATTTTGATTTTACACATGACTATTTGTGATTCTAACATCTTAGAAGAATACTCTGGTTATTACTTGGCTGCAGTTTGATGACTTATTATTTAAGCATAATTAATCTCTCATGGTCCAAGAAAAAATACATCAGTAATATGGCATTAATGGTCAAACCATGGAAGAAAAAGCAACCGCTTATAAACTTTTAAGCATGCTTTCCTAGGATAGGAGAAGGTTGTTCATAAATGCTTTCCTAGGATAGGAGAAGGTTGTTCATAAGCACAAGGGCTTCTATGGCAAAGGGAATAGAATCACAAGTCATGGACACCACACAAGCTAGAAGAAAGTGAGCATTAAAATTAATAAAATTCAGGCAATATCTCCTCACTATAGAAGAATGGATATAACTAAGCCTTAAAAAGAGAAGACTGTTATGATCAATGAAAGAGAACTAATATAGAGGTAAGCACGTCCAAAGATTCTAGGAAAAACTATTAAATTATTTGGCCAAACTCCTACCCTCGAATTCCTCCAATCTTTTCTTCCCAAAATCTAGAAACTTTATAAAGTTTTACAAATTATGACATGACCTCTGACTTTTACTGTTTTTGTTTCAAATAGGATAATATATCCAATATCCTTATTGGAGAGCAACAAACCATGTTGGGGGTACGCCCTCATGCTCCTCTCCTAGGACTATTTTTAGCCCTTGAAGGAGCCAATGGAGGTCGCGCTAACCTAGGTCCAGTTTTCGGGTTTGCCTCTAGAGCTCCTCTACTCCAATGTCTTAACCAAAATCACCTCCAAAGTGGGCAAGCTTTTTAAGATCAATGAAATCACGCTTTCTCAATCGAGAGGTATGTTTGCTAGAGTTTGTGTACTGATCAGTTTCTCCAAACTTTTGTCGCAGGGTATATGGATCAAGGAGGGAAACTACCAATTCTTTTAATCAATTGCATATAAGAACATCCATAACCTCTTCTTCAACTATGGAATCGTTGGCCATTGTATTGATTTCTGCCCCAGTGTGCAGGAGAACTCCACAGGAGATAGCAATCCTAATGTCATCAATGATGCTGATCCCACCGCCAATGAAGGAAAGGCAACTAAAATACCTCCCAAAGCTGCATGAGAACCCACCTACGGCCCTTGGGTCCATGTTCAGCGAAAGCCCAAGGCAAAACTTCTAGGGCAGAAATCAATACGATGGTGTTGCGCACTCGTAACAATTTTGTTTAACGAACCATTCATCACTTTTACATGCTTGTATATATCCTTGACAGTCTGTTTTGTCATAGTTTTGGTGTGTTTTGATTGTAAAAATGTAAGAAACGATAGTTCATAATGCTGCAGTACGACCGCTCGCTGCACCGAGCAAAACTATCCCAAAATGACTTCATTTTCGCGTGCTGCAGCTTGTTTTCTGCAGACCACAGTCGCTTGCGAAATGTCAACCGTCTCAGTACCTTGGAACCCCCCAGGTGGCACCGGGGCAGATTAGGCTTTAGGGTAATGTTGGGCGTTAAACAACCTTCACAAGTTTGCATGTCAACTTGACGGAAACTTGCCTTCACACCCGACACCCGGGGAGTAATTGTTTACGGACTTGCAGTTGCTCGTTCACCCTTCTAAAATCCTTGTTTTCCTCTTTTCTCTCTCTTCTCTCATGCACTCCAAGTGCTCGCTGAATTACTTGTAAAGCTTCCCTTTTTGTGAGATGTTGGGACTTATCCGTCGCTTGTTTCAAAACTAATCAACTTTCTATTTTACAGGTCCTTCGAGACCTGTACGAGGTTGCAACTTAGCTGACCCTTAGCGGACGTGTATGTCGTAAGGGCGTCTCAAGACTTAGGCAATCCCAACTAAGTCTGATCGAAGTGGGCACAAGGGTGCTTCGCGACTTAAGCAACTCCAGCTAAGTCCATGACTTTGCCGCAAGGGTGCCTCACCACTTAGGTAATTCCAACTAAGTGCATGACACCGTGTTCAGCGAAAGCCCAAGGTAAAACCAAAGACTCTTATGGCCCACCCAAGCAGACAACCAGGCTCAAGCCCTAAAACACCTAGGGTTGATCAAACTTAACCAAGTCAAGGAAGCCTTGCCTCATTTGTCCCCTCTGCCTTGCTACACCCTAAACCCAAGGCCCATAGATCACGACAGGATCCTGCCTCTACTCCTGCTTTGAGCCAGGGTTAGAACGCTAGCAGTAGCCCGATGCAGATTGATTGAGGGCAAAGGGCATAGTCTCACAATGGCTCTCCCTTGGCCTTGATGCATGCCTCATGCCCTGTGCCTTAGGTCTCGACCCCCATTGTCTCACAGTTATCCTTGGCCTCCCCTCCCTTAAGCAACCTATATCTGTTAGAAAATCCAGGGGCGACATCTCATGCACAGCGGAAGAATAGAAAATAAAAATTCTGGATTTCCACGAAAGGTTCCGTCGTCGTGCAAAGATCGGTGCATCAAAAATAAATCTGCAAATCCAAAAATTACGTGTGTAAAAAGAATGATAGTACTTAGGGAGATCGTATATCCCTGAGATTCCTATAGATCCGTGGGAGGATGAAAGAGGTCAAGCATCCTCCTCTCTAGCGGTATCCATATGATAGGAACTACGACGAAGCTCCTCTTTAGGGAGAGGAGAACAGGAGATGGCCACCAAGAAAACCCTTGCCTATGGGCCTTTAGTTCCCTCCTATTTATATAGACCCCTTGTAAACCCTAATGGATCCTGCCTTATTAGGTATTGGATCTACATCCAATTACCCAAGCCTCTTAGATTAATGGGTCTCTACCCAATAATCTAGTTCTTATTGGATCTCATCCATAGGATCCAATAATACAGGAGCTTATTGAATATCCAATAAGATAGAGGCTTCGACGGATATCTCATATCCGAACCTCTACTCGTCGTAACACCTACCATATGTGTGTGACCCTCTAGGCCCAATATCGAGTTGGCCGTGAGTCATACCTATCAGAACTCCTTCTGACTCAGTGAATTATTATCTCTATAATAATTCACTCGACTCATCGACTACGGACGTACTAGGCCACTATACAATAGTCCCTAGACGATATAGGGGAATCTAATCCTTTAGACCTATCTACCCTCAATTACTATGTACCAATAATCTCTCATCCATCTAATATCCCAGAAACCATATATTGGGCATGGTATTGTTAGGCCCATACGGTTTCCAATCGAGTCTTGCTCTAATCGGATTCTCCCTGAGAACTCTTTCTCTCTCAATCCGAATGACCCTGGCCAGGGATTTGCTTGAGTAAGAACATATGAGATATTCCTCTCATGATACCGAGAGTGGATGATCCTTTATTGACACTTAATTGCCCTCGTAAGGTTGGTTGTCACTCCCAATAACTAGCTATACTAGACTTGGAACTTCCAAACCTATAAATTCGATATCAAAGAGTAGAGTACTCATACAGGACTTCATTGGTGTCTCAAGTCTAAGGACCAGATACACTATTGGGACTATGAAATCACTGTTTGACGTGAGATATCAATAACCATCCAGCATTCCGTAAGCGGATCAATCAGTAAACTCATTCTCCAATGAGCACCTGCATTGTACCCTTAGTATCCCCACATGAGTAGCTATGAGATCAGCCACCTCCATCATATGGATGGGTATACAGCACACCAGTCTATCCAGTTATCTCAATGTCCCTCTCGAGTAACCTATGTCCGAGATTATTTAGGGTCTGTGTTTAAAGGGGAATCGGTCTTATTATCGTGATCTCATCACGATCCGATTCCCATTACACAGATCCGAGGACATCACAATATACATCCAGATAATGTGAGAAAATACCAATAAGCATAAGCAAAGAGATTGACGTAACGTGTTACAGGTGCCATCACTTATGTGATTGGCTTGTAGGGCACCTATAACTAGCAATCTCCCACTTGACCTAAAGCTAATCATCAACGTGCCTGATCCCTGTCAGACCTCTGTGACGCTCAAAGACAATCTAAGTCAATGGCTTTGTCAATGGATCTGGAATGTTATCTTCGAACGAAACTCTTTCTACTGCTACATCTCTTCAGGCCGCGGTCTCTCTAATAAGCTAGAATCTCCTCAATGTTGGGATCTAAAGCGGCACTAAGAGGGGGGGTGAATTAGTGCAGTGGTTAATAACGATAAATTTTCAATGATTTGAAAATGCTTTTGGAAACTTCGTACGTTGAAAACTTTGTTTCGACTAAAACCAATTTCAATTAAGATGTAGTTAACTTAAGAGCATTTCAAGATAAAGAAATATAGTAAGCAAGTAGAGCAACGAAGTGAAGATAGTTTGTATTAAAGTAAATTGCAAGAATATCAACGCAAATCGATTTATAGTGGTTCGGTCATACGACCTACGTCCACTCCTGATTCCTCTTCACTTGAGGCCACCGGCTTTTTTACTAGTTGTCTTCCTTCCAATGGGTGAAGATGAACTCCCTTACAGCACCTTTCCTTTTGACGGGCTCAGGAGATAACCCTTATAAGCACTTCACTCATCTCTTTCGGTGGAATACAAATTAGAACTAGAGGAGGGATGTTTAGAAGGATTTTTACAGCGTTTTCTTGCTTTTAAAATCTTTGTGCTTTGTGCTTCAACCCTGGGATGGGAGGGGTTTTTATAGGCTCCAATTGGGTTCAAACTTGGAGCCAAAAACCATCCCATCCCGAGTCTACCGGGTTCTGGTGATACCACCACCTGTCACTGGTGGTACCACCGCCTGTCACTGGCAGTACCACTGCCAGTCTGACTCTGACACTAGGCGGTACCACCGCCTGACACTCTGACACAGTCAATGTATTGAGCGGTACCACTGCTCAGCCAGCGATACCACCGCCTAAGTGTTCTGACACTAGGCGGTACCACTGCCCAGTACAACCTGGGGAGCTGGACCTGAGCGGTGCCATCGTCAGACAGGTCCAGCACACTTGGTTGAGCCTTAAACTCGACCCAAACCAGTCCAATATCGAACCCAATTGGCCCCTAACAGGGTTAAAGGATTAATACTTAATCCTAACCCTAATTATATGTTAACTATGAAATTAAAGATTTTTTCTAAGCTAATACAAAATCCGAAAAGCCAAGGCTTCTTCCGACAAGCTTTCCGACGGTCTTCCGACGAACCCTCGGATACCATTCTGCGGACTCCCGACAAGCTCCCGGACTTCTCGATTAATCTTGGCGAGTTCCAATGAGCTTCTTCGGTAAGCTCCGATCTTTCTCGACGAGCTCCGCGAACTTCCAACGAACCTTCTGGCGAACTTCCGAAAACCCTTCGGGAAGCTCCCTACTCATTCTCGGCCAGTTCCGGTAGCACTCCCGATGAATCTTCGGACTTCCGTCAATCTCTCGAACTCCCAATAATTCCACCGCACTTGACTCCAGTACTTTGCTTCGCTTTACATCTTCATCATTATCGTAGTTAATCCTGCACACATAAAACTTAACTCTATTTCGATCTAATCAGTTATTACAATGCGAATTGACATTCTATTGCCCAGCACGCCATTGGTCGGCGCTTCGTCCGCTTCTTTGGCGCATCATCCTCTCTTGCGGCCTGTTGCCCAATCGGTGGTTGACCTCCGCAACCCCGATACTTGGCGCAACACCACTCTTCTTGGCCCGATGCTCAACGTCTGAAGCCTTCTGCCGATTATCGACCGGACCTCCGGCTTGACATCCAATATCCTGACGTGATTTCCTCCGGTGTAACGTCAATTCCTCCTACGTCAACTGTCTAATCCTAATCGAGTAAACCTGCGTCACTCAAAACACAGTTAGACAACTAAACATAATCAATTAGTTTCATCATCAAAATCCGAGATTCAATAATCTCCCCATTTTTCATGATGACAACTAATTGATGATGGAGTTAATCCTAACTCCCCGGAGTTTAAACAAATTCTCCCTATTAATATGTCATTGATAGAAACCTTGGATTATTCCAAATCTAAGTAACATTCATCATATGTTATGAGAAATATCAAAATATTATGCAAGTATATAAAATCTTTAATTCAATGCATGAAGTCATCAATCTACTTCTCTCCCGATATCATCAACAAAAAGGAGAAGTAGCTCTGGCTATTTTAAAAGATATGCAAGTCAACTCATATAAGTTAGATTTATCACATTCAATGATAGCAAGTTTTAAATTCTTTCTAAAGATAAGCAAGATAGCAATTTTCATTCTTTTCTTGAGATGTGCAAGTTTTACTTTCTTTGCTTCCTTTGTAATATGCATGCAATTTTTGTTTCTTGTCTTTTGAGAAGTACAAGCTAGTTTTCTTTTGTAAGCTAGTAATTTTTGTAAAATTTACATCACTTTAAACATGCAAGCTAACAAGTTAAAAAAGAATGTACAAGTTTGTAATTTCTTTTTTCTCTTTTGAGAAGTGCAACCTTTGTCTTCCTTTGCATGTTCTAGCTAGTAAAAACTTTCTCCCCCTTTGTTTTTGTCAAAAAGAAGAGAAGAGTATAATTCTTTTCCCTTCACATAAATTTTGAAATTATGACAATCAACAAAGATAAATATTTATCAAGAGATCAATAGGGTATCAAAAATTTATATTCATGATTCATAAATATTCCATTTAGGAAGTATCAAAATTATGATTCAATGATTCATCATAAAGCAAATTTCATCAATTTTCAACCATCAAAATTCAAGTCATGAATATGAATTTAACATTCAAGCTAACATGACAAAAATTAATCATGACAATCAAGTCTTGAATTGCAATTTATCATTCAACCTAGCATATTTTCTTTCCCCCTTTAGTTAACGTTGAAAAGAAGGGAGGAAATACAATGATATATAAAAAATTGCATCAATCAATATTTCAATCATTTCATGATGCATTCAAGTCAAAGAAATCATGTCATGTTTATGATATCAAGAGAAAGTCAAGAAGAGCATGATTCATTTGACAAAACCTTTTAGTAGAGTGAAAGAATCATACGAGAATGCTTGTGAGAAATCTTGATTCATATAAGGAAGATCTCAAGTTTATAAGTCCAAGAAATCAAGATTATGATTTATAAATTTTCTTTAGCATCAATTTTCAATTCATGATAAGGAAGAGTAAATCAATGATTCAATCATATCATGTCATGAATTCCAAAAGACATCTTAAGTTATCAAAATCTTATTAGAAAGATATTTCAAAAAGATATATCGCAATCGTAAATATCGATAAGTGATTCATTTGAATGTATCATTTTATTTGAATCAATTCATCAACTCGAAACTCATGATTAAAATTACATTCAAGAAATTCATGAGAATAACATGAATTCATTAATCTCGAATGGATGAAAAATATATTTTCTTTTAAGTATTTCATATAAGCATGCCTTTGTCTTTTAATAAAAGCAAGTTTCAAGAGAAATTATTAAGACCAAAAGCATGATGCACACATTTGTTTTCAAAATATTTATCATAATGAGATTCACAAGATTCATAAAATGAATTCATTAACCTCAATAGGATAGAAAATGCAATCTCTTTTTATGTGTTTTATCCTATAATCATGCCTTTGCCTTTGGGAAAAAAAAAACAGGTATCAATATTCAAGAGTGAAAAGGTAAATTTCATAAAACAATTCATCAAGCATGATTCCATAAATTTCAAGCATGATAATATCCTTTTAATGTCGAGATATTCATCATCAAGTATGATTTCAAAAGGTATGACCAAGATTTTTATTCGAAAGTCATGTATCATCATACAAATTGGATATTATTATCAAAATCTTTCATTCGAAAATTTTATTTAGAACAATGTAGATTGATTACATGTAAGCATGCTCAAGTCCTCTTATGAAAACATGTATCAACATTTAAAAATGAGACAAGTTTTGTCAAAAAACTGTCAAGAACAAACACATCAAAAATAAAACATCATAGAATCACATTTTCAATTTTTATGTGTTTTATTTTATGTGGTTGACCTCATATAAGCATATTCAAGTTTTCATATAAAAGTCATGCATCATGTTAGAAGTCGAAAGCATTATCAAAACCACTTTTCTTTCATTCGGAAAGTTATGTGGGTTAAGTCTTTTAGTTTTACAATTTATTTCATATAAACATACATCATCATACAAATTTCATCAAAACTATCAACACATTATTCCAAAACATAGGATTTCAATTTTTAAATCCTCATGCATGATATGAAATCATCAAGCATCATATTTGGAACTGATATCATCATGAAGATGATCAAGACAAACACGTTGTTTCAAAATATGAGATTTCAGGTTATTATTTCAAATCCTCATGCATCATCAAGCATGATACCATAAAACATTCTCAAAAAAAAAATTTATACAAAAGTGAAGCATTTACACATACATTTGTCCAAGACATAAGATTCGCTCATCATTCGTCGTTTTAAAATGTAAAATCATTAAAATAAATATTCATTGATTTTATCTTGTTAGGTGTACAAGCATGAGATGCAATTATCATGATAATTCATTTTATGTCAAAAATCATACATCAATATTGAATCGAAAATCGATATGGAAATCATATGCATGCAATTGCATTATCACATAATTATCATCCATAATGTTGCATCATTCAAAATTTTGAATCATAACATGCATGAAACTTTAGCACTATAATTTTCATGATCAAGTTTTAAATTTTTCAAAAATACTTAAAGCATGATAATTTTGAAGATAATTTTTTATTTCCTACTATCTAAATTAAGCACTCATGAAAAAGATATCAAGTAATTTCAAAATAAGATAAAAGCATTTCGGGTGAGATACTTACCTTGTTGACGAAACCCGTCAATGCCCAATTTGTCATTTTGCTTTTGGATGCACTTGATTCGCCCTTAGGTGCCTTCTTCTTCTTTGGTCTCTTTCTTCGTTCAAGTTCATTTTTTATTTTAGATTTTTTTTAATGAATTTATTAAATTTTGGTGTTCGAAGTTCAAGTTCATCATTGTCCTCATAACTTGAGTCATCACTCAAGTGGTATTCATTTGTCCAAAATTTCAAATCCTTCTTGTTCTTTAGAAGTTGATTTATATGTTCATCATGTCCAACATATTCCAAGAGTGTCATTTCATAGGTCATCAAAGACCCAATTAGTTCTTCAATAGGTAAATCATTTAAATTTTTAGCTTCTTATATAGTGGTTACCTTAGAATCCCAATTTTTCGGAAGAGAACATAAAATCTTATTAATGAGTTTAAAATTTGAAAAATATTTACCAAGAGCTCTTAGACTATTGATGACATCCAAGAAACGGGAGTACATGTCATCGATAGTCTTGCTTGGTTCCATTCGAAAAAACTCAAAATCGTGCATCAAAATGTTAACTTTCAAGTCTTTGACTCTACTCGTTCCTTCGTGTGTGACTTCAAGTGTATGCCAAATATCAAAAGCCGTTTCACACATAGAAATCCGATTAAACTCAGTTTTATCTCGAGCATAAAATAAGGTATTCATAGCCTTTGCATTTAATGAAAAAGATTTTCTCTCCAAATCTGACTATTCATTCATCGGTTTAGAGGGAAGTTGAAAGTCGTTTTCAATAAAATTTCATAAGTTTAAATCTAGAGAAATCAAGAAAACTCTCATTCGAGTTTTCCAGTATCTGTAGTCAGATCCGTTAAACAACGAAGAACGAACAATCGAAAAACCCTCTTGAAAGTCGTGAAGAGCCATTTCTCGCAGGTATGAATCTGAAAGAGAAATAATGAGGCTATGATACCAATTGTTGGGATCTAGAGCAGCACTACGAGGGGGGGTGAATTAGTGCAGCAGTTAATAACAATAAATTTTTGACGATTTGAAAATGCTTTTGGAAACTTCATACGTTGAAAACTTTGTTTTAACTAAAATTGATTTCGATTAAGACGTAATTAACTTAAGAGCATTTCGAGATAATGAAAGACAGTAAGTAAGTAAAGCAGCGAAGTAAAGATGGTTTGCAGTAAAGTAAATTGCAAGAATATAAACGAAATCGATTTATAGTGGTTCGGTCAAACGACCTACGTCCACTCTCAATTACTCTTCACTTGAGGCCACCGGCTTTTCCACTAGTTGTCTTCCTTCTAATGGACGAAGATGAACTCCCTTACAGCATCTCTCCTTTTGACGGGCTCAGGAGATAACCCTTACAAGCACTTCACTCCTCTTTTTCGGTGGAATACAAATGAGAACTAGAGGAGGAATGTTTAGAAAGATTTTTATAGCATTTTCTTGCTTTTAAAATCTCTATGCTTTATGCTTTAACCCTAGGATGGGAGGGGTTTTATAGGCTCCAACTGGATTCAAACTTGGAGCCAAAAACCATCACATCCCGAGTCTACCAGGTTCTGGCGGTACCACCGCCAGTCTGACTCTGACACTGGGCGGTACCATCGCTCAGTCTGGTGGTACCACCGCCTGACACACTAACACGGTCAGTGTACTGAGCGGTACCATCGCTCAGCCAGCGATACCACCGCCCAAGTGTTCTGACACTAGGCGGTACCACCGTCCAGTACAACCTGAAGAGCTGGACCTGGGCGGTGCCACCGTCAGACAGGTCCAGCACACCTGGTTGAGCCTTAAACTCGGCCCGAACCAATCCAATACCAAGCCTAGTTGGCCCCTAATAGGATTAAAAGATTAACACTTAATCCTAACCCTAATTATATATTAACTATAAAATTAAAGATATTTTCTAAGCTAATACAAAGTCCGAAAAGTCAAGACTTCTTCTGACGAGCTTTCCGACGGTCTTCCGATGAACCCTCGGACACAATTCTACATACTCCCGGCAAGCTCCTGGACTTCTCGATTAATCTTGGCGAGTTCCAACGAGCTTCTTCGGCAAACTCCGATCTTTCTCAGTGAGCTCCGCGAACTTCCAATAAACCTTCTGGCGAACTTCCGAAAACCCTTCGACAAGCTCCCTACTCATTCTCGGCCAGTTCCGGTAGCACTCCCGATGAATCTTCAGACTTCCGTCGAACTCTCGAACTCCCAATGATTCCATCGCACTTGACTCCGGCACTTTGCTTCGCTTTACATCCTCATCATTATCGTAGTTAATCCTGTATACATAAAACTTAACTTTATTTCGATCTAGTCAGTTATTATAACGCGAATTGATATTCTATTACCTGGCACATCATTGGTCGGCACTTCGTCCACTTCTTCGGCGCTTCATCCTCTCTTGCGGCCTGTTGCCCAATCGACGGTTGACCTCCACAACCCCGATATCCTTAGCGTAACACCACTCTTCTTAACCCGATGCCTGATGTTAGAAGCCTTCTATCGATTATCGATCGGACCTCCGGCTTGACGTCCAATATCCTGATGTGATTTTCTTCGACGCAACGTCAATTCCTCCTACGTCAACTGTCTAATCCTAATTGAGTAGACCTGCATCACTCAAAACGCAATTAGACAACTAAACACAATCAATTAGTTTCATTATCAAAATCCGAGATTCAACACTCAAAACACTTCTGATGAGACCCGAGTTCCCTTATTTAAGTAATTGTCTCATAGCTATCACAATATAAGGAAATCAGCTCCTCGCTGCTTGGCACGACTCCCTAATCTATGATGAACTACTTCATCCAGACTCCCTCCTTTATTGCCTCTACTACAACAATGTACTCCACCTCTATAGTCGAGTCAGCAATAGTATTTTGCTTGGAACTCTTCCAGCATACTGCTCCTTCATTCAGGGTGAATACATACCCTAAATTAGACTTGTCATTATCGACATCGGGCTAGAAGCTCGAGTCCGTGTAGCCCTT
Source organism: Musa beccarii (assembly GCA_024322285.1). Lineage (NCBI taxonomy): Eukaryota > Viridiplantae > Streptophyta > Magnoliopsida > Zingiberales > Musaceae > Musa > Musa beccarii. The sequence continues at coordinate 14,264,419 of CM044396.1, read as the reverse complement.
AATCCTGATGCTACTTTCTCTATATACCAATAAAAGATTCTTAGTCCTTCTCAAGTACTTAAGGATACACTTTACTGCTTTCCAGTACTCCAAATCTAGATCCGCCTGATACCTGCTCGTGACACTCAGAGCATACGCTATATCAGGTCTAGTACATGGCATAACATACATGATAAACCCTATCACTTAGGCATAGGGTATCCTATCCATGTGTGTCCTTTCTTAGATCCTTTGAAGATATACTCCTTGAAAGTGATAGCCTATATCTCATCGGTATGAGACCTCTCTTGAAATTTTTCATGCCAAACCTTTTAACAATGGTGTCTATGTACTTGGACTGGGACAAGTCAAGCATCCTCTTGGATCTATCTCTATAGATCCGAATCCCCAATATGTGTGATGCTTCCCCTAAGTTCTTTATGGGGAAGTGTCTAGATGGCCAAGCCTTTACCGTGGAAAGTATTCCTACATTATTCTCAATGATTAGGATATCATCCATATACAATACCAAGAAGGTGATAGCACTCCCACTTACCTTCCTGTACACACAAGACTCATCTTCATTCTTAACGAAGTCATAAGATTTGATCACCTCATCAAATCTTATGTTCCAACTTTGAGAAGCTTGCTTTAGTCCGTAGATAGACTGAAGCAACCTGTACACCTTATCTGGACTGTCCTTGGACATGAATTCCTCAGGCTATATCATATACACCTCCTCAAGGTTGCCGTTGAGGAATGCGATTATCATATCCATCTGTCAAATCTCATAATCATAGTATGCTACAATAGCCAATAAAATTCGAATGGATTTTAGCATAGCTACGGATAAGAAGGTTTCGTCATAGTCAACACCTTGGCTTTGACGATACTCCTTAGCCACTAGCCTTATAGGTCTCTACCTTTCCATCTACTCCGATCTTCTTTTTGAAGATCTACTTGCAGCCAATGGGTACGATACCCTCGGGTGCATCAACTAGGTTTCAAACCTTGTTGGAGTACATAGAATCCATCTTTGAATTCATAGTTTCTTGCCACTTCCCGGAGTCTATACTCGTAATAGCCTCCTCGTAGGTCTAAGAATCAATATCCTCAACATCCTCTCCTCTAATATGTCCCACATATCTCTCAAGAGGATGGGATACACTTCCGAACTTACGTAAAGTTGAAACTTGTGTGCTAGGTACCTGAACAGACTCTAGCTATGGAATGGTGCTTGAGCTAGGTTCTTCAGCCTTGCTCAACTCTATCATGCTCCCACTGTTTCCACCAAGAATGTGTTCCTTCTCAATGAATACTACTCTCTTGGCTACAAAGACCTTTTGCTCCTTGGGGTGATAAAAATAATACCTACAAGTTTTCTTGAGGTATCCCATGAACTTGCACCATTCCGTCTTGGATTCCAACTTATCAGGTATGTGTCTCTTAACGTGGGCAAGGTAACCCCAAATCTTAACAACCTTAAGATCGGGTTTCCCTTTCCATATCTCATATGGTGTAGGCATTACTAATTTAGTTAGAACTCTGTTCAGAAGGTAAGCTACGGACTCTAGGGTATATCCCCAGAATGAGACGGGTAGGTCGACGAAACTCATCATAGACTGCACCATGTCTAACAATGTGTGATTCCTCCTTTCGGATACACCATTAAGCTAGGGTGTATAAGGAGGTGTCCATTGGGATAGAATCCCCTTGTCCTTAAGGAATTGGGTGAACTCTGTACTCAAGTACTCACCTCCTTGATCTAATCGAAGAGTCTTGATACTCTTTCTAGTCTGAACCTCTACTTCATTCTTATACTCTTTGAATTTCTCGAAGGCTTCGGACTTGTACTTCATCAAGTACGCATGTCTGTACCTAGAGAAATCGTTAGTGAAAATAATGAAGTAGAAATAACCACTGATGGCCTGAGTTGACATGGGACCACATACATCACTATGTATGAGTACTAACAACTCAGTGGCTCTCTCTCCAGTTCCACTAAATGGAGAGTTGGTCATCTTTCCACGAAAACAAGGTTCGCAAGTCACATATGACTCATAGTCAAATGGATCTAGGTATCCATTTGTCAGCAACTTTTGAATCGTTCCCTCATGGATATGACTTAGCCTACAATGTCATAGGTATGTATTGTTCACCTCATCTCGTTTGCTCCTGGACTCACTCACACTAATGATACGTGGAGTAGTTTCTAGTATAATCAAACCATTATGCAATGTTCCTCTTGTGACGATCTTATCATCCTCAATAGTTGAACAACTATTGTTCTAAAAAACTACTTTATAATCATTTAATATCAAACATGAAATGGAAATAAGGTTTTTGATAATAAAGGGAACAAAATAGCATGCATCTAATGCAATAGTAGCTCCACCAGACAGATGTAGAGTGACCTCGCTAATAGCAATAATAACAACTCTTGCTTCATTGCCCATCTTGAGGTCCATCTTGCCTCTCATCAATCTCCTAGGTCTTGCCAGAACTTACAACGAATTGTAGATATGATAAACACTATCGGTATCCAATACTTATGTGTTATCATATGAGTCTGACAAATAGAGACTAATCATGAATGCATATTTGAAGCTTCTTTAAGCTTCTGTTTCGCCTTCTCTGTAATATACTCTTTATAGTTCCTATTCCAATGCCCGTCTTTGCCATAGTGGAAGCACTAGCTTTTGTCCTCTTTCGGGTCTTCTTAGCAACCTTTGCTTCACCCGATCTGCCCTTTCCCTTTGCCCTTCTCAAGGGATTTCTTTGTCTTCCTTTTCTTTCTAGTCTTACCAACATAGAGAACTGTGAAAAGGAATCGAGTAGGGAATGAAGCACAAGATCTACACACAGGTTATCCTCTAGGACCATTCCTAAACCTATGAGTGTCTCTATCCACTCAATCATCTTAAGGACATGGTTCTGAACCAGTGTCCTCTCAGTCATCCTAGTACGGAAGAGACTCTTCGATATCTCATATCGTTAAGTTCTTCCCTGTTCCTCAAATAATTTGCAGAGATGTAGAAGTATGGATCTAACATCCATCTTTTCATGTTGTCTCTATAACTCGGGAGTCATAGAGCCCAACATATAACATTGAGCAAGAGTAGAGTCATCTACGTACTTCACATAACGAGTGATCTCATCCTCGCTTGCCCTTTTCTTGGGCATAGGCATCACTATTTCGATGACATATGTGATTTTCTCCGCTATGAAAACTATTCTCAGGTTACGAAGTCAGTCCGCATAGTTTTGACCAGTGAGGCGGTTGGCATCAAGTATGTCATTTTAAAAAAATAAAGATGTAAAATAAATAAATAACATACAGATTTTGCAGAAATATAAATAATCAAGATATGGACTTCTAACTTGATATGCTCCCACTATTTTTCTGGCGAGTCATATGACACCCTCAGCAGGTGAAACGAAAGTCTCCGGCAGACTTCTAGTGAGGATCGACATCCAATTAGCATCTTAGTGTAACCTCGAGAGACTCAACCAATCATACTAAGCCCAAAAGGTAGGCAACTCTTATCGATCACAACTCCTTACGATTCCCATCCTATTCGGCCTCCGAACCACCATGGCCTCAAGGGACTCAACCAACCATGATGTTCGGTTAAGTCATCATTATCGTTACAAGATGAGTCTGATTCGATGATATACCCTCGAGGGACTCGACTAAGCATATCATGTCCTCAGGTCACCGGTGACATCTCTATATAGTAGATAAGATAGTGAATCACGATATAGGTGAGTCTTGATGGACTCAACCAACTCAACCTACAACAGGAATTAGTTCCTACCTATAATGATGAAAGGCCACGTGGGTCAATCTAATTGTCTCATGTTTACCGACTTAATATTATAAAGAAAGGGAATTTTTTATTTAGTCTCCTAATATAATGTGTCACACACATATATATATTTAATATATATCTACATCGCATACAAATATATATACATATCTAGTATATGTATAACCAATCACAAATCACATGAGCAATCACACCAGATGATCATGGACCACATCCTAATGTGATCAAGCCCAAGCCAATGGGCCCAATCACTCACATCAAGATCTATGTGTGCCACGACGCATCTCCATGCCCTGTGATCATCCATCTCTCTTCGTCGGTTTCATCGACATCTCAACGCATCTCCATGCGTCGGATCGTCCATCTCAACCTCGTGGGTCCCGCTCCCGCTGCGCCTCCTCATGTAATTACAATAAAATTACAAGTATACAAGCCTAACAATAAACGAGAAAATTAGAGGCTCGTAGGCTCCAATAATAATAATGATCGCATCATACATATACATCACATCACACGATCCATGATCATCTGTCCACATCATACATCACATGTACATATTATTATATAGGACTACTAGATAAATAATAATAATAATTACTTAAACTTTTTAATTAACTAATATTTTTCTAAAACTAGAGACATATAGAAATTTTTTTAAATTCCGAAGGGCATTTTGGTCATTTGGCCAAAAGGGACAATTAGAATTTTAAAAATTCCCAGGGGCAAAAATGTCTTTTGCTCGAAACACTAATTCCCTCTACTATAAGCTGTGTTGCAACTGCAACCGCCGCCACCCTACCCCGCAGGCCTCCCCGCCGGCGCCCCTGCGGCGTTGCCCTTGCAGGGCAGTGACCGCAAGCAACACCGCCCTACCTTGCGGGCAGGCCACCCACGGGCCCAACGCCCACAGGCGCCACCCCTGCTGGGTGCGGCGCTACCTCATGAACACCGCACCGCCCTGCTGGTGTGGCGGCCGCTTCCACAGCGCCGCCACTTTTGTATCCTCGCGACGATGCGACCAATACTGCCGCTACGGCGATAACCACCATCGACCCATCGCCACAAGCGCCTCGACGCACGCCATGGCCGCAGCGCCTTGGCGAACTACGAGGGCAAAGAATCGCTGCCGCCTCTCTCTTTTTTGCGTCAACGATTTTGGCGTCAAAAGCGCATCCAAAACACAACACACGTAGTTAAAATCCGATCTTCACATGAACAACCTGGCTCTGATACCACTGTTGGGAAATCCAAGGGTGACATCTCATGCGCAGCAGAAGAACAGAAGACAAAAATCTTGGATTTCCATGAAAGGTTCCGTTGTCGTGCAAAGATCGGTGCATCAAAAACAAATCCGCAAATCCGAAAACTACGTGTGTAAAAAAGAACGATAGTACCTAGGGAGATCGTATATCCCTAAGATTCCTGTAGATCCGTGGGGAGGATGAAAGAGGTCAAGCATCCTCCTCTCTAGCGGTATCCACACGGTAGGGACTGCGACGATGCTCCTCTCTAGGGAGAGGAGAATAGGAGATGGCCACCAAGAAAACCCCAGCCTATGGGCCTTTAGTTCCCTCCTATTTATAGAGGCCCCCTGTAAACCCTAATGGATCCTGCTCTATTGGGTATTGGATCTCCATTCAATTACCCAAGCCTCTTAGATTAATGGGTCTCTACCTGATAATCTAGCTCTTATTGGATCTCATCCATGGGATCTAATAATACAGGAGCTTATTGGATATCTAATAAGATAGGGGCTCCGACGAATATCTCATATCCGAACCTCTACTCGTCACAACACCTACCATATGTGTGTGACCCTCTAGGCCCAATATCGAGCTAGCCGTGAGTCATATCTATCAAAACTCCTTCTGACTCAGTGAATTATTATTTCTATAATAATTCACTCGACTCATCGACTGCGGACGTACTAGGCCACTACGCCGCAGTCCCTAGACGATATAGGGGAATTCAATCCTTTGGACCTATCTACCCTCAATTATCATGTACCTATAGTCCCTCATCCATATAATATCTCAGAAACCATATATTAGGCATGGTACTGTCAAGCTCATACGGTTTCCAATCGAGTCTTATTCTAATTGGATTCTCCCGGAGAACTCTTTCTCTCTCAATCCGAATGACCCTAGCCATGGATTTGCTTGAGCAAGAACACATGGGATATTCCTCTCATGATACCGAGAGTGGATGATCCTTTATTAACACTCAATTGCCCTCGTAAGGTTGGCTGTCACTCCCAATAACCGGTTGTACTAAATCTGGAACTTTCAAACCTATAAGTCTGGTATCAAAGAGTGGAGTACTCATACAGGACTTCCTTGGTGTCTTAAGTCTAAGGACCAGATACATTACTGGGACTACGGAATCGTTGTTTGACGTGAGGTATCAATAACCATCCAGCATTCCATAAGCGGATCAATCAGTGAACTCATTCTTCAATGAGCACATACACTGTACCCTTAGTGTCCCCACACGAGTAGTTATAAGACCAACCACCTCTATCATATGGATAGGTATACAGCACACCAGTGTATCCGGTTATCTCGTCCCTCTCAAGTAACCTATGACCGGGATTATTTAGGGTCTGTGTTTAAAGGTGAATCGGTCTCATTATCATGATCTCATCATGATTCGATTCCCATTGCACAAATTCAAGGATATCACAATATATATCTAGATAATGTGAGAAAATACTAATAAGCATAAGCAAAAAGATTGACGTAACATGTTACAGGTATTATCACTTATGTGATTAGCTTGTAAGAGACCTATAACTAGCAACATCAAGCTCGCATCTCTTTCCAACATGCCTTGAGGTCTCCATCATCTGGTGCTTATCACTCAAGGTCACTCATCCAATCCTAGACGTATCCTCCCTCTTCTCAACCGTGAAAACAAACGTTGGGTAAACATCCTCCTCGTCATATATGTTGACCCCAACCCTTGGGCCGACCATAGACCATCAAGGGTGTCCCATGTTAAAAGGAGTTTTGTGTTGCCTCACTAATCTGATTAGAGAATGTCTCCAAATCCTCATTGACAATGGTGCAAGTATCAAGGTTTGGACTGATCCTGGGTCAGCAATGCTTATATGTTGCTGACGATACATAGAGTGGTTGAAACATTGCATGACAGCTTGTGGTAGCCCCAAAGGTCAAAATCTTTTCTTGGAAGCTTCTTTGAAACCGACCACCCACTTCAACTACTGCCCTACTTTTGTAGTTTCCGTTGTTTAATATAGCTACTTATCTTTAAGAGAGAGAGAGAGAGAGAGAGAGAGAGAGAGAGAGAGAGAGAGAGAGAGAGAGAGAGAGAACTAGTAAATATTAACAAAGGGGTGGAAGATGATAAAAATTTGGTCAGACATTTCATCAAACACCTAAAAGGCAACACATTCATCTTATTAGCAGTATATGAACAACACATTATGTAGCCTAAGAAAAAGAAAGCAAAAAATCAGAATCCATACTTAAGCGCCATTTCACTTTCTTCTTGCAATTAAATAAAACAAATATGCAAGTATAGCAGAAAGATCCAAGCTTTGCCACCTTGGCGTGGTTCCAAGTGTTGGAGACGGGGAGGGGGCCATGGTCCTTGACGATCTGGTAAAGGCTGTGAGAGATTGCGGTGGCTTCCTCCCTCGACACCTTCGGATTTATACGGCGGATGTCAAGGCTATGCTTCCTCAAGAAGCACCGCACCAACGCTCTACCGGCAACTGCAGCAGCTCCGCCGCGAAAGAAGAGCACGCCCAACCCACCTTTAGCTCGGCCACCCTCGCGTCAGCGTGTCAACGCGACGCAAGCACGCAGCAATGACACGGCCAATTGGCCCATAGTAGTATGTGGGCCTTTGATGGGCTACTATTGCATTACGTACGGAACAATCTCAACGAATAAGGGATGAGAACATCGAAAGGAATGGTCACCACCAAATCTTGCAGTTATTTAGCTTACTACAGTCGACAGCATTTTTGTAATCAACATGGGATCATCAACTTAACGTAAATATGTAGAATTTCTATGCCAACTACCGAATCATCACCATCACTATTTTTTTCCTTTTATGAATTAATACATGTGATATATCCACTTAAAACGGAGCTATATGTGCTTCACCATGGTCTCGGACGTAACAAGAGTTGAGTTTGTGGCATTTCCATCCTAGTATTTATACATAATTGGTGATTGGTTAACGGTGTGGTATTTGCTTTGGAGAGAATTGAAGAAAGCATTCAATCTTATAAGCACAACTAAGCTTGCAGAACTTCATCTACTCCTTGTACGAGGAACTCTTTCTCTTCAATACTCTTCCTCTTTTCTTTTCAACCTTTATTAAAGAACAGCAGGTGATCAGCATTTCTGGCTCTCTTCAATACTCTCTGCAAGTCTTCGAGCACACTAACTCCCCATATTAAAAGCATTGGTGACTTGGTAGATAGCCAGAAATCTACTCCCACCCAATGGCTTTAAATGCCATGTTCCAGTGTTATTGCAGCGAACCCCAAGTCTACACACAAACACTGGTTGTTTCCGCTGTTGGCACCCTAAAGAGCGACAATAAATGAAGTGCAGTGCTGCTGCTGCTGCTGCTGCTGCTGCTGCTGCTGCGAGTCACATGCTACATTTACTGTATTGGGGCGCCAGTATCTAAGTCTAGGACGTGGCAGCTCTACTGGGCCACCAGTATCCTAATGGCTCAGTAGCTGGAGTGCAGCCATCTACTGAGTCTGGTGACCATACTTAGCACTTTGCTGGCGTCTCAATCTCCAATCCCTTCTCCACCAAATCTATTGTCAAGATGATATGGTGCCCAGCTCAGCCATCCGTGATCATCTTTCATCCCACCACCCAACACCAGATTTACTACACTTGCAGCATTAATGTCTATGAAATGAATGCTCATCCCACTGCTGCATCCCAATAGTCATCACGACTGCCAACTTTGGGTAACCATGTTCTGTGTCGCTTCTGCTTCTGTTATCAATAAAATAAGGATTCCATTACTGTGGGCAGTAAGAATTCGGTTTATCTCGTCACCGGGCACTCCACTGGAAGCCTCTATGTGTTGGGGAAAGGAAGTCAAAGCTGGAGAAGAAGAGGAGAAATGGAAGCATAGTTTGTCATAAACATGTTGAATGATTCAAGAAAAGGTTTGCAAGAATAATCACACAACACATGTCGTGTCATCTATCAGTGTTTCGTTGCAAGTCATGATGACCGTCCTTTTTCTCTTGGCATGAATCTGGTGCAACACAAGGTGGACTGCCGAATCATTTCTTGGAGTATACGCATTGCTATTGAAGGGAAAAATTTTCTTGTCTAGTCTACTTGCGCTACCAAAGCTTTAAGCACAGCTGCATCCAGTTCTCGTACTATTTCTCTTCGTCTGTGGAGATTGTGATGTCCATCGTGTAGGTGAAAATGTCTTATTTACCGTATGGCAGCTACAACTAGATTGAACCGTTGGGTATTGAGGATAACATTAATCAATTTTTGACTTGTAGGTTTCTTCAAGTTTGTAACATTTTTTGCGACACAAATTATATGTCTAGAGAGAGAGAAGAGAGAGTCTGATAACTTACCCTAAAGAGGTGGTGATTTCAGATAAAAACAAGCTTATGGTGTTAACAACAACATATGCTTCCTTCAAGCATTAAGGAGACATAAAAGTTCACTTTATGATGACCCTCCATCTAACTCTATAAAATTGGCAAAGATAAATGAATTACATCATTACATAACTGTGTATGTTATTCTTTATGTCTGTGTTTTTAATTCTCTGGATGATTCTTTTGGTACCAAGATCTTCTCTTCCATGTTGTCAAATTCAATTGGTTCCATCAAACCACTGATCAAGTACAACGGTTGGGTAGACTAAGAAAGAGATTGTTGTCATACCTCTTTAATGACATTGTGACCAATATATATCCCATGAACACAAGGGATTGTTTACTAAACGACTTTCTCCTCTTAGCTAAAAGAACTTTCATAATCACTATCAAATTGGTGTTTAGTTGATAGCAATTCTTCCCCCATTCCATTTGTACGAATGACATAAGAAGTTGAGGTGTGTGAGCCACACACCCGTTTCTCGAGCAGGCTAATGAAACAAAAGGAAAGCATTTTGATTTTAGATTTTTTTTACGATGTTGTCGAGGTGGCATTTGTCTATTGGCTTTCAAGTTTGCACCGTGTGCTTGAGCCCACGCACCTAAGCCGTCTCTTTTCCAATTCGGGCCATTACTTCGCCAACCGGCCAACCGCGTCGCCTTCAATGCCTTCTCTCTTTAAGTGGCGAGGCGCGCATCGCTGGCTTCGCTTGCAGCTGCAGTCCGCTGCTATAAATAGCCTCTCCTACGTACTCCCCGGGCACCAACGAGTGCACCAGTTTGTGGTCGTAGCCATCGAGAAACAACGATGGGGAGGAGTGGGGATGGCAGAGCGCCGCTTGCGCTGCTGCTCTGCTTCAGCTGTGTTGTTGCGAGTGCTTTTGGGAGGGAAGTGGGGGGCGAGAAGGGCGGGGAGAAGGTCTTGTGGCCGACCAAAGGTGGCGGCTTCTTCCCCAGGTTCGGGAGGGGTATTGGCCTCGGCGGCGGATATGGTGGGGGTGGACTCGGTGGTGGGAGTGGGCTTGGTGGCGGAGGGGGCTTGGGCGGTGTTGGAGGCCTAGGTGGGGGTGGTGGACTTGGCGGTGGTAATGGCCTTGGAGGTGGCAGCGGTCTTGGTGGTGGTGGTGGCCTTGGTGGTGGCGGCGGTCTTGGTGGTGGTGGTGGCCTTGGAGATGGCGGAGGTCTCGGTGGTGGCCATGGTGGTGGCCTTGGAGGTGGCGGAGGTCTCGGTGGTGGCCATGGTGGTGGCCTTGGGGGTGGTGGCCATGGTGGTGGCCTTGGGGGTGGTGGCGGTCTCGGTGGTGGCCATGGTGGTGGTGGCGGTCTCGGTGGTGGCCATGGTGGTGGCCTTGGGGGTGGTGGCGGTCTCGGTGGTGGCCATGGTGGTGGACTTGGAAGTGGCGGCGGTCTTGGTGGTGGTCATGGTGGTGGACTTGGAGGTGGCGTTGGTCTTGGTGATGCTGGTGACCATGGTGGTGGTCTTGGAGGTGGCGGTGGTCTTGGAGGTGGTGGTGGTCTTGGTGGCGGTGGTGGACTTGGCGGTCGCCTTGGAAAAGGTGGTGGTGCTGGTAGCGGTTTCGGCAAGGGTGGCGGTTTTGGTGGAGGAATTGGGAAAGGTGGCGGGTTTGGTGGTGGTGCCGGTGGCGGTTTTGGCAAGGGTGGCGGGTTTGGTGGTGGAATTGGAAAGGGTGGCGGTTTTGGTGGTGGTGCTGGTGCTGGCGGCGGTTTGGGAAAGGGTGGCGGGCTTGGTGGTGGAGTTGGTAAGGGTGTCGGGTTTGGTGGTGGCGCAGGTGGTGGTTTCGGCATGGGTGGTGGTGCCGGGGGTGGGTATGGGAAAGGTGGGGGAGGAGGGGGTGGCGGATTTGGTGGTGGCGGAGGGTTTGGAGGAGGCGGCGGCGGCGGGTTTGGCGGTGGTGGTCACTGAGTGAAGTATTATCATGTTGCATGGTCACCTTGCATTTATAGTCATGTACTGAGTTACGTTTCTGTTGGTTGTGAAGCTTCTGTCCGTTGCATGTTTCTGAGAGGATATGCTGTGTTTACTGCTAGGATCGGAGCTCTTGTACTGTTTGTTATTATTGTCATAAATCAAATTAATAGTTTCATGCATATTAATTGTAGGATGGTCTTATCTGGGAGGTTCATATGCCAATGCCTATTATTTTATCCTACGGTTGTTTACTGGTACTTCTGATCTAAGTGAGACACTTTAACTAAAGTTTCTATACACGTCAATAACAATAGTCATGGAGATGTGTGAGAACATAGATGAACGGTTGATCTACGAGTTGTAGTTTTTTGAATCCACATGTACCGAAGAGCAACCGATCGCTTTGAGATTTGTTCCCGATTTCGATGAACGATTAGGCTCGTCCATCGCACATCCCGTGCAAAAACCCGCGTCACTTCCAGATATCCGTTTCTTGTACGGAACCGAAAAGATGGGTACCAAAGAGGCGGTGAGGCGGCGAAAGCCACCGCCGTGTTCTCCCTCCCTCCCCATTCCAGCGTCGAACGCGACGGCGACGGCCGTCAGAACCCTTGATGACGAATACACCTCGCGATTTTGAGTGCAGCGTTTGCTTTGTGAGTGACATCCTTTTCGTTCTCCCATCGTGGCAAGATGGACTCTTTTGTTCGTCTTTAGATTTAATGGCCCCTTGTGTAATTTCGAAAAACCTTTCGGAGTTTCGAACAATCTATTGCTATGTGAATCACGGCTCTCTGGGTTTTGTATTGTACCGCATCCCAAAGAGCAAAACAAGTTAGGGGTTTTTTGACTTCGTGATGAGCCGATGCGAGGAATCAAAGATCCACGAGTTGGATTGATTGTCTCATGTTGAATTGATCCATCGTGGATGAATACTAAACAATCCTTATGATCTTTTCAAGTTACGTTGATGTGTAGGATAAAATCGGACCAAGTAATTGGCTTTGGTTGATTTTTCTTTCATGACTTGGTTTTCTACCCTTAGGTAGTAATTCTTTTATAATGCCTTGGGGAGGAGTTCTTGAGATTTCTCTAGACACCTTCAAGGAAGCATTTCTGGATGACAGTTTGTCAAATGAGTTACTTAGGGAATTGCATGATTCTGGATAGAAAGAAATAAATAGTTGGTTTGCCTAAAGCCAATTTTTTAAATGGTGGAAATATTTGCACATGAGAACAATAAAAAAAGAAGACGGACAAAATTAGGATATTGAACTTTCAGCTTGACAAATAGTGATCAAATTTTATCATTTTTGGATCAAATTTTATATGGTGAATCATTGTAGTAAGCTCTATAATTTTAACGGTACCTATCTACAGTTTATCTTCTTTGTAGTGCTTTTTTACTATATCTGCTTGATGAGACCTAAATCTTTCCTTTGATGAGATCCATTCATGTGATGATAATATGTTATTCTTGAGCCAAGATATGTGATCTTAATATTATTGCAATCCTCTTGTTATTTTAAAAAAGATCTATTGTAAACCTGTTATCATTATTGGTAATAGTGGAATTTTGAAGTGGACTACGGTCCCATGGTTTTTTCCGTATTGGGTTTTTCATATTAAAAATCTAGTCTCACTTGTGATTGATTTATTGTTCTGCTGTTTATATTGTTCTAGTTAATATTTGCTTTTGATATCAAGTTGGTATTTTAATGAGGAACCCATTTTGATACACAAAAAGAGAAAAAAAATATTTCGTTTTAATAGGTTTTTCCCAACAAGTGGTATCAGAGCACCAAGTTATTTACTACTAGTTTTTCTTGTGTGATTGAAATGGAAGAGTCAGATGGTATGATTAAATTGAACTCATTAAATTATTTCACTTGGAGATGTATGATGGAAAACTTACTTTATTCCAAAGATTTGTATAAGCCCATCAAAGTTAAAGAAAAACCTTCTACCATGAAAGAGGAGGAATGAGAGGTCCAACATAGAAAGGCTATTGCCTATATTATAAGATAGATGGATATAAATTTGCATGAGTATATTTCTGATGAAACCAGAGCTGATATTATTTGGCAAAGGTTAGAAAATCTCTTTACGAAAAAGACAGTAGGAAATAGAATTTCTTTCATCAAAAGACTTGTTAATTTCAAGTATAAAAATGATGGCAACATTGTTGAGTACATAAGCCTGTTTCAGAGTCTTACAAACAAGTTGGTTGCTATGAAAATAAGTATAGATGATGAAATGCAAGGATTATTACTTCTCAGCTCTTTATCAGAAAGTTGGGAAATTTATATGGTGACAATTTGTAACTCCACGCCAAAGGGGATTCTAATCAATAGACATAGTTAAAGATAGTTTACTAAATGAATATGCCAAAAGGAAAGAACACGAAGAATCTTCTTCTAGTGCACTTGTTATTGAAAAACAGGAAAAATGTGGAAGAAGTCATAGTAGAAATCCACATAGTTACAGAGGAATATCTAAGTCTAGAAGAGATATCAAGTATTTCCACTACAACAGACCAGGTCATATAAAGAAAGAGTGTAGGTTTTGGAAGTAAGAACAAAATGAAAGGAAAAAAAATGAAAAAGAAACAAATACAATTACTGCTAAAGGTGATATCATTATTGTTTCTGATGATGGATGTGTCAGTCTTGCAGCTTAGGACAGTGACTGGGTAATTGACTCTGGTGCTTTATTCTATATTACTTCTCATGATGATTTCTTTATATCCTACACTATTGGTGATTTTGGCAATGTTAGAATGGGAAATAGTTGTATATCTAAGATTATGAGTATTTGAGATATTTTCTTGGAGACTAATACTTGGAGCAAATTGATACTCAAAGATGTTAGACATGTTCCAGATATTCGTCTGAATTTGATATCTATAGGCGAACTTGATAATGAGGGATTTACATACTATTTTGGTGAAAGTAAATGGAAACTCACTAAAGGTTCTCTAGTTATGGCGAGAGGAAAAAAATTAAACTCTTTTTATATTATGGAAGCTAAGCTACACAAAGGAGAGATTAATGCAATTCAAAAGAGTGAAAGCGTAGATCTTTGACATAAGAGGCTTGGTCATATCAGCAAGAAGGGACTTCAAACTCTTGCTAGCAATCAGTTTTTACCAGAGCTATAAGGTACATCTCTTAAATCTTGTGATCATTGCTAAGTTGGAAAAACACATAGAGTTGCATTTCATACTTATCCGCCATCTAGAAGATCAAATATTATTGATTTAGTATATACTGATATCTGTACTATGCAAACTAAAACTCTTTGAGGTGCTCTTTATTTTGTTACTTTTATTTATGATCATTCTAGAAAAGTTTGAACTTTTGCTTTGAAATCTAAAGACTAGGTTCTCGATGTCTTCAAAGAATTTCATGTTAGTGTTGAAAGAGAAACTAACAGAAAGCTAAAGAGTGTTCGAGCGGATAATGGTGGTGAGTACAAGGGTCCTTTTGAGAATTATTGTAGGTTTCATGGTATTAGGCTTAAAAAAATAATTCCAAAAACTCCTTAGCAAAACGGTGTGACAGAAAGAATGAACAGAACCATTGAAAAAAGGATTAGGTGTATGTTTTCCCACGCCAAGTTACCTAAGTCATTTTGGGAGGAGGCTATGAGAACTATAGTTGACCTGATAAAATTTTCTCCATCAGTTTCTCTGAAAGGTGATGTTCCAGAGAGAGTATGAAAAGGAAAAGATGTATCTTATGATCATTTGAGAGTTTTTGGATGTAAAGCATTTGTACATATTCTCAAAGATGAGAGATCCAAGCTTGATAATAAGGTAAAGACATGTATTTTCTTGGGATATGGTCATGATGAGTTTGGGTACAGATTATGGGATCTAGTGAACAAGAAGATTGTTAGAAACAAGGATGTTGTGTTTCTTGAAGACCAACTGTTTGATGATTATGACAATGTTGAGAAGCCAAAAACCTCTATTTATATTCCTTGGAGTTTAGGTCCAATTCCTGTAGTTCATAATGATTATGGGAGAGATGATGAAGAAGAATGTGATGAGAATGTCAATGATGATGCTCCTATAGTTGATGAAGTTGAACCAACTAAACAAGCACCTCCACTACTAGTTGAGATTTCATTAAGAAGATCTAGAAGAGAGCGTCAACCATCTACAAGATTTACTATTGTAAAGACAAGGATTTAAATTCAAAGATGAAAAACAAAAAAAGAAAAGAAGGGAGTATATTATATAAATTATGAATAATAAAATGATGATTTATGATGATTTATAAATCTGGGATGTGACAATTTTAATGGTATTATAGCAATAATTTTGAGGACCCGTTGGAATATGAGATCCTAGGATTAGATGACCCAATTAATTTTTGAGAGGTAGATTTTAAGAATTACATAGCAATACAACTAAACATGATTTTAGGAGATTAAGATTATTTTATTATAATTTGATAAGAAATTGATTGATTAAAGATGTTACACAAAATTAATCTCATTAAATTACTTGAGATTATTGAGTAAAAGATCAAAATTTTATTTTTTTCTCTAAATTAAAATAAGTAGTGTATTAGTTTATCTTTAAAAAAAACTTCGATAAAGTTTTACATTTTGAATATAATTTTGTCATGATACTCTAGTCTTCTTTTTCAAAAGTAAATAAGAATTATTAATTTGATTATAGAATATAGATATTTTTAGATATATATAGTAAATAAATAATATCAATTGACTTAGTTATAAATGAAGATGCACATATTAAATTTATATCTAATACTTAAAATAAAAATAAGTTGGCAATGTTACTAGAAATATTTTATGATGTTTATGTTTACTATAAAATATTTAGATTTTATAAATAAATTAAGTTTATTGCATAAGTCTTATAGTATTTATTATTTTGGTCATGCCATTTCCATGTTGGGGACCAAAAATTCATTCATATAATTTTGTTATAAATTTAAGATAGATGATACATGAATGAAGTTTGACAAAATTCCTACTATAGTTTGACATATTATTTTGTTACCCATTTTATCTATAATTATGAATAAGATAAATAAAACATATCTGTTACCTATTATGTTGTTTTAGGATTGATAATTAATTATCTTTTTCAGTTTTATCTTACATCATTATGAATGTTTATAGTTAACATATCTAGTTTTACTAATTAAAGATTATACTAAGTTTCAATTATTCTCTTGGATATAAAAGTTTTGATAATTTTAAGTACAAAAATTTTATAAGATATTTTAAAAATATAAATTAAAATGTTTTTATCTGTATAAATTTTGTTACCATAAATTATTTTTAAAATTGAGATTAGATTTGACATGTGTTAGGATGATTTGTAGAAATTATTTTTGATATTAATAAAATATGAGCCTTTGTAGTTGAATAAATTTGATCATGCATTGATTGTACGAGTAATTAATTTGAATAGAATTTTTATTTAATATCAAATTAATTATCAGATATTATTTTTTTAAGACAATGATGAGATCTAATGAGAATTAAATATAATATTATTTCTTTGACACATGTAATATATAAATAATTTAAAATTATAAAAGAATATATGTTGAATAGTTAGATAAATTTTTTAACATTTCAATTGCTTTTGTTTGTTGAGTTAGACCTCAACTTATATTTTTGTCAATAATCAATTGACTTTTAAAACTTAAAAATGTCATTGGTTTATTAGATATAGAATTTGATATACTTGTTATGAGTAATCTAAAATCAAATTTATTCGATGAATTTCATTAATTTGTCATATATTTTATGTTAAAAAAATAAAAAAAACTTTTAACTTCAAGTCTTTGAGTGGTATATTTAATCTAAATATTTTTCAAATTTGTCTTTTGACTTAGTATTTCAAGAGCTAACTATATTGATTAATATTATTTTTAATCAAATTTGGGGACTAAATTTCTATTAAGTGGGGGGAGAAATGTAATCACCGATGATTTCTCCCTTAATATAAATTAATTACTATAAATAATGTATTGCTTTATTATTAACTTCCATGTTTGTATTTTATAGTTAAGAAAATAATTAAATTTGATTTCCTTAATCACATAGATAAGTTAGGAATCTTACTAATCAATTAGATTATTGATTGATTTATTTTCTAATCAGTGATATGATTTTTATGAAGTAAATAGTATATATTCCATTTTTATGTGTGAACTATAATAAATGAATATTATATTTCTATCTTTGTATGTGAAAGTAAAATAAAAATAAATTTAAAATAAAATTTAAATATTTACTTATCTTTTTGGGAAGATCTCATCTTCTCCTATATAAATGAGCTCCTCTTTCCTCGTTCCTCACCTAGTCTAACAATGGGAGGATTGAGGAAAGGACTTCCCGAGGAGATGATCTCGAGGAAAGGATAGTCGAGGAGAGGTAGGATCCTTTCTCTTTTTTTAATTAGCTTTGATTTATGTTTTGAAATCTTGATATTGAGATTATTACAATTTTATGATGCATAATAATGTTTTAATTTCGAAATTTTATAATTTATAAATAATGATAATTGATTTGTAATATTAGAATAATTTTTTTATTGATATTGGTATCTTAAGTTTAAGTGAGTTTTAATATTGATTTAACTATTAAAATTCTTATTTTTCGATTAATTGTTCTAATTTATTTAATTGGATGTGTCTTTATTTTAAGAATTATATGTGAATTTCTATGATTTAATTAGTTTTAAATTTAAGATTATGGATTTAAATTCTTTAATTCATGGATTTGAGTTATTCTTGATAATTTAGATTTTTGAAATATAATTTGATATGAGGATTTTAATTGGGGTCTGATTTGAGTTAAGTTGATCTGCTAGACTAGATTGCCTTAGCCCATGTGATTATATACGACCCAGTCCATGTGGTTAGGTACAATTAGCCTATGTGATTAGGCATGACCTAATCCATGTGGCCAGGTAGGAGCCAGCTCATGTGGTAAGTTATGACCTAACACATGTGGCCAACCTTGATCCAATCATATGGCTAGGTATGATCTAGTCCATGTGGCCTTGTACGTCCTAGCTCATGTGGCAAGGTATGACCTAATCATGTGGCCAAGCATAAGCCAACTTATACGGCTAGGTATAACTCAGTCCATATAGTCAATTACGACCCCAAATCATGTGTCTAAGCATGATCCACTTGCGAGCCAAGCATGACCCAGTTCAATGGTAAGGTTCTGCCAAACTTATAAGCTTAGCCTAGCCCATGAAGTTAAGCCTGCCCAGCGATGCGATTAGCGTTAGACACATCATCGCTCATCTATATAGCTCATTGTACCTCAATTTAACCTATTACTTAGGACAGGTATGTGCAGCGCATATGACCCGTCTAAGACTTAGGTGGGTTGGTTTAGTTTGGACTAGCACTATACGACATAGTCCGATTTCCTCTTTCTTTATTGGTTTGAGCTCTTTAATTGACTAAATCAGATAGGTTTGATTGGTTAAAGTCAGTTTAGGATGATTCCAAACTAACTTGACTAATTCAATCATACTTGACCTAATCGAGATCAATCAAATCTAAATTAGACTAGTCTAGGGTGATTCCAGACTGGTTCTATAAGGATTTAAGGTTGGTTCTGTTATATCATAATTGAATTGAACACGGTTTAAGTCAATTAAGCTATTCCAATTAAGGTTTTGGTTGATTGATGACTATTTACAGATTGATGTTTTAAGCCCTTATGATTTGATGAATTTAAAAGTTTTCTTTGAAAATATCATTTGAAAATGATTATTGGTTTCCTAATTTTCTTAAGTTTATGATATTGATATGATTATACTATGTAGTAGATATAACTAGGCTAATGGTCTACATTGGAAGTGCAACATGTGAACAGAGCTGCGGGCCTATCACAGTACGGAGCCACCAATGAACATAGTCTAATAGATCATACATAAAGCATGGTCTCTTATAATATTTGATCGTACTATTTCTTAGATGCATGTGTGAATGAATGAGTAAATATAAATGAATGATTATGGATGTTTATGTATCCCTGCCGAGGGCAGGTATGGCGATTCCCTTCAGGGATTAACAGACCATCAGACGTGATGGTTAGACGGTTCCTCCATCCGTTGTTGGGAGGCACGTGTCTCTACTTGGACGAGTGAGGGATACCATTCCATTTGTTGTTGGGAGTGTGATATGGATTATCTCCATCCACTGTTGGGAGGAATCTATCCCGTGAAGTATGCCTCTTCATTCGTTGTTGGGTGAGTGCACCATCGAGTGTGATGTACGTCTTTGTTATCCAGTTATCTTGTATGTGTTGCATATGGCTGATGCATAATTTTGCTTAAGAAATTATCATTGTTTTTCAGATGTTTAAGTTTTATGATGCATTAATATATTATTATTATTTTTATTAAATTATTGATATTTATTTCATGAATGTTAGATTATTTTTATGATTTTTCTAAGGTTCCTACCAACATGTGTGGTTGTTGATATATTTTTATCTTATATTTATTTTCAGCATAATCTATAATTTTATAATAGATCTGAAGCTTAGGTGGAAGAGACTTGTGACCCTACTAAGAATATGCGATTTTTTTTGTTAATAAAATATTTACTATTGTAAAGGCAAGGATTTGAATTCAATGATGAAAAGAAAAAAAAAGAAAGGAGTGTATTCTATAAATTATGAATAATAAAATGATGATTTATGATGATTTATAAATCTGGGATGTGATAGTTTGTTCTCCACTTGTAGGTCATTTTAAGCTCAGTTCGAAATAATGTTCGACAAGTGAGAAAGAAAAAGAAAAAATATCTAGAGTGCCTTACTCATCTGCGGTAGGCAGTTTGATATATGCTATGATTTGTACCATGTCAGATATAGCTAATGCAGTTGGAGTTGTTAGCCAATTTCTCTGTAATCTTAGAAAAGAACATTGGGCAGTAGTAAAATAGATATTAAGATATCTAAGAGGTACTTCTAGGTTGTGTTTATGTTTTAGCAGTGGTGAACTTGTGTTAAAAGGGTACACAGCTACAGACATGGTAAGTGATACTAATTCTAGGAAGTCCACTTTAGGATTCTTGATGACATTTGCAGGGGGAGCAGTCTCTTGGCAGTCTAAGTTACAGAATTATGTTGCTCTATCAATCACAGAAGCAGAATACATAGTCATTACTAAAGCCTGTAAGGAAGCTTTGTGGATGAAAAAGTTTCTACAGGAATTGGTTTTGAAATAGGAAGGATATACTGTTTACTGTGACAATCAAAGTGTCATTCGCCTCTTTAAGAATTCAACATACAATTCTAGATCCAAGCATATAGATGTGAGACATTATTGGATTCGTGATGTGCTTGAGATGAAAGAATTACAATTAGAAAAGTTGCATACCAATAAAAATGGATCAGATATGTTGACAAAGTTTTTGCCTAAGGAAAAGCTTGAAGCATGTAGACGAAGAGCGGGCTTAGTACAGCCCACCATATGAGCTAGAGGGGGAGAATTGTTGGGTCCAACCCATATGTGGGCTTGGATTGGATAATTGGGCCTTTGAGCCCAAATCAGCAAATTAACAAAAAAAAAAAAGGCGAAGCGGTGTGTGCAGCGAAAGGTGTGGCGGCACAGAGAGAGAGAAAGAGGAGAGAGAAAACTAGGATATTGAACTTTCTGCTTGACGATCAGTGGCCAAACTTTTCATCAGTTTTAGCCCAAATTTTATGTGGTGAATCTTTGCAGCAAGCTTTACAACCCTAACAATGTCAATCTGTAGTTTATCTTCTCTATATTTGCTTGGTGAGACCTAAATCTTTCCTTTGATGAGATCCATCCATGTGATAATGATTTGCTATTCTTGAGCCAAGATATGTGATCTTGATGTTATTGTGATCCTCTTGTTATTTTAGAGAAGACATATTGTAAACCTTTTATCATTATTGGTGATAGTGAAAGTTTGAAGTGAACTACGGTCCTATGGTTTTTCCTGTATTGGGTTTTTCACGTTAAAATTTGGTCTCACTTGTGATTGATTCATTGTTCTGCTGTTTATATTATTCTGATTAATATTTGCTTATGAGAAACCCATTTTGATACAAGAGGAAAAGAATTATTCTGTTTTAACATATTTTTTCCAACAGAAAAGAATGGTGTTCTAAAGTTCAAAGTTAAGTTGTTCAGCAGAGACTTGTTTACTTCTCAATATTAGGGAAGAAAGGCAAAGAACAAACAGAGAACCAATAGAATATGGTCAGGTGAAATGTATAGCAGTTTCGTTGATCTTGAGAGTTACATCCTGAGGTTACTATGCCATGCATTATCGAAGATGAGCACAATGCATGGTGGACATCTAAATATAAAGAAATCATCTACACTTTCTTGTTTGAATTTCCATATCTAGGAGCAGAAAACAAACTTGACCTCATAGGTTATTATATTCCTTTGTGATATTAACTTCTCTTTAGAAGTTTGGTT
The DNA here is from genome assembly GCA_024322285.1 of Musa beccarii. NCBI lineage: Eukaryota > Viridiplantae > Streptophyta > Magnoliopsida > Zingiberales > Musaceae > Musa > Musa beccarii. The sequence goes on along the minus strand of CM044396.1, from coordinate 14,242,574 downwards.
TTTTCGATGCCGATGGTAAGCTACCGACAGTTAGAACTATCTGAGCTTTTGTTTAGAAAACAAACTTGGGCAATGATCCATTTTATTGATTGTCACAGGTCAATAGCTGAACCGTTTGTTGGTCAACCATGATGTCGAAAATGACATGTCATACATATAATAAACACATTATGTTGAATAATTCAAAATTTTGTAACATTTTATCAATTATAAAGACATAATAGATACTTAATACATCATGTTGTTAACATGTCGAACCGTGAGATGATGTCAGCAAACATATATAGGTGGCCTTACGATCATTTTCCTATTGTTTGCCAGTTACTCCATTTCTTGCCATTAGAACTTGAATCTGTGGCCAACAAAAGGAGGGTAATGGAAGTTGTGTGTGAGTGCTTCTAAGTTGTAAATAACGTTGGCAAATTGTTACATTGACCTCTCCATGTGTGATTTAGAACTTTTCTTTATGGCATATCATATAGAGTAAGAAAAGCGTTTTCATGTATAATCACCTCTGTTAGCAGATCGGTTGGGATTGGAAAAACATATTTCTGTTGAGTGAACTCTCAGCTTGCTTGCTTGCTTGTTTTAGTCAGCAACATTTCTAAGATAGTTCTGTCATATGTAAAGGCAGTGAGGATTGCAGTGAAAACCTCAGGAGTGGCAGAGTGGTTTCCAACACTTGAATAGCCAGAAAACTGCTTTAAGAATCCCATAAGATGGAACATATCTATGGATTATATATCATGATCTTTGTCACATGAAATGTTGTATCAGCTTGCAGTTCTTAAATTGCAGACATGGTGAGTTCTTTAGCGTGATTAGGCATGCAAGTTTTCACACGCAATGGCTTCTTGATTGAAATGACTAGTGTCCCTATTATCTTCTTCTGGCTTAAACGGGGAGCCTCTTCATTGTCAAGTTTGTCAAAGCCTTCATCTTGATGACCTTCCAAATGTTTGATTGGATCTGCATCATTTCTTAAGGAAGCCCAATACCGACACCTGAATCCATCACCAGGTATGCTTGTTCCATGCATGTATTTCATATTTTGATGTCTAAACGGGTATAGTGCACTTGTATATGTTGTAACCTTCTCCAAAATTCCTTGTTTAGGCTCAACTGCTTGTTAGTCTTCTTTGTGTACTTTAATTCTTTTGTCTTATTTACGTAATCAAATTCTCTTTTGTGCAAACTGGACACTTGATCTGCTACAATTACATATCTAAAACTCTCTGGCATATTCAGTCAGCAGCAGCCACCCGAGTATAAATTTGAGCTTAATGAGTAACACATTTATGCAAAAGAGCCATCCTGTTGGAAATTCCTCTACGAGATCGGGAAGCAGTGTGAACCAATTGATGGTGATATGGGTCTTTCGTGGATCCCACCCAAGTCCGACCCGATATTATCTGGTGTAGATGAAACTTATTTTGCTCGTCACACGGAAGCTGGAACTGTAGCACGCATCGTAAAAGGTGAAACCGTAGCAAACAGAGGAAAGAAACTTGATTCTGAGAACTCCTTGCTGGACTTGGGTTCAATGCTATCCGAGTGTCCTAGATTCTCTCCATGCATGTGAGTCCAAGGCAAACTGCTGTCGATTGCATCGAGCCATCAACATCAACGACTCATCTTCCTCAAGGCCCTACTCAAAACCTAGCAGCAGCAGCAGCAGACATGATTAGAGTGCTCAGTTCACAACCCTTATTCCTGTGGGCTATGCCTCTGTCCCCATGAGCGAAGTGCTAAGCTGATACCACAGCAAGCTCCAAGATGAACACTTTGTACCGAGAGCAGGAAAAGGTCAATGAAATGAGAGCCACCCAGCCTCGACCACACTGCTGCACTTGGAGCTGTTCCAGTGTCCTCCCAAAGGACAACCACTCATGAATGGTTTTTTGTTCTCATCCACCGAGCTACTGTTCCCTCTCTGACTTCTGAAAGGGACTTGGCCTTCATCTCTCCCTTCCCATGGGTAGATGACCTCAAGCACTCTCGGGAGTTCATCGGGAAGTGTTTCACTCGGAGATTCCTCTGCTGCTTCTCAACGATCCGTTTGAGCTCATCATGACCATATTCAGCAGGAATGTGATTGGAAATTGTGAAAGCTGGGGGAAGCCTGTTGATTGCAACGTTGAGGAAACAAGCTCTCACCTCTAATTGTCCATCGCCCGAGAGGTGAAATCATTCTACTGGTGTTAGCAAAATGAGGATGTGATTTACGTCTTGTCGATGTTTTTTAGCGTCTCAGGAAACTGTGGAATATGTGCCTGCAGTGTACTGCAAGCCGTAGTTCACGAGAACACCTTCTGTTCACATGCTTCCCACCTTCATTTCGGTCCTAGCATCGAACACCTCCTGTTGAGATCTATTAAATCAACTTTTTATGCTTTAAAACTCTTCCTATTAGAAGATGCAACACATTATTGTTGAAGATTCAAAATATTTACACTTGTTAATTCATTTCAGGGTATCAAAAGGTTTAAAATCATTTTTTTAATTAAATCTTTCATTCAAAGGTTCCATAGCATGTGTATTTGACTCTCACAGATAGGTTTTTTTTTTCCTTAGAGATGATAAGATTGGTTAATTATCATTATTTATTTCTAGCTCTTTACATATTCAAGTACAGTTAGAGTGCAAACACTTAACCGTTAGTCTATGTGAGCTTATTGTGTAAGTATGGTAGTTGTGTAAGAAGATATTGTTATAAAAATTATTCGAGGAACACAAATTATCTTCAACGAAAAATTATATTTGATGGATATAATCTTTTAAAATGAAGAAAATGAGAAGCCTAATTTTTTATCCTTTATGTTGAACTGACTTTGTATCTCTGTCATATGATAGCTATTCTTTGTTTTTTTTAATTCTAAAATCCTTACCCTTTTATTGGTATATCATACATTTCAAGTCTCTTAATGCATGGTAATGGTTTTCTTTTAGAAAAATAATGCAAACATAACTTTGACTAAAATATGAATATATATATATATATATATATTTATGAATATGGTGCGGATAAGATCTCTCATTGTGATGCCGTATTAAATTCTTAGTCAATGTATTACGTCAGTAGGTAACACATGATTTAATATATATAATTATTTTTTGAAAAAAAGTAGGATTTAAGATGAGTTGTAATTTTTGTTGATTTGGCATCTTGCTAAGAGTCCCACTCTTAGCTAGTGAGAGAGCGTGTCATAGGAAGATGGTCCATAGCGTCAGATACCACGGCTCGGTGCCTCGCACTTGCGTGCTGCTTTCCCATGACGACAACACTTCGACATAATTCTATCTTGAAATGATGTTGCGGTACGAAGGCCACCACGGAGTTGGACTTGGAAAAGAAATCATGCGGTGTGAGTCATCATGCCCATCATTTCCAAGCAAACCCCGAAGGACGCCGCACTGCTTTTGCCGTTGTGGGCGAAACAACGCTGCTTTCGTACGAGATGCACGCAAGCGTTCAAGCTGACGCACTACATGCATCGACGCGCGGTTTTATAGAACATCCACTGGTTGTGTTCAGTAAAGGCAGGGAGAGATTTAAGAGCTTCACATCCAATAAACCTTTTTCTTTTTTTTTTCCGATAAAGTCGACTTCCGAGTGCGTCTCAAATGATGATGTCAGAGGAACGAACGATTCGAGTTGAGACCTCGCAACAACTTTGTCGAGAGTATGCGATACAAAGTACTTAGTTTAGTTTAGATTTGAAAGATATGATTAAGTTTTAAGTTTACAAAATGTAATTAGTGTGAAAAAAAATTAAAGGTCAAGGCTGTGGTTAATGAGGATCCTTTTTATAATATAACATTCAATTATTTTGTCGAGATTATGACTAATGTCGAGAGTAGTTATACATACTGTTCGATTATAAATTGAGCCATGAAGTTATGTTATACCAAATTTGATGGATATGAAATACTGATTATGTTGATATTATGTGATCGATCACATGAAGTTGAGCCGATCTCTTACATGACATGTTGATGGAATAGGGTCAACGTATCGACGACATGTTGATATATTGATTTGGTGTCGATTAAATTTTTTATGTTAGAGCTGCTGCATTAGAAAATATTATTATCTTACAATTGAATGAATTTTGGGAGAGTGAAAGTGACATCATATACGTCGGTAAAAATTTGTTAGCCCTTAGCCTTGAAACTTCAAGCTTCAAGATTCGAAATTTCAACCTTAAAATTTAAACTGACGATTTAAAATATATATGATTTATTGGCTCATTTATCGAGAGTCTAAAACTTCATCTTACAAACTTCTTGCTATATAAAGAGTTTATTTTCCATATGACAATCAATAGTCAACATGACCATATAGTTGAGTGTCTCTATGAGATCCGCACTCCTCATAACGAAGTATAGAGTTTACTAAATCAAATTGCACAGCAACAACTTGGTCGGTCAATGTGATATGATTTTACTAAAAAATATATAATATATCTGATATAATTTAAAAATTTTAAAAAAAATTGATGAGAACTTGGATCGAAGTGTTCGAGCTTTTATTGTGGAATTACGTCAATTTTGTCAACACTCAATGATGAAAGCTTATTACAAGGATTAATGGAATTAGTAATTCAAAACCAAAAATCGAAATTTAGGAATCTAATTGAAATGTGCCACATAGTTAAAATTAAATTTAAAAAACCATGTCATTTATCCCTGGAAACATCAAATTAATCATATGATCTAAAAGAAAGAGCCTTTTTATTGTACGGTTAAAGAATTTACGATTTGGAATCAATGTGCCATTCGCACTTCATCGTCTTCAAGAGTTTTGGCCACTGAGAGCATACACTCGCCGATCGAATGCCACCTTCTCTTCCACGAGCGAGCGTCGAGGAATCCAATTCGAGGACTTCTACCCAACTCCTTATTTTATCCTAATGTTGACGATGATGGGATAAAAATGTCAACAAACAAGAAAAAACTTTTGTATATGAACAAACATCAGTAGACCATAACACACAGTGGAATTAAACGGAAGCAACAATCTAACATAACACCAAGATTTACGTGAAAAACCTCTTCAACGTGAAGGGTAAAAATCATGGGGCAAATCAGAGAAAATCCACTATAGAAATAATGAATGTACAATTCTCGAATCTCTTGCTCAAAACTCAAGCAATAATCACAAGATAATAACTGGGATACAAGGATCATGTCACTGTGTACAATATCCAAGACCTTCCCAAGCAATCACAGTAAAAATTCACTGTAGATCTGATCTAACCTGAGATGAGAAACTGTTTGATAAATGAGAACAATTTCTACGTTTTCCTTGACTTTTTTCATTTTTTTTATATTTTTTTACCCTTTTCTCTTCTCTTTGAATCCTCTTTACTGTTGTAAAATTTTTGCTTTTTGCTATGATTTTTTCTCTTATTTTTGTAGCCACCATTAGCCCTTATTTATAATTAGGATTTGGTTAGAAAGGGTTTAGAAAACAAAAGATGGATTATGGGCTGATAAAGCCCATATGGGCTGAATTGGACTGTCAGCTCAACAAACGAGACTACGTTTTCGAGGGAAAAATACATGGCTCATATGGGGGCGGCATTTCGTGAGAAACGTGTAAAAATATTATAAAAATATTTTACAAACAATTTTATGTGGGAAAGTGTTTTTTGGCGGGCAAAGTCGGAGTTGCGAGCATTGAAGATAGAGATGTCCTCGTTCCTCTCGTCTTTCCCAACAACTAAATCATTAAAAGATTCTGTCAATTGATATGATTGATATTTTTGATTAATTATCATTCAATACAGGGAACATAATTAAGCACACAGTGATCTCCGCGCAGCTTGCTCCCTAGTCGTTCATTGTAAATAGGGATCGTTCAAGCTTACTTTCAAATCCGAAATATTTTTTTTTAATTCTCACAGGGTCTAACTTTGAGTGTTTGCGAGATCTCAATATAATCCGGCTACTTGAGCAAGTTCACCAGGCATGTTTTGTAGGTATAAAAATCATTTTTATGTTAAAAAAGTTTAATATTAAAATATAAAATTTAATAATAATATATTAAATTTATGATGTATATATTCTATATTATTTAAAAAAATTTATATGATATTATTTAAAAACCTAGTACGATATTGATACTTAAGGAAAATTATACTCATCTTTTTTTTATTATTGATACTATGAATTAGGAACAAATGAAAGATAAGAAAAAACATATAATCTCTTATTTATTAATTTATATGACTAAAAAAATGAGAGAAATTTATCATTAATATTATTTTAAAATAATTATAAAATAATTCTTAGATTATTTATATAATAAAATACCTGATAATTAATTATCAAAATTTAGATTTTTTTGAACTAATATTGTCATCGACTATAACCTTAACAACTTTTAGGAAACCAATCCAAACTTTTACAAAACCACTAGGATATGGTTATAAGATAATTAGTATCATTTTTTTCTATTTTTAAAATTTATTATAATTAATTATCAAAATAAAATATTTTGATACGTTCAATAATCAAATACAATTTAGTTCAATTTCAAGTGTAACTTAGTCAATTTTCATTCAACTAACTTAAACTTTCACCAAACTACTTTGTCATGATTATATCATTTGTTATTTTTTATATAAATTTTATGATAATTAATTATTAAAATTAGAGTTTTTTGAATAGGTTATCTGATAAGCATAACTTAATTCAATTTTAAGGGTAAATTGGTTTAATTTCCAATATAACTTATGTCAACTTCTAAACCAATCCAAACTTTCATAGAATTATAAGGATATGAACTTAAAATGATTATTATTATTTTTTTTTGAGATTTTATGATAATTAATCATCAAAATTTGATAATTTTGAATTAATACTATAATCGAGTATAACTTAGTTAAATTTTGAGTGTAACTTAGTTAAGTTCTTGTCACGTGACCATTACTCTCTCCCAATAAAATCAGTTTACCAAAGTGCATAGTGGAACCACACACATAAGGAGGACATTAGCAAATCGGACAGCACTGGTACGGGATTGCAGGATAGGAACTTGCAAGCTTGTTGAAATGTTAGCTTGGGGTGAATTAGTGCAGCGGATAAAAATTAAAAATTCAAAGTGATTTTGAAAAAAGTTATTCGTCGATAAATTTTAATCCGACGAAAGTGATTTCAACAAGGTGATTCAAGTGAATACTATAGAAAGTAGAGAGGAGGAGATCGAGAGATCGCAACTAAGATTGAAATACAGTAAGTTAAAAACTCGCACATCAAGAGAAGTACGTAGCGATATATAGTGGTTCCGTCAAATGACCTATGTCCACTTCCGAAACCTTCTCCGATGAGATTCCCAACTTTCACTATCAACTCTTCTTGAAGGGGAAGGACCAAACACCCCTCTTATAAACTTTTACAAGTGGTTCACACTCTTATAGAATTTTTACAAAGTAAAACTTGAAAGGTGAACACTCAAGCTTATCGAATATAATTTGCTATAGCTTTGACTCAGTTTTTTCACTACTCAATTTGTGCTCAACTAGTTGAGAAGAGAGGGATATTTATAGACTCAATTGGCTTCAGAATTAGAGCAAAAAAGAGTTACATCCTAGATTTTTGGGTACTGACGATACCACCGTCAGTTGACCCTATTCTGTCAGTGTACTGGGTGGTACCATCGTCGAGTATGACGATACCACCACCTAATCTAGTGGTACCACCGTCTGACAAGGTCCTCGAACTCTATGGACTGATTATACCATCGTCTGTCAAGCGGTACCACCGCCCAGACCACCTGGGAACTAGTTCCCGAGGTAGTGCCACCGCCAGACATGGTCAGCACTGGTGAATGGGCCCTGAATCTGGCTTAATTCAATTCAATTAAGGCCTAATTGGCCCTTACTAGGGTTAATTAGGATTATCACATAATCTTAACCCTAATTATATGCTAACTATAAAATTAAAAACATATTCTAAGCAAATTAAAAGATGACAACGTCGAATCTTCTTCCAACGAGCTTTCCGATGAACTTCCGACGAACTTCGGACACACCCTCGGATATCTTTCGGCGGACTTCCAGCAGTCTCCCGGACTTTATAATGAGTTTGACGAATCTTTTGGCCACCTTCTAAACCTTCTTGGTAAGCTCCGCGAACCTCCGATGATCTTTTTGACGAACTTCCAAAACATTCGGTAAGTCCCCGATCTATTCTTGTTGAATCTCATATTTTAATAATAAAACTAATTGATTGTGATTTGTGGTCTAATTGCGTTTTGAGTTACGCAGGTCTACTATCGATCAGGATTAGACAGTTGACGCTGGAGGAATTGACGTTGCGCCGGGTGATCACGTCTGGATATTGGATGTCGAGCCGAAGGTTCGATCGATAATCGGTGGAAAGCTTCGTATGTCGGGCATCGGGCCTAGAAGAGCGTGTTGCACCAAGGATATCGGGGTTACGGAGGTTAACCGTCGACTGGGCAATGGACCACTAAAGAGGACGATGTGCTGAAGGATCGGACGAAGCGCCGACCAATAACGTGTCAGGCAACTGAATGTCAATTTGCATTGTAATAACTATCTAGATCGAAGTAGAATATTTGTTTGTGTGTGTGCAGGATTAACTACGATAGCGATGAAGATGTAAAGTGAAATAAAGTATCGGAAGACAAGTGGGATGGATCGTTGGGAGTTTGAGAGTTCGATGGAAGTCCGAAGATTCGTTGGGAGTATTGCCGGAACCGGCCGAGAACGAGTAGGGAGCTTGCCGAAGGGTTTTCGAAAGTTCATCGAAAGGTTTGTCGGAAGTTCGCGGAGCTTGCCAAGAAAGATTGGAGCTTGTCAATGAAGCTCGTTGGAACTCGCCAAGATCATTGTGAAGTCCGGGAGCTTGCTAGGAGTCCATAGAATAGTTTTCGAGGATTCGTTGGAAGACTGCCAGAAGTTGACCGAAAGCTCATAGAAACAAGTCTTATCTTGTAGACTTTGTAATATCTTTAAAATTCATAGTTAGCACATAATTTGGTTTAGGATTAGGTGTTAATCCTATAAACCAAATTTAGGCCAATTCGGACTTCATTTTGACCGGTTTCGGTCGAGTTTTCGGCTGAAACTACTGTGCTGAAATGACATGGGCGGTAGTACCACCCAGTGGCCGAGAGCCAGGCGGTGGCACCGCTTGGCTGGGGTGGTAGCACCGCCCAGCACCCGCGGGCACCAGCGGTAGCACCGTTGGATGGGCGGTGGCACCGCCCAGTACTGCCAGTGCCGGGAAATTCAAAATGGTTCAAATTTTGGCTCTAAGTTTGGGCTCTAAATTTGAATCGCTTTAAGGCCTATAAATACCCCACTCATTCAGAGTTTAGAGGGTGTCTAGAACTGAAAAAAAGAAGGGGGAAACTCTCTTGAAAGTGTGTCAAATCTTTCCTCTAAGTCTTAAGAGTGTTCTAATCCAAGAGAGGGGTAAGAGTGTTTGTAAGAGTTATCTCCTAAGTCCATCAAAAGGAGAGGTACTGTGAGGGAGTTCATCCTCGCCCATTGAAAGGAGGATAGCTAGTGGAAAGCCGGTGGCCTCAAGCAAGAGGAATCAGGAGTGGACGTAGGTCGGATGACCAAACCACTATAAAAATCTGGTTTGCATTTACGTTCTTGCTATTTACTTTGCTGCAAACCCTTTCCACTTAATTTGATGCTCTACTTCTCATCTCTGCAAACATCTTTAAGTTAGAGCTTTTCTTATATGATTCCACCGATACGGCTTTCATAATACGAAACGAAGTTTTCACCGTACGAAGTTTCCAAAACTTGTTCAAATCGCTAAAAATTTATCGTTTCTTACCACTGCACTAATTCACCCCCCCCCCTCTTAGTGCCGCTCGATCCCTAACAATTGGTATTAGAGCTACGTTATTTCTCATTCGGATTTACACCCGTAAGAAATGACTCTTCATGGCTTTTAAGAGGGCTTTTTGTTTTCGTCCACCGTTCTTTAACGGTTCGAACTACACATATTGGAAAACTCGAATGAGAGTTTTCTTGATTTCTCTCGATTTAAACTTATGAAACATTATCTAAAATGACTTTCAACTTCCCTCTAAACCGATGAACGAATGGTCAGACTTAAAGAAAAAATCATTTTCTTTAAATGCAAAGGCTATGAATGTCTTATTTTGCGCTTTAGATAAAAATGAGTTCAATCGGATTTTTTCTTGCGAAACGGCTTTTGATATTTAGCGGACACTTGAAATCACGCACGAGGGAACTAGTAGAGTCAAAGACTCGAAAGTAAACCTCTTGTTGCATGATTTTGAGCTCTTCCGAATGACACCAAGTGAAACTATCGACGACATGTACACCCGCTTCATGGATGTCGTCAATAGCTTGAAAAGTCTTAGTAAAAGTTTTTCGAATTTTGAACTCATAAACAAGATCTTAAGATCCCTTCCAAAAAGGTGGGATCCTAAAGTAACCGTTATACAAGAAGCTAAAAATTTGAATGATTTTCCATTGGAAGAATTAATTGGCTCACTAATGACATATGAAATGAGCCTTCTAGAACTTTTTAAACATGATGAACACATGGACAATCTTCTAAAGAACAAGAAGGTTTTGGAACTCCGAACTATAAAATGCCACTTGAATGATGACTCAAGTGATGAAGACACTATTGAGAACTTTGAACTTCCAACACTAAATCTTAATAAGTTCATGAAACAAAAATCAAAAATTAACAATAAACTTAAATGAAGGAAGAAGCCAAAGATGAAGAAGAAGCACAAAGAAGAATCAAATGATGAAATGGCGAATTGGGCTTTAACGGGCTTCGACTACAAGGTAAGTAACTTAACTCCCTTAAATTATTTTGAAATTACATGATGCTTTCCATGAATGCTTAACTTAGTTAGTAGGAATTTTTTTAAAAAAATATTTTAAAAAATATTTTAAAAAAATTATATCATGCTTTTCTTTCTAGTACTTTTGAAAAGTAAAATTTTTGAATAGTGTATGTAACATTATGAATGATGATTGTATGATTTGTGATAATGTTTGTACACATAATAGGATCAACCCATGCATGTGTATCTTGATGGTTTACATTGTCTCTAAATATGATGCTTGATGATTTTATATCATGCATGAGTTTTTGAAGTGATGTTGATTTGAAAACTTCTATCTTGGATTAATGGGTCTTAACCCTTTTTATGATGAAATTTTTAGTTGATGCATGTCTTCATGAAATCAATTGCAAAACTAAAAGACCTAACCCACAAATTTTCAAAATGAAAGAAATGTGGTTTTGATATTGCCTTGTGTTATATTTGGACTTAATGGTTTTCATGATAAAAATTATTTTTCAGAATTTTTAAATGATGTATGATTTTAGCAAAAGTTTGAGCATCGATCATCTTGTTATAACTAATGTAAGAAAGAACTAAAATGATTTTGATGATATTTTCATTTTTGAATATGATGCATGACATTTTCATATGAAAAATTTGAACATTCTTATGAAAGATCAAATCACTTAAATTGAAACTCATAAAGATGAGAAAATGCACTATCATGATGTTTGATGCATTTGATCTTGATGGGTTTAATAACAAACTTGTATTTTGAATTTATACAATGATGGGTTCCATATAAATGTTTGAACATACATTATGAAATCATTATTGAAATGAAAATATTAAAAGTTTGTTATTATGCTTAAATGACCTTGTGATATCATATCTTGATGATAAACTCATGTTTTGGTCTTAAATTTGATACTCATCTTTTGAAACATGAGCACACTTGTTTGAAACAAAATGAAACACAATAACATGATAAATTAAATCTTATAATGTATTATATTGTTGTCTTGACAATTTTTATAATGAAGTTTGTCTTTCGGTTTTGAATATTTTGATTTGGTATATAAAGGCAAAAGACATACTTATATGATTAAACATAAAGAAATTATATTTACTATCTTATCGAGATTAATGATTTCATGATATCTTAAGAATCTCGTAAATTATAGAAGTGATTTCGATGAATTGATTATGATTTGATTATTTAAACTTTTCTCTCATATTTTAATACTATTTTGTATGCTTCATGACTTGTTGATTGAAATATTGATGTAGACTTTTGATGTATCACTTGTTATGATTAATGCAAATTGCTAGCATTTTGAATCTCGAAAATGATTGCTTCTTTTTTTTTCATTTACTAAAGAGGAAAACAATTCAAATCTTGATATATCGATAAGTGATACTTGAAATTATTTTTATGATTCATGATGAATTTAGATCTATCGTGTATAAATCAAGTTGTTGCTTTTACTATCAAATGAATCATAAGCCCTGACATCACATCTTTCATGATATAAAAATGACATGATTTCCTTACCTTATATGCCTTTTGTGATGATTTGAACATTGATGTAAAACAAAATTTATATTCTTTTCTTTCCTTTTATTTCCTTCTTTAAAGACAAAAAGGGAAATAAAGCATGTTAACATCATTAATCATGACTTGATTTTGATTTCTTGGAACTATATATTTGAGATTCTATTTATGAAATCATGATCATGATGATTTGAAAACTCCTACATGTAAATCAAGATTTTCTTCATGACAAATATATATAAATTTTGTTTATTCATGAATTGATCTTTAATGACATGACTTCCTTGTGTGATGATTGAAAATTAATTTTCTTTATGATGAATCATTGAATCATAGCTTGATCTATGAGAATACTATTTTTTTTTAATATATATCATGATTCTTGATTGTATACCCTTTATCATGAATTGAAAATTGATGATAAAGAAAGTATTTGTGAATCATGATTTTGATTTCTCGGAACTATATGTTTAGAATTTGTTTTAAAATCATGATCTTGATCTTGCTAAAATGAATGGTTATGAATCATGAATGATATCTTTTGATCCTTGTTGATTTTTCATATTGATATCTTTTATTACATGATATGATTGAATGATTGATTGATACAAATTTAAATGATGTGAAAAGTTGTTAAAGGAAGAAAACAATCTAAATTTTGATATTTCAATATTTGATACTTGGAGTATTTTAAAATATTTTCTTGATGAGAATGTTTGAAATTGCTCTTTTTATCTTATGAATCTTCATCTTGATCTTGTTAAGAAAAATTTTAATGGACCATGAATCATATCATTGGTATTCACGAATTAATCCTTATTGATATCTTTCAAACTTTTGAATTGTGATGAATCAAAAATTTTTCTCCTATATGACTTCTTTTCCTATATGTCATGCTTTGAATATTGATGAAGATTTTTTATTGATGGAAGTTGATAAATTATATGAAAAGAGGATGCAAAAGAAAATCTTTGTATTTGATCCTCCTATTCTTTTTAATAAAAACAAAGGGGGAGAAGATTTATTGCTAGCTTGCAACTTCAATGAAAAATTTCCTAGCTCGATCATTAAAATGAAGGAACATCCTATCATGAACATTTTAAATGTTGCTAGCATGCTAGCAAAGTGCAAACTTGCTATGATGAATTATAAGAAGCAAGTGATAGATTGCAATGCTTGGACAACCTTGAAAAACTTGCCATGATTGAATGTTGAATGTTGATGAAAATTTAGCTAGTATGATTGTAATATTTGCATATCCTTGAAAACTAGCTATGATGTTACTTCTTCTTTTTGTTGATGACATTGGGGGAGAAGTAGATTGATGACTTCATACATTGAATTGAATATTTTATATATTTACATGATGGTTTAAATGTATTCTCATAACATTATGATAAATGTTGCTTGGATTTGGGATAATCCAAGTGTTCTATCAATGACATATTGATAGGGGGAGTTTGGTTAAACTCCGGGGAGTCATGGTTAACTTCGTTAGTCATCAATTAGTTGTCATCATCAAAAAGGGGGAGATCGTTGAATCTCAGATTTTGATGATAAAACTAATTGATTGTGATTTGTGGTCTAACTGTGTTTTGAGTTACGCAGGTCTACTATCGATCAGGATTAGATAGTTGACGCTAGAGGAATTGACGTTGTGCCGGGTGATCACGTTTGGATATTGGATGTCGAGCCGGAGGTTCGGTCAACAATCGGTGGAAGGTTTCGTACGTCGGGCATCGGGCCTAGAAGAGCGTGTTGTGTCAAGGATATCGGGGTTGTGCAGGTTAACCATCGATTGGGCAATGGACCACAAAAGAGGATGATGTGCCGAAGGATCAGACGAAGCACCGACCAATGACGTGCCGGACAACTGAATGTCAATTCGCATTGTAATAACTGTCTAGATCGAAGTAGAATGTTTGTTTATGTGTGTGCAGGATTAACTACGATAGCGATGAAGACGTAAAGCGAAACAAAGTGCCGGAAGACAAGTAGGATGGATCGTTGGGAGTTCGAGAGTTCGACGAAAGCCCAAAGATTCGTTGAGAGTATTGCCGGAACCAGTCGAGAACAAGTAGGGAGCTTGCCGAAGGGTTTTCGAAAGTTCATTGAAAGGTTTGTCAGAAGTTTGCAGAGCTTGCCAAGAAAGATCGGAGCTTACCAATGAAGCTCGTTAGAACTCGCCAAGATCATCGTGAAGTCTGGGAGCTTGCTGGGAGTCCGCAGAATGGTTTCCGAAGGTTCGTCGGAAGATCGCTAGAAGTTGGCCGAAAGCTCGTCGAAAGAAGTCTTATCTTGTAGACTTTGTAATAGCTTAAAAAATATCTTTAAAATTCATAGTTAGCACATAATTTGGTTTAGGATTAGGTGTTAATCCTATAAATCAAATTTGGGCCAATTCGGACTTCATTTGGATCGATTTCGACCGAGTTTTCGACCGAAACTACTGTGCTGAAATGACTTGGGCAGTAGTACCGCCCAATGGTCGAGAGCCAGGCGATGGCACCGCTTAGCTGGGGCGGTAGCACCACCCAACACCAGCGGGCACCAGCGGTAGCATCGTTGGATGGGTGGTGGCACCGCCCAGTACTGCCAGCGTTGGGAAATTCAAAATGGTTCAAATTTTGGCTCAAAGTTTGGGCTCTAAATTTGAATAACTTTGAGGCCTATAAATACCCCACTCATTCAGAG